>JAUMJK010000631.1:0-1200000 GCA_033558105.1 Coccyzus lansbergi | reverse complement strand
GTGGAGCCAGCCTAGGCTGAAACAACTTTGTGAGGTGAACTAGAAGTGGCATATTCATGAAAGAGAAAGAGATATTCTGCATTCAGCTAGGAAGGCTCAGAAGAGAGGATCAGTTTGCACAAGGGTAGACCAGTCACAAGGCAAAAGGTGATGTGGATACAGACTGCTCGGGTCCCATGAACATCAAAGTGACTGATAGGTGTCATATAATTCTAAATAATTTGGTGGATATTGAACATTAGTGCTATAAAATTTCCTAGGAGGCTCATAAGATTCAAAGTTATGTTAATATTTTGCCCCTTGCCTGTGATTCCTGATCCCAGAACAATCTAAATGACATTATGAATATTCTGTGGGTTCAGACACCCTAAGCATTTCATTGAAATCTGTTCTAAAAAAGATATGATCCTCCCTGTGAAGGGAAGAAAATATCAGACATACACTAATAACATAAACATCACCACTGCAACCCTTACTTCAGCTATTGTAGCAATTGTTCACAAAGCTGAACAGGTGCAGTGGAATGAGGCAAGTCTTCAACATTTGCCTACAGAACCATCAACACCAAACAGTCAAAAATAATGAGCTAAAACTGAAAAAATAATCCCAAGATTGGCTTAAAGACCATGAGATTTTAAAACATACGTGTTGGCTTTCTAATTTGAAATTTAGGTTTTAAGCCTTTATGAGTCATGCTTTCGAGTTATTTTTCACAGCTACAATAAAAAGAATATTTTCCATTCAAACATAAGAAACCTGTGATTATACCATAATCACAGGACTTCTAAGGCGGGACTTTGAAAAATATCAGTTATTGTGAAAATTGGGATTTATAAGACGTAGTAAAAGTCTATTTAATACACTGTATAAATAACACTTCTGAGGATGCTATTTTCTGGTATTAGAGGAACTGTGCAATGCAGAACATTCTTATCATTTGCACTAGCTTATAAGCTGCAGAGAAAAAGACAAGAAGTTATGTTTCTCTATGGACTTATCAGAAAGTGTCATACGACCTTTGGATGAAACCATTAAGGTCATCTACTCAGCTCCTTAAACCACACTCTTTAATTTCATATTTGTATGTTGCATATGACATCTTCAGACAAGTCAGAAATGTTTTTTCCAGCATAGCTGAAACTTAAGTTAGGCCTTGTGCCTTTCTAGAACTAGCAACAGTAAACACTCAGTAAATCATTCAATACATAGAATGATTTGCAATGTTCACCCGACTCACATAGCACAGATTCTGTGTCCTAACTGGCAGAGAAAAAAAAAAACCAAACAAAACCCCCCCATTTCTTATTAATTTTATTTCCTTATGCATGTAAATATTTTCATATTAATCAAAACTAGACAGTAGAATACAAATGCTTAACCTGAAACACCTGCATGCTCAGCAGCAGCAAAGAACATGGGAACTGGTATGAAACCCTGACTTCCACTCAGGAGAATTTCAGTTGCTTTCTTACAAGACTGTCATCTCAGGCTGTGAACTCTACACACTTCAGGCATTTATCCTCACAAACATATTGTCCCACTTTATGGATGGAGAACAGACATAGGGAAAAATTGGCATGCATGTGAATTGCTGTTAAAAATACCAACCATGTGCATCAGGGATTTGAATGTAGACCTCACAAAGTTAGGCTGCTGCCCAGAATACTGGAGTAGCTTTCCGTGGTATCAACTATGAACAGGTTTTTTTTATCTCTGCTTGAAAGGGTCTTGTATTTCCTTCAGATTACTAAGTACCAGAGGACTGGTTTTAAAAAGCAAGGCTACTGTAGTGGAATACAGAGCATAGTCCCCAGGAGAATTCTGAACTTTGAAGACATTTTTGGTATTTGTACTTAAAGAGCTTGACAGTATTGTTTTAAACAAAAGCTATAACTGCAGCTTCTGTTTCATGCTGATCTTTCTCCTGCAGGAACTTGACATGAATGAAGGTGACTTGAGAGTTTGCCTTGTAAACCTTCTAAAACAAAGCCATGAAGGGACTTGTTCGCCCTTCCTGAAACAGTACTGAGAAGTTACAGCAAAGATCCATTCAGTACCAATGCAAACTGTATTTCCAGTATCCCCAGACCTAGGTGTTACCATGGCAAAGCTAAGCAAACCTCATTTTGCACCCAAGAGGCACAGCTTTTTTTCTTTGTCAAGTTCACTTCTATTTACCTTGGAAACTGTATCCAGTTTGTTGTCTACAAAGACATAGACACATTTCAAGAACTGGAATTAGGATATTGAGCCATCAGCTGTGAAACCACAGGCTCTTGCCAACAAGCAAGCATTTGACAAGTGAGTATTCAGTTCGGTATTTCATATTTAATAGTTGGAGTAGATTCTCACCTGCTCTGTGGGGTCAGCCACTAGCAGATTTCATCATTTATTCATGTATGTCTACAACCCTGATGACTGGCACGTCCAAGGGACTACAGAGAAAGATTCTTTTCTCTAGCTTATGAAAACATATAGGTTTTTAAATAAAATTTAGGACATCTCAAAAAGTAGGCTTGAACAAATTCAGGAGACTTTTCTGTGTTTCTGGAGCTCCTAGTTGAGTAGAATCAAATCAACTACACTGTGCCATCAGGCAAAGAAAATCATCACCACCTCCAGCATAATGATAGAAGATTTAGATGATGACCTCGATATGGGAAGCAAATATAAGAAGTTCTCTTTCTGACAGCAGAAAAGTACTTCTGTTGCCACCTTGTCTTCCTTCAATAATTCTTCAATCTGGAGATGGTTTACAACTATTTCTATGGCTGATACTTTACTGTATTAGGATATGTGACCTGAGGGACTGAGAATCAATAGTTCACAAGAGCCATACTCGAATTGAATCACATGAGAACATAGCCTGCAATTTCAGAACCTAAGCAAGTTCAGACGTTCACATTAGCCAAGATGTGGGTAGTCATCACTCATCTCCTCAAACATTGAACACTGACATAATTGGAAAGAGCCAAAATATTGTGCATAAGGAAGTTCTGGAGAGAAATATATTAGACTCATAACATAATTTAATTTCATCTAGCTTGTCTGCATAAAAATAAAACAAATTATTTCCAAGAGACTGACCTTTAACACTGAAGGAACAAAAATTATGAAAGAATAAATCACATGCCACAAAGGAAAGCAAGAACAGAGAGTACATCTCTGAAATACTGCAGTGAACTCAAAGTAAAAGGTGACTCTGAAACACCTCACAATCCAACAAACTTCAACATTTAGAAGACAAGACTGACTGGAAGTGAAGTGGAAACTATGGGCAAGTGTGGCAGTTTCATGTCTGCATATCTCAGAGGTGGTCCTGCAGTACAAAAAGGAACACAAATCACTGAGAGTACATGTGACTAGTTACAGTGCTGTCCAACACATATTTTGGCACTGTAGCAAATCTTACCACCTTTTAAGCTCTGTTAATGTTGGTATTGCAGAAGCAGTCAGCAGAGGGAGTAAAACTGTGGAAACACCTTCCTCAGTAATTACTTGGTATAGCAATGGGTGTCACAGTAAATAGTGAAACACCACAGAAGAGGTGTTGGCACAGTCTAACAAGGGTGGGGAGGAACCCTTTTTTTGGAGGAAAAAGGATACCAACAAAACTCTTGCAGTTAAAATGAAAAGAAGAGCAAACTGAGAAATGTAAACAAGCAAACCTGCTAATGTCTCTTTAAAGAGCAAATGCTAAAGGGGCTTCAATTTATATCTAATTTACATTTGTATAAAGCTATGTGCTCCTTGTACCTTCAGCCCACTGTTTGCACACCAAGTTTCTGCAGGCTTGATTCTATCCTGTGCTGAGCCAACCACATGAAGTCCTGGGCACACACAAACTTCAGGCCTAGAGCTGTAAGCACCCAGTAGTGTGATGATCTTCCCAAGGGCAAAGAGTAAACTTAACGTGGATGACTGGATAAGTTATTCGTGCTTCCCCCATCAAACTTTCAAAAAGTAATTTCCTCCTTAAGTCCAGGTGCTATGTCCACACATATGAGATTAAGGGAGCGGCCAGTACACTGGCTGCAGCTACTTGCAGCACGTTAACATTTAATTAGGAATGTTTGCTTTAATCATTTAAGGGATATTAAATGTAAATACAGAGCGTGAGCAAATGGAGTTGGCTTTCTGTCTGAAAGTGGTAACAGAGCTCTACAATAAAGGTGCAGGAGCCAGCAGTAGGAAAGACGACAACTGTTCCCAAGGACGGACCAAGCCCCAGAGGCTGGAGTCCTGCAGGATGGAATGAGATGAAATTTAGGAAAGGAACATGACAGATGGCTCTCATACAATCCATAATGTGATGGTATCTGCACTTACCAATAGTAAGGAGAGTGGGGTCTCAGCAGTCCACAATCCTGCTGTCGTGCAAAGTGATGGGCTTCCGCAAGGTCTAATCTAAAGAAGGTCTGGAGCCACCTGAGCAAATATGTGTTTGATCATTGCTCATGTGTAAATCCTGCAGTATAGCACATGAAGAGCATACTGCCTATCAAACATGAGATCAGTCATTTGAGGAAATAGCTTTTTTGGGGCAGTGGGAACACATAGCCCTCGCAGGTATGTTGCAAGCCTCCTGCTATTGTAATTTTGCAGCATATTTCAAGTCCACAATCTGGCCATACATCACAGCACTTGATAGTTCTCTAGGCATGCGATCAGACACCACAGTGGTGATGGTAGCAGAGGACACATACAGTAAAATGCAGTGTGTGTTCACTGCAACATGAAGGATTCGATCTTTCAACTGGTCACATACAAGCTGCTTTTGAAACTGCAGGATTTAGAACATTAGCTATATTCTTACTGACAGTTGTCTGATCTACTTCAAAGTATCAGACATTTGGGTGAAAAAATGGGCATCATGAAATGATATGCATCACTCCCGCAAATTGCAAAGACTTCTGAAGATTCTGGTAGTATCTCAGATGCTTCTTGTGCATGTAAGAACCAACAAAGGGTCAACCCACACCACTGATGCATGTAAAACTCAGCATATGGTTTCCTCTGGTTTTCACATCTTTCAGACAACCTTTTATTCACAGCTGTGCCCTAGAAAGATGACTCAAGGCCTGATGTGTTGGGATCAGCCAAATGAAACATTGCTACCCAGGGATGAGGACTAGACCAGTGAGAAAAAGCTTTTATTTTCACAAACATGAGAGGAGTAAGGAGGGCTAGGAATGGCCAAGTGGTTGCCCAGCTTGCTGCCTCTGTTGGAGTAGTTTCTTGAGCATCACCACTAGCCGCTCTACATCCCAGTCCTCCCTGAGCTGTGGTGGCAAGATATGCAGCCAGCCTGGCTTAAAGAGGCTGTGCCACAGAAAAGGCTGGCAAGTGAGTCAGGGCATGGCCACATCTGCCCTCCTATCCCTGTAGCCTACTGCCCCCAGGAACTGCTCCCTTTGCCCAGCCCTGAAGCTAGCTCTTACCTCCCTGCTGATTTTTTCACCTGCCTCCTTCCTGGTCTGCATTATTAATCACACAAGTTCAGACTGATGGTGGAAACGCACAGAGCGTCCCATAATGAAAGTGACCCATGTTACACCATAAGAAAGAAGACAGATTAAATAAAGAAGAAATAGGAGAGTAAAGATATGTAACAAGGAGGCTGTCAGAAAGAGGTGAGCGCTGTATGGATCGCAGCATACAGAGAGAACAGGGCACCCTCTCACTTAATGAATATTTATTGCAAACTGCCGCCTATTATCTTTCAAAGAATTTTTATACAGTTCCCATGTCTTTCATCTGTTTCATGTTATGGTTTATCTAACTGTGGAAATTGCACGCGTCAGGTAAACGTTGATTTACATGCAAATTGCCTTCGCTAAACTCGCCTTTAAGTAAAATAAGATTCGGAAATAATTTTTTCTCATTAATTTGCAGTTTCAAAGAAACCCAAACCCACAACAAATGCAAATAATCTAATTCATTTGTAAATATAAAACAATTTGTTGGGATTTAACTTTGCCATATTTTTTCTCCCTTCCGTGTGCTTTAAATAAATTGCAGTGTTTACCAAAGACAAACACAAGAGAGATGCTGGGTTGTTCCAATTCAATGACTTCCTGCTCCTTTTCCTTTAAAGGGCTACTGTGAAGATAAAAATCTCTGCAAGATTCACTCCTAGGGTAACTGCTGAATGATACAGATTTATATCATACATTCAATCGGCTCCATAAATTTAAACCCAAATGTTACTTCCCTGAACATCACTTTAAATTATTAGAAGTGAATTTTTAAAACCCTAGGCCTACATTTGCAAAAATGGTGGGTGATTTAGGGACCCAGTTTCTTAGGCCTCTTGCTAAAGCTGTTTTGAACCAAAACAGCAAGTCCCAGACACTGACAGTCTCTTTGAAGCATCTCAACTAGAGTTTTTGCAACACTGTGGTTGTCTGTATTTTATTGGCTTGAATGATGACACTATATTTTATAACATGTATATTTATATATGTACACTTAGTTTAGTGTGATGCTGGTTAAACAATAGCCCTATAATGCCCCCATTTTCCCATTTATTAGCTAGAGATAATATTAAAGGATATTCCTACTTGCTCTGGTTTTTAGGGGCTAGTGGCTTGATATTTGCAGAGTTGAAAAAGTAAAATTTCTTTCTCATTAGGCGCTCTCTTTGGTTTTTAGCATCAAAACGCCGTTCTTTTATTTGGGTTTTTCTCTGATAGCTTAAGAATATCTTTGTGCCTGCTGAAATGACTGAGGACAACTGATTTAACAGATTCAAATCTTCCTCAAAAAAGATGTACATAGATGGTAACAAGATAAAAATCTGGTTCTAGAAATGACTACTGGGCTCTTCACAAAATATGGTCTAAGTTTCCACTTCTGCCAACAGGTCTTGGAGCAACTCTGGGCAAGACAGTTCCCACAAACGGGGATAAAACCAATTGATTCTTGACATCCTGAGGGATTTGTATTAGAAGTGCTTTGGGTTGTTTATAGTCCTTCTCCTCTAGCCTCTTCATATCTCTATGATGACATCCCATTAACTCTGCCACACTGATACTAATAACAAACAATTTGAAAAAATCTCCTTCTGCTTTAAACCACAAAATGTGCCTTTTCCAGATTTAAGCTGATCAGGCTCTTTACCAGACTTAATATGACTTGGAAGCCACTCAACCATTTTACCTTTATAATACACACGTTTAAATATGTTTCATTACTTGAAGAAATTTCTCCCAGTTTTAATGGGCAATTTGTTGCATTTATTGTTTTATCCTCTAATGCAATCCCTGCTGGCATCACCAAAAGTCATTCCTAACTTACATGTGAAATGTATAAAATGTCTTGATGTAATCTTATTTTACTGCAGACAGGTGTCCTCATTATTAAAACTATTACTACCACACTTGACACTATATTCACTGACAGTTTCTCAGCAGAGAGGCCAAGAGCTAAATAGACCATAAAGAACAAAACCTCCTCTCAACCCAAAAGGTGATCCCTTCGTGCCAGTCCTCAGGGGTATGGAAGGAGGTAAATAGGCAGCAAACTTTCATCGCCACTGCTGTCACTCTGGAAGCAACACTAAATTCCTTTCTCAAAGGAATCAGAAATAAAGTAACAAATCCGTAGGAGAAGCAAAACTGGAGGCAGCCAGGGCTGCGTGGGGCCCCCCAGCCCTCCTTATATTGCAGGGCTGCTGCAAGGAGCCAGGAGAGGGAGCCCGTTAATTAGCAAAGCCTTCGGTGAAGCCCGGAGCGAGCAGGCGGCGGGTGGCAATCTGCAATACAACAGCAAAGAAGTAAACAAGGCAAAGCTATCTCTGCCTGCCTCTTTGGCAAGAAAGCAGCGGGGAGGGAATCAGCGATTGCTACTGTAATATTTGCGTGTGACAAGAAGAAACAATTACAATTAATGGAGAGAGAACTCCTAACACAGGCTGTTGGTTGTAGACCAAGAAAAAAGTGCTGGTCTTTTGGATCTCCACTTAATGCAGACTGGACTCTCTGGCCCTACGACACGACTTCTCCCCAAGTCCTGGCTCCTTGACCACACTGCCACCCAAGAGAAGGGATAAAACAGGGGGGAAATAAATGCCCTTGTCAGATTGCAAAGGGAACATTACCAGGCACTGAGTAGAGCAGAGATGAAGAATGATTTCAAAAAAGATAATTGAACATGTTGTAATTTGCTCTCTTCTGTGTTTCAATTTTTATCTGCTTGTAGCTCATTTTGCCAGTCATGCAAGCAAGCGTGAAAAGGAGGGAGAATGCACATGGATCTGTGCGTGCAGAGTTAGCACGCATGCATGCAAATAAATTAATAATAACAATAAACCCACAAGCTTGGGCTTTCCTCGGAGGGATCTTCTGCCAGCAGCTGAGCTCCACTGAGCACAAGTTAGGGAAGACACATTATAAGATAATGGTTCAAGCTACTGGAGAGAGCATGTTCTGCCATGAAGCTGCACTGAAAAAGCCCTTGGCTCCACTAACATCCTGTGTGTGCAGTCCATTGGAAATGGTGACTACAGCCAAGTTCCAGAGAAATCCCAAGTCACGGAACAGGAGTTTCTCATCTCTAATGCAATCAGAGGCCTAGGTCTTACAGCTGAGACTCTGTAAAATAGGAGTCTTTTTGAAATGTTAACACTACTTTTATGCTAACAAATATTTATGCTGCTGACACTTTAAAGGCAAGAAAAAGAACAAACCCATGTTCACAGCCCTGTGTTGCTCAAATCAATCAAGGTGAAGCCAGCAATCGCTCACTCATTTACCTCTGCTGTCCACATTTGCTTCCAGCCTAGTACTGAGTTACTCACAGCTGTCTCACATACTGGGATTAAGATGGAGAATGGCATATTGGGGCCTCAAGTCACACAGGATCATGCCCTACTCTGAGTCATATCCCTTTGACAAATTTGGCTCCCTGGTTTCCAGAGAACGGCCACTGTAGATTTCTGCCTTGAAAGGAGTAGAAGGCTTTTTTCACTTAAAGAAATTTTACACGTGCAGCATTCCCTCTTGCATGCCCATAACCTTGACCTTCTCGTGTCCACCGGTGCACATTTGCAGACCACACAGATGGAGAAAAAGAGTTCACATGCTCCACGCTCTGCTTTCCATCTCGTTTTTCCCAGTGTTCAGGGTAAAGCCGCCTTATGGCCTATGAAAACTAATCAATTCATATTATAATCTCCAGGAAATAACTGTACCTGGAGAGAAACAGGAAAATCAGTGAAGGCACGTTCTTGCAAATACCCATTGGACTTACTGAGCTTTGCTGCACTTGGGATCAAATTAGGTTTCACTTAACCACAGGCCGGAGCACTTGTGATTTGCATGAGTAATTAGAACTGATTAATAGAATGACTTGCTTAATTAAGTTTATCTCAAAAGGTGCCCCTTGAAGACTCATGAATCTGAAAAGCAGAAGCAATTTCTCTTCAAAATCCTTTTTGGGCTGGAACATTTTCAGCTTGGATCACCAGATGCATGTGTTTGTGCATGTGTGTCTCTGCTGCCTAGACAAATCAAAGCAATAGAATGGATGCACAACAAGCTCACGGCTGATGACACACTGGGATTCCTCAGCAAACTCAAAAGGGACTCCTGTAATCCTGAATAAAGAACTGCTGGCAACAGAGGTAATGGCTTTTCTGCCAGAACCAAATGAGAATCTCTGTCTGGCAATTTATGGCTCTGCTGAGCTTTGCTCTATTTTATATCTTTCACCTTTGACTAATTTTGGTGGAACACAGCTCCAATAGTCTGACATACTGACAGACCAATTCCCAAATATGTTGCCTACACAACAGATTTAGACAGCACTTTGTGACAGGAGGACCTGGTATCCCAATGTGCTGGTAAATCTACCATTTCCAGACCAGAAAAGGTATGTATATTACAGTGGAGTTTGGGAGAAATCCCAAGATAGACAAAAACACTAGATTCCCTAGAGCAGGTTAGAGACCTGGAGATTTCCTGCTAAGAGTGGTTTTTTTTTTTTTTTTTCCTTTTCTCCCAATACTGGAAGCAACATCAAAATTCAATTTCATTCTAACTCAGAACAAAACCAAACAAACAACTTTGACATTTCCTGTGAAATAAAATTTTAACGCACGTGCAAACATTTGGTTTAGAACATTGTAATCATTGCTTTTAGATGAAATTAAGGCTTTTTAACATTTTTTTTGTTTCAGAATTCAAACACCATCACAACTAAACATTGCAACAGCAGAAGGCACTTTGCAATGAAAAAAACATTCTGTCAGGATAAGTCAATGTCCTTTGCAAGCATCAGCCTTGCTGAAAGGAGAGATGAAACCAGTTGCTGGAGTTCGTGAACAGTTTTATTGAATGGAAGATCCAGTAAAAGAGTGCAGTCTCATAAACCAGGGAGCACTGTAATGTAAGGGACTCCATATTCTTACAGGTACACGAGAGCTTTACGGTCACTCCCTGCTGAGATCTGAAAAGCATACAGATGTTTACACAACATGCTTTATCAAAGGTAACAATGAGGTGGGCAACCTGCACATTTTACTTTCTGTCAGCAGCCAAAGAAGGTACCTTCTGCAAATACAGGAAGTGAGACTGGGAGGAGTCATCAAAGTGCTGGAAGCAGAGCAGGGAGGCACATGCCCCTTACAAGTGAGGTGGGGTGCAGAGCCCAGACTAATAAACCCTTCCGTTTCTGCATGACTGAGTGAGGTACTGACCTGCCATCCTTCTTAGGTGAGGCTTGGCTGCTGCAAGAAAAGTTGGGACCTAGCATTCCATTACATTGCCCAAAACCGCTATTTATTGAGAGTTTGGGGCTTTTTCTTACATTAAGGTCCTGGGGCAAGGGATGTGCTGAGTTCACGGACGGCCAGGCAGCAGTTAAATACAGAGAGGCATGTGGAGAGGGGGAGGGTCATTTGTAGATGAATTAAAATGAAGTGCCAAGACTAAAAAATAGGATGATGAAAAGGAAAAAAAAGTCAACCAGATCAATCAAGGAAACAGGCATCTGGAAGAAGCACTTATTGATCCACCTGTAAAAGAAACCTTCTGAACCAGATTACCCAGCAGACATAGACTCCTCTCTCCCTGAGATACTTGCTGTGGTTAATCAGGAAAAGAGATGACATGAGACAAAAGAATAAAGCCCAGTTTTCGCACACTAAGGTTTTGTTCCCTTAGAAATCCTCAAGAGGATGAAACAGTTGGACCTCAAATGACTTAGAGTAGAACAGAACATACAAGACATAAGGATTGATTATGTATCTGTGGAAATCTTGCAAAAGAGGAGAGGCAAGCCTTCTCTGCCTTTGCACCTTTACTCATCTCAAGATTTTCAGGGAGTGGGGAATTAGCAAGGGAAGGTTTACATGCCTTCCTAGCACCATACTGTCAACAGTATTAGAAAGCTGTCAGGGGATATTAAATTGAATATTTTTTTCTCTATTCAGCCTAATATAGTTGTTTCTGGGTTTTGTCTTCAGTTTGGGTGTTGTTTTTTTTTTTTTTTTTTTTTTGTTTGTTTGTGGGGGTTTTTGTTGCTTTTTTTTAAAATAAAAAAAAAAATATTTCTTTTGCTT
This sequence comes from Coccyzus lansbergi, assembly GCA_033558105.1. Taxonomy (NCBI): domain Eukaryota; kingdom Metazoa; phylum Chordata; class Aves; order Cuculiformes; family Coccyzidae; genus Coccyzus; species Coccyzus lansbergi. The sequence goes on along the minus strand of JAUMJK010000631.1, from coordinate 1,188,437 downwards.
CTAGGAACTCCAGACCCTCCTGAGTACTCTTCAGTATCATCCTCTTTTCCAGATTTATTCCTTTTGGGTACAGTGAGAAGATGCACCTGGTTTCAAGAAGGTTATCAGGAAGCAGTAGATAGCGAATTAGATTTCTCATTGTTCTTTAGATGTCGAGCCTTGCACTTCTGAACTAAGATACTTGGAAAATCTAATTGGTGCATCTTGAGCTATTGCCAGTTCTTTATATGACAAAGCATGGTCAAACCAAAGGTCTCAATTTCTAATATATGCTCAACTTTGTCACCAAGGCCTTCTTCATACGAAAGAGCAATCAAGAACTTCTTTTACTCCAGTAAATACAGAGTGCATAAAAGCAACAGGATAGTGACACTGCAAAAACAATTCATGTGTTTGAAGAGACTGATACTACTAATAATATCCTGCAATTAAAGATCCATCAGAACTTTAGATTAAAAAAATGCCACATTATTCCCCATTTATGGATATAATAAGGACAAAGTAAGGGATGGTGAGCATGCTTAATCAAAGATTTCCATAAATGCCACTACAAGATATGAAACTAAACTCAAAACATGATCTTGGTTCCAGTTCAAAGACATTCTGCTTATATGACTTTTGGCATTTGTTGCCATCTTGGTGTCATGGGATTTGTTGATGCTGGTTCAAGTTCATAGGAAGAAGTAGTAGGATAATTTCTAAAGGAGTCAGGGACAGAACAGGCATATAGCACTAACCATCTAAGAATGTCAGCCCCTAAACCCCTAAATTCACACATTCAAGTCATCAGACTTCAAGTCCAAAGCATACCCATCTTGTCGTTCTTAACTCAAGCTATGAAGAACAGGAGAATATAGGAATAAAAATTTCAGGCCCTATGCAACTTCTCAAAAACTAGGAACACTGGTTTGATACAACCCAGAATCAATATAGATGTTTTCCACTTCTCTATCACTTCCCATTTAAACACAATGGTCCTCTTCTGTCCCTCTGCTTTTCTATTTTAGCTCAGGAGATGCTCCTTCTTCAGATCACCATTGGGTGTTACAAAAAGGAAAAGGATAAGTAAAATATGAATTTTGCCTGACTGAAGGAAACAAGACAGACAAAGAACAGCAAGATTGAAAGGGTTGCCAAAGTTAACTGGCACACTGGCCCAAAAGAATCTTACAGCCTCTTCTGTTCTGGTTATAAATTATTCCCCATGGACAGAGCTTATCACAATCCTCAAAGTCACCCTTCCTCTAGGGATCTGAAAGGGATATGCCATACCTTCTCTGTGCAGTGCACAAGCACAGATGGAGCATTAGGCAGTACTGCTATGAAAATAATCAGAATTACCTAAAATCTATCCATACCTCCTTTTTTTTTTTTTTTTTTTTAATACACTAATCAACCAGCTTTTGGAGCCTCAACATCTGCCCCTTCTTAGTCACACTTAAGCCCATTAGCCCACGATCTGTAGGTATTAATGCACAATCTATGTGCATAGCTGGAAACTACATATGAAGACAATGAAATTTAAAGCACATTTGAACTATAGCTTTAAAGAGATGATGGTAACTGCATCGCACATTTGCAGTAGTTCCCATTTATCATATGCATGTTCCCTTTTATATGCTAAGGCCTAAGTACATGAGAAAGCAATACAAGAACCAACATCAAAACACAAAGAAGCCAGGATATGAAGCGATGTTATGAATACTCCAATTGCATAATGTATCTTGCTGCTATCCCAGAAAGCATTTGTGTTACAGTAAATAGCACTGAGAAGCATTTCATGAGCCTTTCTAATACATTCCCATAGTCTTTAAAAAAAAAAAAAAGATTTGGTAACAAGTGTTTTGGGGGATGCTTACTTAATTACACATCCTCTGTTGGCTTACATACCCACACTGGAAATGACAGGGGATGCTGTCAGCCAGGCATGATACAAGTTGGCAGAGACAGGCAAAGGATAGACGACTACAACAGAAACAGGAGACGGATCTACAGATGGGCATGGCTCATCCGTTCTTTTAAACAGTGATAATGTTCAAGTCAACAACAAGAGGCATTTACAAGGTTTCTGGATGCATGCAAAGGAACTGAAGTGTACAGACTTGGAATTATAGGAAGAAATATAGGATAAAGTCAGCAGAGTTGGGGCATGGACAGCCTGGGGCTGGAAGAACAGAGAGTGCAGCAAGATGCAAGGAATTTTTTTAACACTAGAAAATGATTGGCTATGGAAAGCTTGTCTTTTCCTTATTGATGTAAACCATGAGTACTCTATTTGCTGTGGCTAAAATAAACATAGAAAAACAGAAAACAAATAAAATATTTTTTCAGCAAACTCATCCTGTATTGCCATTTTAGAACAGCTAAGTGCTCTGAACGCTACACCTTAATGCTCTTTAAACAGCAGTTTAGGGGAAAATGATTAATATTCTTGTGAAAACAAACATATCTTTTGTGTGTAAATCTCTACTAACACTGTCAAGGCCAATAGATTTATTTTATTTATACCAATGAAATACTGAGGAATGTGGCCCATGATATCTGTCAGAAAGGGTTGCACTTATGTTCTTTTGAAAATCAAAAATCATAGAATCATAGAAAATAAAAAAAATAGTTGAGAAATAGCAAGGTATGGAAAAGAAGGAAGAAGTGGATGTAAAAAGAAAAGGCTGGGAGCAGAATTTGTGTTCCAGGAAAGACAATCAGTAGACACTGAAGAGAAGGAGAAAATAAAAACAGCAAAGTAAGCGAAAACAGAAAAGTCATCAAGAAATGGAGGAGACATCAAATACCAGAAAAGTTGGACAGTAACACAATAAGGGTCATTAAAGGCTGAAGTAGTCTGCAAAGATGGGCTACCACTACAGCATATCACACAGAAGTGGACTGAGATGTCAGATACAGAGGGAGAGAGTACAGCCCTTGAGTGAAGATAAGGTCAAGTAAGTGACCACTGCAGCAAATGAAGGATTCAGCTGAAAACTGAAGGTCAAATGAGGACATAAGGGAAAGAAGCTGAGTGACAGAGGGGAAGGATGAAGCTGGCATGGATAAGGTGAAGCTTTGAAAGCAATGAGATCCAATAATGGCAAGGCAGCATGATGCTGTCTTGGATATTTAGAAGAGAGGATGCAAGCTTCACAGTAACAGAGAGATATCCAGAGCAGAAAAAGGAAAACAAATGATCTCTGCCTCCTCTGGGGCTTCCTGTTGCATCATTTCCATTTTAAATGACATAAAACTACTTCTAATAACCAGATAAATGCTTAAAAATTAAAAAACACTTGTTCCAGTTAATATTTTGAACAGTGTGAGCGTACACACGTGCTCACACATGTAAAAATCACCCAAAAAAAATTCCCCCAGGAGGTCATTATTATGCAAAAATTACTCTAATTAGGTCATGAATATATTAGGCTGTATTCAGTGCCAACAACAGCAGGGGGAAAAAGAGAGGGAGAAATGGAAATGTGACATGTATACACTCCCAGTGTGGTTAGGGCGACTGGATTCCAAAATGCCATTATGAGATAAAAAGGTCACCCTATAGGGAGGTAATTGGTACAGCGCTATAGCAGCTGATTAAAGGGACCTTTTTTTCAGGGGTGGGAGGAGGATGAGGGGTTAACATAGGATCTCCCCTGACAAAGCATGTGATCTTGATCAAACATCTGCTTTTAGGGCAATCATGAAGAAAAAGGAAGAGGCTGACACCGCTGACATCCTATTGAAGCAGATGCATTTGTTTAATGAGAACACGTTGACTTGCATGTTTTAAGACAACATTAATAGCAGAGGGTATTTTCCCTCCTGCAGGTTATTCTCTGTTCAAACATGTGAGCCTTCATTTTCCTAGCTCCCATCACAGCTACTGCTCATACACTGCCTACATTGCATTAACAAGAAATAAATGCTTTTAATGAATCAGTAATGACTGAGGGAAAAGTGCAGGGAAAAGTTGCTTCTTCATCCCCTCTTCTCACTAAATACAAAATGATGACATGCTCCCACAGACTGAGCAACTCCTGGCTTGGCAGGCAAGAGAGAACAGCAGAAGGGCTCGGAAACACCAATTGCACACTCTCCCCAGAGAGGAATACAAGGAAGCTAGGCTTGAAGGGATCATAAACAACTCTTAAAAGCTGTGTTAAACAAGATGCTACTTAAGCTCTCAAAATTATGGATGGCACATATAAAGGCTCACTTCTGTGTTGGCAAAGACAAGATAGTCTGGCCTCATGTTTGAGGCCAGAACCACAGATGACACACCATGAGCAGGCAGGGATGAAAAGGAGGAGAGGAAGGCAGTACAGGCAGCACTGCTCTTTGGACAGAGGACAGCAATAGCAGGGAGCAGGATGCATTGATTTTAAAGCTGGCTTTTGAACCAGTTCAGTTTTATGGCCCTTTCTGCCTCTCTAGACTTGAAGTACTCCTTGCAGTGTCCAACTGAGTTCTGCTCCGGTGTGAGCTTGTTTTGATGCCGATCGCCTTTTTGCCTGCTTAGAATGATGAGCAGTTACATGTTACTCTGAATGAACAAGCATTCCCCAATACTACCACCTGTGGAGCTGACCCACTGGTAGCAGAAACGCCCGTCAGAGAAGGTGCTTTGGACCAGCTTAGCATGGACCACCTTTCCCTGCCAGTAATGCCTAGGCAAAACTTAGAAACAATGATTCTGCTATGTTTTTTTCTGTGAAGAAGAGATTTTAAATCATCTAGTATGCGCTTGAGCTTTAAGGCACTGAGCTTTTAATGTCACCAATTTAAGTTCTTCTGATTTTCAACTAAGGAGCACAACTGTTACATTGACTTGCTTCCTTCACCATCCACCAAAAAGCACATACTGAAAGTACACCCAGAATTAGCTGTTTGGGCCTATAGCAGCCAAAGAAGCATTTTTCAACTGCAGTTCAAGTACAGCCAGATAAGATTTCCATCCAGTGAGAAATATTGACATTTGAACATTCATTCTCATACTCCAGCAAACTGAAAAGTTGAAATTAAACATGTATTGAACTGACTAAAAATAAAATATTTGGCTCACTCCTATAAAATTAAGGTTTATGGTTTAGGTTGAACTGACAATAAAATGAAGTCTTTCATTTTGATTTCCCAAAAGCAAGTTTCAATTTTGTAAAAAAAAAAAAAAAAAAAACGCTTCCCAACCACCTGTAATTTTCAACAATACAGAAAATATCCACCACAACTTCCTGCAATATAGTACTGATGACTAGAGTCCATGTAATCCTTAAAACTACTGGCCTTATAGTGGAAATCCTAGTAAGACAAAATAAATAACCCCCCCTCTCATTCGGGAGACTGTCTGGGACTATAACTTAGTTGTTTAAGCTATAATTTTAAGACATTACAAACCTCTGCAAACAGAATGGCTCATCAAATGCAACAGGTCTAAGATACGGTTTCCAGACACTGATTTAATTTCTTTTTTAAATATAATTTTCTGTCATTTCCCTTGCAGAGTTCAGAGAATAGTTTTTCAATGAAGGATAGAGGGTCTTTATAATTTCTCTCAAAATAAATAGGGTTAAGCCATTTGTAAATGTAGGACAATTTATAAAAATAAAAGGAAAAAAATGTAGCATGCATTGCTATATCACTGTTAGAAAATTTTTCATAAGCTTTAATTACTATATATAATCTTAGGTGCTTACATAACTGCCATGACATAGATTTAGCTTTCTAGAATCTTACTTGCCTTAAAAAATCGTTATGAGAGAAAGAACATTACCATCACCCTATACATGCAGGAAACCCAGAGAAATGGTGACGTGTGTTAGAACCACACTGAAAGACTGTGGCAAAGAAATCTTTTGAGACTTTGGGGTTTTTTGTCTTTTTTTTTTTTTTCCTTTCTCCTGAGAATAGAAATTAGGAGGAAATGAAAACAGAAGGTATGTTCCTAAACCCTTTGGAATGGAGATGTCTCACACACCTGCTCCCTGCCCATTTAACATCTCCACAGAGGCTTCAATCAATCTCCTCCTTTTGCAACTCCAAGTCAGAAGCACTTTGTAGGAAATTGGGGGTACACAGGTGTGTCAACCCTCAAGGTAGATACAGGTGCTATGGGGATGCTGACAGTGTTTCAGAGCTGAGACACAGGGAGAAAAACAAAGAAGTCTACAGCAAAAGCCTAAGAAATGACTGGTTCCTTTCCACGAGCTTAGAATTGGTTACTTACACGTTGACCCCTAAAGGAGCTGGTAGGGATTTGGAGGGGAAATTTCTTTTCAAACATAAGGTCAATTTATATACAAATTTCGACTCTTCTTTCAGATTAAAACTTGCTTTGAAGCAAACATTCAACACAGCAGCTGTTAATGTATTTGGCAACCTATTTTTCTAACTGAGAAGCTGGTCATACCATGCTCCACTAGCAATCACTTTAATTTGAACAAGAATCTGACTCTTGCACCACCCTTTGGTGCCTGTGCCCATAGTTGTATGCAGACCACAGGAGTCATAGAGGAAATTCCTCTCTGTCTCTCTGATGAGAGAAACCATGCTATCTGAAGGAACAATTACCTGCTACTTACACTAAGCCTGGCACCTTGTATCCCAAAGGGCATTGAGCACCTTGCAGTATGTGCCAAATAAAATCCTGGGCAGATGCCAGCACTGACACAAGCATCTCTAAACCCAGCAAGCATAAGGACAGGCTGGCATGGAAACTATGCAGTTAATGGCTTCAGTATCCCAATACAATAAAAGTTCAGACTTAGCTTGGAGAGCATAAATTTCTCCAAGTCTTTAAAAAACAGGACAAATTGCTATCCCCTCCTTCCAAGACCACCAAGACAGTATGAAGAAATCCTACGGTGTTCAGCATCTCTATGTCACTTGCTTAAACAGTAGTTAGACTGTAAATAACTATAAAAGGAAACAAACTGGGCAAGCTTTAATACAAGTGAAGTGTACTGGGACCAGTACCACATGTCTTGTCCTACCTGTCAGTCTAGCTGTCTTCTCTATCACCTGTTGTTTGTCGGCTTATGCTAGATAAAGACTCTCCAAGAGAGTGAATACTTTTTGTTCTTTCCAATCCATTTGAGTTTCTCTGAGCGCTAATACTGACAGCTTTTGAAATCACACATAGAAGGGAGCATTTGTTCTCTATTAACAATATTGTTATGAGACTGCCTGTGCTGTGCCATTCCCCACTGCTTAGGATTTCATATTACTGACATGTCATTTACATAATTAAAGTACACAAAGAACATAGATGCAGGAGCTACATTGAATACCCCAGGAATGGACATTTTGGACTGAAATAATGAAAATTGGCAGGCTTTCTGCGAAGATCTAATAGGTATATACCAAGCTAATTCCAAGCTAATAACTGGCAGAACTGCCTCCTTCCCAGAAATGAAGTCTGAATTGATGTCACCCCTATTTCGTTCCATGAATAAACTTCAGAATATAAATGTGTTTGCATGTTTCTACTGCTCATCTGCAGCTATGGAAGTTTTTGCAACTTGCCTGAATGGTGCTACACTTGATATCTTGCCTCCAGTTCTTCAATGAAGAGACAATGGTCTACCTGTGATAAAACCCATATCCTGGGTGAAACAACTACAACACAGCGTGCTTGTACAGGTCCTTTCATGCACATTGTTCTGAAGAGCTTTCCACAGTTTAAAAACAAAACACAACCCCAGAAGAGTATTAAATAATAAATGACTGTAGAAGAGGAAAGACAAAGTGGCACAGGCAGGAAAGAATCAGAGGGATAATCTGAAATAAGACCTGAAATGAGACTGTAAGTCGACAAGTGGGGAAAATATAAAATGTCAAATCTAGGTAAGATCAAGGGTGGATTTACAGTGAGCAGCAAGCTAAAGGGCTGAACTTGCTGGTCCTACCCTTGGCTAGCATTGCAGAAGTGTTCTACCTCCAAAGCTGTCTCTGCCTTTAGTGTTTTCAGAAAAGGGCAAGGCTCTGGATGAAGCAGTAAGTAGAACTTCATTGGTACTTGTCTTCAAAATCAGTATGTTGTGCACTGTGTGGAGACTAAAAATACAGCCACACATGCAGAAAAAAATCAAAGAAACACACACAAAGAATTTCTCCAACATTTTCCAACTCTGCTTGTATCTAATACTCCTTAGAGTTCCTTTATATGCTTCATGAAGTCACATTTTGCAGCCAAAGTAAAAATAGATGTAGATCATTACTGTATTTCTGCAGGAACCAGGCTCCAACATCACAGGCAGTATTGGAGAAATCCTTAGAGTCTGAAAATGAAATGTAATTTCCAATCTATTAATTTAATTCTCAAAACAAACAAACAAAACCTTCTCATTGGACGCATGAGATGTATCTCTACTGCTGAATTAATCCTGCCTACATATCTAGAAGTTAAGAAGAACTGCAAAATCTGATTAAGTTATGCCCTCAGGACACTCTACCTCCAAAGTCCTTCTTTGTCTAGGTGGATGCACATGCAGCCCACTTTCTCCATTAAAAACTCTTAATAGCATTTTCACCCCAGGCCTGAAGCTAACAGAAATGTTCCTTCTAGTAATGCCCTGAGATCACATCCAACTTGTAGAAATAATGGGCGCCAGAATTCTTTTGATGATCAGGGTCACAGCGAATATTCATGTTGCTACACTGGATGAACGAAGCATATGTTTCCCTCTACTTTGCAAGCAGGGAGCAATACATTTCACAGCCATAACCAACTCACCATCTTCAGAATCAATCACATGCTAATTCCAGCAAAAATTGATTTGACATGTGCGCAGACCTGTCTGGCTATAGCATCCTCACATAAGTTTTCAGTGGGAACCAGTACATTTTTGTGCAAATCTATCCCTCTTTTGCTCAAGGACAGATATTTTCTTTGCTGCCAACCTGGCCTCTTTCAGTACATTGACCTCTATTTCTGACACTTTGGTAGTTTCCTCAGTATCACTTTTCATTTGAGGAACAATGGAAAAAGTCTTCGACCTCTCTCAGAGTTTTCAGTCCCTAAATGACCTTCATGTATCATTTTAATCACATTTCCCTGTAACAAGTTTCAGATCATCATGCTGGTGCCCTTAAACAAAATCCTTCACAGTATTAAGAATTTGTCCTTAATACTAAAAGAGACTGGGCACATAAACTTCTAAGCCAATAGTTTCACTTATTTTCTACAAGGTCTATTCCTTAATTACATTATCAGGACAACTCTTCACTTTTTCTTAAGATTAGGAAGGCTGAATTTCATTGTGTTCTTTTGGGTTAGGTTTTTTTTTTTTCCCTTTAATCAAATTAACATATCCCTAATAGGTTGTGTGCTTTACCACGGATTTTTCTTAGAAATGCTCAAGACTATAACTGTAGCCACCAGATTTCTTACACTGCTCTTCAGTTTGCAAATCATACATTTGCAGTTGGATAGAAAAATAATTCCTCTATGATTCACAGGTGTCTGCCCAGCGCATCCTGGAAACTGCAATAAATGGCTTGCAGTCAGTTTCAGCTTATACCCAGCCTCCAACAAATAGATCCTAGAATTTTTTCATAACCAGGAGCTAAGCTAGGACATCTTTCTCTACTTGTACATACTGAGATTCAGGTTTTGCTGCAGCTACAATACATAACTCATTGGCCTACAATTTTGAAGACATTAGAGAGATAAATGCTCTAGTACCCACACTGGTAGCTTCATATTTAACATTAACTACAATCTCTCTGTTAAGACTTTGGTCATCACTTGCTGTTTATTTCTCAAACTCTTCATGAGAATGTGTGCCCATCTCTAATGGGCATCTTTGCATATGATCTCAAGTTATGGTCTGGACATCCATACAAAGCCATGTATTTACCAAATTGTAGGCTTCCTTGGTCCTTTAGAGTAAGAATATTATTGACATCCCAAATCTTCTCTGAACCTACCTGCACACATTCCCAGTTATTGTCTATCCCAAGGAATTTACATACTATGCCACTGTGGCAAGCATCCATATTAGTTTCTCCAGCACCACTGCAAAATACAATTTTGCAGTGGATACCAGACACAGCACAAATTGGTGCTATTTCTTTGAACTGCTAGGAGATGGTTGACAGTATAGACGCACTTTCTTTTCTGAAGAGTACAAGCCAGAATTTTGCTGACACTTTTATCATAGACAAATGCTTCGAATTAGTCAATAACTCTTGTAAGGTAATGGAAATTTTTGCTCTTTGCATGTTGCTTTTATTATGTGGCCCCTAGACACACATATAGGGAGCCATCTGCCGCTCTGTTGATTATTCTAGTTCCTGTGTCTCCCAGAGCTTGCTTAGCTCCCTCTTTATATCTGCTTTTTTAGAGAGAAAAAAAAAATCTCAAAGGAGGAATAAGGGCTACGTGCCTTTGTCACCTCAACCATGGAGGTTTTAATTCCAAAAGGATATCGTCAAGCTTGTCTTTCATTATTTTGTTTCCCTCCACCAGATACATTATCTTGATGCAATCAATAGCCTAACAAACTTTTACTCAATAATGGTGAGCTTTCTTCTATCACTATGGTAAATTTTATCTTTTCCTCAGTGTTATTTACCCAGCAAGGATTGGTATCACTATATTTTCAGTGTTGGCTGAGCATACTAATTTCTCCTGCCTCTTATGTTATATCTTAAATCAGTATGGAGCCTACGTAGTCAAGGGGAAGGTGCATAACAGTTTTTTAGTAAAAAAAAAAAATGTTCTGGAAACAAAATGGAATTCATATTTTGACAGACAGCTACTAGAAATATGTAACATCAAGTGTATCATTTATATGTGGTATATATCTAGGATTTCCCAAATTATTCAGAACTGGTACAATGCTTAAAAGTTTATCTAAAAATTTCTTAAACTATAAGCTGATTGCAATAGAAGGGCAAAATTTTGGATTCTGAGGTGATGGAAATGTCAGTCATTAGCTGAGAGTGTCTCTTCCACACGGTAGGCTTTGTACTTTACTGAGCCTAATGCAGTGCTGGGCCACTGTCTCAGAGGTCAAGCAGTTTGTCTTTGGAAGCAGTGCGTTTGATGAAAGTCTTGAAAACCAAAGAATCTGCATTCTGAAGCCATCGTTTAACCTGCTGCCATATTTCTTGTTAACATTCAATTGCTGTACTGATGAGGGAAGAATGAAACAGGACAGGGAAAGATTTCTGTCTCCTGAAGTATCATTCTAGTGGCAAAGACCATTATAGGCTGATTACAAACCCACCTCTCATCATCATACAAGTAAGTAAAAAACCCTTATTCTTTTGCAAGTCAAGGTTTAAGTTGCATTGACAACTAGAATTTGTTCTCAATTTTTTTCAATACATTAATCTCTTTTTGAGCTAAAAAATATGAACAGTTCTTTTTGGAAAATTTTGTGAAGTGTCTGATGTTTCTTTGTGTCCCTCTGTCAACCCAATGAAATCACATTATATCACAAAATCCAAAACTTAAGTAGATTTTACTGACTATCCTCCAGGCGGCTTCGCTGTTCATTTTTAATCCATGTAGAGTGCTTAAATACCACAGCGATAAGTGTTTTATAAAGGCACATAGATAGATTTTGACATTGGTTCAGGAAACAGGCAGTCTTCAAGGGCAGCAATTGTAGAATCTCTAAGAAATTTCCATTATTCAGGAAACAAGACATGATTGTCCATCATTGTAGCTGATGGAGAAAATAAAAACTTGTGGAATAAAGATATTCTGTGACAGCAGCTATCGTTGGTGAATTCTTTCGCCTGCCACATCAAAGATAATGGATAATATATGGAAGACAGTGGATTTTTTGCTGATAGATACTTTTCCCCAATTTTCAAGCTGTTAATGCAGTACAGATATTGTTTTTCAGTTCTCTCTAGTCTGGCCAACGCTTTAATTTAGTATTGATATTTCATTTGTTCCTTTAATTTAGCAATCTGGTGACCCTTCTATCCTACTTACTAAGAATTTAACAAATTACGTCTTCTCTTATTAATGGGAGATGAAAAAGTGGAAGTGAAATAAAGTGGGAAGTTCTATAAGCAATTTTTTTTTTTAGAGCTAGCTAAAGTAGATAAGAGATGTAACTACCTCCTGTTCCCTTTGTTTACAAGCACTGAGAAGACTCGAAGTAAACAACTTTAAGGTGTAATAAATTTTTTATCCACAGTATAAGCGCTGCATTATGCCAAGGAGAAAGAAATAAGTATTTCATCACTGCATAGAAAATTTAGCCACTACTGACAACAAATGCTGTAAGGCAATGTCAAAACATTAGTAAGAAATGTCAAAAATAAAAGCAAAGAGACCCAATCCACTTCTTAGACTTCCTTGAAGAAGAAAGGAGGGAAAAAACATGGAAAGAAATATGATATGGAAGTACTAATTGGCTTGTATAGATTTTCTGTAGCTCATGAGTCTTAAGACCTAGAAAGTACACTTTCATCTATAGAAACAATGTTTCTCACTCTTCTGTCTTTCAAAAGGAAAAGCGTACAAACTACAAGCAAATCACGTGAGGTATTTCTGATCATGTGGTTTTACTATTTCCAAAGATAATGAACGTCTCTAATCCAAAAGTTACGTTAAAAACCAAAGTTAACTATGATTATTTAAATGCCTACTTCACCAACTATTTCACTGTTGGGTTACTTTAGTGTCCACTTTTCTTGTAGTCTAAGATCATCAGTTAAAATTGCACCACAAAATAAACATAAGGAAAGGGGCTACTCATACTGCATTAATTTTATATTTACTTCAAAATACTTCTCATTAAAATGAAGCTGAAGCATAATTTCCTCTCTGTCAAAACATTTTCACAACATGAATGGACCAGGGTTGAGTCCTAGACAACATGCAATAGCTGTACAGAAACACCGTTGTTTCTGGTTGGGACAGTTCATTTTTCCAGAGTAGCAGACCTTTGGTTTGATGGCCATTTTATCTGATGGCAAATTCAGCTTAAAATAGTTTTGGTTTTGTTTTACTTTATACCTAAGAGAACAGCTTCAACAGACAGAATGACAGAAATGCTAATTGGAAGGGAACCCTGGAGGTCATTTAATCTAATCTCCCACCAAGTCTGCTGTGGATATTTGCAGCCAAGTCTTAAAAACCTACAAAGATGGAGATATTTGGTATCTTTTCCTATGCAGCATTTCCCTCTCAGTCAATAAGATTTTCGTCATGTCTCATCCAAACCCTGCAACTTGTGTTGACTGTTCCATCATCTGTCATCGCCGGGAAAATTCTAGCTCTGTTGTCTCTGCCAATCATCAAGTAGCTGCTGGCTACTATTTTCTCACTCCATTGTCTCCACTTCACCATACTAAAACAAATTTCCTTCAATTTTCCCTCATAATCCACTCTTTCTTGGTTCTTGACCATCTTGATTGCCCTCCACTGCACCCTCTGCAGTTTCTCATGATCCCTTGCAGAACAAGAAAGCCTAAACTGGATGCAGCCTCAGTGTGGCTGCACAGATGAAAATAAGAGCATCCCTTCACCTGCTAGCCACACTTTGCATGCTGAAGTACATGAAGATGTTTCTTTTATTCTGCTGGCTCATATTCAGCTTGTTGTTTATTACTTTAACCCCCAGGTCCTTCCCAGATGGGCTGCTACTCAAAGAGATGATTCCTGATCTGTACTGACAATGGATTATTCTGCCCCAGATGCAGAATATTTCCTTGCTGAACTTCATGGCATTCCTGTTAGCTCAGTTTTCAAGTTTCTCAGGTTTTTTTGATGGAAGCTCTCTCATTTCAGAACCACACATACATGAGCCCAGTGCTCTTCAAGGCAATGTGTTTCAGACAAAGCCAGAAGAATGGCTAATCAGGAAATCAGATGGTAGGAAGAGGCATACAAAGTGGAAGGTAGATGTGACCAATGGAGGAGTCACCAACATGAAAATATAAATAGCAAAGCAAGACAAATACAGCTCTTGATGGACTCTGTTCCTTATAAGAGGGAATGAAAGAAGGAGCAGAACACCACGCCATGCAAGATCCTTCCCATCTCATTGTAATCACAGTGTTCCATGTTATGAAGGGTTCTTTGTGGAGGAGATAGAACTAGTTCCTGTCACCTCAATCTCCTAGGGTGAATATAACATTACATGACACTTTAACCCCTTTGCTCTTTCCATTGGCCTTCTCTTGGAAGAGGCTGTCACTTAGAAGATGAAATATATTTACAAATTAATTAAGTTTGGTCAGTGACTGAAGAATTAGATTTCCACTAACAGGGATTCTGTCTGAGTGATTGATACAGAGAACACTGGAGGAATAAATACTAGCACTTCTTGCCTCCCAAATTTAAATGCTCAGCAATCACACAACCTTTCCCTTCATCGGTCTTTTTTTTTTTCTCTACACTGTCAATGCTTTTTTTCTCAAAGCCAACAGAATTTGCTCTAGTAGATAAAGGTATGTGTGTACCAAAGAGAGTATTTGATCTCTGAAAACAGCTCATCAACTCATTAAATAGACAGAGGGCTATTACACAGCAGAACTGTGGAAGGCAAATCAGAGCTGTTGGTGAGGACAGAAGCACGGGATTAGCTGAGAATAAGACTGCAGCCTCTGATGCATAAAACAGTTTCTGATTTTAGAACCTGAAGTAGAGGCAAGCTTGTGCTGACGAGATCACAGTGTAAGCTGTGTATTATGAGGTCTTTAAGTTGCATCTTGTTTTTTTCTCAGGTACAACACAGATTGCTTGAGTGATTGTATTTGCATAGTTAAACAAATACTACAGAATGTACGGTTGCATACAGTAGCGTGGGAAGAAGAGGAGACTGTTCTGATGGTCGTGATGAATCTGAACACAAACACAAGTTACTGGTGTGAAGTACTCACAGAACAATGATTTCTGTTCATTCCTGGAAACAACATTGCTGCAGAATTCAGACAGTCTCAGAAGAAAAGTGGAAGAGTGCTTATGGCCCCAGTTCTTAGTAAGTCATGCAATAAAGCTTCAGGTAGATAGCGATGCTAAAAAGGCCTTCATCATACTGCTTCTCCTTTCATGCTTCATTTCTGAAGTGAAAAGCCTTAAAGAGCCACTTGCAACTCTTGTTCTATTAATTCTACTCTGCAATTCATTAAAGCAGCTAAGCAGAGACCCAGACAATTTAAGCTACCAGTAACTTGTTTAAAGCAGACCTTAGAGATTAGTGACACTCCAAGGACATAAGATATTACAACTAGTATAAGCTTTACTTGCCTCAAAGAAAAAAATTAAACAACAAAAAATCAAAATTCACAATTCAAAGAGAATTTTCATTATTTAGTGGAACAAAATTAATCTTCACAGTCATCAGTTTTGGTCCCACAATACGTACGATGCTTGTGATTGCTTCCTTGTATCATCAGCAAAACTAATACATTTTAAAACATTTTTTGCAAGACTTGTGGTTGCTTGCTGTAATGTCCAGACCAGACTTAAACACTAATAATTAGTTTTTTTCCTCTGTGAGATGTCTCCAGGATTTGAAATGGTAACAATGATTTTTCTTTATTTCCTGTTCTATATAGTTATTAGAAATCCAAATGTGCGATAAGATAGCTGCTGTGTTGTACTTCGGGGATAGGTAATGAGACTTCTTTTATCTGTAATATCTGCACTTTCTCATTTGGCGGAAGATATTTATGTGTTATTCTTTTTACATTTAGAAAGGTCATTTAAACAACAGTTGGGTAGGCAACATCTGATGAATAATAATGGTGAGTTGGAAATGGGGTGGACAGAAGAAGTCAACCATATGCCAATATCCAGCACACTGTAATGAGTGAAGCAGCACAATGCAGTAGTCAAGGCTGACCTCAAATATCCATAGCTGATTACAGCAAGGGGATGTTATCCCTAGGGCATTGGAAATAGAAAGACAAACTTCAGTAAATGCAGTCACAGTCTCCCACTGTCCATCTTCCTCTCTGTTGGCAACAACCAACTGCATGGCAAGGGGTGAGTGCCACAATGCCACACACTTTTCAGCGGAGTCACTGCCAATTTCAAAAGCTGGGGAACTGCACACTATCAGAAGTGCTCACGTGGCAAGATTCCTTTATCAAGATGAGCAATATGGCCTTTTTACAAATGACTTAAACTTACAGCTAGAACTTATTCCCATGCATCTCGCAAGCACACACACAAACACAGCCTTTTTTTTGCTGTTAACTAAAACCAGGATGCATTAGCACTGAAGTCCACCACAGAAAGAAAAGGCATAGAAAGAACAGAGATTTGCTGCAGGTTGTGGTGCTAGGAAGTAAAAACTTTGATGCTTTAAGCTCTTGCACAGGCAAGTCACACTAGCCTCCAAATATTTTGACTAAAATTTAGGAACCATATTTACCTAACATGAACTGGAAGCTATTAGGCTCTGCTAGCAATGGTGCTGGCATGACTGGATTAATTTTATTGCTTGTAGGAATATTCTCCTACATTTCTCCAGGGTACCAGAGTTCATGCAGTAAGACTAACAGAAATGAGATTCTTGACCTGAAGAGCCACAAAGATATACTGAGAAACACAAGATATAGTGCTGAGTCAGTGGTGGAGATTTACCAGGCCTTTGCTGTAAAGGCTAGTAAGGTAGCTAAAGTGTCAGTGGATGTGTTGAGAAGCAAAGGAAACACAATTATGCTTTCTGGATTAATGTCAGGCAATAATAGTTTCTACAGTGATGGACTAAGCCATCAACTGCAGCGACTTTTGAGGCAGGAAAGGAGGGAGAGGTGTTAGTCTGATAGGTTGTCAATGGTAACTCATTATGTATTTTTGACCATCAACCCCTTGTAGGGAGGGAAAAGCAGCCACCTAGCCAGGGCAGGTATATAATCTGATTGATGCTTTATAAGTGGCTTTCAAGAACTTGACTGAGCATGAAATCTCATCATTAAAGTTTATGTCCTGAGTGAGTGGGGAAAAGAGAAAAAGAAGGAAAGAGACCAAACCAAAGGGAACCAACGCTGACAGAATGACGGCAAATTTACAGCCAAGCATCTACTTAAGCATGATCCCCAAAGCTAATCAGCCAACACCAAAACAGGCTTCTGGTTCTGAAGGAAATTAAAGAGGCTCATCCACTCTCCCTATGCAGAAACATAAAAGAAACCAAAGGCAATAAAATCAAGATCCGTGGGAAGCCGCCAGTATCTGCTCTGTCTGTTTCACCAGTCTTAAAGCACTGTGGACTAATCAAGCCCAAATAAACTAGGGGAACTACATCCATTAATTCCATGTTTAACCCTCTTCTTTTCTCTGGTTAAGTAGATAACAAACACTGCTTAAATAGTTTGTAATCCCTCAGTTTCTATCTTTCTGTCTGCTTAATATGAGATGGGACAGGGAGAATATGAATGTGACAATTCTGTCAGAGACAGGTGTTGCTAAAACTTCAGGAATAAAAAGGCTTTTCAAATTCACAAAATACTCTTACATAGTTCAGTCTCAAAGGACTGAGGAAGAGTGGTGTATTTCAGCAATATTCATTCTGATTTGGAAACAAATTGGTCTACCTCGCTTTGCTCCTTCTTTTGTGTTCTTTTGGTGCAATTATTCTAGCTAATGAGTTTATGAGCAGAAATGTTCACAGAAACAGCAAATTTTAGTGGCCATTAGAGATTATTTGTGAAGACTGAATTTAAAATTCTTAATCATAAGCATTCACTGTGTAAATGAGCTTCAAAGGCCTAAGCTTATCCCATCAGGGACTAGCACTGCCCTAGGTAACCAATGTGTGCAATCAGAGCTAATCAGTCAGATCTGATTTCAAATATTCGCAATAAACAGATCATGGACAAGCTGCAAGTCAAAAATTATTCATAGAAATTATTTGATGGATGATTTTGAATGCTGAATAATTCAAGATCACACATTGTTCACAGCAATTCCCAGAGAGAAAGAAGGGTAACATTTGTTTTATAAGTTCATGATAGATTCTTCTTCTAAGGCTACTCTAAACATCCTGGGGAATAAGGTTAGCCTCAGCCTCTCATAGTTATCTCTAAACTATGAACACTTGAATGGCCACTTTTCAGGAGAAGGCATTGTTGTTGGGGTGCTCCATTTGCAAGTAGCCAAGCAAATATCCTCCTCCAGCACTGTATGAAGGAGCAAGAGGAATGTGGATCTGTGAAGGACACCAGCTAGAATTAATGGCATCACTACCTACGCGAACAATCTGTGACGCTGAATGACTCTTCGGTGACCCAGAGTCATTTCTGCTGGTGCAGAAATGCCTTCACAACTACTTTGATGGAGCCTGGAAAGGTTATTCTACACACCCACTGCCCAATCTTCTGCCCATGTGTTACTGATCCTTCCAAGAGGGCAATAAAAGATCTAGTGGCCCCAGTCACCATTAATAAGCATTCACTTCTGAGAAGGAACTTGACTGCTAGTCCTCCTGAACAGCACATAAATGTTGTTTTTATTTACAAAGAAATTAAAAATACTCTATTAGTTGGGGGTATTCACTGGGGCATTCAGGAAGCAGACTATATATTAAGATGTAGGTTTAAACCTCTTACTGGCTATCAAGAATGGTATACCAAATTAGTTACTGGTGAAAAAAATTCTCACTTTTTGTTAATTGTGATTTCTTCGAAAACACAATACCCCTACCATCTCAGTACAACTGTATTCAAATCTATGGGCATCACCTGTCCAGTGCTGGGCTCTACACCTTGGATGAATAGAGTCATGAGCACAACACTGAGAAAAGTGTAAAGTTTAAGAAATGGATAAGTATGTAGGAGAAAAAAAAAAAAAAAAAAAACACAGAAAAAGAATGACTTGTTTAGGCTAGGAAAACCTGAAGTATGACATGATAACAGTCTCTCATTATGTAAAATGTAGCAAAGATGATGGTGATCAATTGTTCTCCATGTCTGCTGAGGATAGAACAGGAGGTAATTAATTTAATTTGCAACTCAACGGAATTAGATTAGATGTTCAAAAGAAATTTCTATCTATAAGAATAAGAACTAGGAGTTCATACTGCCTCATGCAGTTATACAATCTCTCTACCAGGAGCTTTTTCTAAAAACCATCAGAATTGTCTACGCAACATGTTCCTCCCCTGAGCTGCAGGATGGAGTAGTTCTTAAGAGTCCAAATTCTGTCATGATCTCCTTAAAAGCTCTGCTTTCCTGAAAGTCTCATCTTGCCTTCCAGGAGACCCCTTGAAATAAGCCAAAACTACACTCCTCCTGAAGCATGGGGAGTGCTCCATAGTGCATAGAGTGGTTAGTACTGTCAAACTCCAAACCAGAATGTTTCAGTCCCTCTCTCGAAACCCAAATCATATTGTTTCTGTCTACTTTGTCTTACTGTAAGAAGTGCAGGTTTCAGACACCATGCAAAGGGTCACCTTGCCACCTAACAAAACATAAAACATGCCCCCCAAGGAATTTGAAGATATATTAGACTCTGCTGTAAATTCTGCATGACTGGAAAAAAAAGGATGTTTTATAGAAACACCTATTCCTTCCTTAACAAATCAATGAATACAAGTACCTTGGACTCCAGGAAAAAAAAAGAAGATAAAGTCAGCTCTTTTTAATTTATCATACAGGCAAGAAACAAACTAGCCCAACTCTATCATTCCTGCTCATTCACATACAATACGTCTGATTGCACTTTGAAAACCAAAAGTCCTACTCTTGGTAGGGGTAAGGATTTTACTCTATCATTTTCGCTTACATTTGTTGAAACCAATAATGCACAAACTCTATGAAATGGTGGTAAAAGCCAAGTCTGGCTGCTGTGATCTTGTCTGCTCAGTCTCCCACCTGCATCAATATCAAGTTAAATTGAACTAGTAGCAATTTTCCTGTAAAAGCTGACAGTACTGCAGACAATGTTCCTGACTGTTTCCAGGCCTAATGGGCAAAATGTTGTTCTCCTTGCAATAATTATGAGTTCTATTGTACTTTAAGAAAAATTGCTGTGGACAATACATGAACACTTCAGTGCTGTGATCACATGATGACTGGTGTAGTGATTTTGGTGTGAAAAGGTTCAATGCCACAATTTTTATAGAATGGCTGATAAAATTTTTATGCGTTTCTACCAATCCTATACACTCCTGTGAGGTTAGAGGAAGATGGAACCAACATTCCTAAAATAACCTTCATAACTAATTAATTGTGTTGCCTAAACAAAAGTCAGGTGCAGTTCTTCCCTGTGGCTGCTTGGCTGTCCAAGTCTACAGACAAGCTGGTGTGCAGGGGAAAGAGGGGAGGAAGGAGGTAATGATTTATATATAAGATCTTGGGAAAGAATCAGCAATATTAATACCTGACAAATCAGACACTTCGGCTTTTAGCATGTCTGTCAGGCTCATGCCAAAATCTTTGAATTGCCTCATGCTGAGGGTTTGGAGAACAAACAATACTCTGTGGGTAATAAAGATGCGGGACGTGAAAGTCACACAGGGAACTTCAGTGGTCCACAGTGGTCCTAGGACTAGGCTGAGGATGCTTCCAGTGTCTACCCACTGTGAGGCTCATCTGCTTATCCTGAACCAGGCATTGCTTTCCTGTCAGTCCTGCAACATGCACCTAGCCTTTCCACAGTCACCTAAGATCCCACATCAGCCTGTACTAAATGAAATGCTCAGTTGTTAAATGTCTGGAAGTTAAGAAGCTGCACGCATTGCAGCAAATTCAGTTACTCTGCTGAAAACTCTCTTTAGGTTTACCTTGGTGGATAAAAAGATATATCCTATTAAAAATAATGGCTCTAATTTTGGCTTTTAGTACAGAACTTAGGTCAATGTATTTTTCATTTTAAAGATAGCATACACCAAATACAAGTGACAGCTTACAGATATCTTTTTACTTTAAGTACCTGAAGCTTGCTTCTACTCCCATTAATTTGCTCAGCCAGAGGCTCCTCTTTGGGCTTAAAAAGGGCCACACCATGGACATTATTCAAGTGGAATTTCTAATCTTCAGTACTTCTTGGATTCCTCTCTAGAAATCTTATTTCCAGCACTGTTCATCTACTTCAAGCCCTTCTGAGTCTTGTAAAATTCCCCAGAGCTTTCTCATTCTATGAATTTGCTTTTTAAAAATACTTCAAGAAGACAACAAAAATATCTGCTGAAGTGAACTATTACTATGTAAATCCCCTTTGGCCCAAACATGGGGGTTTATTTCAAGTTGAATAGAGAATACAGAGGAAGAGCAGGAAGTGAAGCAGGATTCTTAAGCGATGTAAAGCAAACAAGCACATCTTTGATGCCCAATGAATATATGAAGATTTTCCCCCCCCCCCCTTCTCCTTAAAACCTCTGGGATTGTAGAAATCAAATACAAATGCTTACTGTTGCTGTAGCCAAATAACCACTTTGGAAAGACAGTAAAGACAGAAAAGGATGGTAAACCATAAGATCTTAGAGTTATTTGGCATCCCACCGTATAACAGGTAAAAGAGACAGAACTCCAGACAGGGGCCTTAATATTCAGGAGAATTTACAGTGCCTAGTTAACTCCTAGAGAGTTCAAGGGGAGTGCAGGTTGCAGTTCTTCCTCTCCCACATCTGTTTTCTTTTTTGCCCACTGAAGAATTTACTGAACAACTTTTGTTTTATTTTTTTTTTTTTACAATAGCAGCAAGAAAAAGAAGCAGCTCTTAGTAAGCTAGAATAAATAACCACCTCTCCATTCAGTTATTTCCCTTCAATTATTACGCAACATCATTCACGCCATCTAAGAAACGAAATAGAACCAAAAATTTTCTGTGAATGCTTCTTCCCTAGCTGACTGCGGTTCCCAAACTATGCGTTGTTGGTTATTTTGCACACTCAGCAGTGATCATACTAATACCAAATGTCTCACTTTGTTGCTTACATTCAAAGCAAAGGTCCTGTCACTCACAGAAAGTTCCTGGCCACTTGGAAATGACCTCCAGTTGTGCCAGGGGAGCCTTAGACTAGCATTATTATTGAAAGGGTTATTAAGCATTGTAACAGGCTGCCCAGTAAAGCAGTTGAGTCACCATCCCTGGGGGTATTTAAAAGACTTGTAGATGTGGTCCTGAGGGACATGGTTTAACAGTCAACATGGTAGTGTTGGGTTTATGGTTGGACTTGATGATCTTAAAGGTTTTTCCAATCTAAATGATTCCATGTTTCTATGTCAAACAGGTATCTGGGATTCATGCTGGCTTCTGGATCCAGCCTCTGATGGCTAGCAGGTAGGGCGATCTGTTCCCTTTCCATTTTGAGCTAAAATAGTGCTTGGGCTCACAAAGTTTAAAAGCTTTCTAAGTTCTCCTTTAACTTCTCATTTGTTTGCTCTAGAAACATCCTCATAGGAAAGAAAGTGAAAATGTACTGCTGCAAACTACCATCAAAAATGAGGATCAATTTTACTCCCACCTCATCCTGCTTTATAGAAGTATAATTGCACTTATTTGCGTGGAGCTATTCCATATTCTTTATGTGAGTACCTGTGCGTGAGCATGTGAAAGACAGAATATATACATAGAATCAGCTTTTATACTTTTCCAACTGCAGTGCTTAATACTGTACAACATGTCCCACATGTACCTCATGTTTGGTGTCTTCCAGAGGTAAGCAAACCTTTCACCTCCAGCTTCCTCTGGCCTTGCTTTCCTCACCCTTTCATGAAGCACAACTCCCTTAACTGCTGAGTCCTTACACTTCAGGCACAATCCTCTCTTGATGATAGCAGGTAAGCCCTAGGGGTGCTGGAGAGCTGGAAGGTTAGTAATTACATTGGCCTCTCCTTTAGCATCTCCTCTCTTGTAGCTGAGAGGGAGGTGTGAACTTCAACAAATCAGAGTTGCACAATCACCATGGAAACAAGGGATGAGCACCTCTTGTGATGAAGATAAATGACTGGTGAGAGGGTTCTGTCCACCCTCCCCCTTATTGTTTTGCATTAAATACCTAAAACTTTTAATCTAAAATGAATGTTAAACAGATGTAACACTGAAGTAATAATGGGATACTTTTGGTTCACAGGACAGCCCCAGAATGAGAGAGCAGAGTGGGTTGCAGGGTAGCGATGCTTTTGATATGTTTGAGCTGATTCAGTTCCAAATGGAATTTCATGTTCTCAGTATGGTACAGCATAAGGTGCAAGCAGGTGTTCACAACCCGCATGTCAGTAAGAGATCTCATGTGGGGATAGGCAGCACTGTCATGTTATTTCACTGGAAACCCTTGAAGTAGCAAATAGTATTAAGAAACTGGAAAAGGCACAATGGTTTGCATGGGGTTTGTGCCCTGATTCACTTTATATTTCCTCCCCGTCTCCCACCCAGTAATAGGAATTTTTAACTTCTTCACCAGAGTCCACAGAAATACTCAACATACAAACATATCATCTTCATCACTGACAACCAAAGCTGTGTACTTCTACAAATAATGTCTAGGTGTTGTAGCACTCATGTTTCAAGAAGTTGAACTTCTCTGTCCTGGATACTGCAATATGACCACAGTAAGAGAGAAACTAAGGTCTGCCTCAAAAAGTTTTAATCTAAGATGACAAGACAGTGAAAAGATGGAAGAGTAGAAAAATCATTTTTACTTTACAAGGTTGTGCCTTCCTTAGCCAAGAGGCAACTCAATGGTTTGCCAAGGTCTCAGATCAAGTACATGCCTGCAGCTGAAACTGAACCCTTAAGTCCTGGCTTGTACTGTGTAAATTACATAAACAGCATCCTTCGGTAATGCAGCTATCACAAACACATCATGGGAGGCAGATAAAGGATGCTTTTCGCTGGCCTGTTTTATGTGGGCGTATGGTATGAGCACTGACATTTTGGACCCCACCTCCCTAGGTCCTTCAGTTTTAAGCCCACCTCAAAAAATCAGTCAGCCTACAGCCAAAGATTCCCTTGCTCTTTCTGAACAAGTGGATCCCATCTCTCCCTAACAGGCTATAGTCATAGAAGAATGCGCCATTGTCATAAAAGCCAACCACGTGAAGATGCAACTAATTCCTCGGGTGAAAGGAGATCTTTGGTGCAGTAAAGGCGACATATGAGATATTTCATTTTAATGTTTCAGTGCTTTCAGAAGAATGGGAATAACTTGTTTTCATCACGCAATACAGTCGCTCATTTATTGACATTTATTTTCTCCCCTCAAAAGTCTGACGCATCTGCAGGATGGGAACTCAAGTTTGATTTCTTTGAAAATATTTGCCTCTGCACTCATATTGAAGCAAAATCTCTAACAGCTCTAAACATTAGACAACTTGGATGCTTAGCTTAGTAATGCTGCTTCTATACACAAGCAATACCATGTAATTACAATATATAAGGCAGATGCTTCAGACATGCAGAGCTGACCTAACTATATAAGGAAACTAACACATTTAAGTAATTAGAACAAGAGCATTATTACACAAATGTGTGCACATTATATGAAACAACTTCATTTGTCTTTTCACTTTCAGCAATTTCACCAGCTAGTGAATTGCCTGATAAGAGTCGCCTTATAAAAATGACTTTGGGAGAATATAAAATTTTTTTAATTCATTACAAATTGTATTAGGGAAATCCAATATCCCAGGGGTCATGGGTGACCTAGGATTCCAATCACAGCTAGCAGGTGTATAAGATACATAAAGAACTGGTGGGGAAGCACTGTTAGTTAAAGATTATGCAAAACCCAGAAATGTCTTTATGGATGTTAGCTAGAAAAGAACTCTGAATGACAACTAACTGAGGAAATCTTATAATTGTCAAATCAATTCTCCTCCTCCAGTGGTTCAAACTACTCCAAAATGGAATAGGCAACAATGACAGACAGAGAGAGACCATCACACTACCAGACAGCTCTCTTCAAAAGACACATCCCCACAAACCTTCCCAGCCTTCTGAAATGAAATAACAACAACAAAATCATATTTAGGAGGATATCGAAGGTCCAATGAAGGCTACCAGGATTTGTCTCAGCTTGAATAAGCTGAAAACTTGTCCACTGATTTACCTTCAAGATGTTAGGAACCCCACAATAACAGGTTTTAGCTCTGATATATATATGGATCATCAGTACAGGAACAGCTTTTGCCATAGCACTGGTAAAACTAATTTAATGTAATAGTATGATATAAGTGGTAGAAAGAGGAGCATAATAATTCAAAGAATGACTACTGAAAGAGTAATAAAGACTTTCCCCTACCTCATACTGCCATATTCTCAAAGAAGAATGGAAAAAAAAAAAAAAGAAATCTACAAGTGAAAGAAAATTTCATCCCAAACCTATGAAGTTTGCTGTTGATAAATATAAAGTAGTTCATTCACCTTCTGGGACCTGCCTGTGCTGTTCTTAAGATCATAGAATCATAGAACAACCAAGTTGGAAGGGACCCATCGGATCATCGAGTCCAACCATTCCTAACGCTAAACCATGTCCCTCAGGACCTCATCTACCCGTCCCTTAAACACCTCCAGGGAAGGGGAATCAACCACCTCCCTGGGCAGCCTGTTCCAATGCCCAATGACCCTTTGCGTGAAAAACTTCCTCCTAATCTCCAGCCTAAATCTCCCCTGGCGGAGCTTGAGGCCATTCCCTCTTGTCCTGTCCCCTGTCCCTTGGGAGAAGAGCCCAGCTCCCTCCTCTCTACAACCTCCCTTCAGGTAGTTGTAGAGAGTAATGAGGTCTCCTCTTAGCCTCCTCTTCTCCAGGATAAACACCCCCAGCTCTCTCAGTCGCTCCTCATAGGGCCTGTTCTCCAGCCCCTTCAGCAGCTTCGTGGCTCTTCTCTGGACTTGCGCCAGAGCCTCAACATCCTTCTTGTGGTGAGGGGCCCACAACTGAACACAGGATTTAAGGAGCAGCCTCACCCGTGCTGAGTACAGAGGGAGAAGAACCTCTCTGGACCTGGACCTTTGTAGCCGAAAGATGTAGAGATGTTGCTTGTTGTTGTAAAGATGTATGGACATAGTTGTGCCAGGGCCTCAAAGAGTTTCTAGGGGAAGGTAGACGTTTTGTACCTTTTGTGTAGGAATACTGGGCAAGGTCCCATGCTAAAGGTAAACTCTTATCAGCCTGCAGAAAAAAAGACAATTACTAAAGCATTCATGCCATCATCAGCCTCCCAATTCACTGATGTTCAAGTTGTCAGCTATGCTAGCATTCAGAGACAAGTGACAGAGGATCTGTTCCAGTCTGACTCAGGAACACTGGAATAAGGTCTGAGCAAATCCCTTATTCCTAGGTTTTCATCTAGAAGCACCCCATGATCTCTACTCTGGAGATCTTGAGCTGCTTCTCCATAGTTACCCATCCAACAACACAAGGATGATGGAAAGCATTGAGGTTTAGGGACTCAGGTGCTCCATTAATCACTAATTCACGTGATTTGCTTTGCCCTGTCGTAACTGGCTGTGTCTATTTCTGCCCTAAATGAACAACTAGGTTCACTACAAGCACCTGTTACTGTTTCTTTCTTTTACCAGAGGGTAAAATATTTATTTTCTGCAGGAAATGTTGGCAGAAATATTGTAATATGCACTTGCACTAACAATCATGATATCGTTCTAACATAAATTTCTACTGGCCTGAAAAACTGGAGACCCAGTGTACTACAGTTACACCAGTATCCTCATTACCCATCAGCGAGTGGACAGTGATAAGCAGCTTGACAAATTCAAAGAGGACAGCTGGAGGAGTTAATGCACAATCCAGGTCTCCTCGTATAACAGTCCTTTGGTGTTTTAACTACTATACTATGCTGAAGTCCAGAAAAATGCCAGCATGGTCCACTAAGGGCCCACTATAAATAAAGGGTAGGGATAGCAACAAATCCAAAGCCACTGGTCAGCATAGACTTAGAGCCTGTATCCTCTTTTGTCTTGGATCACTTTTCTTCAGACAGATGAAAGATTCTTCTTTAATGCAAACCCCTTTGTCCCACATGTAGTGGAGGAAGCTGAGGTGGATCATAATGAGGACCTTTCCTCTCTGACTGTTTTTGCCTGTGAGTTAATTTAATATCCAATAAGCAGCCGTTCTCTTTGCAGTTCATTTTCCTGCTTGCTGTCAGCAATGCCCTGTTGTTTGGACACTTCGATGCCCTAGTTCCTATGAACATCTAGCCAGCAGCACCCACACAAGCAGAAACAATTCCAGACCTCTTTAAAAGACATTTTATCAGAGCACCAGGATCAGGAGTCCTGCTTGGACTGCCTTGTTTCCATCTTCATGTAGCTCAAGGATTTAAAGGGACAATACAATGTTTAAAGCATCCCTTTAAGGGCTAATCTTATTAATTTGCATTTTCTGATTGTCATTTACTAGTCAGGTTGAGATGCTTCCATTTATTCAGTCCTTCTCACTGGACTTAATTAAGCTGTGAAAGTTATAAATAACCAGACTGCAGGATCAGTCTCATTAAAAATTAAAGTCCATTAAAAAAATCTGGACTATTCATATTATCACATGAAAATCCACTATATGTTTTTCTTTTTTAATGAGAAAATATGCAGATTAAGTCACTCAAGAGTCTTCTTTCTCTGCAGCTTTGATTTTAATTTTAAAAGTGAAAAATTGAAAAAAAGTTTTGAAGCCAGGGAACTTCACTGCTTCCACCAAAACTGCTTTCAATTCCCTTTGGAAAAAAGGACAGCTTCAGAACTAGTTTTCCCTTAATCTCTTCATCACAGAAATAATGATCTTTTCTTGGATTTTAACATTACTTTGTAGAATTTTCAACCTACACAGTTCTCAGTTGTGCTACTGCATGAAGTCTCATAACAGGAGAGAAAATAGCTTGCTACAGCAAAACAAATTAATCTACTACTACTACTACTTGAGTAACTTAACAAGAACTACATTGACAGCACAAGTTTAGAGAGAACATTACATTTCAGTTCTCATAATGATCTTAGGGGAATAAGAGCCATAACTTGGGATTTATATTTTGAAGCAGTGCTTCTGAATCTTCATTGATGCGACAAATTATTGTCAATACAAAGAATTATTAAACATCTCCTAAAAATAATCAGTCTTAATAACATTAACTTTTTTTTTTTTCTAATTTTCCCTCTGAATTTTGACAACAGGGTTGAGACTAAAAGGAGGGATATTTTCAGATATTTTTCTGCAACCAGAAGAGTGGGAAAATGTTTCTTATTTTGCATATTTTAAAAAAGTCTAAAAAGCACAAGTTCTCACAATTGCTTTTCAGCTGGTGGTGTCTTTCAGGGCAGGAGGATACTCACAAGGCTCATCATAAATTCATTGGTTGGCAAAACTATGTCAACAGAAAGCATGCTGCTTGATAGACATTGATTCCCATGAAAATGGGGAACTCTAATTGACACCATTGAAGATCCTTCTGAGACACCCCTTAGAGATGAGAAGAGGTGGTGCAAATATATCAATCTGGACACTATACTTTTCTGTCTTGGTAAGCGATTTTTCACCCTCCAGATCTGAGTCAATGCAGAAGGAGCAGTGGCTACACCACCAGGCCCAGGTTTTGCCAGAAGCAAAAAACCAATTCAGTGAGGAAGAAAATGATCCATTCTCTTCCATCTTCCCCTGGGCTTTCTTAGAACTCCTCTCAACCACTTAGAGAAACCAGGCTCCCAGGGACAGAAATACCAATGTAATCTTCAGACCCTT
Source organism: Coccyzus lansbergi (assembly GCA_033558105.1). Classification (NCBI taxonomy): domain Eukaryota; kingdom Metazoa; phylum Chordata; class Aves; order Cuculiformes; family Coccyzidae; genus Coccyzus; species Coccyzus lansbergi. The sequence goes on along the minus strand of JAUMJK010000631.1, from coordinate 1,159,839 downwards.
AAATATAAATACTATCTACGCAAGTGTCGGGAGGAAAAGAGTATTCCAGCCATTTCAAGAGCTGGTGATAATTCTTGGTCCCAAGCCATTTGTAATGATGTCTCATTTTCTTCCAATGCCATATAACTTCTCTATTATCTACTAGCATTGCAGCTGTTGATTTCTTGTTTTCTCTGATAGGACTGTGCAGGGACTTTTTACAACCAGAGCCCGACAAGAGTTTCAGGGGAGAATGCAAGAGAAATGACCACAGATTATTCTTAAATTGCAGCTGCAAAGTTCTACCCAGTGGTTTCATAACTGCCATCAGAACAGTATTAATGCTAACAGAAAAGGTATCTACAATTGGCCCCCTCAGACAAGCTATGTGCAACATATTCCCTATAATAAGGAGTTCTGCTTTGAACTGAGGCATCAACTTCAATAAGCTAAGATACTCCTACTGCTGCTGCTAAGAGGTTGTTCAGACAGTTCGTTAAACACCATTTTTTCTAGGTTTTGAAATCTAGCAGTGTTAAATGTATTTACTGTGAAAATGACAGGCTCAGCACCACATCTGGGGAAGAATTGTTGAAGAGAATATTTCATTTCATTAAAATTTGGGTTTGTTTTATCAGTTTTTTTCCCCCTTTTTAATCATGTATCTAGCTGGATAGAGCAGCCCTGCCATCAAAGCAGCCCACAAAACTGCTTACCACACAACACTACTGAAACACAGACGCTTCCACAGCAACAATTAGTTAGCAGGGAAAGCACTGAAAGGTTTGGCTGAAGACATTAAAAAGAAGCTATGGACACTGTTATGAGAACCTACTGCTCTTTCCACATGGATTGCATGAGTATGATTACATTTTGCCCATACTGTGCAGACAGACCCTGCTAGGCTTTCAAGCCTTTGCAGAACAAGCAGCCTCAACCTGTATCACAAGAGCCCGACAGCAGGCTGCTGGGATGGAGTCATGATCCTGTGCTGGATGGGGCTAAAGTGGATGCCCTGCACAGAGTATTTAATTCTCCCTGAAAATGGCTAATGAATGATCTGCAAACTGCACATGGCTGGGTTGAAATTCCAGAGGAGTGAAAAAGCCCCTGGACAGACATACTGGGCAGAAACCAGGTTAGTAGAGGGTGATGACATGTATGGAAATAAAAGAGGAAATAAAGGAGGAAACCAAGGCTGCTGTCATGGGAGCTTACATGTGTCACCATGACAGTGATCCTAGGGAGGAAGTGCAGACCACCATGTCATTCTCTCTGGATACCATTAGCCCTTCAGAAAGGAGAAGGAGGCGGGACGGTTCAGTAAATCTCACAATCTGTTTCAGGCTCTAAAGGAAAGCAGATGCTGTTTCCTCCATCTTCTTCCTTATCTCCCACTCCTTTAAAAACAAGGAGTTGTGCAAAATCATTCTCTCCACGCGGAACAAATAGCTTGCTAGTATTTGCTTTTATAAGAATGAGTGAGTAGATTTTGTACCTTGTCTGAGCAACATTTGTGCCAATTTTTCAAGGCTGCCTTACTGGAGCAGATGCAATAAGTTTTTATTATACAGCATAGAATCCAGAGGAATACTTAGTATGCACTGAATCAGCATCAGCACAAATCCCTTGGCTAGTTGCACTGAAGGCTGCACTGGTTCTGCAAGAGTCCTTGCAATCTCTTTAGTCAAGAAATGGATGAAGGCTTGTCTAGTGGTGAGGGAGAGCATAACCAAAGACATAAATGTATTATGTCCAATTTGGATTCTGACAACTTCAGTTGCCTTTGATTTAGCTTCCCCACCCACAAAGAGTGAATGGAAACATCAGTAACAGCTCCTGGACTTCCCTGATAGTTTGCAAGTACAGCTTCTCAGACGGGAACGCTAGAGACATGAATGTGACTGCCTTAGCATAAGCTTTAAATAATGAACATATTGTCACTGTACAAGCAGGCTCTAAAATGGATCCAGTGGGAAACAGATGGGAAGACTAAAGAAAAAGAAAGAAATAGAGATGTGAAAAGGCGCAGAGGAAAGAGACATAAAGTAATAGGAAAATGAAAGCAAAAGTTTTCCAACATTGGCTACACCAGCTCTCTGGCAGTAGTTCTATGAACCCCAATGCACTGCTCAGCCTGGCCATTTCCAAAGATGGATTAGCAAATTAATGTAAGCAGAGCATAAAGTTGCTGACTGTGGTGGCGTTGAGTCACCTTGGGCCTCATCAGCATTGCTAAACATTGCCCGTAACCTTTCCATTATCACTGAGGGTCTGCACAGCACCAGGACCCAACTGCTCCAATAATTTCAATTACTTTCCCTGACAAATTTTATGTTTCATGTATTTTACTGGCCTGATAATTATGATTTCTCTCATTTCTCGCTATCGAGCTTAATGGGTTCCAGCACGAGTGTACGGTTTCAGAAATGAAGTTCCACTTGAATTCACAAGTTATTATCTACTTTCGCTAATGGAATTGGAAAAAAGAGAAAGAGTGGGAAAGAGATAAAGGATGAGTAGAGAAAGGAAAGCAGGGAGGAAGAGACAGATGCATGCACAAAAAAAAAAAAAAAGACTAAAGGAAAACACATTAGTGAAGGGAAAAACAAGAGAGAAAGAACAGAGACTGAATTAAGACAAAGATGAAGTGCAAGGAGGACAAAAAACAAGAAGGATGTATGGGAGAATGAGATAAAGACCAAGACAGAGAGAGACAGAAAAATGGGTATACAAACAAATGAGAAAGAGCTCTGTAAGGATCAGCACAAATGAGAGTGGAAAAATCAGCAACATTAAGAGCATTAAAAAGGCTTCCTTGCATCGTGACTGCAGAATTGATAGGTTATCTCAAACCTTGGGCAGGCAGCAGAGATCTCAGCTCTGCACCTTCTCCTACTGACTGCAAAGGAAATGATTAATATCCCCAAAATAATCTTGCTGGCAATGGTAGATCTCCCAATTAAAGCTAGCTGGGAATTAATCTTTTAAAGTGTGTTAAAGATCCTGAAAAAAAAATGACTGCAAAATGTGCTCATTTTTATATCATGGTCCTGTTCTCCACAAAGATTTAATGAAATTTGTTGCCTCTGCTGACCAAAGTTGTCACTGTTCCTTCTTTTGATCAGTCCTGGAGTTTCAGAAGAAGTATACAGAGTGAGCTGGGGCTATCATTATTTGCACATCATCATCATCATAATTGTTTAAAAAAAGAAATATAAAAAGGTAAAGTAGCAATTAAGTACCAGCAGTAACCGCTATCTTCCTTCACTTCATATCTCTGAGAACATCTACCCATATTCAAATAAGAAGACCACCTGAACACAGGCACTCAGCATGAAAATGCTGTCCTACTGTCAGTGAAGAAAGAATTTACAGCAGTGACATTACAAAGGTTAGGTCAGGTTTTGTCTTTCCAGATGTTTATAAGTGCCTAAAGTGGACAAGTAGGAAAACTTTTGAAGCTGAAAACCAGAAAAAGAAAGATTATTCTTTAAGCTGCAGGAACTTGCTATAAGAAAATAAACGTCCCTTAATGTTGTTATTTTGACAGCAAAACATTTTAAAGAATTAATGATCCTTTTTAGGAGAGATGTTTATGGAAAGGATGCTAAGCCCTCCTGCCCAAGCCCAAAGGCAAAAGGCACAGGAACACGAATAACCCAGTCTGGGATATAGGGCTTATTCAGGATGCAGACCATCTGCTACAGGGTTAATATTACAGCAGCACTGAGATGAAGAACATACATTTAGAATGTCATCATACACTGTCATTGTCATGGTTCACTGGTAGAAAGGTGTTGCTTTTGGAAATCACTTACAAGCAAGTCTTGAATGTCATGAGCTTTTATGTGGCCCTGAGTAGGACAGAGGAGTGAGTACAATGAGTGGAGCTATAAGAGGTAATAGATGTCAAAGGTTTTTTTTTTTTTTTCTAAATCATCAGGCAGGAGTCCAAGAGAATCATTGAAAACAGAAAATTGAAACTTAAAAAATCTTTTCCTAAGTAAACGTTCTAAAAGTCCACTTTAGGTCAGTCCTCATCTTACTCCGTGATTTAACTCACTCAATAAATTTCCCATAACAAAAAGTTCACTCTACACAAGAACAATCATCAAAGCTACATTCAAAAACATCTAAAAGGGAATTCCAAATTATCCTTCAGAATCAATTAAAAAAATTCTGCTGGAAGAAGTTTTTAAGAACGTTTTTCTGACAATTCTTAATGTTACTATGAAACAATTATTCCTGTCCTGTTGATAATACGTGAGTTATTTGTAGTCAATCTGCAGATTTGCCTACATGGGTGACAACACATGGTCAGGCAGTAGCAGAATATCCACAGCTTCATGACCTCTCTCCTAAAAAACTCTAAAAAGAGCAAAGAACAAAATTTAAATCCTTGTAAGATCCTCAAGATGAGCATCATTAACAAATAAAAGGAAAATAATAAAGGATAAGGTCTCTACTTCTTGTAACATTCTTTTTATACATTTCTGATATTTATCCCTTGAAGGATGCAAGTTACTTCACAAGGTTGAAAAGGCAAAATAACCCCCTGCATCTAAAGTGAAGCTATGGCCATTTCACATGAATGTCTCATTGATATGCCAAGGAGAGATTCCTCCTTGGAACCTCCTTGCTAGAGACTAGTGATATGCCAAGTGACATGCAAGGGCGGGGTATATCAAGGAGGAACATCAAGTCCCTTGATGTCCAATCTAAAGGATATATTGCTAGGGTGATATTTCTGCTTTCAATATTTCTCTCTGAATGCAGTATAATCCTATCTGCTACCAGCAACAAGAGTAGGCCTCCCAAGAAGCTTGAGAAATATCACTTTAATTCTTTTATATCTGAACGTTTCAATGGACCACCTTCTTAGGCACAGGGATTTAGATCCACAGCTTTACTTTTTACACTGCAAAAAAAGAGCCAGTAATACTTTTTTTTTTAATTATTCTCCACTTGTTCTTTGCAGCCGTGTAGAAATGAATGGTCCCACCAGCACTGATATTCTTTCAAGGTTTTTCTTTTACATTCTATGCACTGATATTAAATGGAGGCTAGAACAGAAGAAGAGAATGGGCTAGAATAGAAAAGAGTTCCTTACTCTTAGTTTTCTTTATCCTGATCTATGTCCTGTCCTTCTCTGGTAATATTAAGAATAAGCACCAGTCAGAAAGGAAGGATTCTGGCTAAACAAGATTTCTGCAGGGAAGATGAGGAAGGCAGGGACAACCCTGGCTCCAACCACTATGCTAATCACTGCTGTACACATCCTTTCTCAATGCTGGCAGTGGCCATGCTCTGCAAAGTAGGCAGGTGGGGTTGCCGTGTTTTGATGTCCATGACGATCTGCCCTGCTTGACAATTCTCTTTGACTTACACCTTTGGCTAGTGGGTCAATAAACACATTCTGCCTGGATAAGTTCAGAGAGTGCTAGAACCACTTCCCAGGCCTCAAAACAAACTACAAATCCTCTGATGTTCACAGAATGGCATGATTTGAACTTCACTGAACTTGATTAATCATTGCTGTTTATCTCCCTCCATTAGTAGCCAACATAGTAGTTAATCTAGGTTTTTCATGCAGAAGATTTACCTAAACAGGTGGACTTCTAAGGATGTCAGCATAAGAGGAGAAAACTTTAACATATTTATCGGGGCTGTCAGTATCACCTGAAGAACCAGTGTAAAGCAAACACGTGATTTATTCCTTTGCATTCTTGTTCCTACACCAAAACCTCCGTGTGAACTCCTGTAAAAAGACACATTTCTAGCATTGTACTAGCGAATTTGGATTCTACTTCCTATTCTTTCAAAAGTTTCATGAACGACTAGAGAAACCCCTCAGTTTCCCTGCATGCGGAAGAGAGTGATCTTTTTAGTAAAGAACAATTTAAAAGAAAAGTCTTAATGTCATTGAGTTTTAAGTTTCCCCTTGTATATACTAGAGAAAAGAATTTCTACCATCACTGTACGGCTGCTTGTTAAGACCTGCCCAAATAATAAAAACACACCTTCCAGTTTCTTTTGTTTTCCACACCCCAGGATCTCACCTTGCTGCAACTGCTTAGCATGCAAGTGTTCAAAAGAACTTAGCTATCTATTTCCTATCAACTTGAATGAGAACTTATTTTGTACCTATCTACTTTAAGGGCTGTAGAACTAACTTCAGGCCCCAGAGTCTATGTATATTGTCCTTTGGTTACACTTGTGAATGACTTTGTTCTCAGTACTTTGATTCAGAAAATCTTATTAACAGAGGCATATACACCTGCAGAATCTTTCTTTGTTTCTCTAGCCACTTCTAATAAAGTAGTTCTTCTGACAAGTAAAGCAAAAATATAATTTTAGGAGATGTGAAGCAGCTTCATCGATGTAGCCGAAAGCTTATACTTAACCTGAAAGATGAGGACACCAGCTAGTATTTAGCTTTTAGGATAAAGGCCTTCTCAGAGGATAGGTGGATATTTCACTATCTTCAGTTTCACAAACACTGTCACGGCATTGATGCCTATGTTATTGTGATCTCCAGTGACCAAAGTCCAGTGACTAGACGACCAAAGAAAAAGCACAACCTCCTGTGTTTTTACAGTAATCACTAGCCCAAAACCTAGAAGTAAGAGGGGGTATGGATGTGTGCCTGAATTTGTGTGTTAACAAAAAAGAGTGGAGAGTAGTACAAGCAAGGTTGCATGTATGGACTTGGAGATACACATATACGTGGATTGCAATTGTTTAGCCTGGAGAAGAAGAAGCAGAAGGGAGATGTTATTGCTCTCTAACAACTAACTTAAAGGAGATTGTAATGAGGTAGGTGTTGGTCTCTATTCCCAGCTAGTAATAAGATTAGAGGAAATGGTCTTTAGTTGTGCCAGGGTAGGTTTAGGTTGGATATTAGGAAAAAAATTCTTTACTGAAGCAGTGGTCAAACATTAGAACAGTTGTGGAGTGACCATCCCTGGAGGTATTAAAAAAAATGTCTATACGTGGCACTTCAGAACATGGTTTATTAGGTGTGGTGGTATAGGACTGAGAGTTGAGATGATCCTAGAAGTCTCTTCCAACCTTAGTGATTCTATTTTTCTATGACTCAATGAGTTAGCCAGAAAAACCTGGGCTGCATTAAATCGACTATTTCTGTTTCACGAATCTAAGATTCACCAGCCATAAAGAACTACCATATGTGATCAGAGAGATGTTATGTAAAGTATAAGGGTCAACTCAAATGCAAGTAATTTAAAGACTTGCTCCTATTTCACCTTCTATTTTGAGAAGTCTAGGGAATTTTTTATGAAGCTACTTCAGTAGCACCATAAAACTGTTGCTTGGAGGACCAAAAAGAGAAGCACTGTTACAGTATTTTTCAGAGTCCTTCAGTACATATCAGCTACCTGGGGGATGGCATTTAATTATGGAGTTAGACTCTTCTCAGGATTCTTGCTCCACCTTGTCAAAAAGTAATTGATGGTATGCAACCTGCACATTCCAAAAGGGTATGTGACTTCTTCTGTCCCTGTTTCTGCAACTGGCCTTTGACAGAGGGAGACATGGATGAAAAAGTAAAGAACGTCAGTAGAGGAACAACACACATCTGTTCTTCCCAACTCCACAAAACTGTGAGAACATGCTTTATGGGAGCAGCTCTCGTGCCTTACTTCTGTCCTCTAAACATACTCCAGAACTCTGTTTTCTAGATGAAATTGAAAGGACACAGTTTTAGCCAAACAGATATCTAAAGAGAAAAGAGCTAATCAAAAACCAGCAAATTTCTGAAGCAGCAATATCAGCAGCAAATTAATAATATATGTTCATGTTTACACACCATTGCACATGCGCGAGTGGTTGTGAGACAGGATAAGATGTTCTGACAGGCAGAGCAGGAGGACAAGTATCATCCTTTACTTCCTTTCCCTTCATTCTGCTTATGTAAAGAACAAGTGATCTCCTTCCAATTAGTTGTACCCAGCCCCAAATGTGGATGAAATTCTTGTTTATCTTGCTGGGACTGGCATAGCAACCTGCCATATATGTAAGTGCTCCAAAGGAGGGATGGTGGGAACAATGAGCACATGGTACATACATGTGAGAAGACAATGATTCAGCAACTATTCACCACTAACTGGTCAGAGGGGTAACAAGGAGGAAAACAAGGCAGGAAAACCAAAGCTCTCTGCATGTATTTCTGAAGACAGTCTCTTTCTTCAACTAAAAACAAAGTCTTCACAAAACACCTGGCTGACAGAACTTTATCTTATCATCTCAGGTTTGTCCCCTAGAGCCGTCACATTAAGAGGCTCTGTGCTTTCATACAGAGTCTGTGATCATGAGCTGAAGAACAGACTTGAAGCCACTTGGGAATGGAAGGCTGTATGATCATTCACACGTCCTGAATACTCTTGTGAAAAAGAGTGGGGAAAAAATGAAAACACCCCCACCACCTCCACCCCCCCCCAAAAAAAAGACAACCAGCCCCTTGTGAACTGTGGGTGTTGGATTCTGAAACTTGATTTTTCCAGTCTTCATCATTTCCTGCCTCTGCCTGCATATAAAATAAGAACAGGAGAGGAATCTTTTACCATCAAGTCTTGATCTGATGACAGTTTTCTCCAGTTGATGGTTGAAAGTGCATTTGAGTTTCAGGTTTTCTTTCATCTTGTTTGCAAACAGAGTGACATTTCTGTCATTTCAGCCATTTGCCCTCATCAGTAAGATGGTGATGACAGCCTTTTCCCAAAACTATGGGGCTTAGAGAAAGGAAGGGAATGAAAAATTTGTGAAGATGGCAGTGTATATAAAAGTTTAATCAATGGAGGAAAAAAGCATTCCTGTGTTCAGGAATGTTGCTCATTTCCCTATAAAATCCAGAAATGGGGAACAGGAAGTTTCAAGCCACCATAAGGTCTTTTCCATGTCATAGAACCATCAGTCCTAAGACAGTTCTAATCTGTGTTTTGTAACATAGCTTTAACACATGATGATTATGTTGCTCTATAGTAGACAGACCCACAGAGATCTACTAATAAGTCACTAATTATCTACTGCTACTACAGATAGCTAAAAAGATGTCCTTTAATTCAAGTTCCAGAAGTCTGCTTTGGGTAGTTGAAGGACAAGTGTATAACTGCAGCTCCCAGTTTTTGTCTGTATGAATAGGATTCATCAGATATGCTTAAAAGTCACAGAACAATTCTGAGCAGTTTTTCCAGCAGGTGGGACAAAGCCCTCACGATGCAGAAAAAGGACGATGCATTAGAGCATGACCTTAGGTGAAGCGCTTAACCTCTTTGTGCCTCATTTACCCCCATCTGTGGAAACAGAAATGGCATTTACCTAACTAGCAGGGGTACTGTGCAGCTTAATTCATTACTGCTTCACAGTGACTTTGAGAATCTTGGATAAAAGGTGCTAAGAGTCAGCAGTGAGAGGAATGACCCACAGAGGCATTATACATAGGTTGATACAGCAAACTAACTGTGTGAATTCAGATAGGCATTACTTACGTGGATGTTTATAATGAACGGCAGTTCTGGTGGTGGTGGTTTTAACCGTGGGTGTGTCAGTGTTGGCTTTGATGTGCTGTATTTGACACAGAAGTCAAAAGCCATCACACTCACATTACACATCCCTAATACCATCTTGCTTTCCAGCTTTTGTTTAAAGTATACATTCCTAATACCCTGCCCAGCACTGGCTGTGATGAAGTTGGCCAATGTCTTCCTGCAGTACCAGCTGCTAATTTGCCCCTTAGAGTCCTTAAAAGTACAAATTATAAAAGCTTCATTTGCATGTGATACTAACTTAAGGCAAGATCTGCGGGATTTTTACATCACCCCAAGAAGCCCAGACAGTTACCAGAATTCAACATGCTATAGCATTATAGAACTTAAGGATGATTTACATCCATTAATAATAAAACATTGGTCTAACACCACTGAATACAAAAAGACATTGCTTTTGGATCTATGTCTAACATCAGTCAAAAGAGAAAGCAACACCCCTGTATTTTTAATGCCCCTTCCAATGTCTCTGTCTGCTTGTGGAAAATACCCTCCATGCTAGGGTAAAAGAATGCAGTGTGAGTGGCTAGCAAGGAAGCAGCTCATTACTCTGCCCTAAATTCTAGCAGCAGTATTTTGTAAATCCAGAGACAGGCAGGGTAGTCCTTAAAAACATGCTTTCACCTTCCTTCATTTATCTGACAGGAATGGGAGGTCACATAAGGGGAGTTAGTAACAGGTTCCGCAGAACAGAGCGCTGTTTGATAAGTCAGAAACAACCGAGGGGTATGACCTTGCTTTGGATAAACACATTTTATAGCACAGATATTTAGGTAAATAATGTTTGGCTGTATTAAGTGATGAATAATTATATTGAAAGTAAATTAAATGTACCAAAGAGGCAAGAATGAATTGCAAATTGAACATTTCATCCCCTTGTTATTTGTCCCTTAATGAAGTGTCCTAAAGGCAGTCATCATGACAGTCTCTGTGCAAGTCGTCTTATAAGCAACATTTTTTTTTACTACTAAATCACTAGTTTCTAGAGCTGAGAACCACAACCCTGGGTTGTGTATTTTTTCTTTCTTGTTTTGGCTGTTCTTTTAGAGAAAAGAAATATTGCAATTTTTAAAATGCTAAACCAATATGAATCAAGTGCATCCTAATGGTTTAGAAATCAAATAGATAAGCCTCAGGCTTAATGTGTTTTAAAACCACATGATCTCAAAGCTCATTATCTTGGTTCCTTGGATGCTCAACTTTTCAATGGTCTGAACTTCTGATTATGCATGTACTTCTCTGGATCCTTGCTGCTATGGCTGGAGTCTCACAGAAGGATAAGATGGAAATCTTGTTATTTAGCTATTTAGTTTATTTAGTTTTGTCAATATAACTACTCCTAATAACTATTTATTTAGTTACTTAGTTTCCTTGCTTTTTTTTATTTGATAGGAGGACAAGGGAGACGCACTTGTGAAAGTTAAAGATGTTTGCTTACCAGATACAGACTCTGTCTGAAAATGTTTGCACTTCTGTGTGTCTTGAAGGGCTTGTGTAGTGAAAGCAGACGTCCTAATTTGCATGTGAAGAGCATAAGGAAGCTAAGCAGTATCTCTGGCTGTGCGTTGCAAAGTGCTTTCCTCTCCATCTCTTTATGGGATTATGAAGTGCTCTCATAAACTGCCAGACTGACACCTGCAGCAAGCAGCACTTGGGAGTGTCCAAGCAGCAAGTAAGAGCACTTTACCATTCCAGGAAGATGGGGAGGAAAGCAGGGGAGCCCTTAAAAAGTAACAAAAATCATACTGAGACAGAGAGGTGCAATTAAGAGTAGCTGGCACTGAAGGAGAATCTTTTTTCTCCAATTTAATTTCTGAAGTGCTGAGGAAGTATAAAGAGAATCTGTATTTGCATATCTGAAGAGAAAGGTACCGTTTCCTTTGCAAGTAAAGGGGTGCCAGGGACTCCACTGTGCCCTCTTGCTGCTCCTGCCATAGCGTGCTGTCTAGCGCTATGTTTCCAAATAGATGTCAACATTTAGCAGTAGGAGCTTTCATTGTAACCTTTGCAAGCCTAATAAGTTTGCAAGCCTAGAAGTTTGAAGTCTGGGTCCACTCCTCCACCTCTGTGTGAATAAGCACTGCTAGGTTTTAGCTCCTGTCCAGACACTCAAAACACGCGAGATCCTTGCCCTGGGGAACTTTTAAAGACTAAAATGAAAGCAGAGCAGCAGGAGAATACACACAGGCCATTTTTATACAAACCAATAAATGCATATGAAATTGATATGAAAGAAAACAGATTTACACTTGCAGCATATAGTGATGAAGCATATAAAGTTTAATATTTTTACATAATGTTTTACAGGCACAAATAAAAAAAGTAAAGGGGCACGTAGTGGGATCCACATTCCCTATAGTGTGTGAGCATTTTGGGAAGTGGCTGACAACTTTGAATGCTTCAGAAAAGGAACAGTGGAAAATGAATGAGGAGGTGGTAAAAGTAATTGTCAAGCACAGAAGTAGAAGACTAAACCTTATGTTCACTTGCCATGAAAGATACCAAAGGAAAGTTAGTATCATGTAGTAAAATAAACCAAAACACAACAGAAGAGAGTCAATCTCTGGAGAAAAGAGCACGTCAAAGAAGAAGCAGTGACAATATCAATGTACTTCAGTGGGGAGTCGTTCAGATTGCATCTGAATAACTGTTGTGTTGAAAACTAGGTTAAAATACAAACATTTTAGGAAAAATAACAAAGGAAACTGAAATGCAGAAAAAGCAGAAACTACAGAAAAGTGAGAAAATGTGAGTATATGCCTTTTCCAATTTGTCAGACCAAGTGACAGGCATACATCTCCCTCTTCCTCTTAGAAGCCCACCTGTATTATCTGGATTCAGGTGCTAACATTGTCATAACATGACTCAGTGCACACCAGATCATAAATGAGAACACACATGAGAATGGAGAACTATGTCTGTGGCCAAGTTTGCCTGTGAGAGCTGATGCAGGTACACATGCATAAGCGCTAGCAACACATGCATGCTATTTCAAGTGCTTCACTTAGCAAATGAACTCCATAATATTCCCCCTGAAATTGGTTGCTCCCAGGTGTTTAACGAATGGTTGGTCATTTAATGGCCCGAGGCAAAGCCAAGGAAGGTTAACACACTGACAAAGCGGACATTAACTATGATAACAACTGTTTTCATGGAGGATTATTGCTATTATAAACCTTATTCAACATCATAACATCAACAGTCATTCCCTACTTTTTCCTTGTCTTTCAAATAAAGTTAGTGTCTTCTATGATGCAGCAGAGCAAATAGCACAGAAAAAATCTGAGACCTTCAACTTCTGATAATCACCTTTCTGTTTCTTAAGAGTATAAGAAATATTGGACAGTGACTGGAAGAAATTCCAGCATAAAGAAAGCCTCAAGTAAACAGAACTCCACGAGAATGTTTTATCATGAAGTAAAGGGACAGAATTGCGTCCACCAGGAAATCTTGTTGGCACAAAGAGAACAGAGCTTTTCATGAGGGCGTTACAACCATCATCTAGAGATGCCTACTGAAGCATTTATTGTGGGGATACAGAAACCAAAGGCCATCACACAAACAGCTGATCATATCTAACTGAAACTGCAAAGAAAAAGAATTAGAGAGAACGAGTGCCATTGCCTGACATAAATCAGGATTTGGTTGGCTTAGACACCTCATTCAAGGCTTCCTTTTTTCAGATAGGCACCACCACTAGCTAGGGAAACAACATCCTGGGACTTTCTAAAGCAACAGTTATCAACTTTTTCTCCATGTATGCATCCCTTCAAATTTTTCAGTGGCTGCGTGGATCCCAGCATAGATAATATACTTTCTGCCAAATGCTCACCTTTGGAGTTATGCTCCATTTGCTTTGCAGAAATCACTGGTGAGTCAATACAAAGGGGGAGAGGGAGCTGTGTTGCCATGAAACAGGTCTCCCTGGTACAAGGTACTGCCCATTTAAACATTACTTTGCTTAGGACACATGTAAAATACTTGCCTCAAGTTAAAAAAAAAAAAATCTTTTTTTCCCCAGCATCTCCTTATACATAAGATATGCCTGACACTTGAAACAAAGTTGTACTAGGAACTTTGCTTTGGAGGGTGCAAGGAAGACATCCAACAATAGAGGATATTAAAGATGAAAACCAACATGCAAAACCAACAGATGCTAACAAGGTGCCATTACGGAATCACCTCATGGTATTCAGAAATGACAACAAAAGAGGTGATTTTTCTTCAGCAGCAAAGATAAGGTATCATAAGCATTTTCCTGCAATGACTGCAGCCCAGCAGCAGTTAAGCCACTGAGGGCTCAAGAATATAAGTCTAATTAAAATCCTTAGTGCAGAGATCAGTGACCTAGCAATACCTGATCTTGTCAGCTCTGCCACATCAGCCTCCATCTACTGGTGAAGGGCCACGAGGGAAGAGGAATGGATAGAGGTTGGCCTTAGATTTGTATTACAGGGTTGTGAGAAGGGAAAGGAGAACGTAGAGTATCATCCATACCCTACAAATGAAGCAATCAGCAAAGTTCATAGAATCTAAATCTCAATTAGGTTTTGCAGTTTAAAACTGAAAAAGACCAAGATCAGATGACTGAAACATTTGTATCCAACCCATATGATAAATGTGTTTAATAATAGCTGTACTTTAAACTTCGCTATTTCCTTCAACTTTAAGATCTCAAAAGGCTTTGCAGGCTTTCGAAATAAAGCTTCATAATACCTCTGCAAGGTCAGCACTACTATTCTCATTTGTACAAGTGAAATAACTTGGCCAAGGTCACACACAGAGAGTCAGTAGAAGAGCTTGGAATAAAACCCATCTTCTTTGGCTCTTAGCTATATACGTTTAAGGTGATCTGCAAAAGAAAAATATTTGGGTATGTGTCCATATTTTTTTCTTTTCATTTTTAAGATGAATAAAGAAGGTCTAAAGATTTTTCTAAGAGTTCATACAAACTGGCCTGAAGGACAGCAGTGGTACTTCAAACAGGAATGACGAGATAGATTTAATTTCCAAACACTTTGAAATCTTCAGCAAAAAAAAAGTGTAATAAATAACAACAATGATAATAATAATAATCTGCTGTAGCATTTGCAGACTAACTCCCTGTGTGAACACTGCATTTAAGAATAAAAGTAAGATGCTTCTGATACAATTACTTTATCTCATTTATGGCTATGCCACAGTGGTATAATTATAATTATTCCACTATAGTTCTACAAGTTCATTTCCCTGTGTAAAATATGCCCTAAGGGATTCTTTTCCTGCTTCCATTCAACATTTGTAATTCATATTCTTTTTACCCTAGACATTCTCTGATGAGTGGAAAATTCAGAAAACTACTGCATTCCAGGAGACCTAGGGGCACATCTACCAATAGCATTAAGTTGTTCTAACTCTGACTCTGTTAATCACCTGAGAATTTGTTTTTTGAAAAGTGAGGAGTGATCTGCAAGAACATTGAACTAGTTTTGTTTTAGATTGCACTGAATAGAAATTAATGGGAAGCCATAAGAACAAAAATTTTCCAGGAAAATAAGTGGAAAATCCTCAAAATCCAAAAACTTTTCCTGTCGCTTCCAACTGAGTGAGTTGCATGAACAATGACTCTTCAGGTGCTCAAGCTCTCTTAAACAACCAGTGTCAAGTAGTCTTTGACGTTCTCGAAGTGTATGTTCAGACTCTAACTAAAACACCAACAAAGCACCAACTTGGCACTCTACAATGCATTATTCTTTTTCCACATTAGGTGAAAAGCTGAAGCATAACCCACTTAAATATCTGCCACATTTCATGCCAGACACCTAAACTGAAGCACGAGTTTTAGCACTTGAGGAAAATCCTACCATGTGAATTTGCAATGTCATTCATATGACAGCCACTTTTCACCCAGAAGTTTTTACTCACCAGTTTCCTGACCAGAGTCAGTTTAAGAAATCTAACAAAGCTGTATGGATACACCTCTATCTCTGCCTTGGGCTTCAATGTCATGACTCGTCTTTCTCTAGTACATCTTAGGTCACTATTAAGACATACAGCCACTAGACAGTAGGAATCATGCCTGCTCAAGTGATTAAGTCTATTCCCATAGTAAAGGAAGCCTCCTCGACCCTGGCTTTATTTTTATGCAAGAGAAATTTGAAGATTGGTGGGAAGGCTGTTAAATAATTCTGGGAAAACAACACAGCTCAGATCTTTGTAGTCATATGTTCAAATTTCAGCAGTCACACTTCTGCTGTACAATTCTGCAACTGTAATTACAAACTGTGTCCTTTCCATGTGATTTGCAGAGCTTTGCATTGTTAATGCTCACCTAATAATAAAAATGGCTACAAAATCCCCTGAGAAGCCTTGTTATAGGAGCTTGCTATGACTGCTAGCAAAACACTCCCCCATAAATTTCCGATGCTAGACAAAGGCACATGCATGTTTTCTGAAATGCAGGCAAAAAAAAGACTTGCTTCTTTAGCATATCCATGTCATGCCAGTGATTTCTACTAGGTCAGTGCATTTTAAGCACATAGCTGAAGCAGCAGGAATTAGAGACAATCAGAAAAATGGACATACTTGAAACACAAGCAAGAAAGGAAAAAGCACATCCAGTTTACGGGCACTGCCCAAGAAAAAAAATCTCTGGTATCACTAGCAGAAGTTGTATCCCAGAAGCTCTCGCACCACCACCATGATGGCATAACATCCACAAATGCCTTCCATGACAAAATCTTTGTGGACAGCCTGCCTTTGAAGGGATGTTCATTGTATCTCAGTGCCTCACATGTTCATACTGTTGTCACAAGACACATAGGGAGTACAGACCCACAAGCAAACCATTACAAGTGAATGTAATGGGAATGTGTGAACTGGTTAATGCATGAGAAGACTTGCTCCCGACAGAAAACAGGCTGACAAATGCTTCTACCTGCATAGTCAGTTGTACCTGTGTTTCTGCTATTTGAGGAGCTAGTAACAGGATCACTCTTCCTCTATTATTAGTTAAATTTCCAGGATTGAAGGAAAAATGCCAGATTTTTCAAGATTATTACATAGACATCTCTGACAGTCACAGAGCCATTAACAATACCATGTTTCTGTCTTCTTATGGTTGGTAGTACAGCACATACAACCAGTGTGCATCTTCCAAACCCACTGCACACAGCAGATCTAGCACTAAGAAACCAGTTCATCAAAACCCTCAGGCTTTTTTTCAGAGAGCTCACACTGCTGCTGATGGGACCCACCACATGTGCACAAGTATTAATTTACCATAAGGAGAAGGAAAGAAGTTATCCATTCAACATGCATGATGCATCAAGTGGTCATCAGAGAAAAAAAGAATTCTATGGTCATAACTAGCATGCAGTGGATTTGAGCTAATGACTGAGAACTAAATTCACACTCTGTATCTGGCACCGATCCCTTTGCCAAGAGAGCAATTCTTTCTCAGGCATGCATTTAATCTGGAAGGCCTCTAGATGATAGAGACAATGGCCTTACTAAACTAAAAGCAGCAATATGCTGATTCCCCACTTGCTGTGGGGGTCAGGTAGTGAATGAGCAGGAACACAGAAGGAAATATCCTTGTGATGGAGGGAGTTCCCTTGAAGGAGTTTAATGTGGATAGCAAAGAAGGGGAGAGGGAGGATAAAAGAGGTCCAAGCAAAATGCAGCCAGTGTATTAACTAAGCTTCTTTTCAGTACACCCTTAAAGAAGAAAGTCTGTCTCTTAAGAGAAGACAAACCAAAAGATGACACTTAATGAACCAAAACATGGCATCTACTTTAACAGAGCCATTTGAGCACAAATAGTTTGCAGCACAACTCACTTAAAAAGAACACAGAGGGAAGAAACAGAAACAAGGCAGTTCATTTCAGAAAAAAAAGTACCCAGATGTATATCATTTGCTTTGCCAAGTGCACTGCTGACTGGACATGGTACTCCTCATCACAGTTCCAAAGACTGAGCTCACAAGTGAATCAAAGGGTTGACACCGTTTCATTTTTCTTCTAAACACATCCTCAAAAATTCTGCTCTCCTAACAGAAAAACAAGGTCTTTCACCTCTTCATCAGAACTGACAACGTGCAGGTAATATTGGAGAGCAGTTTTCCATACAGCTTTGATCCCAAAGCAAAACAACTGCTCCACATCATGGAGACTGTTACACTTAAATGAACACTCTGTCTCTGGTCCCAGGGTCTTTATTCAAATCTGGCAGCACAGCAGTGTGGTGCTACTACTTTTGCCAGTATTTCCTGAGACTGAAACACAGTCATGCAAGGAACCATACCTTGAGCAAGATATTTATATTTCAGATGGCAAGAAAGTGGAAATGTTTTACTCAACAGTAGTTTCTACCCAAGCCTCGTGCAACATGCATGCTCTCTCTACCCCCACAGCACTATCCTTCAACTTTCCCCTAGGGAAAAAAGGATTGAGACTTTTAGAAAGAGAAAAGAATAACCAGAGATAGATAAAAAAGCAGGTTAACTGTTAGGTGAGTATCTGTAACCAGCAGGAAAGGAAAGTGGTAACTAAAGTTCATCAGAAAAGAAGATAAATTAAAACATTTTAATCTTGCAGCATCTGTAGGTACTCATTTATTTTGCCCATTCATTTATTATATTTTTAGTCTTCTCTGGAGAAAAGGAAACATGAGAGAAAGAAGAAAGAAATTTTTGCCTCTGTAACTGTGAAACCTTTCTAAATTTTGAAAAGCAATTGTAATGTAGGCAGGATTTTGACTCCATTGCCTTGAGGACTGAATTCCTCCTTAAAGACAGACTATTTGTACAGTACAGACCAGCTTCCAGACATCACACCTAAACTCTACTTCATGTCTTATTTGAAGGAATTGTTTCTGGTAGAGTCAGGGCAGCTACTTGTCTTACCCTGTTCAATTCCTGGCTACTGTGCTGGGACACAAATAGATGGTGTTATATCAGTAGTAGAAGCTAAAGCATTTTGAGAAACATGGAAATGGTTGCTAACAATTAGGAATAAGCTTAGCAAGACTCATTTCACTTGCTCAACTGTTCTCCAAAATAGGTGGAAAGTACCAAGCTAGGAATTAAACTAACTAAATAGATAAAAGAAGAAAAAAAAAATTCCAGGTATTCAGGAAGCCAAGTCAATGAGATCCACGTCCTATGTTTATCTTCAAGAGCATCTATTCCCTCACGTGAATTTTTTTTTCCGGTGGTGTTGTTAGAACACCACCGCTTGGAAAATATCAGAGATGTCACTAATGTGTTGATATTTTAAGACATGTAACACCCAGCCCTGCTTAAACCACTACTGTCACAACAGCACCAGCTTGAAGCAACTTTTCCTTTCCCAGTCATTTCCCAGTGGGATATGCATTGTTCCACCTTACTTCGGAGCCCAAGGTTTCTCTTGGTTTCTTATCATGGTGAGGAAGAGTCTCAATTTCAAGGAGTACCTGACCTGCCACATTCACTCCATCTCCTCCTATGCCCCTGTGGAAACAGGCTTTTGTGGACGACTTCATGCTGCTTGAAGGTTCCCTTCCCTGTCTTCAGGCTGCTCCTGAAGGTCATTTACAGACAGCAAAACAAAAAGGAGCAAGACAGGCAATCCGGCTCAGCAGATAGTATGAGATACTATAAGAAATCTATTTTATGCTTAATGTCTGGACAGACACTTGATAGTGGGATCTTCAGTAGATGTAGTGACTATTTCGCCCTTAGAAGCAAGGAAGACTGGAAATAACAACTATTGAACAGGCAGTTTGGGTTTATCCAGAGGTTACAGAACAGAAAACTTGAGTAATTCTTTTTCTTTCTCATAATGGTCTGTGGTTTGACCAACACAGTGTAACTGTGCAATATCTAAATTAAATTCTTATTGAAGACAACCTTACTTCAAGCTAGATTTCTCCTTCTCCTCTCTCTCTCTCTCCTAATTTCCAGAGCAGATAGAATGAACACTGATGATCAATGCAGTTCAGCCAAAGTTCAGTACAGAGGCAGTTCCATACAAGAGATTAACTAAGCAAATCCAAAAGACCACCATGCAGCACTTTGTCAGGAGATAGCCAAAAAGGCAGCCCTGGAGTTCACTGTACTGGCTATTCCCTCAGATAATGTAAACTCAAACTTTGTTGTCTGTGATGTTGCATCTTTTGCCTTTTCCAGATTAAAGTCTCCTTTTTTTTTTTAAAGTACTCCCTTTTTTCTTGCCCTTCTCTCTATTTCCTAAAATAAAATTAGCAAAACAAGGACTACGGCAAATTAAGGAGGAAAAACAGAAACACCAGAACATGGTAGATTATGGTTAGATAAGAGAAGATACAGCAAAACCAGAGAAGAACAGCACCCACTTTTACCCACCAATTGCTCCTTAGTTTTACAGGGAATAACATTGTAACAACATCTACCCTACACATCACTACACGATAACCATTTTTATACCTGCAGCTGAGCCTGTATCAATCCTTTTGCGGACAGCTCCTGAAATCCTAGTTTTTGGTTTCTTATTAGAGACACGCACAAAGCCTTTGAAACCAGTGTTTCATCATGCTTCTTCCAGAATCAGATCTTACCACAGCATAAACTAAAGGGCAGGTCTGTTGCAAAACTAGAAATAATTCATATATGTTATGATGATGGTGATTTTTTGCTACAAGACCAGGAGAGCATAACAACAGGGTGAGGTTTCATATGTTGCCTATTTAACACTTCCAACATGTGGTATTTTTATAGACAATAATAAAACTACAGCCACAATTTGGAACACAGTCCAAAAGATGAAGGATCTGGATTTAATATCTAGTAGCGATTCCCAGTGGCACAGCATGGTTATATGGTGTAAATGAACCCTGATAGAGATCTTGTGCCAGCGATCAGTGATGCTGACAACAGTGAACAAACAGCTGCACAGGGTAATCATGAATCAAAGAAGGAAAAAAAAATTAGAAGCCAAAAGGGCTTCAATTTTGGTCCTGAACCGTTCCGGGAAACAGTAAAGACATCATGATGCCTCCTCCTTCATGAAATCAAAGACTGAACTGAGAGGAAAGCAAAGAAATAGCTTTGATAATTGTTCAAGATTTGAAACATTTGTAAGAAAGATGGAGGTACCCCTGAAGTTCATTACCTTATCAAGCAGTATACATTCCAGTCTCACCTTTCCTAGTGAAACATCCCATGGTAATGGGAAATGTTTCAAGTTTGCACCCTACATTGTCTCTTGAACTGCAAGGAACCATTCAACTCCAAGCCCTGCTTTCCTCTTTCAGAAAGCCTATAGTATAAGGAAATATTACTCTGGTCAGTGATGATCAACAGGCCTTTTCTCTTTAGATCTCTTTTTTCCCTCTCATTCCATTTCAGTTTTCTTTCTTTCTTTTAATATATGAAGGCAATATTTACAGCCAAGGCAGTGCTGAGTAAGATGCAGTGATTATGGCTGATTTTATCACAGCCGTATTACTTAGCTGCAAGGTGAAGCACTGTGCTAAAATGGATCATGAATCCCCGAAATTGACTATCCGTCACCTTTATAATCCTGATGGAAAGGCAGGTCAGATCAGGCCTGACAACTTCCCATGCAAACGAGACTAAAACAGTGATTGCCTCAAGGCATTTATTTGTCTGGAGAGGAAGATGATGCCTTAGGGAACTGGACTAGAGAAAGAGGGAGAGAAGAAACCAACTACCCCAAGCTGCCTCTGCAGGAATCAAGTGTAAATAAAGGAGCCTAAATGTGTGCATAGAAAGACTGCTGGGTTATTGGATGAAATAGTATTATAAGCAGCTATCAATCAGGACTGTAGCATGAAGGCCTCCCTCTGGGCTAAAGAACAGATTTCAGTTTCAAAGTCAGAAGAATAAAATAACACCTCCTCAGTGGGAATTTGTGGCATGAGATGAAATCTACAAATAGAGAAAACTTTCAATGTCTGAAGACACTAGTCACACCTTCTTCCAATTCAGCATCAGAGCCTTTTTCACAAAGACAGATTTAAAAAGTGGCTGCAAATTTGGAGACCAAACTAATCGGGGTGTTACCACTGCAACAATATTCACAGATTTATGCCACTCTTGAAGGGGTATTTATTTGGAGACAGCACAGTTGATCAGAAAATCACTAATCTTTCCCAGTAAACCTTTTTGACTGGCATATGGCCACATGCAAGAGTGGCTCCCCAGGAGAAAAAACTAACTAGCATGTTATTGTTTCTATTGAGATTGATGTGCAGCTTCTGGTAAACCCAGAACAAACACCTTCTTAAGGCAAGACTTGTTCTGAAGTATAAACACAAGTCATCTCATCTGTACACCTTCCAGGTTTGGGCATATCTCAGTGCCACCAAACACTAAGTAGAGTGCTTGCTCTCAGCATCCATGTTCTATTCCCAAATACTTTCTTACACACTAGGCAGCCTAATCATAGTTACAAACATTACCGTACCTTACTCCTTCCTGTGCAAAAAGACCACAATACTATGTATGTTACAGAGCTACTACATATTTGTTGTCAAAAGTGGGTATACTCTTTGAGATCCACAGATAGTATCAAAGAAGGGCAAAGTCTACTTACATCTTGCTCTTCTCACCTGTCCTTTCTTCCCCTTTCCTCTAGTGCCTCTCCTGGGTAAGTCACATCCTAGCTAAACCTCTTAGTGAGTGATTACATTAGAGATAGTGCTAATTACCAAATGTCATCTGTATGGTACAATCTTATCAACACCCCACACTTCCTCCCCTGAGGTGAAGGGGCTGGATCCATTTCATGAAAGTATCCCAGTTATCTGCTCTAACAAGCTCCATTCCCTCAGGCTTGAAGTTGGATGTTTTCCTTTTTTTTTTTATCCTAAGTACAGATTCAAAGCATTTCTACTAGAACCTCTTGCAAAGAGGAGGGTTTACGCCAGCAACACAGTAGTGGATATTATCCTTTGTGTATAAGAGGAGTCAGTCAGTTCCCAAGGTGCTGCATTTCAGATAACATACTCATAAGCTCTTCCTCACACACACCATGCAACAAGCAGTGCAGGTCTATCATTTGCTACAGGGCAGCAGAACTCAATACCAGCACTGCAGCTGCAAACAGTGTCTTTTGAACATGGGGTAAAAAAAAGAAGTGCAAAAAGAGGTGTAAGAATGCCCATAAATAGTAAGGTAACCAAATCATTGCTATTTCATCGCCTGGTATTTTATTTCTAGAAGTTCCATCTCCCCAAACTCTGCTCATGCTGTTGTCTCCTGCACTGCAGCAATCCCTGCAAGTCCAGTTTGGTGCTCATCCAACAGCTCTGACAAAGTAGCTGAGATGCAGTGCCTCCATCTAACACACTTTGGAGCTGATGTGCCCACTGAATAGATTTTCATAGAAACTGCCAGAGCAAATGGCTACAAATACCCTGAAAGAAATAAAGGCAATGACTCTCTTGATATGCTTTCTGATTGGACTCAGGTCTCTGGAGCATTAACAACATGACATGGGACAGGCACAGTGATCCTGTGGTTTTGGTTACAGCACTGCTAGTTCCCAAGGTTTTAGCAGGCTAACTCCTTCTTGCATTATTATCCAGAAGGCAGTTTGCTCCCTTTTTAGTAGATACTTCAGTTGAATTCTTTCTGGGGGTTTGGTTATTTCTGTATTTGAAGGTTGTTAGTGTTTTTTTAATATAATTTGTGTGCGTATTACTCACCATCCCTGGAATTCATTTTGTTCCCTGCTAATGAAACCTCTGCGTCGCTAACAAAGCAGAAAATAAAAAAGGTAAATTGCACTCTCCAGAAACAATTTGTTTCTTGTTCTGTAAATTCTTGCTGAACAGTATCTCGGGGAATTTTCACCCCAACAAGAGAACAGAGAAACAGAAGGTGATTGAGAAGAAGGTGGACAAAGGGGCTACAAATGCAAGTAGCTGAGTTGGAAAGGAAATAATAATTACTATCACACTGTAGACGAATAGCTGTACCTGTAAACTCCAGAATGCAAATGAGCACAGACAAGCTATGTGATTCAGCAGATACCATTGGTTGCAGAGAGATTTGAAGAGGAGATTTGTTTTCTCACATTTAACCCTCTGGAGCTATGCCAAGAGTCAGCTGCTCTTGCCATAGTCCAGACTCAGAAAACACAACAGGACATGGTGAAATAATGAGCAATCCTGTTCTGCATAAACATAGTGACATAAAGTAGTCACAGACTGTGTCTGTTGGTATTACCATTAGTGAATGCAAAACAAGGAAGATGAAACTTTAGAAGAGGTGATGCTGGCTTCCGGCTAGCATGTGTGTTGCTACTACCTACCAGAAAGCAAAAGGCGATCTACTAAATGCAGGAAAGGCATTATTTTCATTTTCATACATGTGAATATAAGATTTCAACTTCATATTGAAGCTCCTAAGTTAATTGCTTGCAGTTGAAAAGAGCTGAACTTCGAGGTGCTTACACAGATTTTACCAGCTGCCATTCAGATCTTAACTTTATAATCCAAGCAGAGAGGTGAAAATGGCACCATAAGGCAGGAAAGGAGACGATTTTACATCCTTCTACCTATATAGACAATTAATATGCCATCTCCGTACCTTATTGTTGAACATCAATAAGGGAAACTGGGACCATTCCTTGAAAAAAACAGATTGACCACAGATTTAGCCAGAAAGAAATGCACCGGGAAACACAGCTTATTTCTAAGGTGACTTGATTGTTAAAAGTAGCTGAGGGAATTAGATGGCTAAGAGCCACGGGGCTCTAAGCTCCCCTCAACCACTGTTAAAAATGCAAGTATTGGGTTCTGCACATGAACACATATTTGTGCTATCACTCACTGGATTACTGGACCAACCCTTGTATGGAAGATTAAATGCAAACTGCTCTACTGCTAAACTATATTTATTGGGCTTTAACCACCATGTAATTTACACATCTCTTCTAGCAGAGTTGGAAAAACTCCATCAACAATAATAACAGCAACACTCAAATTCAATTGGTACATTTTTAACCTACAATAAGCAACCTGTTGTATCTATAAAGAGCTCTTTAGAAGTTACGCAAGATACTAATTGTGCTTCCAGGAAGCGATGCAAGTTGGTTTTTTAGTTACTACGCAGTGAAAGAGAATGCAGGAACTAGAAAAATCCTGGCAAGATAGCAGCAGAATCACCGGAGAAGATTGCTGCAGCTGTACTAGTTATTTACATGAAGTCAATTCCAAGTGATTATTAAGGACATGAGGTTTATCGTGTAATATAAAAGGCCAGTTCATTATGTCCGCACAAGCTACAGCTTAAATTGCAAACCTCAATAATTCAGTTTTTCTAACAGCAGTTTGGGATTTAATCGCTGCACAATAACTGCATTAATTCTGAATTAATTTCTTAATGGAGATGTAATTGTCTGGGGCTTCATCTAAGGGGCCAAAATCTGCTCTCACCAGCATAAATTCAGTGGAACTTCATGTAAGAGAGTAGGATGATTTAAATATAAAGAAATTTGAAGTCAACAGACAGCTTAGTTTTACACTGGTATCAGAGAAAGCAACTATCATTTGCACTCTCTGACCTAAACGACCCTCATTTGCCTGTGCAAAGTCCATACAAGTACTAAACACCGAAATTACATCACCTCTATTTTCCATAATTATTACCATCATTCATTTGTAAGAGACACTTCATCCCAAAGGGTTGCAAAGCATTTTATTGCAGAGGTATAATTTCATTTAATAACAAAATGCTTTCAGGTCTGGGGTGGAGAAACCAGCTCCTGCAGAATGGGGATCTAAAAAGGTAAGACAGTTAGCCACACCCCCATCTGGCTAGGAACTCAAGTTGACACGTCCAAGTGCTATACCAAGCCCTACATGAACTATCTAAGGAAAATGGCTTCAGAAGGTATTCAACAAGAGGTTAGATACTACAGTGGTAGGCACCCTGGAAATCCCGAAGATATAACTGGCATTACTGACAGGAAAAAAGTGATCGCTGCTACAGTCATAACATGGAAGAAAATGGTGACTGCAGTCACAACTGATGTTGTAGGAAGAATGCCTAGATAGCCTGAACAGGGACAAATGAAATAAACACATCTTAGATCTTCCAGCTGATTAACTCTTGGTGGTAAGAAGAAAGGTGAGAACACAAAAAGGAACATGGCCATAAATCATCTGGAGTATTCAGTGAGACAGCTAGAAATTACAGTGACAATATTGCAAGTCATGCAGGAGATCCAAATCTACTGAGTACCAAAGGCTGTATTCTAGCCCTGGAAGTCCTGCAGCTGCAAGACAGTGTTTGAGGCTCATCCCTACCATGGCCATACCAAGGAAGAACAGTGTGGTGTTAACACTTCTTATAATCCTGGTTGGCCAGATAATATACAAATTCAGCATGTGACAGTAAGTAAAACCAATTTAGAATACAGAAGCAAAGACAGCCCACAATGCACTTACTTCAATTTAACACGCGCCATCTACCATTGTATAAACATACATCTGTTTTTTCCTGTTGCAAGCCAGCAGAGAGAAAAGAGAATTTTGGGGTACATGCGTTAAGCATTTTCTTACCAGCACCACAGCAACTGCATGTGAATTTTCCATCTATTTTCCATCTACTCACACCATCAATAACAAAGAACTACTGACAGCCGCTCTAATGCTTAGTTTACTATTTATCAAATTAGAAGACCGGTCACAAACTGCAACCTGCTAAAACATCATGCAGCTGCTTGCCTGTTTCTTGAGGACCTCCTCTACAAACACTGCCCTGACACAACCTTGTAGGTATCTCATACAAATGTGTGATGCTATGAACTGTCACGCCATGGAGTGTAAATGGCACAGATTTACTGCACTAGGAATCAGTGCTTTAAATCCAGCAAGAGCCACTTAGCTCTAGTTTCTCTTCAAGGCTATACACAATGTTTACCCTCTTCCCTTAAACACAACAGCTTCCAACCACTAAAAACATTTGAGACCTCTATTCAGGCTTTAGGGATGGGGATGGCCAGCAGGAAGCACACTAATTAATCTCTTCACATTAAAAGCAAAACAACATACAAACAAACAAAAAGGTAAGCAGCTTGTTTTGTGGCCTACTACTCATACATGAATATATCAGCACTACTTTTGCGTCTCAGTAATACAAGGCATCCACAAGCAAATATATATTCACCATCCTTTTTGTGAAGAAAAAATAAAAGCCAAAATTACTATTACACCTCTAGTAATAAAGGCTTCAGTAGAAAATGCACATGATGTGAACAAGGCAATGAGCATCATAAGTTGTGTTAAAAGTCCCTAGCTCTCTGTACACCTAAAAAAGGACACTGTCTTTCAGGTCAGTGAGCTGACCCTCCTTATGGATAAGGGTCATGACGAAATTTAGCAGATCAATCATCAAAACTGTTGGAGATAAAGAAAAAAAAACCTGCAAGAACAGTTTTGATTCCATTTTTAATCAAAATCAGATCTCTCTGTGGAAATTGTCAACTTCAATGAAATGTCTGATGGCTAAACATTCAAGTGTTTCATTGCAAAAATCTCAGAACATTTTATTTATATCCATTCCTTTGATTTTTATGCCACATTAATATTTTCTCCATTATGAGAAAGTTGAGCTCTAAATTCAGCATTCATCTCTCAATTTCTCTACATAGGCTCAAATTCTAGTATCCACAGTGTAACTTCCTGGCAGTCTAGTCATCATAAGCTCATCTGGCCATTGCATAATCTGTGTCAGACCAACTGGGGAAGGAAATAAAGCTTCGAAAAAGAAAGGAAGCTATAACTTAACTATACCTTAGAAAGAAAGGGCATTTCTTAAGAGAATTTTCTGCTATAGCCTCTGGCATTTTGTGGTATTACAGACATTTGCCTGTGGTATCCTGATTCCCTGGCATGCAAGACACAATGTAAATCACATTAGGGCAGATATTTCCAAAAGCAGGTGACAGACCAAAGACTCATCTGTGGTTCAGTATGCCACTGGATTCACTAATTTTTCTTATACCACATCTATCACTATAGTATCTCAGCAGTTGATGAATTTCATCAGACACAAAATGGATGAACAACCAAGGTTACATAAAACAATGTCCAAAATCAGGCTCTTAGATTCACATAGGCAGAGGAACAAATAGCGTGATTTTCTACACCAGAAGACCAAACGATCAGGCAAACTCCAATGAACATGCCATGCCAAACCACCACAATAACTTGTGAACGCACTTATCCATAACTACAAATCCAAAGCAATGTACTGAGTTCAGAACCAATAAAATTCCCTGGTCTCTTAAACTATCAGTAGTGGGTCAGGATGGTACAACAGCCTTTTCTGGACTTCAGATGTATGAATCTGTGAATTTACATAAAAATAGTACATAATTCAACCAAAATCACTTAGTATGTTTCAACCTGTAGTAACCTACTGACACAACCTAAGCAACATCCATCCTTTGGCAGCAGAAAATCTCAAGCACTTCTGCACACTGAGGCAGAGGACAAAGTGGATGTGTTTTTGGGATGCCCCTAGACTGTTTTCTCTGTGATCCTACAAAAGCTGCACAAACTGGCAATGAGAGATCTTTCATAATGCTTGCCTGACAGATCAGCCTGGACTAAACACATGGAAAGTGCCACCATTCATAGGAAAACATTCCACAGAAAATGTTCTTTTTGCAAACACATATTAATAAATGAAAGCTAGTACAAGTCTCTCACTCTCCCCTAACTTTGCATATAAGAAGTGCTGGGGTTATTACCAGCTCATCAAATATTCCATTAAGACTGACAGCCCAAAAAGAGAAGTGCCATTTGCACAAGTTGTCTCTGAGCTCCAGCAGCCCTCTTTGTCAGTGTCATGGCTGGACTAAGATTCTGTAGTGAGCAAAAATGAAGTCAGAACCTCTTTAATATATAATTCGCAATATGAGGAGTATGAGGGCATTTGAATAATACATCTCATGGTCAGCCAAAGCAGTAGGAGCCAAAAGAGAAAGAGTGTGAAGAGTCAGAGGGGCAAAAATCAGCGAAAAATGAGACTTATGTACCTATGTGGACAGACAGGTCCAGCCATAAGCTGATAAATAGTAAAAAAATAGTTTTGCATTTCTAGAATGCTTTACTTTCAAAACTTTCCAAAATGGAGCTCAAATGCTGGTGAAAGTGACTGTTTCCTTATTACAGCAGAGGAAAGAAACCCACAGGGATACCACGATGTTTCCAAGGGCACTTCAGGATGTCAGCAGCAGAGATGTGAATACATCCCATTCTCTAATGGCTGGAGAAAATGACCTCTTCTATCCTATCCCTAATAGAAAGCATCCAGGGACAGGGAGGTAATGCATGATATTTCCAAGTTTCCCCATAAACCAGATTAAAGGCTAATATTTGGTGTTTATGCCAAGTTTACTGGTGACACATTAGACTGGCAAATACTATATTTGCAATGCCTGAGAAATGCAGAGAAAAAGGAGAGCTTGGCAATGATTTAGCACTAATACAGAACTCTGAATCCCTTTTCGCAGCACCTCTAAATACAGATGTGTTTTTCTCTTGCAGTCTGGTTCATATTTCTCATTATAATCACTGTTCAGTGTTTTTGTTGTTTTGTTTTGGATTTTTTTGTTGGTCTTTTTTTCAATTTTCAGAAATATCTAGGATTGCAGATTACGATACTTACAGAGATATCAGATTAATATCTACTGCACCTGCAAACAATGGCATAGATAAAACTTTTCATTTTTTGGCAGAGCAGCAATTCTGCCTTTGACGCATTTGCAGTCAATTTTTATCTGGGTGTAAAGTGCCTATCCATCAATACATTCATCATATTCTCTTCCATTGGGCTTTCCCATTTCTGTGTAGCAACCCTTTTTGGTTCCTGCAGCAACAGTACATAGAAAGGACTGCAGAGTCTCATATGAAATTTCCAGCTGAGAACTTTTGTAGAAAGAGTGCAAAAAGTTTTGAGCCGAGGAGGAGTTAGAGGTGGAATCAAAGAGGGTGCTGCTCCCCCAGAAATAAAGCCTCAATACGAGATAAAGTAAAAAAGTAAAAAGGACATGCACACACACAAAAAAAAAAAAAAAAAAAAAATCCCCACAACCCTTCAGCTCCTCATTTAAAGGTAAGGTAGAAAAAAAGCAGCATGGTCTGCAGTTGGAGCAGAGAACTAAGCTACAGACCTGCATGGGCAGGAAGTCCTTAGAGGATGGATTGCCTGGCCTTTTAAGATCACAAAGCACAGGACATACATGTTTCATTTAATAGGTGCTGAAAAAGAAATTATCATCACTATTGTAACATTTGGATGGGGTGCAGGTCCACAGGTGCTGGCAGCACCTCAGGGCAAGTGTGTGTAAGAAAAGGCAGGAAAAAAAATGGACAGGGAGAGGAGGAGGGAACAGTAACTGTGGAGGGAATACAGCAGTTGGAGAAGGGAGTAGCAGACAGAAACCACCACGTACTGACTAATTCCCCACAAAAAAAACCCCACAGGAACAAGTTAAATGGCCAGTTTCTCAAAGTGGTCTCCAAATTTCTGGCTGCCTTCATGACTTTCTGTACCTCAGAGCCTTCAAAGGTAAAGAGGCACCCCAAAGATGAGCTATGGAAAATAAGACACAGAGCAGAGGGAGGGGTGTAGCCCATCAGGCCCATCTCCCACTCCTGTTGGAGATACCTGGCCTCAGAGCAGCACAGGATAAAGGTAAAATAGAGGAAGAAAACCCATTACATGGATGCTTTCAGTCATGGAATTATAATTTCTAATCTCTCCCTGCCTACATGTGCCTCTGAAGAATGCAACTTCATAAACTTTCCAAATGTAAGACACACAGAGGCTGCAGTGCCAGGACAATCTGACCCAGTTCCAGACAATGACTAAGTGAACCTACAAGTACCTTCCTTAAAGGGAGCAGGAGTTGTAGCACTCTGCAACTCCTAGACCAATGCTTAAGGAGCATAGTCTAGAGGTCCTAGGTCATGACACATATTTGTAACAATAACAGATGGTCATGTAAGAGAGAGACAGAGAGACCCTTGAAAATTACACCAAAAAGATACTAAAGTGTCTACAACATATTTCTTAAAAATATTTCAAAGGCACCGTGTTGCCTTGCACAGATGACTGGAATTACAGGGATTCTGTAGTAAGGAATAGTGCAAATAGATGTGAAGGGCATGAACATTGCTGGGAACGCAGGGATTTTGGGCAAACCCACTACATTTGCAGACAGGGTAGCTTGGGATGGGTAAGATCTCAACTACAGCAGACCCCAACTGTGCTTCTGAAAATTAATATGGTTTCAAGGGGATTTTCTTAAATTCAGAGCTATGGAAAGCTGGCAGGTGCTAAGGAGCACTCAAGTCAGACAAAGACATCTGCTAGCATTGTCAGTAATAGAGAGATAACTGTAATCTGAGAGCAGAGGCTAGGACAAACTTCAGCTAAAGCAAAGCTGAGAAAGGTTACAACTGCAAAAATAAATTTTGAAAAATAACTGGGCTTCTGACATAGAATTTCAATAAAATTAGGCTCTGGGCCAAGCCTAGACATGATCACATGTGTACATATCACTGCAGAAATTTCTTAGTTACAATACATAAACATGAATGCTAGACAATGTAAGAAAACCTTCCTATAATAAGGTCTAATGGAATGACAAACATCAATGGAAAAACATAACCTTTGGTTTCAAACTGTATATGAAGGACACATTAGTCTTTAGAGGCGAGGGTGCTATACCCTCACAGAATCCACGGAGTTAATGCTTTGAGACGTTCATAAAGTAAGCTCCAAAAGCCCCAAATATAAGAACATCAGTATACTAGCACAGTTACATCATCATCCTCTTGATCAAGAGACTAAATGCATAATGTTGATGAACATCAAAGCAGTAATCAGTCTAATAAAGAAGAAAAAAGTGGATGACTTTGGTTATCTGCTTACAAAAATGAGTCAGGTGTCATGTTGGGTGACAGTTTAGAAAAATAATTTCTTGGTGTGTTAAATAAATTATCACTTAGAACAGCAGACTCCTGAGTTCACAGAGGCAGGAGACTATTTTCAGTGCAATTTGACATAAAAGACAAAAGTCTGTTTGCAGAGGAACTGTTGTTCATGTGCTGAAAAACAATGACCACTTCACAAACAGGTTTATTGTCCTTAAGGAATACATTAAAAAAAGAGAAAATATAAACAGACAGTAACAACAAAAAAAAAAAACCCAAGCAACAAAAAATCCCAACACAACAAAACCACCATAGAAGCAAAGTGCTTTTTTTTTTTTTTTTTTTGAAAGGAGATTGTAAAACTAATGAGAAAGTTTGTTGAATAGAAGCAGCATGGAAAGCGATGAGGATTAAATCTCTATCCTAAACCACAAAGACAAGGGGACAATATCATCTAAGAGTCAGAAAGGCATTTCCAAATAAGAAATATAAATTTGAATCTAGGAATTGAAGAAACCCTTAAAACAATAAAGTACATTTAAACTGACAGGCGGATGAAATTATTTGAGCTACAGAGGTATCCCATCAGTAAAAAGAAATCCAGTATCAGTGAAATGTACGGAAAATATAAAATTGTCTTGGATCTCTTTTGCAATATCTCCTACTTATTCTTTATTACAATGGCTTTGCTACTGTAAGATGTTAGCAGGAATAGCAAGATCTAGGTCACACTAAATGTTACTCAGTGGTTCTCTGCACATATACTCCTGGTGAGAGACACTGAGGCGAGAGAGGTTACTCTTATTCTCACTCAGCTGAAATAGAAGTGGTACAAACCAAGTAAAGTGAAATCTGACAGAAAGGTACCAAGTGCTACATTTAACATGGGAATTATGTCACGTACAGAATGCCCAGTCACCAATTCTTTAGTGAGTAATCCTACAATAACAACCTGAAGCATATAGTAGTTCACACACTAAATAGAAGCCAGCAGAGCAATGCTTTAAAGAAAAAGTCATGCTATGTTACCAAGATAAAAATATGCAAGATGTGGAAAGAGCCACTTGAAAAATGCATAGTTATAGAGAAACCTCAATTGGAGAGCTTCTGTCCAGTTTTAAGCACTAGTCTTCAGGAAAGAGACCTAACAGGCCTTGAATACAGTGAAACTTCTTACAAAGACTGTACTCTTTGTGTCCAGAGCAGTCAGGGGCAGAGAGAAAAGAAAGGAAAAAAAAAAAAACCAAAACAGCTTAGCATACAAAATGAAAGAATGAAAGATTTTGTTTGGAAATAAGGAAAAGGTTCTAATTTCTTAGGATAGTACAGCATTACAGCATTCTACCCAGGATGATGACCTAGCGTCTTTCCTTGGAAGTTTCTAGAAACAAGGTAAATATTCAAAGTAGTCAGACAGATCCCTTCTATCCCTGCATTTTATGATTTGTATGTAAACTTGGGAGAGATCTTAATATCACACTTGTGCTAGTGTTATAGAAAAACAAATTTAAGAAGGAAAATCAAATGAAGGATTAGATTAGCAAGGGAGGATTCAGACCAAGACTGAAGGGTACTTGGACTCAGATACATGGAGCCCAGCATTGGGACCATGATAGTAAAACTTCAGGCCAAAAGCATTGCATTTGCTTAGATTTTACAAGAAACAAACAAACAATCCTATAGACCCTATTCCTAGGGCAAAGGTATTTCAACCCCTCTATGGGAAGATGAATCAAGAGCTCATACAATGCAAAGAAAGGCTCTCCCCAAATACTATTATGAAATCCCACTGAAAATTCTAATAACAATTGCTTTGTAAAAAAAGAATAAAAAAGAAAGGAATAAAAAACAAAACCCTCAGGAGTTAAGTTGCAAGAGCAATGTTCAGAACTAAGCTCACAGTATTCGATTCTTCACAGCTACCCAATGTATTCCAAACAGATAGTATAGGAGGGAATCAGAGGATATGTATGCCTTTAGCCATGATACACAGGATAAAGGGAAGAGGTTAGGGGAAAGCTCACTTTCTAAATGCAAGCAGAACCGATAAATCACAGTCTGGCTGGCATGGCAAACACCAGTCCCTCTGGCAGCTTTGTAATTACTCCCTAAATGTGGTCTCAACCCTCTGGATGTGGAGATAAATAACTTTACGTGCAAAGCAATTAAAGCCTTGGGCAATACTGCCAGCAAATCTTGGTCACTGTGTGTCACTATCCATTTGCCAGAGAGGTATACAAGTGGTACCAAGTTTATTAAACCGGAACCCTGGCTTTCACACATCAACCTGCCATACACCTTCTTTGGATGGCCCTCAAACAATTGTTTCTAGATTCCAAAGCAGTGAAACCTTCTGGATCAAGGGCTGAACCTGAAGTGAACTGAGAGACTCTCTGAGCTTTGTGCTAGGCATTTTGCTCTTACCTGCTCTTCCAGAAGAGGACAGTTCTCTGCATTGTAAATCTGATACCTACCGGGGAACTTCTGAAGGAATTGTCAATCATCATGATTAGATTCCTCAGTTTTTCATAAGACATCATGCTGAGTTGAAAGGAGCTATTGCTGGGATGGTAACAAGCATTCTGAAACAGAGACTTCCTTGCTTTATTCCTCTTTCCCTTATACGCATGCATTTTTATACCCTTTTCCTGAGTTGTCATGTTTTCTTCTACGTCTGCTGTCTATCCATAGTAGTACATGCCTCCGTAGTTTGCCTCCCTCCTGCTACCTAGTTGTATTGACAGCTTTGGAAAGCAAACTTGGGAATGTCCTCCTGCAATCACATATGGCTGGGCAAAATGGCACTATACTGTGGTTCCTGAATCTTATCCTTCTCTAAGGAGCTGTTGGCCTACTCAGCTCAGAAGCATACTTCAGGATCCACACAAAAATCCCCACAAACACAAAAGAAAAAGAACATTAACACTAAACGAACAACCAAGCTAGATAAAGAACCATGCAATGTGCAAACCAGAGCACTAGGCATAGTGTGACTAGCTTGCCCAGCCCCAAAGCATTCACCATATACCAGACAAATTACCTGTTACTGGGGATTCCTCTAGCCTGAAAGGAAGACAGACTAGCAAATCAAACTATCTTTCTGCCCGACTCCCAGCATACGGCACACAACTGAAGCAACACAGGCATGACTGCACTGCTCTCTAACCCTCTTGGACTGTACAGCTCCAAGTAACACGAAAAAGTGGGATAGCTTCTGACTTAAAGAAAAATGAACAAAGCACAAATATTTCCATTTTTTAAAAAAACTGGGGTTTGGTGGTTTTTTATCTCTTCTGGTTTCAGATCACTTCCTAAAGAAAATAAATCAGTGCAATGGCCATTACATTCAACATTCTTCCTGTCAAACACTTTTTTTTTTAAAATACGGTTTGTTGAAGTCAGAAGTTGAAACAGTATCCATGTTTTGATAAAAAGCAAAGTTCCTTTAAACCCAGTACTGATTAATAATCGAAACTACTACTGGGGGGCACTGTGAGACACGAAGGAGGTACAAACTCTGCTACCCTCTGCTTGTTACTTCCTCCTCTCAATCTTCCACAATACCTTCGACAAATACAGCTAAACTCCAGTTTGGGTCATTTAATTCTTTTAGTAAAGTACCTCTTAAACTTTCAAATGTATACAATGTATTTTTACCCCTTCTTTAGCATAAAGCTATTCAAGAAATGTTGTCTCCTTCTTCAGAGGTGATTGCTTCAGTGATTGGAGGAAATGAAACTTGTTTGTAAACCAGTTTGAGATCATTCAGGACTATCATGACAATGTATTGTAAGAGTTAAGAATGATAATAGTAATCATAATAATAATGATAATGAGCGTTTCTCTTCCCACTGCAATGAACCCATCTGGAAGGCCTCAGTGAGAGGCTTCAGAAGTATCCAAAACCGTGATTAGAGAGAAATTCATTTCAGCAGGAAGGTGAAAGCTCAGAATGCCAAAGAAAGAAAAAAGGAAGAGAAAAATCCTTTCTAGTTTTGGCCAACAGACCTAATCGGAAATTCTTTTGAAATGTTACTCTCTGGAAGAGAGCTCAGTTAGCAATATTCTGCAAATGCTCAGCCCACTTCATCCATCTGCCAAGCTGAGAATGAATATTCATAGCAAGTTATTTTAATCATTGTGTTTTTCTTGATGTGACATAATTCTATATAATTTTTCCCCCCGGAAAAAAAAACCCCAAAAAAGAAAAAAAACCCCACAACCTCTTTTTATGCTGTCAAGTCAGAAAGTTTTTTCTTCATCTGCAAGTAAAAAGGGACATTGGGTGGCTGATGCTCGGGTTGTAGAAACATCTTTGTCAATGCTTCTCAAATCCCAGCATTAACAACCCAGCCAATGTTACCAGTGAAAACAGCATGTGCCAGGTTTTACCTATCCTCTTGAACACAGAGGTTTAATACTTTACACAAAGGCAAGAGCATCAAACCTATGTAGACTGAGAATGGGGGATATATAGGCAACCCATACCAGAGGGAGGCAAGGGAGGCTGCACTGGCAGAGCTGAGTCTGGGGCACTCAGTGTTAGAAAAGCATGGGTGTCACAGTTTGAGGATAAGGAGAACAGGCAGAGTGTTACTGCAAACACGTCCAGTGGATGCTGCTTGTAGGTACATACCTTCATAAGCACACACTACATAAAAATGCTTTTACAGTTTTTTGAGAGATTCTAAAAATAGCTCCTGTTTGACACTTAGCAGAAGTGCACATTTTTGGCAAAACTTTCCAAGCAGAGACAGATTATAAATATTTTAAAGACCACAGAAACACCATGGGAACTAATGGGATCTTTCTCTGATTCTAATTGGTGTTCTTAGTACATTGACAAGATGTTTTATTATGTCTTATTTTATTTACATTGAAAATCCTAAGGAAAATGTTATTCCTGCAATAATCAAGAGTCTAAAATATTCATTATTTAACTGATGCAAGCCTTTCCCAGCTGCCATACATTAACTGCTGGGCCAAGCAAGCTGGGTCACAGAGCTCTGCTTAGTGGAAAGAAAGAAGACACAAGTATCATTTTTTTTTTAAAGCCAGGCATGCATCATTCCTGCCCCTTTCTTACTCTCTAGGTTTTTGCATCTTCGTGACCATCCTGCTCATTGTTCTCTGGTATACCACACTGCAGAGACCCCTCTGCTCCCAGGGAGTTTGTACCCCATGACTAGTTTAAGTCCTGCCCCAGAGCACCCCAGAACCCCATGGGGTGCTGCTCCCCAAAGTGCTGAGCCCAGCTGATTCCTGGGTGGGATCAACAAAAGGAACAGCTTATTGAAAGGACATATGTGGTTTGTTCCCAGTTGCTACTCAAGTAGAATCCATTTCCTTTGAGTAGTACGAAAGGGAGGCCGTGAGTGCCACACAAAGGTGGATTACAAGAAGGTAAATAGTTGAGACTTCTTTCGTGCTGCTTCTGCTTCATGTTCCCTAAGCAGTTCTGCATCTAAGAACACTGCACTCAGTTCAAATCAGTTCTTCTAGTCAGTGTTGCAATCCAAGACCTTTAGCTCAGAGTAGGGGGGGGGAAGAAGAGGGGGAGGAAGGAAAAACAGCAGACAAAAAAGGAAAGAAGGTAATCTGCTTTTAGCTTTAATTATCTAGTGTCTGTGTTCTGCAAAATAGTAATATACACCAGCAACAGGCCATGCAAGCATCCAGAAAACCCTAATTGCATCCTGTTGCTGGGCCGCTGCTTCTCTCATTTCCCTGATATTTGGCTCCCCTCCTTGGCCACGCTCTGCCAAGCACTTTGCAGAAAACCAGTGATCTCCTCTTCCAGTACTGGAGGCTGCTGCATAATGCAGAATACCTGTAATGCCATTTACAGTTGGCAAGCATAGAAAAAAGTTCTAAGTCCAATTATCACTATTTGCATTTCTCTGTTTCCACACATAGACTGGTAAATAAGAGTTAGCCTCTATATTGGTGCATGGTATGAGAAAGAAAGCATGGAAACAAATTCACTGGGACA
The DNA here is from genome assembly GCA_033558105.1 of Coccyzus lansbergi. Lineage (NCBI taxonomy): Eukaryota > Metazoa > Chordata > Aves > Cuculiformes > Coccyzidae > Coccyzus > Coccyzus lansbergi. The sequence continues at coordinate 1,122,380 of JAUMJK010000631.1, read as the reverse complement.
GATCCGTCACTCTTATAAACAGGGACAGCTTCACTGATGCCTTATGGAGATCACAGGAGCTTCACAGATCAGCACCAGCTTCGAAGATGATCTACCAGGAACACCAAACTAACTTGTCCAGCTTAAGAAGAAAAGAGAAGAGGAATCCATCTCAGTACAGGGTTACGACCTAGCCCTACAGATTGCAGTAGAGAAAATCTCAACAAGATTCTACAGAAATTTAATAGGGCTTACTAAACTGAAAACCAAAGAGATTCTCCTAGGAAGGCTCAAATTCTCCATTAAACGCTAAGCAAGATTCTATAAAAGCTCTTATTATTATTATCATTAAGGGAATCTTTAATGATGGAAGGTCATTACCAGCTGAAGGCCTAGCAACGAGTTCCTGGCTCCCAATCCAAGTCCTGGTGGACAATGTCTGTATGTACAGCTGAGCAACTAACTCATGCCAGATAAGGCAGCCAACAAATTCAGCTTCTGTCCATGACCAGAGGGCTATTGTTTTGAATTTGGTTTTGTTTATTTTCATTTCCCAATTATGTTTGTTAAATTGTTTACATTTGTTTTCATAAATGGCTTCAACACATGGTCTATATTCCAAACTCAAACTCTACTGCTGAACTGCAATTGGCCAGATTCATAATATTCTTACTGCTTGAGCACTGAACCACTTCTGGAGTGCTATGATAGCTTGCAGTGTATAAATCAGCTTAGGGGAGTACGTACAACACATTTGAGCATCCCTAAGATTTTCAAATGAGGCCAACAGAGAAAATGTGTTTACATGTGGGTTGTCTAGGAGGGAAATGGGGTGAAGGTGAAATCGAGGCTATCTTCCCATCCCTGACACCACATTTTAAAATGTTCTTCTCTGTCATCTTCCTAGTACTTTGTTTTTTTAAGTCTCAATGATAACTATTTGAAATTCACAATAAATATCTCCCAGCCAGTTCCATGTTCTGATTCCAAAGACCATATTATCTGATGTTCTCAACACAGTCTGGCAAGGGAATGCTTTTGGAAGGGGTAATTTTTTTTTATTAACTTTTTCAGTTCCAAACATATTGTGAAGACTTTTGTCAGAAGTTCCTCTAATCAAGCATTCTGGTTTAAAAAAAATAAAAAAGAAATCAAATCAAAACAAGCCAAACAAAAAAAGCCAAACAAACAAACAAAAAAATACCACCTACACAACCAAAAACCCATCATGTAAGAGTAAAAATAGCTTGCAAGAAATTTGAATAAATTTAATTGTCACTTTTTACCAGGAATCACTTACACGTTTCATTTTAGTCAGGTAAGAATATGTACCAGTTTGTGTTCCATTTTAAAAGCTGAAATATTTTGAGTCATTTAGCAGTTGAGGCGATAAAGAAGAAATGTGATGTTTCAGAATCTCTGAAATTAAATATCTCTATGATGTCAAAAGAAAAGCTTTCCATATGCCTAAATATTTCTTTCATAAAAAAATAGGATTTTCATTTTTTTTTTCCATCTGCTTTTGGGAAAAAAAATCCCCATGTTTGTAAGTCTTAACACTTCCAAGTGGGTTGAAACTCTGTTTTGACAAACTCCTGAAAACAGGTCTATAAACGTAGTTCATACATTCCCTCCTGTTGTGGCAATTACTGACAAGACAACTTCAAAGAATCTTTCTCACAGAGATGTGTATAATCTACTCCATCAAAATACATTCCTCATTAAGCTGCTGCTGTATTGCTTTATATACAATGTCTGAACATGCAGTGGACCATGGAAGTCACACCTTAGTAATGTACCATACAAACCATTGTCCTGAAATTATTTAGAAACACGAACATCTCCACAACCACATTGAGAAGGGAGACAGCATAACTATGCTTATTTTCCCTCAAGGAAACTGAATGCAAAAACTTTATGGAAAATATTTCCAAATTAGTCTGTGCTGTTGGTTGCCTCAATTTTGCATTCTCTGGTCAGGGACATCCAAGAACTAAGTCACAGAAATATTTACGCTCTTAGCAGTTGTAGTTTATTCTATGCTATACAATGCCTGTTCCTCAAACTCCAGATCAATCATGATGGAACATCCTAGCAGTCAGTAGCGCACAGTGAATTGGAGCTATGTACTGACAGAAGGAGACATCAAGAAGAGGAGAAAAAGTTTATGACTTATGACAGAAATATAGTGAAAATGCAAAGATATGGTAAGCTGGTAGACTGTTTTCAGCTTGGCTTTCTTCAGAAATCTCATATTGAGCCCAAAGATGGCAAGTTCCCACCTTTCCTATTTACTGCCATGCTTAGTCTGAGTTATTAAACATCTGATCTCTTTAACCAGGCTTCCTCCCAAGAACTATGTATCAAAAGGGCTCTTGCTAGGGTCTCCAGAGAATAAATCACCTAGGAGGAGCTCCTTTGAGCCATCTGACATTCACCTTTTGCTCCTTTTCCTGTGGAGGGAATAAGTTTCATCTGTTCTTCTTTTTCACTTCTACTTCCCCACTACTGATATCCGTGAGTTCAAGCCTCTACAAGACATTGCAGGGACTGAAAATAAAACCAGCTGCCACCCTTCACCAATGCCTTCTGAGCTCTGCTCTGAGCACAGTAAGATAACACATATGGCCAGCAGCCATCCACTCACATCAGGGCATTGCTAGACAGTCCAATCTGGTACTGAAGTGGTGTGCATGAAAGCACTAAAGGAAGTCTAACCTCATCACAAAGCTCAGCAGTGCCTGCAAAGCACAGTGGAGGAGCGGTATTTAATTCCCAGTGATCTCCTGCTACTGCAGCCAAAATGCAAACAAAGCAATTTAAATAGAGACTGAGTACCTGCATTAGAGTCATCACTGGTAGACATGCCAACGGAGACCTGCCCATACAAATAATGTTGATGTTTTTGAGGGGGTCATGCTCATCTAAGCATTTTGTGCTCTATAGCCACAGTGGTAAGAGCACTGGCAGGAAGATGAAAACAAAAGCATGATTATCAGGAGAACCTAAAACCTAAATATATTCTTAAGACCCAGTTATCCTCCATCACCAAGCTGAGATACATCAACAGCAACAGACAACTTGCCTCATCATTTTTCTTCTCAATGAGACAAGACAGAATGTCAGTCCCTAAACTGACAAAACAGTATTTTTGGCCAGCACTACCTTTGCAATGAAAACCTCAGAACAGCCATGAACTGATCAAACTGACATCAAACCACTGAAGCCCACAGGATGGGAGTCATACTTGAGATTGATAACAGAGGGAAAAATCTCTTCTTCCAGGCTCAGAGACTAGCAATAACTTTACAGGGACCACAAATCTGTCTGACAGAGTCCATGCACTCACCCCACTACCACCTTCTGGTGGTCAGTGCTACCAATCTGCCTCACTACTTGGTAGTGGGTGAATTCTGATAACATAGCCTCAGCTATCAGAAAACAAACTGCAAGTGACGTATTGAACATACAACTGTACAAATGCACGTCTCAGAAGGGACTATTAAAAACACAAAACCGAGTTCCTTCTCCTTTTCAACTCCTTTTCCTCTTCAACAAGTAACAAGACAGAAGCGAGTGCCTGTATGCTAGAATGCCCAGAAAATCGGCAATTAACAAGTGTTCCGCTCTAGCCTGTCTGCGATTTTCTCCCCGCAACTGTGGCTAAATGTTTAAATACATCACTCCCCCCCAACTTCTGTGTGCTTAATGTGGTTCTGGCACACCTCAGTCCTTCTGGCTTTCCATATCATGCAGTCTTCCCTTTCTCATGTGTTTATATGAAGTTTGCTCCAAGCTAAATCTTGAGGAGTATGCATATTGAGATGAACTACCCACCCCAAACGCACGTAAGCCAAAAAGCACTTAAGCCCTATGTACCACAGAGGTGTTTTATAAGCCATCTAGTCAGCAGCATCCTCTGAAAAGATGTGTTACTGTATCTGGCCAACAATAACATAATCCAGAGAATTCAAATGGGATTCTTCCCTAGGAAACTAAGTGCTAACCACATTACCATGCAGATGCTCATTAACAAGCCTGTATCAGACAAAAGCTGCGAAGGTATTTTTCTGAGGCATAGGCTTAAATAAAGGCTTTTGACTCAGGTTGGCACTCAGAATTAAATTGATAGAAAAACAAGAGTCTCATTAAATTCAAACAGCCATTCAAAGATGAAGGCTAAAAATAAAATCTATGCAAACAAGCATGGGGAGTAAAACACTGAGAGGCTCAGAGGAACACACTGAATTACAGACTTGTATGACCTACTGGCCTCCTTGGACTTTCTTCAAACCACGAGTTTCAACCAATCAACTCAGAAAAATATGTCAACGTTGCATGCCGAAGTTCCTATCATACAATTATTCACATAGGATGGTTTTTATTGTCCACTGCCTAGAAGTTGCAGATCAAACTCAGAAAATATGAACACAAACTACCAAAACAGAGTAAAATTTCATTGCAGAGAATAGACATAGAATATCCCTTAAATTATATAAGGAGAGGCCTCATCCTTAATGACTGACTGAGTTTCAGTCCAAAAATGAGAGAATTACAAAGAAAAAAAAACGACCTTCACTGTATGGTAAAGAATCCACCAGGTAGCCACAACTCTGAAAAATAAAATTGTCCAAAAATTGCAGATAGCATAACTCTTCATGACCAAATACCAGGAAGCAAAGGTTAGGCCCTAATTTTAACAGCTGAATGGGCTAATTATAATATGACTCTAACATAGACGTGCTCCCCACCCCTATCTCAAGTTTTGTAAACAAATGGTATACATGCAATGAGCTTCAGATACAACAGCTGCAGAACAGAACTAGGCTGATCTCCCTTGCCAATAGATCTACAGAAAACAGTAGTCAGTCCTGATGCCAGTTCAACCAACCGAGAGAACACAAACAGCACCATAAAGCACTAGAGGATCCAAAGTTGAACCCAGATGAAAACATGACCTATTTCTATATCTTCCCACCTATCCATTTTATGTTGCTGTTCATCACTGAAATACTCTTTCATGTGAGATTGTTATCAATAACAAAGTTCTGGGGTGGCTTCCTTGGCTATGCTCCTGCTAGTAAATTGAACAGCACCTGGGAACATCCTCCAACAATGAAGCCAACAGCATTGCTGCTCTGCTAGAGTGGTTCCTGACACAATTTTAGCCTCTGCCAACTAATACTATGCCAAACAGTTCCCAGTTATGTTTATGGGTTAGGACTCCCAATGGACCTATTCCCAACAGGTAATTCAGAGACAGTCAATCTGTTTCAGAGAACAAGAGATTTTAACATCGTCGATGTGGCCTATTCCATGATAGTTGTCCTCAGTGTCAGGTTACAGTCCAGGGCATATTTAATTGTTGTTATAGATGTAGGTACAGAATTGCTGGCATTTGTCCTTTCCCAAGTTCAGTATTCTTGCTGGGGGTTCACTAGCTTCCCTGGATAGTAGGTGCTTCTTTAAACTAGAATTTCCTTGAAAAGGATGTATAGTAGTTGAGGGTCTTGGTGCAATGACCATAGAATCATAGAATGGTTAGGGTTGGAAGGGACCTTCTTAAAGATCATCCAGTTCCAACCTCCTTGACATGGGCAGGGACAACTTCCACTAGGATCAGGTTACTCTCAAAGCCTCATCCAGCTTGGCCTTGAATGCCTCCAGGGATGATGCAATGCAGTTGACAAAAGAGTAGGAATGAAGACATTAATGTCTTAGGTTTGATGATGGATGATTTGGTATTCAATAGTAAGAAATTCATGTTCGAATTTTCTTTACTACTGTCCTCATTCAAGTATCCATCTTTGGGGTTTATAATACTTCCAGGCATCACTCTTCAAAGAACTTATCAGCCACAGGAGAGACCTGGGCCAGCCCTAAATGGCTTGGAGATTCCTTTCTCCAGATTTTGAGTCTAGCAGAGTTGCCCTGAGCTGAGTACCAGCTCAGAAAATTTTTTGTGAGTTACAGAATCATAGAATATATAGGGTTGGAAGGGACCTTAAAGATCATGTAGTTCCAACCCCACTGCCATGGGCAGGGACATCCCACTAGATCAGGTCACCCAAGGACCCATCCAGTCTGGCCTTAAACACCTCCAGGGATGGGGAATCCACAATTTCCCTTGGTAACCTGTTCCAGTGTCTCACCACTCTCATGGTGAAGAAATTCTTCCTACTGTCTAGTCTGCCCTTCTCCAGCTTATATCTATTCCCCCTTGTCCTATCACCACAAGCTTTTAAGAATATTCCTCTCCAGCTTTCTTGTAGGCTCCTTTCAGATACTGGAAGGTCACTATTCAGGCACTGGAAAGTTGCTATGTTTGTCCCATAATAAAGAGCACTGATAAAATATAGCACTGAAAATAAAAGGCAGTAGAATAAGGAAAATGAGCAGTTCTTCTCATTTTACCTTATTCTTGTTTATCATCAAGGGGTGCCTCACGTTCTGTCAAGGAAGATGAAATATAGCTGACAGAGGTAAATGAACCAAAATCTACTTGAATTTGGTGGTCGATGCTTTTATATTTCTATTTGCACTTAATAACAGGAGGAAATCACCTGCAGAGAGCAGAGTGCAAGTCTTTCAAAGTCACATGACATTGTCATCTAAGTCATCTGTGAAGCTCTTCATAATCTGAGGCAACTAAAATGGCTCCACATCCAATTTAGGCAACTGAATCGCCTCCCAAATCTATACCAGCAGCAGAGTCCAGAGGACAATTTTGCTGACCAAATGCAGCTGTCTAGTCCATCTTCGTAGCTGACTCGACTGAACACATAGGCAGTAAAGAACCAGTAAAGTATTGGAACGTAGATGCCTGGGTAAAAGATAGATATCTCTATTTAGATGTCTACAATCTGACGCTGAACGCCACCCTCATCTGTAGGCAAGTTGAAACAAACTTATTCTGAAAGGTCAGAGTAACACTTAAAGCAGCGTATGAGAGTCACAGCAATACAGACTGTACACTTAGCTCTAGTACATTCCCTCCTCCCTCAAAAAAAGGCAACTTCTTTGAGGATAGTTCTGTAAATTAATCATTTTCACTTCAAATCAAGCTGAAAGCTAAAATCTAGGAAGTTCCTGCAGAACAATAGCTCTGCAAAATCAAGATTAGAATTAAATGAAATATTTTATTAGAATGATGATGAATTGCTTCATTTTGACATTACTGGCATGGTGAATGCGGATAATGACAAAGAATTACACCATGAAAGGCAAAATATAATGTACAATATTTAGTAAAGAAGTCAAACAAAAATCTATAGAAACATTTTAACAAAAATACTTCTATGCTACTCTGAGGAAATGGGTCAGCATTATTGAAAGAAACAGAGAAAGTTAAATTCAGTATTTGGACATGCATTTTTCATAAAAATCTACTGTTTTCCCCAAAAGATTTCAATTCCTAAACATTTTCCACATTCTTTTTCTTACAATCTCTAACAATAAAGAAGTTAGACACATAGGTTTTTCCTGTAGTCCATAACCAAGAATGCAAAGTCACTAGCCAGTTGTCTGTGTTGCCAGACTGTTAGCATGGTGGTCACTGTGTGCTATGTGCTGGCCTATGCCAGCAGCTCACACACTAGACACAGCTTGGAGAGTATTTCAGAGGAGGAAACCCCTAGGCAGTTTGAATGTGGCTTCACTACTCTGAGGGGTAAGAGATTTTATCCATATTGGTACAGGTGGTGCTGTGCCAGTTGGCTACAGGGCCTGCAAATGTTCCCTAGATTGTTCTATTTAGAAACACCAATAAAGCCATACAGACCCCTAGGAAAACTCTAGCTGCTACTGAGACATGCAAACTATATGGGATGCTACAGCAAACCATGGCCAAAACAAAGATCAATGAGAATAAACTCATAATCAAAGCCTGGAGACAAACCACAATCCTATCCAAGGGGAAAATAAATCCCATTCATGTGTTCAAGACATAAGCAGAAGGAGAAATACTTTTTATCATTTATATAAGAATGTTACAATACCTATGAAAAAAGCGGGAGAGGGGGCACTACCTAACAGTTAAAAAAAATACAGATTATACTGCCAGAAAGAAAACTGAACTACTTTTCCAGCATCCTGAATAACGCAGCTTATAGGAGTATACTGAATTAATTCATGCTTGGATAGAACATATGTTCTGAAGAAACAGTTAGTATTGATTTTAAAATTGCCAGTGATGGAGAGTCCTCCACATTCCCATGGTAAATTGTTCCAATGTTTAATTACTTTCACTGTTGAAAAAACTTGTGCCTCATTTCTAGTGTGAAATTGCCTAGCTTCGGGTTCCAGCCACTAGATCTTTTTATATGTTGTTTGTTAGCTTGAAGTGCCTTCATATTAAAGTTTGTTTCTCTAAGTAGGTATTTACAAACTGTAACCCCTTAAGTTTCCCACAGATAAACCAAAGAGACTTCTCCAGGAATCTCAGCCTGTGAAGCATGGCCCCTCGCATTGCCATAATTTACATGCCTAGTTTTTGAGACAACTTTTCAGTTTAGCAGTAGCATTCCTTAACTGTGAACACCAAAATAGAAGGCAGTATTGTAGTAGGTAAGTACAAGACACCCCTAGCTCACACTCAAGATACCCCAATTTATACTTCCAAGCCTCCAAACTATGTTTTCTGGCATAGTTCTTCACAAAGATTCACTTTCATCCAACCACTAGCATATTTTTTTCACAATTGCTGCTTCTCAGGATAGAATCTCTTAGGTTAAAAGCACAGCTAACTACTGGTATCTTTTTATGTACCTTTAAATAGTGCTTCATCACTCACCATGCTGAAATATGTACTGCTTCCTTAAGCTAAGTTAAACAATGAATCTACACATGCCCTGCATCTGTGACCTCGTCCTTGTTCATGGTTTGTCTGCAGAGTTTTATCATTCATATCACCAACAAACTTTCCTTCAGGTGGTTTTACATCTTATTGTCTAGTTTTGATAAAAATAAGTATGACGGGAGCAAAAATCAGTCTGCAAAGAATTGTGATACTACACGTTTGTGGTGATGACTCCCTGGCTTTGGCTGTTATTTTTACTATTTAACCAGTTTTTAATCCATTGCATATATCACAAATTTTCATACTATCCTAATTTCTTCATCAAGATGCTATGAAGTACAACAACAAATGCTTTAAAAAGTCTAACCACATCTGCAGTAGTACCTTTACCAACAAATTTTATAATCTCATCAAAAAGATATCAGATTAGTTTGACAGGATTTATTTCCCATAAATCCACTTTGATTGGCATTAATTATATTTCCCTTCTTTAATTTTTTATTAATCAAATCCCATATCAGTTTTTCTATTATTTCATCTGAAAATGGTATTAGAATGACAGGGCTATAATTACTTACATTGCCCATTCACATATTTTAAATTTTAAAACATTTTTAAACACAAGCATTTTTTTCCAGGCTTCTGGCACTTCAAAATAAATGTCAAGCTCTATGGAAAGTACACAGGTCATGTCTGAATTTTTTGTAGACATACGACCTGCATTTTTTAACTGACCATTAAAAATGGCTATATTGATTCAGGAGCCATCTGGTTCAGTGTCCTGCCTTCAGCAGCAGACATTGAAGAAAGCACTATAAGAAGCCTGCATCCATAGGACCTTGCTCAGTCTGCTCTAGCAACCCATGGTAATTTGAGGCACTGGTACCTCCTCTGGCAGACCCTGCACTTGCTTCCTTCTGTGGGCAACCCCAGGGTTTTTCCTTCTGTGAATTTGCCAAATGACTTACTAAAATAACCGTTATTTCTAATCACCGTACCATTCTGTGCCAATGAGTTCCCTGTAATAATAAAACATTGCATACTTTAGTATTTTAAACCTTCTGCCTGAATATAACCTCTGAAGTCCTGTTATCACACTGTAAGAAACAGGTAACCGTCATTCTGCGTTCACCTTCTCCATTGCAGTGGTGATTTTGCAGACCTATTTGATGTAATTCCTGGACGATCTCTCAAGAGCCATAGGCATTTCAAGCTCATTTCCCAGGGAAGTTGTTCCATGCCTGTCAATACTTTGCCTCATGCCTTTGACTCTTCTCTAATTCTGCTCATCTACAGATGTAGACAGAGTCTACAAGCCTACACAGAGGTAGGCACCAAAACTGGGTTTGGTTTGTAAGACGCAGGCACATCATAGATTTGCAGTGACATAGACATACAATACATGTCGCTTTGTGTTTTGTTGTCCTGTTGCCTAATTAATCATTAGATCTTTGTCTTTTGTACAACCTCTGAACGCTAATCTGACATCTTGACAGAGGTAGGCATATTTTTTCTTAGTTTACTGGTTTGAAAGCAGCTCTTTATCTTCCTCAGCTATTCCTGCATTGCATTGTTTAGCTGACTGTCACTACATCTGGAATTGACACTGCTGCCAACTCAAATTACAGTCATCATGTTTAAGATATGACTCAAAACTTCAAACCCATTACCAAGCCCTTTCCTGGGCAACCTGTACCTGCCACTAATACAGCCTTGAGATAAGTTGTATTTATTCACTTCAGTCAACACTAGTTAAACTTACCATAGCAACAAAACCAGAGTTGAACTGAAGTTGTGCTCAAGTCCCACCATCATTGGAAACAGGATGTCTTTGTGTGCTTCCCTCTGTTTTCCATGCAGCATGTCTTAAGGATGTGCAATCAGGGTACAGCCTGGCTACAGCCATTTTGTTAGGAAATTTTAAATCAGACTTCTTCATCCAATACGCACCCTTACCGGAACAGATGTTTTCAGCTTCACTCACAAATGTGTGTGCCTATACAACAGCCTTCTGGGGCTTGCATATACTGCCTAGGGCCTTTATGCCTGGATGAGTACAAAACTACCCATGTGTACAAATGATCTGTGTGTAGCTTTATCCCTATGGACCTGTGTCACTACTGTTCTCTGCCCGTGTCTGTACTGCAACAGAAAGAGTGACTGCAACACTGACTTAACTGAGCTAACTTTGGTGCTAAACATTAAGCTGGAGGCCAGTGGCTATGGAAGGTAGAATAGGGGTTGAGAGGCAGATCTTAGTTGATCACCTGGCTGCTCCCATCTATCACATTTGCTTTTACTGGAAAGGATATGAGCAGAGACTTGCTCACGAACCGCTCTTTTTAAAAACTCTGGCAATTAGGAAGAGTGCATCAGGCAGTGGATGTGCAGTAACAGAGAGAGAAGAACCTTCTGTTTTTCTCTCTTAATTGCCTGTGTATTTATGGGCTTTGGTAATGGTAGTGAAAGTCTTCCTGGCACCATGTGAATGCGTTTGCCTTCCTTCTCTGAATGACTAGTTTGTTCTTTCTATGCTGTTTCCTTCCTCTATGAAAGCATTTTGCTCTCTGTGACCAGACAACTGCCCTCCCTTGCTGCACAAACTCTCACTGCCACCTGGTATGCCATTCTGCAGATGCTCAAAGGAAACAAGCCCTATTAGCTTTGTATTTCCTTATAAAAACTCTCCCTGAGAGAGAGGAAAGGATCCAGTTCTACCTCCTGAGGGAACATCATTGCCTCAGGGGAAAAAAGTAAGTCCCAAGGCAAAGAAACTCATATTAAATGACAAGTCACCACTCACAGTCATCCCCATTTACAGCTGTTGCTGCTTCCAGCAGATTTCCCCAAGGGTCTTCATTTAGCTGCAGTTCATTGAGAGGGTCAGGCAGTGATGGCTACACAACTAGAGAAATGTTTGCTTGTTGACCAGTCTGTATCATAACTAGACTGAGCCCCACTGGAGGCTGAAGAAGAGAGGAGCTGAACTTGGCGCAACACAATACCAAGCTACATAAACTACAGGCAGGATCCAGGAAAGCTACTGGCAAAAAAACCCCAAACCCTTTAATTCAAATACAATCAGGATTTGGCTCTTGCTCTTAGCCCTTACACTTCAGGCACATAAGCACATTTGTTTGCAGTACGGTCAGAGGAACCCTTTTGTCCTAACTCAATAGGAAGCTGTGACATTTGGATAAATAGCCGAAGACTTGTACCAACTGATCCCTTAAATCCTGCCTGATAAACAAAAGTAACAGCAGGGCCTTAATACTGCAGCAGTTTCAAAAGCTCCAAGGTACGAGGTACTTTCCTGAATAGAAATCAATTACAGTCTTAATACTGGTTTTAATTACCTGGACCTAACTGCTCCATGGCATAGTAGGCTAGCATGCTCAGCCAGCAGGCTGCTGCTGAAGACACTCAGTGTAGAGGCAACTTGCTTCCTTTTTTAGGGGCTTTGTGGAGACTTTACCTATTTCAAATACACACTTTGCCTTCCATGTCACATTACTAGTCCCCAATGTCATCTATGAATCCTATCACAAAGACAGTTCCAAATCTATCAGTAAGAATTTTTCAGGAAGTTTTCCTGAAATTAAACAGGAAACTACCAATAAAGCATTACTTTAATAACTTTCAAGGAAGAGATTAAAGCACAGTATCTGAAAGAATTAAACACAGAGCACAAGAAAAAATGGAGTAATAAACAAACTGTCTTCTTTTTTTTTTTCTGCTCATCTTTTTCTGTCAAGGCAAGATATATTTTTTGGCACATATAATCCCCAAATGTCTTGATTTTTAAAATGGAAGTTGTTTGGTTCTGTCAATCTCTCACTAACAGCACACATCATTGAAAAGGTATTAATTAAAAAAAAATAAAAATTTCAATCAATTTTAGGTTTAGAGCTGTTCTAAGGCAAGTACTTCATCCAGTGAAATAAATAAGCATATTTAGGAACCAAAAGGCTGTCTCCTAATCTGCTGTTTACAAGAGAGAAGCCTTGGCTCAGTACTGCTCACCTTCTCAGACTTATGGCCATATAACATGGATTTGTTAGCTAATGACAGGCTGGGAAAAGTAACTTAATACCATTGCACTGAAGGTTAGAGTTAAGTGCAGAACACCACCTTAAGTGTAAGCATCACCTACTATACTCTGATCATCCACAACCATTCCATAATTTGCTACCACTGCTTTTCAGCAGTCAGTTTGGGTACATACACATCCTGCACACCATGGCTGTTTGTAGCCTCTACAACAAAGTTCAAAGTGAAAAGCAAATGAAATAAAATGCACCATCTTGTTACAAGATCCATGACACAATAATCATGCCATCTTCACCCAGTTACCATGCTGCCTTGTTCCCTAATACTGGCAATCCTGGATGAGTCTGTCACTTTTTCTGTTTGCCAATAACACCAAGATGTGTGGTGTGGTCAACACGTTGGAGGGAAGGGGTGCCATCCAGACAGACCCTTCATAGGCTTGAGAGGTAGGCCTGTGCTAACCTCATGAAGTTCAACAAGGTCAAGTGAAAGGTCCAGCATCTGGGTCAGGGCAATCCCAAGCATGAATACAGGCTGAGTCGAGAATGGATTGAGAACAGCCCTGAAGAGAAGGACTTCGGGATGCTGGTGGATGAGAAGCTCAATGTGAGCTGGCAACGTTCACCTGCAGCCCAGAAAGCCAACCAAATCCTGGGCTATATCAAAAGAATTATGACCAGCAGGTTGAGGGAGATGATTCTGGCCCCTCTGCTCTCATAAGACGTCACCTGGAATGCTGCCTTCATTTCCTCAGCACAGGAAGGACATGGATCTGAGAGTAAGTCCAGAGGAGACCACAAAGCACCTCCCATTCGATGTCAGGTTTGAAAGAGCTGGGCTTATTTAGCCTAGAGAAAATAAGGTTCCAGAGAGACCTTATAATAGCCTTCTAGTACCTTAAAGGGGGCTTACAGGAAAGCTAGGAAAGGGTTCTTTTCAGGGAGTGTAGTAGTAGGATGAAGGGTAACAGTTTTAAGCTGAAGGAAGGTACATTTATATTAAAAATTAGGAAGATTTTTTGGTTTTTTACTGTGAGGGCAGTGAGACACTGGAATAGGTTGCCCAGAGAAGCTGTGGATGCCTCATCCCTGGAGGTGTTTAAGATCAAGTTGGACAGGACTTTGAACAGCCTGATCCATTGGGAGGTGTCCTTGTCCATGGCAGGGAGTTGGAACTGGATGATCTTTAAGGTGCCTTCCAACCCAAACTATTCTATGATTTAATTTATTCCGTGTGAGAAATAGTCTGTTAGCATGCTGCCTTTCCTGGGAGAGGTTAAAGCACTGTCTAGGGTGATTGGAAAGATTTCTAGAAATTACCAAGAATAGAGAATGGAGTATTATGACTACTCAAATTTTTAATATTCTTGCCTTTGAAGTTGTGGGTATTTTATTATAGGCGTGCTAAACTCCACTGACAGACTTTAGAGAAGGTCCTTGTATGAAATCACTAAGCTTAGAGGAGGCCACAGGCATAACAAGAGTGATTTTTATAACATAATCAACAGGAAATTGTTCGGTTTTTCTAAGATAATGTGTTCTCTAAGAATCTGCAGTCTCTAAAAGTAGCCCTTTCTTTGCCTCTATTTCCCTGGAATAAAAGAAGATGTATGCTAACAAGAAAAACAACCAAAGCATTTTTCCTTCCTCCCCTCTCAACTATTAACTACAAAGCTTAAACAGAAGGATATAAGTATTTCACAACCCATTTCCTTCCAAAGGTTCTCCATGATCATAATGCTCATTGCACAACTGAATAATAACCATGTTTTCCTAATATTCCACAGCTGGGAATAACAAGCAATGAACGTAAGTTTGCTGAGTTGTAGCAAAACTTTGTACTAATTAAAGAAGACGATTACTTCGATCCTCTGACATTTCTCAGAGGAGCTTGAATTTACTTTAACGTGGCCAAGGCATTAAGTCTTTTCCAGCAATAGCAGCCTTTACCTGGAGTCTCACAGAAGTCAGCTGAGGTACCAGTCTCAATGGTGCTATGCTTGAACCAGCAACACAAAAGTCTACATATATCATTGTTCACTTATGAGCCAGCAGCTTGTTAAGAGAAAGAGTTCTGAATCATAGTGAGTCCAGATAGATTTAGAAATGTTACACCAGGAATAATGATAGCACAGGAGTGAAGCACTGTCACACTTCTTTCACAGGCTTCCAGAGGTAATGAGCACACACTTTGGCTAGAACACCAACCTCATGCCATGAACAGAATCACAGAATCACCAGGTTGGAAGAGACCCACCGGATCATCGAGTCCAGCCATTCCTATCAAACACTACTGATGTCTATGTGCATCCCGTCCTGCTTTGGTGAAGACCTGCACCTTCTCCCTGCCTCTACCTGCCAGCTGCTCCATCTCCCTGCAGCAGGGCATGACCAGCTGAGCCCCAGCACAAGCAGCAAACAAACCCACCCGGGCACAGTAACATCACACCTATGACCAGTATGTCTCCAGCAATCAATAAATTGCTGTTGTCTTTTTCAAGTTAGGACCAAAATGGTTCCAGCCTCTCTAAAGCTTATTTATTTTGAATGCCTCTGGAATATTGTAAGGTGAACACAGGACATCTACAGGAAATTAGGAATGGTTTTATTTTTTAATCAAAACAATCAAAACTGGCTTTTTGAGCAAATGTGAAACTGTTTCCCTCCAAAATACTCAGGGTTCACCCCTTAAAAAGCTGCAGAGGACACTGTCCAAGATGACCCCAGATGCTCAGGGAGAGAACAAACATATTTTCAGTGTTTTTGAAAGAGCTTCGTGCACTGATGTCAGAAGGATGAGTGATTCACTGGATGTACTTGGCATCCCCTGCATAACAAAGACCTAATGACATCCTCACCCAACTCTGTTACTACAGCCACAACCGGCCACAACTTCCTATGCACCTAAGAGACCCAAACTGACCCAATTTCCACTCTGGACCACAAACTTTCAAAACTTGAAAAGGCTGCAAATAGTTTTATCTCATAACAATAACTGACTTCCTCTGTAACATATGTCTTTAAGTCTCAAGGTACTTTTCACTCTTCGAGAGAGGAAAAACAGGCACAGAGGCCTGGAAGCTAAGATTAGAGGTGACCTCTGACAGTCATGCTTCCCTCAATATCCCTGAAAAAAATCTACAGGAAAGCTAATGATGTTTCTAAGTGTTGGAAGCTGAGATGAGGAAAGAAACAAGTGAGTTGTTTTTCTTATGAATTGTACCAACACGGTAGTGCATCGCTAATATATAGTGCATAATTCAGAAAAGCAGATTTGCAGAAGTACTTCACGTGAAGTCCTACATGTTTGTATTACCCTTCTAAAAGAGCAAAGTCAGTGCTTGTGAATCAGAATGGGTTCTGTGATGTGGGATAGACAGCAAGTTATCATCCAGTTATATCTTTCCAATACTCTGGGACAGGTTCCCAAGAGGATGCAAAATTTGAGTTGATCAGAAAGTGAACTGCAGCTTAAAAAAAACCCATTGTCTGCCAAGCTGAACAGCAACCCCAATATTAGTGACACAGAAGTGGGTTTTGATCATGAGTTCTTAAATCCAGACCCCAGGCAGATATTTTAAGCTGTGCTTACTTGTTAGCAGAGGAGACTGGGAAAGTGCATTTCAAATGCAGAAGGGAAGAAAGAAGGGGCTGCACAGCAACTATGTGGGGAAGAGCTGAACCTTCCAGTTGGCTCTGCAAGCAGTACTCTGCCTTAAAACTTCTTACTCCTGCGTTAGAAGTGAGAGGCAGCGATGTGCTCTCTTTGGGAACCATAAGGCAAAGTCCCAGTTAATAATAGGCATTATGAAAGGTAACAGAATGGCAACACCAATTTTATGGAAGAGGTCTGCCTGGAATTGTTTGTCCTTTGGCTTATAGCCCAGTGCATTACCTCAGAAACCAAGAGGGTTTTGTGGCCCAACACTCAGTGTCAGGCTGATAGACCAATGAGCTAGCTCTGCCGCATCCTGCTCTCCAGTTCCCCAAATTATGTCTAACAATTTTCTTCATTTCAGATGTGTGACCATCTGTTTTCAGCCTTGTGATAGACCTCACTAAGGGCATCCTCAAGATACCATTTTCAGAATCCATGCATCTTCTATTTTCCTCCGTGTTCATTAAAGAAGCATTTAAAAGGTTTTTTCAAAGTATTTGTGCCAATAAAAAGGGTAAGAGGCTTATCTGGGTTACTTCCCACTCACGGCCACCTTAAGCTATATCTTGCACATTCTAATACGTCAATTTGAAAATCTTCATACCATAAAGCAAATAACAGCTTTTCCAGTCTGTCTCACTCACTAGAAAATTTCACACCCCGCCTGTTGGCCAGCCTTACCTCACCCTCTCCTCATAGGCATGAAAACTAAAACAGAAGTAAATTGTAAAGAACATATTACACAAAATGATTTACATTGCAGTTGAATACACTCTATTCCAAAATTATGTGTCTTGAATTAAAAAGTCAGCTCACAACTATTTATTTTTCATCAACTCCATCAGCACACATGTAGTGTTAGAAAAAAAAAAAAGCAGGTGATATGAAAGGAGAATTGGGATTTGATTTTTGAGAGGATGTACTTCCCTGCTTGCCTGTGCAGCTTTGAGGACCACAAAACTATTTCATTTTCAAAAGAAAGTAAAAATTCACTTTCACTCCAGAAACCAGAAAGTTAAGTAAACCACCAAATGGTTTGAAAATTACAAATAATTCAGCAGTTGGCAAGACTGGATGGAGCATGACTGATACAGATAGGAGATTTAGTGGCCAAACTCTAACAAGTCTCTGCTGAGTACATACAGACTGAAATTTTTCAGAAGCTTGTGATTTGGCCACATCTAGGTAGATATGAACTGAGATGGCAAAAGGTAAATCCCTGACACCAAGGCTACTTTACCTGCCAAATTCCAATCTCTCCTCCAAAGCACATAAATGTTGAATTTTCTTTCAAAACAGAAACATGAACTTTTTTTTTTTTTTTTAATGAGCGAGACAGCATATGCTTTCCTAATCTCTGGATTTTTTAGCTGAAATTTTCACAAATATTCAGCCCTAGGCTAATACTCAGCACAAACTACTTCAAACCAAATGAATGCAGTTTGGCTAACTGATAAGCAATGGAAAATTACGTTGGATAATGAAAAACGTTAGGCACTTTAGTGATAAGTGATTATATCAGCTTTGCACAGGACACGCCTGTCTCCAGCTGTCTCTCTTCAGACCAAATTCAAACACACACAGACAGGTACAGGTTTTTGGGGCTTTTTTCAGTCATTTGCAGCAGATGGGAACACAACTTGCTATCTCTGTTGACTGTATGTCTGTACCATGCACTGATATTTTGCAGGAAAATGAGACAGAAATCCTGTAATATTTATTCTTGCTGTTGCTTTCCCTGCCTTGTAAGGTATATATCTCTGCAGAGAAGTGAAACATAACGGGAAAGGTACGGAAGAGAAGATTGCAATAGCTGGGCAGTGCAGTCTCCTGGCCTATTTTGGCTGCTTCACTTGTACATCCCTGGCCAGGGAAATTTCTTGTCCTCTGCTGACAGAGCAGCAGCAGAATCCCAGGCTCCCTCACCTCATTCTGACAGCAACTGCTGACGCTGTGACTCGCCTCCCAGGATGGTGGCTGCAAAAGGACTGAGCAGCAGGGAAACAAAGAGTTTAAATAGGAAAAGGCCATCATTTAAACATGAAGGAGACCAAGACTGGTCCTCCTGGGGAGGACAGAGGCAAAGCCCTCAAAGATAGCAGCTTTGCCCGAGAGCTATCAGAATCAGGAGCTGAGAGACTCAATGCCTTTTTACTGCTCAGCAACTGATTTACTGTGTCACAAGTTGTAACTTCACTGCCCTGAGATAAAAATGGGAATGGGAGCAATGCAATGGATGTGAATGTGCAAGAGGGGGGCAAATTTACTGAACACCTGTAATTGCACTTATTTCTTCCAAAAGAGATCTTCAGAAGATGAGTAATGCTATCAGTATATTCTCCCTATTATATGGGGCAATGGATAAAAGTATATGATCAAATATTTTCCCCCATGCATACCTTTCAATTCACAGAACATGTCTGATCCCTGTAATCTTTCTGCTGGCCCCCAACTGCCAATCTCGGTCCCCAGTTACTCCTTTGGAATCATCAGACTCTGATTAACTATTCACAAGCCTTACCTCCTACACAGGAGCAGGACCCTACGTTCTGTGCATGGCCAGCACCACACTCCTGCTGGCTCCCTCTCCCCAGCACTCTCCAGGAGCTGCAGTCCTGCACTCCCTTCCACACTCTGTGCTGCCCTCCCATTACAATCACAGTTGCACACACATAAAAAGTGCCTTCTGCCTATTAAGCACTTCCATTCTGCAAAACCTCACAATTAAAACTAATCCTTATCCTGCAAATAAGCTGAAAACAAAAGCAGTGCCTTAGAAAGCCTTCCATTTAATGAGCAGCTTTGCAGTGTTCCCAGCCATTCCTCATCTTCTCCATTCTCTTCTCCAAGAAAGATAAAGATCAGCCCCCCTGCAGCTCCCTACTGTAAACATTAATTCAGGAGGTCACTTACATATTAATGCTGACCCTGTTTCTGCCACCTTTGCTGATACAGAACAGTCCCCCAGCAGTCCCATTAGCAGCAAGTGTTTTATAAGAAGTTGATTCTTAATGTGGTTGTAGGTGGTAGAAGCTGACCTACATCGCTTCTCCTCCCTTCCTCACCTACTCTCTGAATGTGGCCAGTGCTTTTGAGTAACAGATTACTGCATCACGTGTGTGCCCAGGACACACTTCTGTTTATTTTCCTCCTCTATGTAAACACATGCCTGCGGCCAAGGGGAAGCACTGTGCCCACACAATAGTAGACTCACAAACCAGCAAATATCTGCAACCTGCTGTTTTAAAAACCACTCGGATATCACAATCATGGATAGCACGACAAAACACCAGGTAGACAGACATCCTACAAGCATATCTGCTTGACAGTTAAAATCCCCATGTACAGACAAATGTTCCCCGTAACAGTGGAATGCAGCTCCACCCTTCTCCTTGCCCCATACCCTCCCATGTGCATCTACTCATCCCTCACGCTAGGATGGCACTTCCCTGTTTGAATGTTGCTGAGAATGAGAAGTAGCCAGCTCCACTGTTCTTTCCTCTGCAGTGCCCAAGGGAGGCAGCGAAGCCCTGACCACAGCACTGTGGCAGATATTTCCTGAAGCCCAAGATGTCAGCAACCCTCTGCGTCACACATCCCAGGCAACCTAATGGGTCTTCATGATGGACATGGAAACTGCAAGCAGCAAGCTTAGATAAACAACACGTGGGGAGATCTGTGGGGAGTTCTAAGACTTTGAGGAAATACTTGTTTTTGTATGTAAGACAAAAACCACTATCACCACCTCCCACCTAATTGCATTTTCACTTAGGCATGCACATGCAACTCCTAATAAAGTATTCATGGATTTCACTCGGCCTTGATGGGGCAAAGAACCTGAAGAAAAGGAACTGGCAGGTGCATGTTCCAGTCCTGGGTTGGTGGGGACCCACATCACCAGTCATAGTCAGGGTAGCAAGGCTCGCTTGAAGCAGCTTGTGGAGTGGGTCAGGGGGTACAACTCCACAAAGATTTATGCTGAAAACAATTTCTGTGGAAAAATTGTGCCTGCCTTTTACTCTGGAAGGCTCATACTTGTTCTTTTTTCCATTTTCTGCATCTCAGGTATATATTACCTAATAAAAGCTGGGCAGTTTTGTGCTTGCCACTCATAAAATGTAACATGATGTGACTCAAAGTCACAGCAGAACATGTAACACAAGGAGTGGCACCACCTGGGCCCACAGAGGACACCTTTTATGTTTTCTCCAGAAAACTTCCAAGGCAAAGAGAAGCCTTGCCTGCTGTCAACTAGGCTGCATGTTTGCCAGGGCTTTCACTTTAAATTGAAGAGCTTAGACTTCCTAGTTAAATATACATATGCATACATTATACAGCAATGGGATTCTTTCTCTGATTTTAGCTAGTTTTATAGTATGAAATAAGGATTAAACATGGTGCAGTTAAGATCCATGTCCATCTCCCCTCCCAGCAACTCAGTTCACCTTCCTGTTCCTCCAAAAAGACATTAAAGCAGTTTGTTCTCCACACAATATTACAGATTCTAGGTTAGTCACCAGCTCTTGCCTTACGGCCCTCCCCTCTTCATCCTGGGGCTCTCATATCAGATTTGTCCCCATCCCACAGTTTGTCCTGGGAACCCTGTAGAGCTCTGTCAATACACTATCCATTATTACAGTCCCCTTAGCTTTTCCTCAATTAAGACAACCTATCATGCCTAACTGTTCTCAGTTCTGTGACGGTTTAGTGATGTGAATAAACGTCCCCTCAGGATGATGCTGCATCCACTCAAATCATTCACTTGTGATCTAAATACAAAGGGCACCTAGGTTCTCTGATATGAATGGCTGCTACATAAAACAGACAATGATATTTAAGTAGAATAAAAGGCAGAAGATTTGCTTTAATAATACAGTTACATTTGTGAATACAATGCACCAAAAGC
This sequence comes from Coccyzus lansbergi, assembly GCA_033558105.1. Taxonomy (NCBI): domain Eukaryota; kingdom Metazoa; phylum Chordata; class Aves; order Cuculiformes; family Coccyzidae; genus Coccyzus; species Coccyzus lansbergi. Next base: position 1,100,991 of record JAUMJK010000631.1, on the reverse strand, counting down.
TCGGTGTTTTTTACCAGGGAAATTCATGAAATAGTGCCTCTCCCTGCCTCCACTAGCTGAATGCAGTGGAAATTGTGAAGACACTCAGAAAAATGAATAGGAATAACCATGTGTCTATCCCTCAAGTGTTAGTAATTAAAAAATACACTTGCTTTCACAGATTTACCTGGAATTTACTCCTGATTCTCACATCCCCATCCTGAGCATACTAGGAAACCCACCCTGGCAGGTCCTCTCTAGCAACTGAGGGGCAGCCCTGCTGCTCTTTTGACTCTGCCCCAAAAGCCTGAATTTCTCACGCTCTGATAATGGCCTGACCCCAGGGGAAGCAATCCAAGCACTAGCCACTGTAGCACATTGGGCTGCCTTCCCAGAACAGGCTGGCAGGAGCACATTGGAGTCAAGGTCCAGCTTAATGAGTTGAGCTACACTTGAGGCAATCACATCTCCTAGGTGACACACCCTGCTCCACTGAGCTTTGTGGGAAACTGTGGCTCCATATTCAATACCTATAAAATCCCGTCTCCACTTCTCCATGTTTCCTCCACTTCCCAGTCACAGCAAAGATGTTTGAGGCGGTTTGCCCCTCTTCTCAGCCGAGTGGCATCTCTAAAGGACAAGTCAGCCAGTTTCTCTAGGGCTAACCTGCAAAGACTTACGTTCTTTATTGATTCCTTGTGACAAAGGTACTACCTCACTCCAGTTTTCCAGACTTGATTCTACACCCATGTGGTGTAACGTTCATAGAAGTACTGCCCTCTCCCTCCCTCCATCCCCTTCAATATCCATTTTTCCCCTCAAAAACTAGTGCATGTGAGCTTGGGGTGGGGGTTGTAGGCTGTGCTGCAGTAACACCACCCACAAGGCCCAGGGTGGGCAAAATGTGACATCTATGCCTCACTTCCCCCATCTCTTCTTCCATCTCCACCCCCACCTGGTAGCTGGCAGGCGTGAGCAGCTTTGCGAGGTTAAAAGTAGTGAGAGGCAACTTCAGCTTTCATATATCATGATCAATATTTACTGGAGCAATAAAAGAGTTCAGAAACTGCAGCGCTGGCGTGATAGAGAAGCTGAAGAGAGGAAAATGGCATTTAAAGTCTTCAGAGGGACATGACAGCCAGCTAATGATTACTTAGGGACTATCAGATTCCTTTCTTCATTTATTTTGCTAGAGCAGTATAGTAGTTAAAACACAGAATAATGAGGCTGGAAGCTGGGTCTAGCCCTAGTGTGGGAAAGCAAGTGTGTTTGTAACATACACTTCTCTTTTTCATACTCAGGTTTGGAAAGGAAGTGTTGCTTGTTAAGGTGAATAGAAGTATGTCTCCCTGTTCCCAGCTCCTCTGCTAACATGACACCCTGGGCAATGCCCTTTGCCCTGTGGGACTTCTGCAACTGAACACTTTGTCATATATTCTCTTGATCAAAGGGTCTTGCTGCTGGTAGTTTGTCTCCTTTCTCAAGGTTTTTTGCGCGTTAGTTCATCAGCTAGCAAGCCTCCAGTGTTACCCTGCAGTAGGGTAAACCTTGGGTTTTTTTGAACTTGATCTTGGTGTGCAAGCCACAGCACCTCAGCTGCACTCCATGGCCTCTCCAAAACACTGTGGGGGCCTCCAGGCTAAGATGTCTCCAGTAATGTCATCCAGACTGCAGCAAATAAAAAAACCAACCAAACACCACCACCACATCAGGCAGGCCAGCTCCTCCACAAACAAGACCTTTTGTTAACTATTATCAGATAATGATGAATTCTCATGCTGCTCATGAAAACACACAGGTTTTGGGGTGTAAATTACAAAACAAACAACCTAGTTGAAGTTGCCAGAAAGCAGAGGGGAAGGAGAGAGAAAGGATAGTGGGGTCCTCTTTAGAGAAAGCTCATAGTTCCTCATAGCACACTAAGATCCTTTGCATCAGAACAAAGGATTAAGATTTGAGATTTCCACATCTGAGGAATAAACACACTAAGTGCCCACAACAGATCAACCAAATCAGGTGACATAAGAATCTCTGCAAAGTGCTCTGACTTAAACACCATCTGCTTCCTCCTACATGTAAATTACACCCCTATTAGTACTGCCCAATGAAGAGCATGAAACTAACCAAGCCTCTGGCCACTTCCAATAGATAAGGGTGGTTAATCCATATCTTCCCAATTGTGTGCACATCTTCTGAGAGGAAAATTAAATTCTTGGAACTCATCTGGGAGCCAAGACCTCAAAGGGATCATGTCTTTACTCTGCTCTGTGTTGTACCTCCAGCTAGGGCCAGCCATTGCTGCAGGCAGTGAGGGAATCCTGGGGAAGAAGCTGGGCACAGAAAAATGTTACAAAGGGTGTTTGGAAAGGGAAAAGTCAAGAACCTTTAGAGGCCAATCAACTTGTTACAAGAAAGGAGAAAACTCTCTGCCTCCTTTCCCTTGCCACAGCAGCCTGGAAAACAGGAAAAGACAAGAAACAATGTCCCCAATTCTCAGGGAGGTCACAGTGGAGCAAAGGTAACAACCAGCATACTGGCCCGGGGGATAGATAGACAATGAAAAATGGATGCTTGTCCTTCAAAGTATACCTCTTTGAATGAGAGCACAAAACAGACAAATACTTGGACTAGGTTGATTCAAGAAAGATGCTGCCACACAAGAGGAAACTGAGAGCCACTGGTGAGAAAGATACAGTGTTGAGAAGGGAAACCACCCAGAGCAGAACAAGAAAGAGAGGCAAGAAAGGCTCTTGTACTAATCTTCTCCTCTATGTCCTATGTCTTATTGCTATAGATCAAATCCCAGCAGAATGGCAAAAAAAAAAAAAAAAAAAAAAAAAGAAAAAAAATGCTTAGATCTGCAGATATAGAAGAAGACACATAGGCACTAGATTCTTCAGTATCTTAAGCAATTTAGGCTGCACATAATCCTCCTGCAGTTGCAACCCCCACCTCCAACACCCACACCCATGCACTGCGTCCTCCTTGCTGCACAAATGAAGCCAAAGGATACAGCTCCAGATCACCTTTTTCCTCACTGCAAGCTGTATCTGCCCCAGGCTGGAGATCCCTCTTTTTTCTCTTCCTTCTATCCCCCCCGCCTTCTTTTTTCATTATACTCTTATCATCACCTCGGTTCCCTTCCTTGTATCTATCTCCATTCACCTGAATTCCTGTTCTCTATTGATCCCTCCCTCTAGTATCTCTTTTGCTCCTGACAGGATCTAGGGGTGGGGGGGTGTATCTGGCCACCATTCTGACCACAAAAGATTGGATTGAGTTGATAAGTAGCCAAGGTAAGATTTCTGCTGTGTACAGCTGAACCATTGGAACAGTGTGAAAAAACCAGCAGTGATCAGGTTTGCTACCAGACGCGGGACTTGGAACATGGGATGCAAGAGTTCCAGCTTGCTCACTGATTCGGAGAAACTCTCAGTCAATTAATTGATTTTTGCCTCAGTTTCTCTATTTGGAAAAAAAAAGGACTAACTAGTCCTAGCTATACTAGTGACAAGAAAGTAGCTGGAAAAGAGTTGAGTGCAGGCATCCACAGGAACAGACAAAAAGAGAGATAGTGGTAATTAGAAAGAAGTCAAAAGGGTACTGAGGAATGACAGGTAGATAGGAAGAAGGCAACATGCCTGGACTAACTGAAGTCACTATGAAGACAATGTAAATTAGCCACAACACTCCTTGCCTATTTTGTGCTGCTGCTCTGCCTAGTTCAGTCTCAACGTACAAGCTAATTTCTATACCACATTTACTGCCACTCCCTTCAAAGTCCTGATTAATATTCATTCTTGCAAAAGACCCAGTGGTGCCTTGTTAGCATCACCAACTCCCCAGTAGAAGGGGATGCTGATCCAACCACATCACAACCCCAGATCCTTCCAAAGAACATGGCTAACAATCTGTAACTCAACTTCTTGTAATTTGTGTCCTGAGCTATCCTACAAGGTCACTGCCCACATTCTTCCATCTCCACCTTATGCAGCCCACTGGAAAGCTGCTCTCTCCTGTGCAAAAGCTGCCAGCAAAAGTCAGCAAGCAAAGGCAGTGATGGGCTCCCAGGGGGCAGATGGTAATGCCATGCTGAAAATAGTAGGAGGGGGAACTTATATCCAAGTCAATTAGGATTAATGCAATGTGGGAAAGTATTAGTTCTGGAGCTGTAGGTTTCTCCATTAGAGATTGAAGGCAGATTGGGAAGAGGGGGGAGGAAAGTGAAGATAAGCTAGCAAAACCAGTGTCTTGGCTCCCTAGCCCCTTTCCAGCTTTCTCTGTTTTTTTGGGAAGTGATGAGGTGTGGATCTAAGACATTACACTCTCGAGATTGTCAGTGGCTTCAAACCCTGTTAAGGTAGCAGTTTCCTTGCTCTCCTTTCCGTCTCTTTTGCTCAATGTCGTTACACACTGATGGTGGCTTGGCCTGTTATCAATGGTAAACTAAAGCCATTCTCCAAAGTGAAACATCACAGTGTCAATATCTTTGTATTCAACATCGTCAGCCTGAGGAGAGCTGATTTTTAATCCTGTGGACGACAAGAGCAACACTAAGGGTAAGCGCTAGCCCTGTGAGAAATGCAAGCACGCAGACAGGAGGGGCAGGTGAAGTAGATACACTAAGTGAGCTGAGCATCAGGGAAGCAAAAAATAGTGTTCAGGGGTTAGAGGTAATGTGGTTAGAGACAACCTAGGCATTCTCTGAGCACCCACTTCATTTTGCCAGGTGAAAAGGACTAATTTCAGAGCAATTTTAGGGGAGGAATTGCATGGGGAAACACCCTTGTCTTTTGAGAGCACCTACTGCAAAGGATTTGGAGGTGCCATCTTCCCTCCCTTCATTTGTAGATACTCAGACTGCAAGCTCTTTAGGACACAGCTTGCTCCCTATTGAGCACCTGTGTAGTAGAAATCTGCTCTCAGCTGCATCTCTATCACATTATAACTAACTTCCAGAGTCTGCGAAGAGTAGGAGACACAGAGGAACTGGGGCCACATCAGTTTCTCTTCAGACAAGTGTAATCTAAATGGTAGAGCAAGGGGAAGTATTCCCAAAGCTGATAGGTTGAAGGGCTCTACTTTTCCTTCCAGTCCTGACCCCTGAGGGTGCAGCAGCAGATCTATCTTTCCTTTTTCAGTGTCTGTTCATATACCTGTACCAAGAGGTTCCAAAATCCATCCTGCCTTCCTGAGGCAATGTCCCTGCTGGGTCAGTGCATCATGGTGCTGTTGCACTGTGGGCCAGCATGAAACAGGAACAACTAAGTGCTCAGCCTACAGGAAAGAAGAACCTGTCAATATTATTTGCCTGTAAAGTGCCACACATGCCTGAGGTGCTTTATAAATAAGTCAATAAAAAACCAGCATCAAATTACAAAGAGGAATGAATGATGAACACTCTTTTCTCTTTCTAAAGAAATAAATAAGGGTCAGAAATATAAATTATACATATTTCAAAATCTGTGAGGAAGCTGTATTTTGACAATTTGATGATGCAGAAAAAGCATCCCTCTCCTCTGAATAACAGTGGATGGCAGAGCACATTGAGAACACTTGCAAATTCCTAATCTTAAGAATCCAGTTATATTTATGGTAGCTATGTTAATTGGTAGAGCAGCCAATTACGTACATATATACCTAATGCTGGCACACCTCTCCTTATTCCAACTTTGAAGTCTTGCACTTGGCAATTCCCTCGATCCTTACACTGCACTGCTTAAGGAAGCATGAGAGATAGTCATAGCAGAACAAAAGACAATTCAAATCCTTAAAAAGTAGGCAGATATTTACATTTTTCCCTGGACTGAGCACTCAAAGATAAACAAGAAATCCACTGTTCTGCCTAGCTTTGTAAGCACTAGGAAACTGTGTTACTCTTAAAATCGCAATCCTGTGTTCTGCAACAAAGGCTGAGTCCTCAATTAAAAACAGGATGTCAGGGGCTCTAAATCTTTACTAAGAGTGTTACTGCAATTCAGCCCTAAAGAGCACAAGACACAGGGTAGAAAGAAGCAACAGGTTTAGAAAATTTCCTCTTTTTTTTGTTATTATTTAAATGGAAAAAAAAAAAGTGTTGTGGTTTGAAAACCTGCAGAGTTTGCAACTCTAATATAGCAGCCCCAGCTGTTATCTTATTGCTTATATAGAAACTACAGGTGTGCCTGAACATAAACAAAGCAGGATGGAAAGTAAGGACAAGCAGCTTCTACTTTCAGCATTCAGAGACTTCGGACATTTTGCAGTTCTCAGTCCTGGCTGTGAGCTGCTACAGCAAAGCTCTGCCTTGCTGGCAGAACTTCTGGGGCTGCGACGAGCTGCAAGAAAGCATTGACTCCAGCTCAAGCTTCTCTTCCATTCCAGGCTGCCTCTCTGGTGAAGCTCACACTTATTTTGGCAGTAGCTCCTGGGAGGGAGACATCACCAGCAATGCCTTCCCTGTACATGTTTTAGTGACTGCTGTTCCTTCAATCTGCTTCAGGAATCTGGAATTTGCCATTAAATTTTTGCCCTAAAAAGCTTCAAGACCACGTTCAAGAAAACAGTACTTATTTCTGTGAAAAATGCCAGGAAGCTCAGACAGCCTGTGTAAGGGACCAGTCTCTGAATTAAGACAAGACCATCAGTGAGGTGACAGCAAGGGAAGCGTAGGAAGAGTACTATTGCATAGCCAGCTATAAAGCTTAAACGTGACTGTCCTGAATTTTGCTTCAAGGGAATGAAAAGTTGAAGTGCTGTGCCTAGCTTTATGGTGCACACCCTGCAAAATGCACGTTGTAAACCTTCCCACCAAGAGCATTAAGCAGGGAAAATACTGGAGATTTACACAGTACTTTTACTTTGTAAAATGTAAGATTCCAGCGGTAGATAAAGGAATCTTAAAACATGAGTGCACGGCTTAGTAGTACTACACAAAATCACAGAGGCCACAGAGGTGTGAAAAATTCAGATTCCTAACAGTAGACCAGATAGTGCACATTTGAAAAAAAGAAAATAACACTGTCTCTTCTCATAATATTATTTATGTACATGTTTATGTAGTTAAATTGCAAAAGCTTTCCTTTCAGGAAAATGACACACTAAGGATGTTTACTCTGTTTCTGTTATTACTTTAAATGCATTTCTATTTGATTTCATTATTCAATATATATTTTCTTTTTTCAAGTTACACTTGGGAGACAAGTACAACACAGACACACTCATACTTTAGTGTTGTGACAACTAGTATTGGAATTGTTGAAATATCCATTTCAAAGCCTGCTTTAGAGCAATCAATCAAACCCCCCTACTGCAAAACAGGGAAAATAAACAAGGCTATTGGACTGCATGTCCTGGTTGGGTGGATGGAGCACAGAGTAGGGAAGACTAGGGTGAAGGAGATGGAGAAAGGTGAATGCCAGAAAGAAAGATTCTTTCAATGGTTCAAAGAGCGTAAAGAATTTTAGAGGGGATTAAAGAATAAAACGATATATTAAAATTTGAAGGAAGCAAACCCAGACACTCAACCATCTTGGTAGCCATAAGAAGCCATGGGCCTTGTAGCAGTAAAGCCTTGAGTGCCATACTTATGAGAAAATATAGAGACAGCAGGAAAGTGTTCTGCACTATTGCAAAGGTAAAGTCCTAATCCAGAGAACTTGTTATGCTCAGCCCCTCTACCATGTAAATGTAAACCACTATATTTTGTTGATTTCCATCAAGAAAAAAGTTCATGTTTTGAGACAGACCCTCCTCTTGGTATACACTCATTTCCAGACAGGTTTCAAAACTCTGCAGGGGCCATTGCGCAGAGTGGTTGATTCCTGGTCTGTCAGGAAAGGTGCTGTGAGACTTTGTTTTCCAAGCCTTCATTTTTCCCAGTAAAACAATTCCAGAGAGCAACCCATCCTGACTTCCAGAGTAGCCTAGTTGAAAAGGTGTGTGTTTGTGTGAATACGAGTGCAGTATCTGCACTGGGCTGGGGGTGGGGGAAGAATTCTGTTGTGCATCTGCTAGCACCAACTGTATTTCTAGAGTGTTAGCCAGAAACAGACCACAAATCCCTTCAAGCAAGCTTGGCGAGAGCATATGTTCAGGAGCACACTAACAATTAAATGAGAATTTTATGTCATCTCTGTACAACAGAAGCAACTGAAAACTATTTGCCTGGTTCAAGAAACTAAGAACAAGCACCACCAAAAGTACATAAAACTCTATCACTGAAATTTTGACAAAACTTCCCACTACAGTAGCACTGTGCACATGTATTTCATATACACACTTCTTTACTTCAAGCATGAAGAATGTCAGCCCAGAGGGAAATGTCTGAGAAAGTTACAAGCAGGCATTGAGCTTGGTACTTGTTTGCTTACTGTGTTCAGATTTTTATTATTTTTTCTAATATTTTTTGATGGAAGTGTTGCGGTTTTTTGCTTTCATTGAGAAAGAAAATGTGAAGCAGACATATCTGACATATCAGTGCTTGGCTGAGTTTTTAGGGGAGACCGAAACATATCTAAAGAGACAAATCGTCCTGCTCGCTCTGCTCCTTGTTTACCACCCCAACTGTTTCACCCACTCTTTTCCTCCTTTCATGTCTAAGCTTATTGACTGATAGTCTATGCTGCTTATAAGAGCTGCTGGGGTTTCTATTTTCCCTCTTCCACCCTAGAACTCCTTGGCTACAAGCTTGCAGCTCTTGAAGTCACTGTAAACAATCCTACCAGATCATGACTGCCTTTAAGAAATTGTCACAAAGAGGCTATCAGGACAAGATGGAGAAGGGTGTTGAGTAGGTAGAATGTGTATTTTGGATCCCCTTCTGAGGTAAAGGTGATCATGAAATTCTTACACAAAAGAAGAACTGACACTAGAAAGCTAGGTGGGACCACCGTAGACCAAGCTACAGCACTGCTATTAGACCCTGGCAATACAAATGCAGCCTGAAAGCAAATAACTTTACCATGGCATTTAAAACAGGCTTAAAAATGAACGTCTTATTGTATATATATATATTTCACACAGAATTCTGCAATTCTGTAACCTTATAAATATATTTTCTATATTGCAAAACTTAGATCAAGCATGAGAGAGATAAACACATGAAAAGCATCCAATTCCATCTTGCCCTCCCCCTCTTCTCTAATTTCTTTTCCTCTTTCTTCCAAGCAAGCTGGCTGCTAGACTCTTGCCCTGGCATTCTCACTCAGAAGGGATCCAGACAGCTGGGTGAGCTAGTTGTTCCAAACACTTGCTTAAGGGGATATAGTAATGAAACTTCAATCTCATTCTTGCTGTGCCCTACAGCCCCCATACATTAGTACAGAAAACAAGTTTACAAAGCAGAAGACAGGAGTCCGTCAATATCATTAAACCAGCTGTTATTTCTCCAGTGAGTGCCAGAAAAGGGTAGAGAATGGTGGGCAAAAAATGAAGGGACAATCTCTTTTATGACTGAAACGCCAATCCCACTGCCTCATGCCTGCATGTGTGTATTTGCTTCCTTCTTTCATTTTACTCACTCCCATTTTCTCCTCATGGATGTCTAATGCAGCTCTGCGTTTTATTCTCATTTGTTATAGTTTGAAAGAGAGACAAGAGTAGTCCTGTTTTGTAGAGGACAATACGTCCTCTCTGATTCATACAAGAGACAATTCTTTGAAAACTGCTTGGTGTCAGTCCAATTCCTTGGCTGGAAGCTCCACTTTGGAATTATCCACTGTCTCCTTAAATTCCTTCTGCAGAGCATTTAGCAAAATCATAGACATAATTACACTATGAGGGGGATGCTGTCTGAGGTGGAATGCTGTCTGAGATTGAATCTCCCACAGGTAGGTGGTGCGTGGTCTAACTTCCCACTGCAGTTAATGGAAACTCAGTCTTTGCAGGCAGTGAAGTCAAAAGGTTAATTCAGCTGATCTGGAGATGTCTGCTCTAGGATGACTTGAATTAAGTTCCTAGCCTCAACTGACTGCACTGAGCCTTTATCAGCTATAATAGCCATTTAGACACCAACTCACATGTAGATACCTTCAGGAAGACCCCTAAATTTCGACATCTTAGTCTGGAGTTGATCCTCATTCAAGAAATCAAGGGAATCTGTATCTCTTCTAGCTTTCTCATAAACACATACGAGAAATTTATATCACAGAATCACTAGGTTGGAAAAGATGCACACGATCATTGAGTCAAACCATTCCTATCAATCACTACACCATGCCCCTCAGCACTTTGTCCATCCATCCCTTAAACACCTTGAGGGAAGGTGACTCAACCATCTCCCTGGGCAGCCTGTTCCAGTGCCGAATGACCCTTTCTATGATTTTTTTTTTCCTGATGTCAAGCCTGAATCTCCCCTGGTAGAGCTTGAGGCCATTTCCTCTTATCCTGTCCCCTGTCTCTTGGGAGAAGAGGCCAGCACCTTCCTCTCCACAACCTCCGTTCAGGTAGTTATAGAAAGCAATAAGGTCTTCTCTCAGCCGTCTCTTCTCTAGGTTAAACAACCCCAGTTCCCTCAGCTACTCCTTGCGAGACCTGTTCTCCAGCTCCTTTGCCAGCTTCATTGTCCTTCTCTGGACATGCTCCAGAGCCTAAACATCCTTCATGTAGCGAGGGGCCCAATGCCCACAAATATCTGTATGCCTCAAATCCAACCCTAACTAGTCTATGATTCTAAGAATGCATGAGACTGATGATCCCGTGTTCCTGGCTTTTTCAGCTCAATACTAAGCTGGTTAGAGCAGGCTGAGGACTACGCTCAAATAAAATACACAAATTCCTGTTTCTTAATAGATATACTTATAAAAATATATATATATTTAACTACCCTGCTCCCAAATAAACTACTCCTGCAGATCTTGAAAAGCTGGGGACAGGCTTTCCAGCACTGCTGCCTAAAAGCCCAAAAAGAACAGTGAAGCTCAAAGGCACATTAAAATGAAATAACAACATACAACACTTACCTCTTTTTCCTCTCCAAAGTACTTCACAAACTTTTATTAAATTAAGTCTCATCATACCCTTGGGACATAAGTGCAGTAAACACTTTCATGAGAGGTGGGTGAGTAAGACCAAAAAATCTCCACAAATACTCCTCTGACTGACTGTATGAATTGATTCATTTCAGTTGCACCTTTGTGCTGTCATTTCCCACAGAGTTTCAAGCAATCAAATTTTACTGCCACAAAGGGCTTGGAGAAATGAACTGCAAAGTTGTACATAAGAGAACCAGCTTATGAAAGGCACATGAGCAGACCCCAGCAAAGAACAGGAACAGCAGCTCTGTCAGGCCATGTCTCTGTTTGGGGTAATAATCCAAATGTTTACCTATGCATTGTCAGCACAAGCCCAACCCACACATCTTTAATTAATTAATTCTAATTAAGCAGGTAAATTGAAGATGTAAACACTAGCAAGTAAGCCAATTTGCTTTCCACCACAAAAGTAATACTATTCCGTGTGTGTGCTGACCAGTGTCTTGAAGACACACAGAATAACGGCTGGACTTGACAGTCACTGATCAGACAGAGATGCTTGCATCTCACTAATCAGTGCTTTCTGTTTGGTGTATAAGAAAATTCATTTCCTGGCAGGAATAGTCATAAAGGCAGAAAGATATCTTACCATTTAATTTTACTCAGAGTGTCTTCATGTAAGAATGAATAAAGCAAACGTACCCACATAAAAAGCCAGTTGGAAGAAAAACATTCTTCCAAGGAAATGAAATATTACAGGTCTTTAAAAACAGCATGAATGGGGAGAAGCAAAAGCAATCAAAAGTCCAAAGGCCAAAATTCCACATAAAAGAACAAATTTCCTTCTTCTGGAAGCCTGGGAAATTCAGAAGGAAGATCTTGGAAGCAAACTTACATCCCAAGAATTGTTTGGAGAAAATAGTCAGTTTTGAATAATTTGACCTGAATAATTCTAAGTAGCAAATACATTTATGAAATCCAAAATTCTCATGGAGGTGCTTTGCAAACAGAAAAAAAAAAATTCTAAATTAACTGTAGAATCTAAATAATCCCATTAGCTCCAATTATCAACCACATTTTATGGACAGGAAAACTGAGGCAGAGAGAAGCTGAAAAACAGTATCCCCTTGAACACCTGAGTGGATTTCCAGTGTTCTGGTTTAGATCTGAGGCATTTTTGTCTTCTTTCCTCCTCCAATGCTCTACAGACCCCCAGGTCTGTTACCGAGTATGAGTTTACAGATATGACCACATCAAAGTCACTGTCAACTTGGAAGAGGTCATGCTCTGAGCTAGGTCAAAGGAAGCAAGTCCTCCAACATATCTAGTAACTTTCAAGATTAAAAAAAATATTGAAGCTCCTGTTTGAATTTTATATTCATGTGTGCAAAGTTGTCGTTTCTGCTGCTTGTATTGATACAGTTATGTTTTTAAAGGACAGTAGAGGAAAATACAAACACAGGTAAAGAACTTATCTTCCTCCCCCAGATATTTTTGGGGGTCAAACTATTTTACGATGAAATTTGGAGACTGACTCATCAGATATCTTCCACAGAAAATATTGGTATTTAAATTGAAGAGTCATGCATCTATAAGTATGCAATCATACTCCAGCTTCTATAATCTACTGCTTTATCACTATGTACAAGATTACTTCCATTCTTCACTTCTAAACGAAATATTTTGGAAAGGGGGATGCCTTTATTTTGTTGAACAGGAAAATCTGAATAAAATGTTTTAATCACTGGGAAGGGGAAAAAAAAGTCTTTCCCTTTTTCTTTGAAATTCTCTTTGGGAATATGGAACAAACCAAAATCCCAGCCAAAAGTTCATCAACAGTTACAAGAACAAAACCATCTTTTGGACAATTCTAGACAATATAGCTTTTGCATAGATGCAGCCATCAGCTAATTCAGAGGGTGTTGCTCCTTCAAGTTTGTATCAAATAAGATATGTTTTTGGGTTGGGTGTTTTTTCAGTCTCTAGGCCCCAGGATATTATTTTAACAAACCCATTTCCATTGTCATGACTCCTTATTTGCTAGAAAAGATTAAAGAACTTTGAAGTGCATAGGAAAAGGGTGCAATTCTTAAGAACTTTGCAAGGTTACAGGGGACTGTCTGCTAACAATATGTGTTGGTTTGGTAACAAGCTGAAACAGAGCAGCAGGGGCACTGCTTCACGGCTGCAGCTTTTTCAAAAAGGTCTGTTAAAAGTATTTCAGGAGGAGAGACATGCGAGTGAAATCTTTAAATGTGTCAACAGGGAGGCCAGACACTGAACTTCTGCCCACTCCAGAGCTGACACCATCCTTCAAAGCAGAGGAGATTGACCTTTGCAGTTGAGAATCACTGAGTGGCAGCAGGGGGGTTTCCTGTATTTGCTTTCAAGACATTTTTTTGTCTTTCTCTGGTGATAGAGAAACAGGGAGTAGTCATTTAAAGCTATGGTTCAGTGGTAAGAAAAAAATACTTTGCTGGAAGGAGGCTGCCAGATAATTGATTAACAAAGTCGTCAAATGAGTTCATAATGAAGTCAAAAAGTACTTGGGACAGGCACAATTCATTCTCCTCTCCATGTGCTCTAATAAGAAATACAAATAGATCTGTTTAGCCTGCTTGAGTGCAAAGCAAGAGATTCTGGCAAGGCTTGCACCAGGTATTGGGCAACCACCATATCACCTACCTCCTCTTCCTCCCTCAAGTCACATTAACCATTGTGTCCTGCATCATTTCCTGAATCACTCTCAGGTACCCAGGTATGGAAACGAAGACAATTCAGTCTCTTCCCCTTAGTTCCAGGCCGATTTTCCCATGTGAGAATGCAAAGGAGCTAGTGAAGAGTAAAGGAGCAGTACTAGCAACATGGTGACAAGACCAGCTAAGAAATAGGAAAAGCCAGAACACTTAAAAAAATTGGGTTAAATTTAAGACCACCCTGTTTGGCCCACCAGTGAGCCCACACATCACTGCACTGCCTTTCCTAGGAAGCAAGCATTAATCTCTCTCTTGCTAACATTCTCTTGAAATGGGTCTCCAGTAGAGAATACTCAAGAGAAACCTTCCACTCCCAACACCTGGACCAGCACCACACAATGGGCTCCATGTGTGATTACCCCAGATGCAGTTACGTGCTCTTCAAAGCTAAAGCACATCCTCAGTTGCTTTGCTGGATTCAGATCTTAACAGTGAGAAGAAAGACCCCCAAAACTCACACCCTTAGCCAGTACCAAAACAGAGAGAGAATCATGCACAGGTGCAAGACGTCGGAGAGATTGCATTGCCTCTTAGTATTTTATTCTTCTTTCCTCCTCCTCTCTGAGCACATGCCCATATCTACTTATGCAGAACTCAGACGGTAACACCTACATCATAGTAACTGTGTGAGGATTAATTTAATTGATGTTTGCTAAGTGCACAGCAATTTTCAGGTGGAAAAACACTATTTAAGACAGTGAAGCTGATCGGCTTCATCGAGTAAACACCATTCTATGGACACATTCTCCCTCTCTCTGAACGTGATAAATTCTCTTCTGCATACTCAGAGTGCGCTAAGAGCACTATAACATGAGATTTAAATCCAGAATATTCTCTGTGCTGCTAACCTTGGAAAAGGATAGTGCTTGTGTCTCTTTTTGCTTGGAACAGGCACATACTGTGTGATACCCTCTGAACGACTAGGTCAGTGTTACACATCCTACCCTAGGCATCCTCTCTTCTCACCGCGCTTTCCAGTTTGCTCTGTGCTGCTAAGCTGCTGCTGCTGCCATCCATGCATCCATCCCAGAGAAGACAATTTACCATCAGTGTTGTTTGAAGATGTTATTTTTTAAGGTGATTTATGCACAGAAAGAAAAAAAACTATAAAAACGATAACTCCATGATTATTCCAATCTTTTGTATTACTATATATTAATCATTCTCCTCTCCAGAGATGTCATTGCTGATTTGAGAGAATCGATTTTCTTTTCTTTAAGGTATCTTCAGACCATCTTAAAGAGCTGAGCAGACTTGGAGAGATAAGAAGGAAAATATGTCTCTAAAGATGCCTAATGCTCAATTGTAAGTGTGTAGAGATGCTCACAAACTCTAAGCCCTGCAAAGGACAGAGAGGTTCAGCTCCTTTTAGTGTGTATATATTTACCCTTATTCACAGCATTACAGAGCTACTGTTCTTCCAAAAGAGATATAATAAGGAGGAAAGATTTCTGTGACAGAGAGCTCTAGCGCATTCATCCAGCAGTTTAGCAGAACAATGCAGAGACAGAGGAGTCTACAGCTAAAGAAAACAGAGCTGTCGTTTAAAAGCTCTAACGTTAATAGCTGTTCTGCAAGCCCCATCACAATGAAGCAGGAAAGAATAATGAGGAAAAAGGAATAGGATAGTGTGAGGGCCAAGAAACTGGCTGAGGTACTTAAACAATAGCTATAATACTAGAAGACAATAATAAGTGTTAATTTGGGGTATTGTCTAGCAGAGGAGAACTTCGAAAAAGGACTTCAAAGAGCAGTGGCATAGCTTTCCCCAGTAGCTGCCCAAGTTGCTGAACTCCTCACTGTTCCTAACCTTTGCTCTTTCATTACTGAGGCAAAATCTGTAGGGTACTCCTAGCTATGCTGTGGCCACAGCTCTGTGTGCAGGGCCACCGACACGGTGCTGCTGATGGAAACACAGTCTCAAGAACAGAAGCCTATGGATGAGGCAGTGTCGCTCTTCCCTGGCCTCCAGTAAGACAGGAAACTGCAGGTACATCGGCTGGGCTGGTAATAAATGCAGGTGCATGTGAGGAGGCTTACCAGTCCTAGTTTTAATCTAGCTGAGATGCCACATTTATTCTAGAGCCCATGCTGCTCTGCCCTCTGTGTTGCTTGTTACTCATACCAACACCACCCTAATTAACCCTAGAAAGGCTGATGGCATAGCCATCCCCTAAATAGGGAGTAGAGATGGAACAGAACTAAGGGTTAGTAACACTACTGTGTAAAGTGAAGAACAGCTGGAGGTAGCCAAACTAAAATGAAAGGAAAAGCTGAATGTGTTTCAGGCTAGTGAAGTGGAATAGCTGAAGCTTCTCACATCAGGTATGACTTATATACATTATATTGTGGAAAGATATCACCACCACCAGATCCCCTACTCTAATTTGACAAAAAAAGCCAACACAATTTTGTGATTGAGCCATTTGGGACATCAGGTTAGATTCTGGCACCTGGTAGATGATGCTTGATGCGTCCAGAAAAACTGTTAACGTATTAACTATGTCTGACTCCCCCCTCAAATGCCCAGGATAAGGTCCTGGTCTTCCCACTTAGCTATGTTTTTGAGTATTTATCAAATATGATTAACTACTTCCTTCCCCCTTACCTGATTTATTCTCCTTTTTTTCTTCTAGATGCTTGCAGACCTGCACATGCCTAGCCACTGCTGGAATCACTCCAACCCAATCCATTTCTATAGGCAAAGGACCAACAAAGCCTCTGTAGAAACACTTAGGTATATTGCCTGTAAATCAGTGCATCCTCCCAGCTGACAGTTTCTGCAGAAAATGAGCAGGTTTTAATAGTAAATGTTTCTTCAAACTTCATGGACTGATAGTGGGCTCCCAGAGGTGATGCCCCACAGAGACAACCACCTTTTTACTCCCATCTCAGTCTCCTTTCAGCACGACATTATGCTGCAATCAGGATGCAGACCCAAATGCATTAGCTGGAGTCCCCGCAGGGCTGCTACCTCATACCCAGGTAAATTGACTGCTGCGAGTGTTTCCAGGATTACAGGGCAGTAGACAACATCAAAAGGACTATCACAAACTAATGTTTACATTATGAACCCCATGTTCCCACCTTCTTAAGGCTCCCTACTATCTCCCTGTTTGTAAGCAACTGGAATTTGGGTTTCTTTGAACTGAGTTTACAGAACTCACACAAAATTGTATCAGCAGCAGAATATACAACAAATACCACCAGCAACAACAGGAGAACAAGCAAAGGAAACAATTGAATTAATGGATGATATTTTTGCGTCCTTGTAATCTTCCACCCTCCTTCCCCACAGAGACCCCTGAAGGGAGCTGCCAGAGCCCTGACTGTAAAGAAGTTACATGGATGAGGAGCCACTTCAAACTGACACCAAACTGTTTTATCTGTCAATCAAGATGGGGGTTGAACTGTCGTTTAGCAACAGTGTCACTGAAATTATATTGCTTTGCTTTTGAAGCACATAAATATTTGATTCCCTCTTCCTCAACTTTCTGCTTCTTCCCTTGTTTTAAAACAAGATTTCACAGATTTTAAAATAGATCCATAGTGCAGGGGGTGGGAGGTTTCTCAGTTACATTCAGCTGGTTTGAAAAATATCTGAGTGTTTCTGTGCGTAAGCTAATTGGTGTATATCCTGCCTATAGCTCGTAAGAAGTAAAAATAAGAGGAAGACACAGAGTATATTACTACTGGAATATGGCAGGTTTCTGTCCCTATTAAGTAGTATTTTTCTTTTAAAATCTGATAAAAGTAGTTTAAGAAAAAGGCCTGCAAGTCCCAGGCTCTCACCATTCACCATGGACCAAAAGTCCCACAATGCTGGCTGTAGCCATAAGCCTGCTCTACCTTACCCACAGATGGGTACCTTGAACTTAAGCTCTATGCGTGGGTCTTTACCTCTGCAGTACAAGGGCTGCTCACAGCAAGAACACTATTCCTTCAGGCTGCCAGGGCACTAGCAGACCAAGTCAAAGGAGGAGAAAGAAATCACAGCTACTTAAGCCATATTAACCAAGTTGATGAGCAACTGCAAGAGGACCTTTGCAGCAGGAAGATGGACAGGTCCGAAGATGTGTCCCAGCTGGAGCACCAAAAAAAAAAAGTGTTTAATTTTAATATCTCATCCTAGTAACATACAGAAAGCACTGGTGGATACGCTTGCCTTATCTAGACTAGGGGAACATACCAGCTGTTTACATGGTGCTCAGTGTTTTATGCTTTGGAGCCTAGCTAAATACAAAATAGCTCTGGTTTTTGTCCAATGTACACGACAAAAGTAGTCTATTACTCTGAATAAAACAGCTGCTATCTTAGCTCAGGTGCTACAGACAAATTCTTTCACTACCAAGAGTTGTATGTAACTTGTGTCCCCAAACTGGCAAGAGGCAATGCATCATTACACAGTTGTTTGTTTTGTTTTTTGTTTAGTCGGGTTTGGTTTTTTTAATTTTTTTTTTTTTGTATGAGAGCAAATCCTGACTACTGCTAGTGCAGTGTCCTTAGGGATATCGTAACAATCTCATGCTCCATAAGCAAAACCTCACATCTGTGTAAAGGATTTATAAACATTAACCCAGGATTGTGAGGGCTTCTGAAAAAATGAATGCTAGATGGTATCCATGGTCACACTAACAATGAGGCAGGGTTTATCACTTAGAGTTTGCCCTCAAGGGTACACAACTGTTTAATGCTTTAGAGAAAAAACAAACACAAGCACATTCTTAACAAAACCAGGTAAACCCAAGGATTTATGCTTTGAGTGAATCTCTACTTCAGAAATTTTGCACAAATTTCCTGCTGAGGAATCTGGGAAATTTGCTGCTGAGTGAGAAGGATGTGAGGCGTGAGTACTCAGCAATGCTGCTTCAGGCTGCAGTTCTACTATAGGTTTGTCTCTACTGCAGCATTGCCTTCACCCAGTCTCTGACCATACATTTATTACCCATTCCTTTCTCAAATACCCTCCTGGGCAAGAGCAGGAATCCATTAGCCCTGTCTTACATCAGTTAAAATTACTGTGGATTAGCAACTTCAGAGGTCACAGTGCTCAGAAAAACACAATTCCAAATAGCTTGCCCTCTGAGCTGGTTTCTAGCAGTCCCTACACGGTGCTGAATCATAAGTTTGCCAAAACCAGTACATTTCTGCAAAGTGTTTTGATCTTAAAAAAAAAAAAAAAAAAAGGTATTCGCTAATGAGAACCTGTCTCGGTGGAAAACTCCCAACTGCTCTTCTCTCTGGCAGAAAATTGGGAGGAAAATAAAAAGAAAAAACCTACTAAAACTCTTATGTACAAAAACGTTTCCAGCTAAGGAGGAGGAAAAAAAAATAATCAAATATTTGTTCTTTTAACAGTGGAGACTTGGAGCAGATAGGAATAAGGTAATTTCACATGTTCCTGTGAACAAGCTGCTGCAAATAGCTTCCCTAGATAATAAGTAGAAACGAGTGAGAAGAAATGGATAAGGGAAGATCTATAACAGTGCAAAGAAATGTGTGATCAGCTAGGGAATTCCTCTTAGGAGCCTTGTAGAGCATATTGTATTTGCCAGACCAGATCAGACCACTGGGCCAATCAAGTGCAATTTAAGCATTAAGTGTAACAGCTTGATAAATCTAGGTCAATGCACCTACACACAGGTACAAGTTTAATACCACTTCATTAACAGGACTGCAACACCTAACAAGGAGCATATCTACGGGTCCTGGAAGAGAGAAACTATTGGCATTTATGGGATTGCACAATTAAATCAATGAGTTTCACTTAATGAGTGACCAGAAACTGGTCCCACTTTACAATTTCTAGTCTGCAGCAGCAGACGGTGCTGATGCTTCAAATATAAGTAGGAAACAGTACTGCAATGCCTCTCTGGCCAATGTGTAACACCCTGCAGGAGGAGAGTAGAGAGAGAACAGTTCTGGCTTCTCGAGCCTTTGCATTCGATCAGTCTTCACTGGAAATTTATTATCTTAGTATGCAGCACACCCACAATTATTATTACTAAATGTTCTCAAAGACCAGCGCTGACCTGTTTAAATCCATCTTATTGAGTTGTGACAGAACTACAAGGTGCCAGAAAGGGGGATTTTACCTCTGCACTTGCTTCAGGTTACTATACAAGAACTTGATGCTTCTAGGACTTACTCAGTGAACACAGAAATCCTAGGATTTTTAGGTGTGCTTGTAGGATTTTGTCTTTGTAAGGGGACTGAAGAAGACCACAAGATCCTTGAGTACCCTGGCTAGCAGCTGGAAGAGAGAGATTGATACATCAGGGCTCTGCTCTCCAGAGACTATAGAGAAATGACAAGGCACTCTATTATTTAAAAAAAAAAATCAAAAAAAAAATCAAACTGGCAGTGCTAGATCAATAGCATTTGATCTCAAGTTCCTTCCTCCAGAAGTGGCAAGGGTATGGTTTTCTTCTGCTCCTTCCCTAACCGTCACCCATGATTATGAGGCTAGTCCAGGCTTCCCACTGCACTAGTCCTAGGGTCACACAGCTGTTTCAGCAAAGCACCCTCTCTGCACCACAATCACTGGTGTCCAAGTACAGCTTGGAGTTATTCATAGCACCCAACTTGCTTACGTGTGCTTATACTACACAGCAACCTCTTCCAGTACTGCAGTACAGCTAGACATAAGACCAAGATTAATGGCAGGTTGTTGGATTCTTCCAGCACAGAAAGTTGTGTGCCACCTTCCACATGAGCCACCATGCTTGCAGAATTGTAGTATACTCATATTTTAACAGCCACTCACAGCAAGCAGAGAATGGTAAGAAATATAGGCACACAAAAGACATAACATGCTGTCAAACCCTAGCAAGGTCAGAACAAAACCTACTTGTAGTCAAGATCCAAGCCAAAATCTGCCTCTTCAGTTGTCCTTCTGTAGATCTACCTGTTATTTCCTCAGAAACAACTTTCAAGGGTTGCTAAAGCCAGATGTAATATACGTACAAAAAGATCCATAGGCATGTAATGCATCTTTTGGAAAAGAAAGTGGTCTGAGAGATATAATCAGCTGAAAGGTAATTCATTACTGAGGCTGCCAGATGCAAATGAACTCTTCAGGGCTTGCTGGTTCCTGAGATGCCTGTCTAATCTACTCAACCTGCATTGCTGAAGCATCATTAGACCAGCTCTACCAAAATCCTGGCTAGCATTCCCTCCACGTATTCCTTGAGTGCTTCACTTGAGTGTAGCAGGAGTGACCTGTTCATTCTTACACAAAATGCTCAATTGACTTGGACTATGGGCTGACCCATAATCCTTTGAAGATGGCTTTGTCTACATAATTGCCTCTTTGGGGGTTTTTTTTGGTTTTTTTTTTTTTTTTTTTTTGTTTTGTTTGTTTGTTTTTTACAATATCTCTTTATACAAAAGGAGTTTGGAAAACTTCCATGTGCTTTGCTCTAACATACATGATGACTTTATGGAAATATATCCATGTTGGAAGAGTACCTGACTCAGTAACAGTAGATAAAGGGAGTGAATCCTTTCTACTTTTATTATTATAAGTGCTGCACCAAACACAGGGAAGTACCTGTAGACTAGAGAAAGATGGCCTTGGCGGTAACAAGAACAATTTGCAGGCTAAAAGCATAGTCTTGTAAGCTTTTTTTTTATTTGCAGGATGCAAGACTACAGTACTTTGCAGAGTGAATATGAGATCAAGGTGGAGGAAACAAAAAGTAAGGTGCTGCAACAGGATCGACAGTACACACAGGAATACAAGCAAGGATGAAGCCTGAGTGCAAGCATTCTAGTTCTCAAACAATCTCTCCCACCCAAAACCGAATAATCCTCACTGACCAGGTTTCTTCCATAATGGTCAGATATCCTGGAGCCAGTAGCAAGAAGGCTTTCATGTGCTTACATGTGTGTCTGGATGCATACACTAGGATTGGGCATGCTAAGAAGCCTCCAGAGGCAGCACAGGGTTTTGAACCTTGGGAAAGGCAGTGAGAGCAGGACAGAGTGGATAGCATGGGATTAGCATGACCTCGGATAGCATGCTGGTCCTAGGAACAGTATGGGCAGACAGAAACAGGACCCAAGATAGCGTTAGATGCTAGAAGAAGGCTGCAGCTTGTTTTAACTTGGCTTCTTGCCCATCCTTATCTATTTCTGCATAAGAAACTGTTTTCCACTTTTACTTTGCATCTCTCCTCAAAATTGCATGATCGGAAGTACTGTTTCTGCACACCTGTGCTCCACTCCCTTAATTCAAAACCCGCCTTAATCACCACACTGCACTGATCCCTGACAGGCCCTGAAAGGCACAGGTTCTTTGACTATCATGTAGATGTCGTCTAATAAAGACATCTATAAATACAGGTATGTTAGAGCTCACCATCTGGTTGTGCCTCTTGGATGGCTCTGCTCCCCACAGTTCAGTGGGCATGGAGACCACTGTGGCCAAACAATTAATCCTCTATCTCCTGCTCCAGCACTCATGGGCATGGATGCCTTCAGCAACACTGCTAGTGCCTGCCTGGCAGTCAAGGCTAAGCAATGTGCTGCAAAGCAGTCAGATGAGCCTGCATCACACTATCTCTCTGCACACTGTTCCCAGAGCTTGCAGCACCAGCATGCTCACCAGTCTCTATTGCCCTAAAGGTCCAGATCTTGTTCATACACCCCAGCAACACTGCAAGGGCAATGAGTTTTTCTGACCCTCCCCTCTCCTTTCCTTGCCTAGGTATCACCAGCTTCAACCTTTCTATCAATCTCAACCACGTTTTACTCTTTTCTTGCCTGCTTCTGACACACCCTTCTTTTCAGCACAAGGCACAATTTTTCTCTCCACTGGTCAAAATGATAAATTGAAACAATTTTTTTTTTTCTCCCAGGAGACTCAAGACCTATCATTTAATTTTTGCTTGTTTATTCATTGTTCTTTTTAGAAAAACAATCTTTTCAGATTGGCTGACAGATTTTATTTGACCTATCTGAAAAAAACCCTGCCTTTTCTTGCCAAAAGTCCTTCTTTAAAAAAAAATTTAAAAAAACCCAAAAACCGGAAGTTTTCCAAAACAAAGCTGTCACTGCAAAATGACAAACTAAAATAGTTCCTCTTCTCCGAATAATTTCTCTATCTTTCCCTCCCCAAAACCAAGCATGACGCACAAAAAGCGTAAACCTTCCCCAGACTGTGTGTTTAAGAAGCCAAAATAGCACTCCCGCTGACATTTTTCTGCCTTCCTACTTCCCTCCCCCCCACCCCATTTTTCCCTGCAATCCTCTCTGCCCACTCCCAAATGCCAGGCCAAGCTCTCCGAGACATTCCTTTGCACAAAGTTCACTGAACTGCCATGGCACCTTGCACTCACTGAACAGTTTGTAGCCACAGGACACCTAAGAAAATTGTATTTTCTTTGAAGTACATGAATATTTGATATCCTTCCTCCTCGCCTTAATTATTCTCTTATTTTGAAACACCAGCTTGCATGCAATATTTAAATAAAGCTGTTTTCAGAGCCACAAGCATCTTGAAACAGCCAAGCCTCTCCAAATACATTGCAAGTGCTGTACACCTTCCAGTTAAGCACATGAGCAGCAGAAAGCAAGCCACAACCTGGGGAATCCATGCAGGAGAGGGAATTGACAGGGGCAGCCTCTGCCTTCTTAAAGCTTAGGTTCCCTTAACAGATAAATCCATGCATGTGAGATAAGATACAGCATCTCAGCCTGTTCCCTAAGCATCCCATACAAATCACTGAAGGGTCCAACACAGCAGACTTTGCTTCAGAAACTGTCTGAAAACACAGGACATGTAGCAGGTTAGAACTGATGAAAGCAACGAGGGGAAAACATTGAAAGCCACAATTCAGAAAACCAATAGTTGCTGCAGAGCAAGAAAGAGATTAAAACCACATACTGAATCTTATATACACAGACTTATAGATAACTACACTTATACATACATGTGTATGCATAAATACATATGAAAGACATAAGGGGGGTTAACTGGAGGGTTGGGTGTTTCAGTAGCTCTATAGACATACGTGGCTAGATCACACAAACCTTTGCCAAGGTCCAGAAGGTGCAAGGATTTGACCTTGCTAGATTCCAACAAGCTTGTTTTATAGGACATCTACGAGAAAATGAGCAGGATCCCATTTGCTTAAAAGAAGTCATGACATTTTACTATCAAAAGTTCAGATGATCCAAAGAACTGTTGGACCCCTATATGTACAGAAACTCCTGTGGTTCTTACTTCAGGCCATGAGGTGGAATGCTACATGCCTCAAGCAAGGGGCTGTGCTGAGTAATATGACACTCATGGGCTGGGACTGGGTTCCTTTTGGACAGATGTAGCCTGGGAAGTGGTCTGCATATTACATACAGAAGTGGACATTGATGGGGATAACCATCAACTAACCAAGCTTGGACCAGGTGACAGTGCTACAGATCCAGTAGCTCTTCCAGTTGTTTAAGCAGCGTGTCCTAGATTATTTGAAGGTGCTTTCCTGAATGGTTGAGAGAAAAGGAAGCAAAGCGTGCCTTTGCACAGGTCAGGGCAGGCCACACACCATAATGTTTGTGCAGGTGGATGAATAGCTGTGTCCACAGATGCTCACAAGTAGGGCAAAGAGTAAATACGCATATTTGAAAACCCATCCATCTCTATTACCAAAACAAATCATCTCATACACTTTTAACTTTCCTAAGGCTTTTATCAGACACAGCTGGGAGGTTGCAAAAGAACAAGCTGAAAATCTCAGGGTCAAGTGTCCAGACGTTTGAGTGAGGATTCCTAGTTGGGGGGAAGTGATCCCCAAAACACTCCTCTGGGAATGGCACATGACCAATAACAGGGTCATATCACAACTTTCCAAATCTGCCTGCAGGAGAAAGTTATGGTCCTCAGCTGTCATCCTCATCCTGCATCTCTGAATCCGCCCTTCATAATCATCCTGCAGTAGATTTTGTGCTCTTACTAGCTCATAAAATCTCCCCGCATTGCCCACATCCCTTGCCTATAATACCTCAGTAAAGGTGAAAGCTGATGCGAGGAGGAAACTTTAACCTACAGAGAGATGCTTTATAGAAGCCTAGAAAAGTCTGAATATATTTCAGGTGGAATTTTGACTGCGTCCTACATAAGGGCCACAGGAACACATTTTTAAACAAAGGGAAAGACACAGACAAGTCCAAGTCTTTCAAATGCAAGAAGAAAGTGATCCTTAAGTTGCATACACAGAGAGATCCACCCTACAAACAGCTTTGTATCGCAAGGACACATCGGTTCCAGGCACCCCTTGAGATGCAGTGGCTGCAAGTTTCATGCTTTCCCTTTGTACAGCCAAGGTGAACCTCTCCTCCCTCCCATGTCTTAACCAAGAGACAGGACTAACACAACACACATACTAGCAGCTACTAAAGCAGAGCAAAACTACAGCACAGTGAATACTGACAGAAGAATGGAGTGCAATATTTATTTACTGCCTGTCAATGTCTAGCCTGGCTGGCATGCTGCATCTCCATAGCCATTGTGAACTGCTCATTTGACATTAACAGGACAGGACTATGTTGCAACTAGTTCATTCAAGTTGATAGGAAGAGGGGTAGCAAGCAGCAGTGGAGAAAAGCAAAGTGAAAGGGAAGCAACAATAATCAGCTGCTGCGATGGTTATAGTCAGTAATGAGTTGGCTGGCTAGCGTGCATCACTACTGCTTTGTAGTAAGTGGAATTAGGAGCAGAGCCATGTGTCAGGGGTTCCATACTGTCAGCTATTAGCAGAGAGATTGATTTAACACAAGTATCAATAGCACAAGCTTTGGCAAAGGAGAAATTCCCCCTAGCTGCCAGGAAAACACAGTATAAAGCACACTGGTACCAGTGGCCAAGCAGGTAGAGTGACTAGTGACCACTTGACAAGACCCACATTGAAACAGTTTTATTAAACACAACAGGCTTAACACCAAAGAAGATTTCAGAGCTGCAGTGTACATGATAAACACAGAAAAAGATTTAGAAATCAACCACTACCAACTGAGGAGGAGTGGAGCATCCCAGCTGTACCATAACCCTGCTGCCTAGGAGCATAGCTCCAAATAACCTCTGCAGTCCTGTTTGCTTCATCCTAGTGCTGAGAAAGGGGGCAGAAAATTGGGAGTGGACAGGTCCCCCTCCTAGGAAACAGTTTGCAGCAGAGAAAAGATATTGTCTCTCTGACAGTTCAGAATGAGCCTAGCAAGCAGAAAAGCTTCAGGGAAAATTGCAGTGTTTCTTTCCAGAATGACTCTGGACACTGAAATCAGCACACAATACATGAGATTGAACACTTGCAGGCCCGGGCTTGTTATTGAAGTAATCTCGGGTAGAAAACAAAAAAACAAATCATGAAATTCTTGTTTACCTTAAGGAATAGATTACTGTTATTCTCCAGCTTGTTTGACTGGAATTACCTGGAGAATTTAAGCAACAAAAGTCTTCTCTGAAAGGTGTAAAAGCTGTAAAATTTCTTTTATCAGAGTTTGTTCCTCTCTGCATTCATCCTATCTACTCAGCAGGGTGGATTAACATGACTGTTCACAACATTCTAGCAAAGCTAAAATTACACGCTGTCTACTATTTAACTAAGATCTTTTTGCTGTCTCTTCCCTTTTAGGTACACAGGATTTACAAAGAAGCCAGTATGATTTCCAAGGTCCCAAGATGGATTATTGTTCTGGAATTAAACCTCTCTGGACCACCTCATATTCTGGATTTGCAAGATGACAGGAACTTCCCTGGAGTCAGTAAAAAACAACGAACCAGTCCAAAGGGGGCTCTATTTACTCAGTCTCTACACAAAACTGAACTACATCTAAAAGATCTGCAACTACATTTTCTTTCTGAGAAGCCTCCTGGCTATCCTTGGGAACCAAATTTGAAAAGGTAAAGAGTAAGACTGGATTTTTCCCTAAATGGATCGCTTACTTTTTTTTAAGGAGTATGGTTCCTCAGATTTCCTCATCTCAAACCACTAGTCTAATTCACACTGAGGAAGAGTAGAGCAGAAGGCAACTATAAGAAACTGAAGCATGGTTGTGGAGGTGGGTGTTAAAACACATACAGCCACATGTCAAGCTCACATTTGTGATCTTGCCAGACTTATGTAGCGCAAAGATCCTTCATAGGAGGAAAAATCAAGATAGAAAGACCAGGCTCCTTGCAGCATGTATTTAATTTAACATTTCAATGAGGAGACTCGGGGTGAGATTTCAGGGGGGTTTCTCTCTCTTGGTGATGAGGGTCAGGATTTTTTTCATGTGGGCTGAGTTGGAGGGAGTGCTGGGGCACACACAGGAAAACATGTGCCTCTGTACAATGTTTCAGGAAAAGACGACTGTAGCCAGCTTATCCTTCTGCCTGTTGTCAAACAGATAATTGTTCTAAAACAGCTGGGCCAGACAATAGCATCTTTAATGGCCCAGGCTTAAGCACAGTCGTGACAGAAATCATAATATTTTTTAATCTCCCTTTCCCCAGCCTTCCTGGAAATTCATTTTTAATGACTGCAGTTGGCTTTCATTTTTGCTTTTGTTTTTAATTCAGATAACTTCTTGTGTCATGCAACTTCCTTCTCCCACCCCTGAAACTCCCTGTAAATGAAAGGCTTAAATATTTCAAGTGCGAAACTAATACCAGATGCTAGCAGAAGCAATAGGATATTTTGGTTCACCAGTTCTTACCATCCTACTCTGGGACTGATGAAAGATCCTACATGCCCAATAGGTAAAAACTGGAGACAGGGATTTATCCATCCCTAAGGTACTGAAATATATAAGTTCTCACTTGCTTGTCACAAAGACCCAAGCAGCACGTGTCTTGCCATCACCCACTCCACACAACCCATCTTCAAATGTTTCAGTCCAAAGTAGTTAAATGAGATAATGGGAAACTTTGTCACTCAAAGTCTGCTTATCATTCCTGTATGGGATCACACCTGCATGGTAATTTTCTGTTGCTGTATATTTAAACAAAGGTAAAAATCATCACTGTATTTTCTCCCGAGCTTCAAAAATGCATAATTTAATTGTTCTTTCACAAAGAATCATTTTAGGAAATTTCTACAAAAGTGTTAGAAAACATTTATAATTGAAATTTCTATGTATGAAAATAATTACTACTTTTCATAAAAGGCTTAAATTTACAACAGAGCTCCCCTCCTCTGCCCTGCAGCACCCCATGATCTCCCAGCTGCGTTTCCCCTCATGCACATTGTTCTGGATTCTAATCACAGGACACAGCTATTGTCATAGGCTTCTAGTCAAAACTTGTATATTTTTTCTGCCCTGTTTAATTTGCGCCTATGACTTCACACCTCAGAAACCACTGCTCTATTTTAGACAACATAATAAAAATGTTATAAACCCTAACTTATTTTTATTGCCCTGTACATGACTATATTTGGCTCTTGGGTCCAGTGCCTCCTTTTTTTTTTTCATTACGTATTTCGCACTGTAGAAAGCAAAATTCATACCTTCTCAATGAAATTTTCATGAACTATGCATTGCCCAGTGCTATATATTCAGCATTATTAACTACTGCAGTTGTTTACATTCAGAAGGTTTCCCTCAGCCTCAGGAAGAACAATATTTATTTGTATATTCTACAGGAATTTAAACCTCCAGAAAATGCTACGGTCATCTCAGTATATGACTCAGTAACCCAGCTGGAGGTCACGTTCCTAGAGCACAGGAGCATAACCATCATGCATCCATCAACTATGTCACTTGGCATTTATTCGAGGTACTATTTAAATCGCCCCTCAGAAACTTTACTCCTCATTGGTAAACATTTAAATGGCTGGCCTTATATATTTGGTCCAAATGCTTGATTGGCAGTTACTGAGGCTACAAGATGAAGGTTCCCACTCTCATATGTCCATCCAGTGCTCAGAATCCAGCTGTGCAAATTGGACTTTGCAACTCCATGAATTTGCTCAGAGGGTGAATGGCTCAGGAAGAAGTAAGCAGCAGGGGTGAACTTAAAACACAACCATGCTGTAAAATAACATAGGCTGGAGCCTGAGGTGCTGCACACCATCCAACACCTCTGGGGATAATTCAGGATGTAAGAGGTGGACAAACGAAACATCTAATTCGGCAACAAAGGGAAAAAAATGCAGGGAATTGGTTTTGCAAAAAAATAATCTGAGTTTTTATATTGGATTCATTTATATAGTATCTAAAAGTATTTATCCATTACAAAACCTCTTATTGTAGTGATTTGGGTCAGGTTTAGCATGAGTTCAGGGCTATATCCGTAACCCCAGTTCAGTAATGTGGTGTAAATTGAAACAACATCACCTGAAAAGTGGTAGCATTACAGAGGCACTACCTGCTAAAAATCTCATTCCAAAACTCATATTATCTGAATTTTGTTAGGAATAACAGGAAGTTTAAAACCCCAGACACCTCATTATTGGCCCAGTGCTACAAACTAATCAACATAAAATGTGGTTTAATAAAATCTTCTCTCCCATCAAGCCATGAAAGAAAGACAAAAGAAATTATGTCTAGGGAACCTTAGAAAAGGAGCTTGGCTGGCATTTCCTTCTAGAGGACGTCAGAGTGGAAGGTCTACTAGTCCTGGGGTACAAGGAATCCTAATACAATTTTTTTTTTCCTCCTCCATTAAGCACCCAGGAGGCTTTTAGTGAGAGTTCCTTGTTGCAATTTACCTACACGTGGTCAGGTACAGATTGTCTGAACAGGAGTTAATTTTGATGGACAAAAATGCCAGGAAGGAGTGAAAGAACAAAAAATAGCTCCCCATTTCATAGATGGGAAAACAAAGCATGAAAAGATTCAATGTTGTATACCAGATCACACTGCAAATTTGGGGCAGAGCTCAAAAATACAGGTGCAAGTCCAGAGCCTGAGTTAGGACACCCATGTATGGCATTAAATCCACAGGTTGATAAAGAGGGAGAGCCCAAGGAGGCAAGAGCTTTATGAAGGCAGCTCTTCTGAAGAGGCATAACTATTTGACGCGCACATATATATATATATTTTCAGAGATGCATGACAGTGGACAAGCTATGGCCATCAACAGGAATGCAGGCATAAAACATAAAGGGTCTGAGAGTTGATTAAATTAGGAGGCAGTCGATTTGGAAAAAAAGGCAGCTCTTCCTCCCGCTGTGATGGAGAACCTGTGGGATCCACAGCTGCCAGAGGCTGTCAGCTCAGATATCGCAACTGGATAATTTCAAGAGAAATAACAACATTGAAAGCTATGCTGAACAAATATGAAGGAGAATTCAGGGCATAAGGGCCTGGAAAGGGAAAGAAAGCAATGCTTTCCCCTTTCTTGTAGTGTTGTAGAATTAGGCAGATTCACATGTCCTCCTTTGAAGCACGCAGTAGTATGCACTTGCTGTGGGGTTGCATGATGCGAGGAGGGACAGATGGGCCAAATGGACCTGATCTTAAAAGGGAAATTCTACCTTCACTCATCAAGAGAGTAAATGAGAAGGGGGGAAAAGGGGAAAAGCAGGAGGAAGAAGATAAACAGAGAGCAAAAAGGAAGGGAAAGAGAGAGGAGGGGAAAGATTTAAGAAGACAGACTGAAAAGCTAAGATAAACAGAAGGAAAAGACAGAACTCTGAAGGATTTGATTTTAAAAGCCACAATTTTTTTCTTCCTTCAGCAGAGACACTGCAGACTGCATCTCTGTATCCGAACAACTGAAAGCAAATGGCAGGTCACGCAGCAAATGCTTATGCCTGCCAGAGGGGTACTGTCTGCACCCTTCTCCTGAGAAAACATGCAGGATCGCAGTTCTCTGCCATCACTTGCCCTAGTAGGCAAGGCAGAGACCAGTGTTTAGTGCCACAGCGCTGGCCTCCCGTCAGTCAACACTGTGCCTCCTGCATCCCAGGGGCTCCAGCCCATCCATTACAGCCAGTGGCATAGCTCCCTTTGCTCCCGGGCACCCCACAAATGACAGGGGCCATGGCATGAGGTGGGAGGTGGCAAGTAAAAAAAAATTGAGAGGTAGCTAGATATTTCATACGGCAGTACCCATGGGATTTGCGGGGTGTATCCAAATCACTGCACACAGGCAAGTATTCAAGGCAAGGAAAGAAGCAAGTGATTAAAGCAGCCCAGCTACAGACCAGTGAGCAGCTTGCATGGTCAGATGAAGCAAGGCAGAATTAAGAACAGCTTAGCCCGGTACTGGAAGGGTTGAGTTAACCCCAATTCTGTCCTAAATTACTCAATGTAATAAAGCTCGATTCCCTATATCTTACAGAAAACCTGGTTTCAAAATATGGAAATGGGACCCACTTCACGCACCCTCAGAGATGCAGAATTGTCCTTATAGAGCATAGGAGAGAGCTTGAGAGGAAGATTGTCTTCCAACAGAAATCACAGGGCGAATTCAGCTCTGCACCATGAAAATTCAATAGCCTCGTTTACACCTTTGAAATCCTAGTGACTTAACATAACCTTTATTTACTGGAAGCATCACAGGAACCAAAATTTATGGTTTGAAATAGGTCTGTATGGAAAAATGCTCCCAACACCTATAAAATCCTTTTGCTACACATATCGTTACAGGACTAGCTAAAAAGGAGAATTATAACATGCTGCATTACCCCTTCTTTGTGATTCTGACTTTTCTTAAATTTTGCCTCTGCTGGGGCCCAACTGTGCCCACATAGTGAAAAAAACCAGGATCATACAACAGAGATGCTTGCAAGCATCTCCCACAGCCAGCCCTTTCCTTGAAGTCATTTCTGTTTAGAGATAGCATATCTCTACAGTTCTGCAGCTCTCTCCCTAGCAGACCTTTCATACACATGAAAAGAAATATCTGATCAAATATATTCCTCTATCATGGCTTTAGAAATATTAGCAAGATTTAATTAATATATAATCATATCAGCAGAAAAGAGTTAATTGAAATATTGAATAACTACAACTTTAACAGGATTGGAACATAATACTTCAGACGTACTAAGGAGATGATTTATCCGCCATACTATACAAATTTTAGTTAACAGTTAGGCAAAGACTTTAGAGCTATTATTTTTAGCAATAGAAGGGTATTCCCTAGGTTGTGCCAAGGCCTGTCTGCTGAAAAGCATTGTGGAAACAAAATCAGCTTATTGTGAGTTTTCTTCTCCTATTAGAAGAAAAGGAGAAAAATGGGTCTGACATTGTTAATTGGGAACTTGTGGTAATGCAGTAGTATGTGCACAGAGAGACACACGAAATTTCAGTGCAAATTCACTGACCTTAGCCAACATAAATCCAGGGAAGAAAATGGCTAAATGAATTGAATTCTGTGACATTAAACATGTATTACATTCCCAGGTGTCATATTAATTGTGCATGGTACTAGCAGGACAGTTGTAAGACAGGTACAATATGCCTACAATTTCTGTTGAGGTTAACTACATAGCAAAGAGAGGTTAGCAGTGAAACAGGCCTGAACTACAAGCCACCATCTCCACCTTCAGATTTTGCAGAAACTTGTTTATAGAGCTGAATTCTGCATACAGAGTTTCCTTCCTGCAGCCATAGGCCAAAGTCTCAGATGTCAATAACAATCAAAAAAGTTGTGGAAAAAAGTTGTCTCTGACTAAAATTGTCCAGATGTGGAACATCTGCAGTCAACGAAATCAGCAGCTTTGCTAAGACGCACTTATGTTAAATCATGGACTAGGCTGGTGTTTATCACCATCTAGCAAGTCAAAAATGAACTGATGAATCTCAAATGAGAACTAAGGGAGTGGGATTCACGTTACAAAATCAGCCACGGAGTAAGATGGCACTCAGCACCAAATCCATCTTTCCTGTAGTTTTCCCTAGACATTGCTTTCAATTAATTCCCTCAGGACCTTGAATTAGTCATGTAGTTGCACGGTGTCTCTCTCCACTCTGCAAAATGTGAAGAAAAAGATTTCCTTTCCATCAGGGATATAGGCAGATCATCTTAAGAGTTTTGATTAGATATACTACTAGTAGGTACAAAGTACTAGAGCGAGAGAGGAAGACTGAACTACTATTTACAAAAAAAGAAAACTGATGTAGCTCAAGTAAGTGATGTACCTGGCTTACTATCCAGGAGTGAATTTCAAGCCCCTGCAAAAGTGAATAAGAAAAACTGCAGAGATACTGCAGAATTTCATGGGATTGTGCAGATGTCCAACAGTTGTCATGTCTTTCATTCAAGTTCATTTGGATACAAACAACATGGTGCATGCAGGTATACAAACACAGAACAAAGAAGTCTGGCAACAGTCATCACAGATAATCTTTTTTCCATAATTTTTTGCAGCTATTTACTTGGACCATGGGCTCCCAATTAGTAGAACAAATAAAGCCCCATTAAAATAAAGATAAATCTAAACTTCTGAACGAAAGTTAAAACTGAACCTAGAACTTCCCTCTCCAATATCTTTGATATTAAACAACAACAAAAAGGTTTTTAAAAGGACTCTTACATGTTTGATATTGACTAGTAAATCTTTCTACACAAGACACAGAAAATATGCAAGAGAGTATCTCACTACATCCATTAAATATGTAAAAATCTTATTTTCTGGCTCAAAAGGTTTGGTCACTAAGTCTAGAGATGCTGACATATCTTACAAGCTGATTCAAACCAGTTTTTTATGTTCTTGAAGGATTTGGGGGAGGAGAAATTGTGTAGAAGGCATAAAATCATGTGTGTACAAATTTCTCAAATAACGTAGAATTGTAAGATACCAGGCCTATTCCACATTAATGAAGGTTCATCCACCCTCTTTTGTTCTGAACACACAGGCCAAAGCAAGCAAAAGACCACACACGTCATTGCAGGTTTTCCTGGTGTGTTTACAAAAAGAGCACATCAAGGCTCTTGGTAGGAGATCTCTGCAATGTCCAAATGCCAGAGCATGAGATGACACTTTGCATCCCCAGTACACTTTCTATGCCACTGGGGATCCTGACTCCAAATCCCTTGCTGTATACACAGGCAGTACTGCAAGATAGTACCCTCAAAATGATGGTATGGTCCAGTTCTCAGAGGAAACTACCTGAATTTAAGGACGGGAAGCAGTACCTCAGATGAAGGATAGTCTGATTTCAAATAGCTTACGATATGAAAAAGATGTACGAGACTACTGGAGTTAGCAGAGCCCAAAGTAGAGATGCCGATATGAGAGTGAGTTTGGAGTTAATTTAGATCCTAGCTCTTCCATGGGAACACTGAAAAACAGCAACAGAGTGCAGAGGGTACAAACAGTTGATCCCTTCCTCCACTAGGAACAGCATAATAGTATGAGTTGCATCATTAAATACTACATAATAATTGAGTAATAACTACTTACAGTTTGCCTAATTACTTCTCTCTTCTACATAATGTATTGTCTTACTATTTATTAATAGCTAGCTAGACTTTAATGGAAGTGAATGGTCAGTGTCTCCCTTGGGCTATTGTTAAACACTGCTTTCATTTTCATCTGTGAAGGCCATTCATAAATAAACCATCAAACAACCTACAGGGACTTAAAAACAAAGTATCTGTTATGGTTCCAAGTTTGCCCAACTGATCCCAAGTGCTGTCACCAGCAACGGAAGCGGATTGAGGATCAGACTGTAGTCCTGGGCAAGAATTGCTCCAGACCTAAGTTGTTTTTATTTTTTCCTAAATAGGTTCAGAGTAGCCCCAGCTTTTAAGAAGACAACAGGAAGACTTTGAACCAGACCACTCTGCTTGTGCAGTCACGATCAGGAAATCAGCTACCAACATGAGGGCACCTGTCCCATCATAGCTTTAGTAACAAAGCCAAAACTTAAACTCATTAATTTCACAACCCCAAGCAACACTGGAGCTTCTGCCAGCATTCCTGCGTCAGCCAGGTCTCCCCACTTCTGCCATGCCAGCGTTAATAGATAAATTACTTCCAGTAATACTGAATGCTACTGATGACAATTTCCAGGGAACAAACTGTTCCTGTCATTTTCCCAAGTCATGAAAAATGCAGCACGTTTGAAGAAAAGGAACAAGTAATCCCAAGTTGAATTCTACAGGGTATCTGTATTCAGAATACACGTATATGCATCACAGTATAAAAAGCACAAAGCCATACCTTACTTCCTTGCCCTCAAACCCTGGAGGTTCATTAAGTCTAAGCATAGCAGTATTTACATTTGGCACGTTAACATGTCAAAGCTATGCCCATGAGGGGCAGGGTAGGGATTTGGGGAGGCAAGACAGTCAGCCAAAATTCCTACTTCATTGAATGAGAATCTCAAGAAGCTGTTGTGCTCCTAGCTCTTTTTTCCTTTTTCTACACCACCCCCCAAATTTCATTTCTCTCATATGGTTACTCTGTCCTGCCAGGAAGGTCCTAAGAACAAGGTTTTGAATTTGAAACCAGCAGTTATACCTGGTATGAAAATACCTTTAAAACCCTTCCACTCACCACAAATTATAGAGTTTCTGCCTAGTCCTCCATCCAGAAAACACTCATATAGGAGTTTCGGGGGAAGCTGTTTTACACTACTGAGTACAGATGCAGACGAGGAACAAAGTTTATTGGACTTTACTCTCCACGGGGCAATAACCTAGTCTGAAAAATACTCCCATCTTCACACTTCATCACAGCTCAGCCATAGCAGCCATGTCAGAGACCCACAGGACTTCAGCAGGGCCTGTGAATGGGCTCTGTCTTTAGGATACTGAACAACAGGTTCCTCCAAGGTCTCCAGACTCATACTAGTACAGACATCAACCCACCAAGTGACTCCCTACAGTTTCTGCTCTGTCTCCTCCCATCTCAAGGAGAGGAGCCTTGCTGCCCCTGATCTCCTGCAGTAGCTCCACAAAGTAAAAAGCCCCTGGGAGTGAAATGTCACAGATTCCGAGGACACGATTAATTATTTAAATTGACAAAATTATATTCCACTGGTGACATTCAGTGCTGTCTACTCTGCCTCTTGCTCTCCCCTTCCCTCTCTGCCAGCCCCCGGCAGCTCTTCCCCCTGTGGACGTGTGCCAGCCAGGGATATGTTCCTTCCACTCTACTCTCTGCTAAATGTTTTTTATTCTCAACCACCTGCCCCAGGCCTTCTCATCAATTATTAATCAAGTGATCCATGAATATGCAAATCAACCCACACATTCATTTTATTAAATTAAATAAAAAAGAAAAGAGACATGGCATGCACAACAGCAGAATAGATGATGGGGTGGACTGCTCCAGGGGAGCAAAGACAGGTGCTTTCTAACAGAGAAGGAAGAAGTAGGATGAGAGGGAACAAGCACTGTGCAGAACTAGCTAGAGGATTACTTCTAGTGCTGTTCACATGTTTATTTTAAAGTGATGTTCTGCGGGAACTTGGAGGCTGGAAGATGAAAGCATGAATATACAGGAGAACTTTATCCTGCAGCAAATGAACAGGTGGAGATCATGCTGTTGCCTTCTAAATAACCCTAGCCAATAGAGGCACCATGGAGCAGGACAGGCATTTATGAAATTGAGGTGGTTCAGCTGGTCATGCGCAAGGCATTTCCATCTGGCCCACAGCATCAACCTCAGCAAAACCACAGCTGTACTGCATCCATCTGAAGAGATAAATGTAAGCCAAGGACAATGCCTCTATATACATTCTCTGGAGTGGGAACCACTGCTGCCATCCTGTCTGCCTCACAAAGAGGAATAAGGGAGGGTTTCCTTGAAAATTATGTCTGCTTCCAGTTGCTAAGATGCTAATCCATTCTGTGTGAAATGCTGGAAAGAACCATCCGTCCATCAAGTTTTCTTTCAGTGTAGCACCATGCCTTGTCTCCACTCCTCCCAATACAGTCTCCACACCTTTACACACTCGTTAATCTTTCCCAATTTCCTCAAGTCAAAAGCTTTCCCTGGTGTAAAGAATATGCACCACAACGAGACTGACATGTCATTTCCATCAACTGCAAGGTTATCTGAGTGCTAATGCCAATTTAGAACAAGGAAAAATCAAAGGCATCAGATCAGAAATTCCCCTTCTAAGATAAGGAAAGGGTGTTGCTATCTTCCAATAAGGCCCCTTCTGTCTGTGGGATTTTCTGGAAAAGCCTGAGATAAAGGGAGGGGAAGATACACTAATCCATCTGGGCTGTTTTCCCAGTCACTAGTGTTGGTGCAAGCAGAACTGAATAGCTCTGGGACAGCACTCCTTCCCTAACACTTGTGCACACGCATCCCCTTGAGGCTGTCCTCATCCCACACAGATGCTGTACTCCCTACAAGATGCACTGAGCTCCACGTCAGTGACTGACTAACACCAGGTACTTTCTTTCATGAGGGTTTGACAAAATTCAGTGCTGGCAGACAGAAGGAGACAAACTTCACTAGGATGCCAGGATTCTACTCTTTACCCAGGAAAAACATAGAACATGGGCAACTGTAGGGCACAGGCTTTCTCCCTCAACAGAAAGAGACCATGACAAGTCTGAGAAGTTATTTCTACTAGATGCTGATGTTGGGGGACACATCTCTCCTGGTCCAACAAATGTTTCAGAAAGTATTGGTGGCAGAGGTGATATACCATTGTTGTGAAGGCAGACAGCCTATGACTCCTGAATCACGTGCTGTTTCTGGAATCATCACATTAGGCTTTTCTGCAGAGGCTGTGCCACATGCCAGGCCCTTGCTTCAGACCATGGCTACAGGAGCCAAGCAGATGTTAGAGCTGGCAATGAGCCCAGAGCATCAGAAAGATGTTGTGGTCATTGGATTGGGAGACTCCCATAGAGCTTCACCTCCCTGTAGAGCTGTGAGGTCTGAGATGAATTTTCTACCTCCTGACCAATTATCTTGAAATATGATTTACAGAATCAGGAAATTGTTGCCTCCAGTAAAGCCTGCAGCCAGGCACACATTATGGCACTGCTGAAAAGCAGACAGAGAAGGAGATTGCATCAGCAGCTGGAAATTACATGCTCACATGATTCCTTGGCCACTGCTATGCTTATGGGGCTACCAGAAGTGGATGGGAGGAACAGCTTTTTCACCCACTGATCCAAGACTGTTGATTCATAACAAGGAGTAATTCTAGTTATGCCCTCCTTCTCCATAAGGCAGTTAAACCTGCTGGCAAAAACTCAGTGTAAAGGATAAGGCTTAGTGGTACTAAATTCTCAGTCATACCTGCACTACACAGATGTAAAAAGACGTGGTGAGATCAGAATTACAATATCAAGAAGAGGTGCAAATGGTGAGCCCCCATCAGAGTCAGGGACTAGAGCCACTGTACAGCTGCTAGGTCTGGTGTTTGCCTCCTCCAGTGGAGGAGGTGCTTCAAGATCTGTTCTGCACTCAAAAGTCCTGGATTACTGGATTACTCCAGTATCAGGCTCTTGATTATTTCAGAGTAGTGCCTGCACAGGAACCAAGGCAGTGCGACTGAGTTCAGAAATGCCCCTCACTCTTTGCATAGACAGCTGCAGCTCCACATAGAAGCATTCAAGTTGGGGCACCTGAAGTGCCAACATACCAAGTGGGAGAGATACCTCATGCTAGCAAAACACACCTGACATGCATCTATGGGGGTCAGCATGCATAAATGTCTTGCAGAGCTCAGCTTCTTCATTCTTTCAGGGTACCTCACACCCCACCACTGCATGCAACACACTCCACCAATGCATTCAGGCAGCAAGAATTCTCCTGCTTCTTAATTTTTGAATGGGAGGGAAAAGAAGGAGAAAAAAAGAAAGAAAAAAAAAAGAAAAGAAAAGAATTCCCCTAATGTCACCAGCTAAATGTTAATTTGGAATGAGATTTTTTTTTTGTTGTCTAAATTACTCTTAACTGTGTGCCAGCACACAGGTAAATTGTTCTTGGCTGAGAAAATGGTCTGTCTCTTCTCAGAGATTAACATAGTGGACAGTGAATGGAGCAGCAAACAAGAAAATGATGCTTCTCTTACAAAACATTCAATAGTTTCCCCGATTTCTTTTCTATATGTTTCTCAGCTATAAATGAGTTTCTACTGCTCACTGTAGCTGAAGGCCTTGCTTGCCACTGTTACTACCCATTTTCCTTTTAAACAAAGTGGTAGAAGGAAGGAGAAGTAATTTGCTGCCATGGTGACTCCAAGTGAAATGAAATTGCTGTATTTCCCTCCTGCCCCTCCAAAAGCTTTCTCTAACCATCTTCCCCAAGAACTCTGCTCATTCGGCATAGGAGTACCCATGTTTCTCTGCCTCAAAGGGAGCATGGCTTCTGAAATGACTGGCTGGCCTTTTCCATCATATGAAAGGAATAAGGATACCTTACTTGGTTCTCTGTCTACAAGAAAACCTCAAACCAGCCTACGAGAAGGTCTAATTGGCCCCTCCAAAACCTTCAGTATAGAAGTAATGCCAGAGCAGAGTAAGCAGGGAAAATGGGCCTGTATGTCACTACTTTTGTCTATCCACAGTTAACACTGGTAGCATAGATCAGAGGATATATACAGGGTCCAGATACTTACACATTCTTCTCCTGCAAAGTGATGCCAGAAAAAAAAGCCTTGACTATTACAAGTATTTAAGACTACAAATACTGCTTTTCTCCCCAGGCAAAAATGTCATGAGCTACCAGCATCCATCTCTCTGACATAGGGCAACAAT
The DNA here is from genome assembly GCA_033558105.1 of Coccyzus lansbergi. NCBI lineage: Eukaryota > Metazoa > Chordata > Aves > Cuculiformes > Coccyzidae > Coccyzus > Coccyzus lansbergi. The sequence continues at coordinate 1,061,698 of JAUMJK010000631.1, read as the reverse complement.
TTCCCTAAACCCGTTACATATATCCCTGTTAGAGAATAAGCCTTTCCCAAAAGTCTGCAGACTAGGTCTTGGTTTAAGGCTTTGAGAGGTCATAATAGTTCATGCACAGTTGGGTTGTTCCAGCTACCTAACAAGACTACTGCAGTTTTCCCAAGTCTTCCATTTATATAAACCTCCTAAGATGGATTTTTTTTTTTTTTTTAATAAAGGGAAAAAGGTTTTGCCCTCTTAGTTGCATGGATTTTCTTCTCTTTTCACAAAGAGAAAATGAAGGCTCATCAACTCCATCACCTATAGGTCCTCTAGCCTCAAAATATCTTCCTCCTTTTACAACTTATTTATCTTGCTTAACTGCTCAGCATACATTCTCTATACTCCCTTCTTTCACAGTCTTATGAATACTTCAACATTATGGTACTAGTAGGAGAAAGGAAATCCTAAATGTAATGCTGTAGAAACAACCCTTATACATCACGTTCGATGCAGAATGGCTTCCCTTTATCTCAAAAATTGCTGGTAAGATCTTGTGCTGGTAGAGAATATAACATTCACTAGCATTTTGAAGATTATTCCTCATGCTGCACAGAATAGGAACATGGTTCTGTCTTCTGGAATTAACACAAATTGTAATGTTCTTTAAACACACAAAGGTTTCACCTGCAGTGGAGGGTAGTCTACTGATAATTAATAATCATGTGATAAATTAAAATATCTGTTTGATTCATGGGTCTTTAACGAATATGAGCAAAGTGAGACTTCTGCCCACCTTCTTTGCATTAGAAACTTAATTTATTGTCTCTATGGAGAAAGAGCATTCTTTTCTCCGTCTCCAAGATTCTTGCAGTTTTTTATGGCAGAGGTGCACATGGTGTTTGAAACTGTTTCAAGTCAGTGGTGACTTGAAAGCATGGGTGTTTCTCCAGATACCTAGCTTGAAAAGACATTATGAGAACCTAATCCCTAGAAAGCACAGCAAGAACTGCTGAAAACAAACACCACTTTCTTCACTTTCAAACATGGAACTATAAAAATGGAGGCATCAATCACAACCAGCATTGGATTGCATTTTAGAATAATTAACTACACTTTCACTTGCACATACAAAAATTGAGTAGCTCAAAACAAGACATTTGTGACTGATGCATGCCCACACTACAATAGGTAACTCAACATAAAGCATGACTGTGGGAAACAGTTATATGTAAACATCTCATTATTGCACTCTAAGAATCCACATTTCTCCCACAAGCCAGCTAAAAAAGGTGAAAAGAATTAATTGAGGAAACCTAGTCACAGATAATTCATTTTAAATTTCAGCTAGCAGGATGGGGAAAAGAAATCAAGTATGGACGTCATCCTTTGAGGCACTCGAGACAGATGAGGGAAGTCCTTGCAGGAAGGGTCTCTCAACTGGCTAGTAACAGTGCACTGGAATGGATTCTGAGGACAGGCTGTGAAATGGTGAGGCAGAGGTTCTGCCTTTCTGCAGCACCTGTCCTTCACATTGTATCAGCGTATTGGGGAAGGGATCTCAGCTGGAGTCTCCATATAACTTCTGGAATAGACTCCAGAGGCAGAGTGGTCAAAGTAATCTAAGAATAAACCCCAGGCACCAGATGTACTCACACATCCCTATTCTGTCTCTAATTTCTAGGATATGAACAATCTGAACAGGATTTTCATGTCTTCAGAATGGATGGCTAGGCAAAAACTTTTCTAAAAAAAAAATAATTTGTTTTTATGGATAACATTCTGAAAGATTCTTTTCCCTTTTTTTTAAAAAAAATAAATTTTCACTTCCTTCAGTCCTGATAGTAATTAACTTTCAACGGCAGCTAATTATAAGCAAAAAGAAATCAGAGGCTGCTTGGTTGTCTGTTTGGTGCAAGCTTGGTAAAGTGTTTTTTAATTGGAAATTGTCTTTACCATGTGCATTTGAATCCATTTTGCACTGTATTTATCGTCTCAGATTCATATTATATCCATGACCTTTCATTTAATCACAGAAGCTCATGCAGAGAAAAAAAAAATATTTTAACAAACAGATATTAGAGCTACGAAAAAGAAAGAAAAAAAACCAGGCAAGATGAAAAAGCAGGAATGACAAGAGATGAGAATAAAGCATATCCTAAATGCTAGATGCTGATCTCTCCCTCCTTTACTTCTGGTATGTGACCTCTGCAGGGGCCTTCAAACCAACAGCTATTGCTATGCTATCACTTGCCTGATACCAGATACTAATGAAAAGCAGTCACTGAAGGTCTTACAAAAACAAGGTTTCTATTCCCATGGTCACCCACTGGGAAGAGACACTCAAAAGATGCACCCTGAACACAGCTCTTTCGTGCAGCCAGTAGCACAACAGGAGCTGTGGGCCAAGTCTTCTGTTATTCTGCAGTTTGCTATGATTGCAAGTCAGAATTTACTAAGTTCTTTCAGGCAAACACAGGTGAGAGAAGCTGGGAGTCACTGCAGACTATGAACAGCCTCAGCTATGGGGCACCTGTTGGAGATAGCAGGAAAAATGAATCCTAATTCCATGCATGCAATGGTATCATCCTGAATACCTGCAAGCTCATCTTACTGTGTGTCAGCTAAGAGAAGGTATAGAAAAACATCTACAAAATCCTATTTATTCCTCAGTCTTTGGTCAAAATGTCAGCCCCACACCAAATCTGCAGCCACACTTTGTGACATTTACTGGGTTTTCTTAGCAAGACCTCTTCACCATGCATAGTTGCCCACTCCCTCCCCACCTCGAAAAAACATCTATGGCCTCAAGTGGCAATAAAATAGCTCAGAGACCTTAGGCCCCTGTAGTGCTGGAACAGCATCTCAATGCAAACAGCAGCAGTAGCCCTTTTGGCGCTGGGGTGATTGGTGGGTTGTATGTGATCCAATCTGAACTGGCATTTCCTGCTGTTAACATGCAGTTCTTGCCAACTGCCCACCTGGCTTCTGCAAGAAACAGCTTAGCAGACACTCGATGTTTGGCAAAAGACTCTGTAGATTAATTGTGCTTAATTTATATGATGCACTGAGCACCAACTGCCTAATCTATGTTTACCAGCAGCAGGGATGGACCAGTAGTGAAGGGCCAGAGATCCAGAAATACTTCATAGAAATACTCAGTGTAACTAGAACAGCGAACAACACATCCTTGTCATCACCCTTAACTAAATTAGCCAGCATGCATCCCAGTGCCTCCCACAAAGAAAACTCTGCAAGAGGTAATTTATCCAGCAGAGAAGCATTTTGGTTACTACCCAACATCATGATATTTCTGCTCAGGACAGTATCCTTCTATGTGAACTTTCAAAAAGAACAGACTGGTTTTGTGGGGTTTTTTTTTGTTTGGTTGGTGGTTTTGGGTTGGTTTTTATTTTTTTTGAAGCCACTCCTCTGTAGGTTCACATGCATTCCATGGGAAAAAGCTTAAGAGGCACATGAGAGACCAAAGCAGAATGGAAGTATACCAGTACTACATTTGAATGTCGATATCATCTGTACAGACAGTGTAAAGCAAAAATTAACAAAATTGTATGTAAATAAGGCAAAAGGCAAAGGTATTACCAGAGCTATTTGTTTATCTTGGTGGTCAGGAAATAGTTTCCTTGAGCCTTGGGAACACAACTGACTATGCAGAACTCAACAATATTTTCAGAAATGCAATGGTGCCCAAGACACACTAAAGTTCAGTGAAACTCAGACTTATAACTCAGGTCTTAGCTAACACCTATTCAAAAAAGTTTGTTTAGAGGTACAAAATGGGCCAAAACTCCAATGCTGAAGATTCATGAGCTCTTTAAAAGCACTGCAAGGTACTATGCTTTACATATTTTTGGAATCCGTCTTCACATTAGATACCAATATATGGTCATAAAGTGACTGACAGGCTCTGTACAGGCATCTACAGAACCCTCCAAACAAAACTCACCCCTGAAAGGTTGACCAAGAACTGCTTTATGGGTGAGATTTCGAGAATTGCAAATGGCCCTTAGGCACACCACTTCCATCAACTTGCAATCCCTGAAATACTAAGCAGGTAATTTAGAAGCCAAAGAGAGAAAAAAATATTTGCAGAGCAATCACTTATAACCATACATCCACTCCCAGTGCCTCTTTGTGATTCATTAATAAAGAAAATTCACAGACTAGCAGCTGTGTTCAAGAAACATTGCAGCAAAGTCCATCTGAGCACTAGCACTAAATATGCCATCAGATGTCACTGTGCAGATTTGGGAGCCCTTATATTGCTAGGTTGACATCCATCTGGCCACTTTAGCACTGTTGAAGCAGCACAGGGTTGCAATTTTTATAGCTCTGTTCTCCCACATAAACTCCATACATCAGGATGTTTGAGGTGAAGATTTGTTCAGCTGAGTCACTGCTGTCCAGTATCTTCTCAACAATGTTGCATCAGCTAAGGACACCTCTTAGAGACCCTTTCCTCCATTCCCGTGCAAAGACACAGGAAGACAGATGAAAAACGGTAGCAAAAGATGAAGATGTATGTAACCAGACTATAAATTCATCAGATGGGTTAGCACCACAGAGGAAAGGGAGATCTTGAAATTAAGAGATCATGTTGACTTAAGAACATAGAGATGTTAACTGGCCATGAATACACTTAGAGGAGGAATTAAAAAAAAAAAAAATAATAAAAAAAAAAAGATGCTTTTAAACCTTCAGGGCAGTGAGATTAGACATGGACTTCCAACATTAGTATCAGGGGGAACCCACCCCAACTACGTTAAGCAGATGAAGTGCTTTGGAGAGTTTTGCCCCTAGCCTTTGCTATTTTAGATACTTTGATTTACTCTTCCTTCATATCATGAAACAGTTGCATTCTTTGCCATATTGAAAGCCACATCTCCAAGCTGTTGATTCTAATAAAGCTTGAAATACTAGAGTAGATCAACTTTTCTTACTTTGGTTACACTCTTCTGTATACATGAGGATTGTGGACAATGTAACAGCGCAGAAAGATACAGGATAAGGAAAGAAAGACTTGTGGTTGACATCAGCAACAGATCTAACCCTAGCTTCATGAATTACACTCTTTAGGAAGAACACAAAACCACAAAGTATTTTTTGTTCAAAATCTGTATAACTCAAGTTCCCATCTACTCTCTTCAATAACTAAATGAAGTAATTTTAGTAAAGCTGTTACAAGGCCATAATCATGTTGTCAGATCATGCTTGGATTATAAACATCTTGCTTTTGCCAGCACGTCAGGTAACAACTCTTTGAGCTAAGTTAGTGAGTCGAATATCTGATCAGAACCTAGACACTTCAACTGATGTAAGTGATACTGTTCTGAGTGACAAAGTCTCCAGTAGAGTAGCTGACCATGTAAAAATGTAATCTGTTAATTATACAAATTTAACTTTTTTATTTAATCTAAGCACATCGCAAGCATTTTAGATATATTCAATTTGCATGTTTTATCACATAAGGCAGATAATGAGAGGCAATCTATGAGGTTTACTTGTAAAATGAAGAATTTTACTCAAAAAAATAGCAAGCAATTCTCAGTGTCCTACGTTGATTATTTTAGTCTAATCAAGGCTCAAGATATGGATCAAAAGTTTCTTGTAAAGAAAGAGCCTGCTTACCCATCTCAGACCACATACATCAGTGCTAGCTGAGATTCTTATTACTCTGCATCTCATCACCCATTCGGAGTCAAATAGGCTGACCTGATGCTTGCAGTCCACTCCAGTCTGTATTTTGATCTTGCCATTTTACTGTGACTTACCCAACCTTCAGCAGAACTCCATTGTCACAGCAAAGGAAAGGATACTTGCCAAGTGGAATATATTAAGTTTCTGACAAATAAATACCCTCCCTTGGAAACCCAATGACTCTGCTGATATCCTATCCCATATGAACACACCATCATCCTTACCATCCAGCAACAGTTTCATAATGTTTTGCAACTTACACCTTCCACCACAAACAGGAAAAAAACATTGCCATGCCAGGATCTTATAAATACAACCCCACAGACAGATAAGCACTCCTAGCTTCAGAACACACATTGCTTGCTGCCTCCTCTGGCAGTCATGGAAGCAGTAGTTGTTACTATTTGAATTACAAGATGTTCTGATACTTGGGCATAACTTGATGTGTGCTAATCAGTTACAGCACGATATTGGTATTTACCAAAGCTACTATTAAGACTAGGGCTCAGAACAAGCAGTGCATAACTAATCATCATTTTTTCCTCCCATCCCAACTTTGTTTCAGGCTGGCACACAACAAGTAGTGTTATTGTTAATCCAAGTGACATAACCCAGTGATGTCATTGGAAGAGTATTCAAATCAAATTAAATAACTTACCATTACTTTAAAGATAATCAGGAAAGGATTAGAAAGCACAAAGACTTACCTATGAAGAAAAAAGAAGGGAAAATATGGAATGAGCAAACACAAGAACAGAAGGTCTTCAACAATTCAGAGATATAACAAAAGTTTTGACAGACTACCAAGAAAAACAGATTTAGTCCTTTGCGGTGACAGTTTGCTGAATCAGAGAGGACCAACTTATCAGGTAGCACTAAGAACAAGGGTAATTAAATTACACTTTCAGGTATGCTTAAAACAAAAGTATTATTTACTGCCCCAAGAAACTTAGTCTCATTTAAGATGAGCATATCAGAAGATGATCACTTGAGGAGCAGAAAAATTCTACTCTCTCATATTTGGTTGTGAGAGCATCAGACAAATCTTAAGGTTTATATGGGATACTTGTGTTAGCTGTCATAAGGGAGCAATTAAAAATAAATACAATAAATTAGTTCTGAATTGGTTCTAAAATGTGAAGGGGGCTAATTTCCCAGGGTTATTTTGCATGCAGGAAAAACAGGAGTTTTGCAAGATCCACCTCTTTATCATTATTAACCATGTACTTTGTGGTACACAGGAACTGCTGTTATAGGCCAAGCATCCATGGTGCCAGGTCACTGTATGAACAGAAAACCAATGATGGCTTGCTTTGAAGTAGTTTCAAGGTACTTCCATTAAACTCCTGAGAAGTTTTCATCAGAAAATGGTAAAACTTGATGGCAGAAACACAAGCATTGCTGAAAATGGCTGATAATCCCACACTCTGCCTACTCTGACCCTGTCCTGCCATTGTAACCTGCATAAAAAAAGAATCATTTTCTGAACTGAACTTGACTCCCTCACCAGACACATCCTCTCATTCCATGAATTACCACTTCTGTGCTTTAAAAAATTATGCATCTAGGCACCAGAAAGAGCTATGCTGAGCACAGGTATCAGCAGCCATGCAGAAAGCCTAAAACCACTACCTCCACTCCATAAGGATGGTTATTTCATGCTATCACTACTTCACTAATATTACTAAGAAAAATGTAGGAAATAAAAGCTCTTAACACAGAGTACAATGAATCACTCCTATGATAAACTTGTTTATTTTGTTTAAAAAAAAGAATAAATTTCAGGTTGGCCTGATTGAAAATACAATGGCCCAGAACAGGAAAAAAAAAAAAAGCAACAGGTCACAATACAGAGATTATTCAGCAAATTATTATCACTTCTGTGGGATAGAGATCTGCATCAGCAAGCTTCCATCCCGGTTTGCATGCAACTCCAACTCAGTCTACAGATACCTGATCAAGCTTGTCAGCATGTTGACACTTGGCTACACAAGTCCCTATTCATTTGCATGGGATATACCATAACACATTGTATTATACCAGTTCCTACAGTCCAAAGAGTATGGACAAGATCATCATTAGTGGGTCAACAAGGTGGCTGCTCCCAAGTAATATTTACCCGTGACTCTTTGTGGTTTCTCCATCAGTTATCAACACAATTTAATTCTACAGCACATACCCCATCCAACCATTATCACCCACTTCACCAGGGTGAAACTCATTTAAGGGACAGGAAAAAAACAAGTGTCTTGATAAGAAAGAGCAAGATCAGGTGTTCATTTCAAAGACAAGCTTAAGATCATTTTTTCCAATGAGTTGTAAGAAAATTGTATACAAAGATAGTTATTCACAAAGATGGAAAAGCAGATGACACCAAAATATTTGTGCACACTCTGAACAGAATCATATCTCAATGTACACATTCTCCTAAGGAGTGACCTTGCAGATATTTTGAATAATCCTCCATGCATACCAGTGTCATTGAATACTTATAAATAAAAATCCACACATAATTTGTTAACAGGCTAAGGGCTGTGTCTTGTTGCAGTGAGCTTAGACTCGCAGATGTAGGAACAGGAATAATTTCACATGGCATCAACAATCTATCAAATGGCACAGGAATTAGGAGCAGATACTCAGAAAAAGATATTCTCAAATAAACCAGAGGCTAAAATTCAGTCACACAAACTATTTATCTAGTATCTGGGAATAATGAACAAATTAGTATAAAAGTCTGTTCCCAAATAGTTTACTGAATGGAGAGCTTAGAATACATTTTGCTAACTAATTGCTGCTGCCAGCACTTCACCCTGTTCTAACTCTTAAAAACAGAGTGGACTGACAATAAATGGGAGCAGCTGATAGAAGAAAAGAGAGAGAATGATGAGCAGTAGAGAATAAAACAGGAACAGAGATGGGGGAAAAAATACTAGTTCCCCCTTTGCAGGAAACAGAAATGAGAGGGGAAAAAGCTTTCCTCTGCTGACATGGCTGAAATTCCTACCCACTTTATTCAGGTTGCAGCAGATTTGGCTACCCATTCTGCAAAACCTGAAAGCCCAAGCACCTACAAAGAACATCACTAGGTATAATGAATGGAACTCCCAAAGTACAGCTTTCACCAATTTCTCCTCCTTATCACCAGAAGACACCAAGCCCCCTTCCCCCTGCCCCCTACCCCTTCTGCCTGCTAAATTCTTCTGCCTTCCAGATAGCTCTACCCATCAGTCACTCAAGACACTTGGTCCAGCTTCTCTCTTAAGTACATTCAACAATGGGGAAATAGAAGAGCAGCTTAGCCAGAGCCTGCAAAGGAGATTATTCAAAAGGTTAATTACTGAACTAAATGGGAATAGGAAATGGAGGGGGTGGTGGGGAAGGGGATGGAGGAAGAAGGGGGAGGAATGGAGGAGGAAGGGAGGGAGGGAATGATTTTCAGCTTCTAAATGCAGCTTGCCAAATCCTTAAAGTCCTTTACAATTTAGGCTGAAGCAGGAGGGGACAGGATGGGGGATGGGCTGTGTTGTTCACTTACATGTTTGATAAAAACCTCAATTATGTTCCTTTCCTAATCCTGTGTCATTAGGAGCAAAATGGTACATTGGGAGGCCATTTAGATATGAATGACTGCAACCTCACCATCTGACCTGCTGACTTTTCTTCTTTCTGCTCTCTCTCTCCTTTTGTTGCTGGAGCCAATTATATTTAGAGATGCGATTTATTTTGGCTAGCTGCTTGGCCTCCAGCACCAAGGGTCCCAAAATAGCCTGGCTGGAGACCCTTACAGCCATTTTTTTTTTTTTTTTTTTGGTGTGTAAAGATCATTATTACTATAATAGCTGGGAATGAATCTGTGTATTCAGAGCTTTTTAAAAGAAAAACAAAACCTCCAAAATGAAACAAAGGGACATTTTCCATGGTGCCTCCAATCCTTGCTCTCACTGGAGCAGGAGAAGTCTGCCTGCTGACTTCAATGGGAGAGAACTATTGAACCCACCTGGAGACTTTTGCAATACTAAAACAAAAGCCTCAGAAAACAACCAAGCGAGTTCAAACGGAAAGCCGATATCTCCTTGCTTCCTGCTCATGAAAGGAAAGAAGTGCATGTATAAGTTGTTTGATATAGCACCCTTAGTGCTATATCAAACTCGGGTCTGGCCCTGAGCACAATTCAGACACTGGAAAATCTTGTGTCGGGAGTATCCAATACCATATGTAAGAGCCCACCACAGAGACTGAAGTGCAATGCACTATTACTTTGACACCTCTTTGGTACCCTTCATTAAACCAAATCTGCATCTGCACCACTAGTTTAGAGATGGCTGCATTTCAATGGCATGCAGCAATCCATATATCTTTTATATGGCTCGTTGTGCCTTCTCTGTTAAGAGATCAATACACATATCCTCCCTCGTTACTCTATAATGCATGATAAGTGCAGACACTATCTTAAAGTCATTTGCCAGTACATGACATGACAAGCCCTGCTTTTCGTCCTCTGGACACTGTGGTAGAAAGGTATTATGAGAGTTCACAGGCAATCAAGTTAGTATTTTATTTAGATAAGAAGGACCAAAGTGAAGGAGGCCAATAAACCTTTTCTCAGCTTTTCCCCAGCACTAGCTCTACAGGCTACTGCTGGTACCAGGTTTTGATATCATTTGGGAGAAAAAAAAAAAATAATAATAAGAGCATGCTTGGATCATCCACAACTTTCTAGAGAGACATAATGTTATACAGCCTTCTGAAAATGAAAAATCTACCTTATTGCTTATTAAAATTTAGGCAAATCATGAGGTGAAAGGGATAATAAATAACCTTGAGGGAGAGAGATTTGGCAAGAGTAAGTTCCAAAGCGTCATGAGTAAAAGAGCCTTGACTTTGGGAATTTCACTTAATTTGATTTATTGCCAATTAACATAAACTTATATTTACTGACTCAGGCATTGGAAAACAGAGATGACAAACAATTAAACAAACACTTAGGTAAACCTCTTTCTTCCTGGTTCCCCAGGCTTCAATGCAAGCCAACACATCTTCCCTCCTACACACCATCATGTCTCCCCTTCCCTCGTTTTGGACACAGGTTATACTCATTCCCTGCAAGCCTTATGGGTGAAGTGATGGACAGCTCAGAAAACTGGACTGGTGTGTGGTGTTTTCTTGCTGCTGCTTCTTATTTCTTGCCATTTTCTTTCTCTGCTCCTTCTTTTTTGCTTGTTTTCTCTTTTTCCAGCCTAAATCCTCCACAGGCTGCAGTCCCTTTGGAGTATCCCTGCTCCAGTGTGGGTCAGCCATGGATTGCAGGCACCTACCCAGCCAAAGCACTTCCCCAACACAGACTTGCCTCCTTCTTAAAGCTATCTTCAGCCTCATCCTCAACAACATCATCTTCCCTGTGTCACCTCTCATGCATCCTCACACCTCTACTTTATTTCCCACTCTCACATCTCCCCATGTGTCCTCCACAGAAAGGTTAGGGCACCTGATTGGCCACATACCAACTGAGGAAAAACTTCCATAAAGGATTATGGTGGAGCTGGTAAAAAGATTTCCCTCCAACTACCCACGTTTGCATCTGCACAGAAGTATCCATCTCTATAGTAGTCACTCCAGCACCTTGTATCAGCATGAAATACCATTTTGGAGAATGCAAACCCAAACAGGTATGCTGCACTGGGAAGGTCTACCAGGTACAGTCAAACGAATAATTTTCACACCAGTTTCTAACCAAGGTTCTCCAGGCCCTGGAGCCATTCTGTGCCAAGACAGTGGAAAAGATACACTCACAGCTTGGATGATGCTCAAATCCTTCCATCTTGTTTACTTTCCCACCCTATTAAATATTCGGACTGCAAGTGAAATAGACAGCCACATTCCTCGGCACTGTCTCCCTAAGTCTGAGTCCACCTCCACAAACTGAAGCTCTTTTAATAGCACTGTCGAGGAGAGATTTCATATCTAGTTAAGTGCTATTCAGATGCACCCACAGACGTTCACTTCTTCAGAAACACATCTCTTTCTAATAATATAGTTGGCTACATTATCTTATTTGACACTAAAAACTTGAGATGATTGATGGTAGTTTAAATTCTGAATAGACAAAAATTATAGAGCAGCTTTATAATCTTTTACATTAGTGCCCTGGGGAAATGGCTGAAGTCTTTATCACATTCGAAGGACAGCATGACTGATGCTAAACCTCTACCCTCCCAGCCAGATCAGCCTTCCATGAAGGTTTGCAGTTGCCTGGTCAGGAATCTACCTACAAGAGTGGCTTTGAAGGCCTGGCATTTGATCATTAGAAGCCATGTTTTCATCTTCCCTAACTACAACATTGCGGTGTTTCTGACTTACTTGCAAATAAGATCAAGAAACAAAGAAAGGAATGATAATAAAGGAAAGAGACCAGAGTGAGAAATTTCTCTTTACCTTGGGTATAAACAGCTATCCCTGCTGAGAATTAACGTAGTGTTTGCTTCCTGGACACACAAGTACTCCAAAAGAGCTTATAAATTATATCCTAACATGTATGGAAAAGTGGTTCAAGAACCTGACCCAAGAGAAAGTAAATCTACTGGCAGGCATAAAGGGTAGGTTCAGAGGACTGGGTTTTTTTTTCCCTTTTATTAAAAGGAAAGAATGAAAAGATACGTGGAGCAAAAGCAGCCTCTCATCAAGAGAACTAGAGGGGACAACGAAGGATCAAAACCTCTCAGGCAGCTTATATCCCTTTTTTCAAAGCACAGATTCATGTCTGATGAACTTTGTGTAGCTTTTTACAATGGGGTTACAGCATTGGTGGATAAGGCAATAGTAACTGACAGCATCTACCTGTACTTGATGCAAAGCATTTGATATAATCATGCATTACATTCTTGTATCTAAATTGTAGAGACATGGATTTGATGGATGGACCACTCAGTGGATAAGAAATTGGCTCGATTGCACTCAGAGAGGTGTGATCTATCTGGATTGCACTCAGAGAGGTGTGATCTATGGCTTGATGTCCAAGTGGATATCAGTGATGAGTCGTGTTCCTCAGGAGACAACTCCTTGGGAGTTGTATTGTTTAACATCTCTATTGGAAACATGGACAGTGAGATTGCGGGCACCCTCAGCAACTTTGCCAATGACACTAAGGTGTGTGGCTTGTTTGATGCACTGGAGGGAAGGGATGCTATCCAGAAGGACTTCAACAAGCTTGAGAGTGGGCTCGTGCTAACCTCATGAAGTTCAATAAGGTCAAGCGTAAGGTACAGCACCTCAGTCAGGACAATCCCAAGCACAATTGCAGCCTGGTTGGAGAACGGATTAAGAGTAACCCTGAAGAGAAGGACTTCAGGGTGCTGGTGGATGAGTACCTCAACATGCACCAGCAATGGGCACTTGCTGCCCAGAGAGCAAATAGTATCCCTAGACTGCATCACAAGGAGTGCGATCAGCAGGGCAAGGGATGTGAATCTACTCGGTTCTCGTGAGACCTCACCTGGAGTACTGCATTCAGTTATGGAGTCCTCAGCACAGGAAGGACATGGATCTGTTCGAGTGAGTCCAGAGAAGGGCCACAAAGATGATCAGAGGACTGGAGTACCTCCAAATTGAGGACAAGCTGGGAGAAATGGGCTCCAGGAAGCCCTTACAGCAGCCTTGAGTACTTGAAGGGGGCCTATAGGGCAGCTTAGGAGAGGATCTTTGTTAGGGGTTGTAGGGACAGGACAAGGGGTAATGGTTTTAAGCTGAAAGAGAGAAGATGTACATTAGATGTTACGCAGAAATACTTATTGTGGAAGTAGTGAGACACCAAAAGAGATTGCCCAAAGAAGTTGTGGATGCTCGATCCCTGGTAGTATGCAGAGCCAGATTGGATGAGGCTTTGAGCAACTTGATCTAGTGAAAGTGTACCTTCCAACACAAACCATTCTATGATTCAATGACAGACAACCACCATATGGAATCTATATATGTAGTGGACAGACAGGAATAGAAAACTGGACTCCTAAATTGAAGTCTTCTTAAGTTAGTAGCCAGAGGAGAGAGTCCTCACTTTTCCTTTCAACTCATGACCTCTTATCAGAAACTGCAGTTGTCTCAGTCTGCAATCCACCAAATTCTCATGGTATAAACTTTTTTTATGGAAGACAACTCTTCTTTTCCTCCCTGAGGCCATGTAAGTCGCAACACTTAGTGAGGAGAGAACACTACATCGGAAGAAGATAGCTAAAGTAAAGGTATCTTCTATTTGCACCCTTCAATAAATACAACTGCTGTATCAACTTCTTTTCTTGTCCTCCATGACTCCTTCCTAGACCCAAGCCCATCCCAGGACAGAGGTATCAAGAAAACTCTGCGTTATAAGTGCCAACCTTCATGCTAAGCTCAATAAATGAGCTAGCAATTCAGGCAAAATTATACAAGATTTTATTTAAATCTGCCCAGCCAAAGCTTTATGCCCCAGGTTTTGCCAGACAAGGAGCTGCCCAGCATTTCAGGGGCGGCTTTCTGCACCATGGTTTCACAGTACTGCTGTAAGTCCATTCCAGAGCATACTAAGCAAAGTAAACTGTGACCTGCACAGCCATAAATTATAAGTCTAGCAATGTCCCTAACAGAAACAGTAGTAAAGCGATGTTGAAATCAAAGTCCAGGAGTGAATTCTGTACCAGAACTGCTGGATTCTGGTACAATCATGCACAGTTTCTGCAGTTTTAGAGCAGCGGAAGCTGATAGTGTCAGGTGAGGTCACTACACATGGTTCCCCATCTCACAGCCTGGATAATTCTGTCAAAAGAGTGACTGTGTACTGCTAATTCAGTCAGTCCTCTGAGAAAAACACACAACCTAAGGAGTAAATATGAAAAAAAGCTTCCTTACTACCTGCTAGACAGTGGGCAGTGCTCAGCTGAGGAAGAATACACCATGGCCTCAGCTGCAGGCTGCATGAAGTAGTATTCTTAGAGCAGCACCACCAACAGCAAAAACAATACAAAATGCACCACCTGCCTACATGGTTTTCAACAAGCTTGACAGGGAGAGGAACATTTTTCCTCCCACACCCAGAGGAAAATATCATCTCCTTGTCTGTCTTTATCTGTCTTCTGTGTCTTGCCTTTTAATTAGCCTATAAATGTTCTGGAAGAGAGAACTGACATTCTGATTCTGCATTCAGGCAGTGCAGAAGGTCTTGGTTAATGGCAAGGCCACCTTAATGGTGCTGAGTTAAGAGACATCATCAGACAGTCCCAGTTCAGCAGCTTTGACATTACTTCATTTTGCCTGAGCACAGCTCCCTTGTCTTGGCAGATACGATTTCCACATGTTCTCTCCACATGTGCTAGGACCTTAAGAGTATCTCTATGTGTTGCAACATCACCTCCTACCCCAACTTACTGCCCCACTACCCTGGTGCATTCCTCTTCCCCCACCACCACTTCCCCTGCTTTCTCACTCCCGATTAGTTTCATGTTTGTGATTAAGTCCCTTTCAACAAATGACTCCTATTAAACTGGATTCCTCTGTCACTGTGAGAGACATAAAATTAAAAACTGCCTGTCTTTAATCATACTAGGCTTCATCTCCATCTCTCAGGCTCCATTTATCAATAATTAATATAAGGAAGACTGAAATCCATTTCAATTTCAAAGACCCAAATGTTACATTTTTTAATAAAAAAAGAAAGAAAAGAAAGAAAGAAACCATCATCACTCCCAGAAACAGAGACAGCTAGACTCACTCATGGGAAAAGAGAATCTAGCAGCACTGCAGCAGCCTCCAAAAGGGAAGAAAGGCTCAGATGAGACAAGCAGCTCTCCTAGTAGCTTTGTAACTGGAATTTTTTCCTCTCAAATACTCCCACGTAAAGGAGAGACTTAGTGGTCCCAAGGCATACAGGTTCTCCACTGCCGTTCATGGCCCTATTGCTTTTGTTTTAACTGAGTAACTTGAGCTATGACAAACCAGTGCACTGCACTACCTAGTCTGGTGTTCTTTTCGAAAACTGCCAGATCTCAGATATTCCAAAGGAAAGTCACAATCAGCATTTCCCTGCAAACACACTGACAACGCATGGCAGCATTTACTGGTATGAGCAAGGATATGGGGAGGCAGGTCATCAGCCTGGTTCTCATTATGAAGGACTTGAATTAACATTAAAAACCGTCTACCATTAGTCATGTGACTTTGCCTGTCACATCACACTCGGCATTTTAACTAGTCCTACTTCTGTTGCATAAGAAGCACAAAGAAGTCCAACACAAAGACTGACAAACGCCACCAAAATTTTTCTTTTGGCTTACACTCCCAAGAATGGGGCCCACTGTTCAGTGTGAAGGTACTTGGAAGTGGAAAACTGTTGAGCATATCTACCTTTAAAGTGAAGAACAATCACAATATAGGTAGATAGCCCTGTATTTGAGCACTGCACGTGGGAAACCTGATCACAGAGTCAAGTTTGCCTTGAACTCTGACTGTGGC
The DNA here is from genome assembly GCA_033558105.1 of Coccyzus lansbergi. Lineage (NCBI taxonomy): Eukaryota > Metazoa > Chordata > Aves > Cuculiformes > Coccyzidae > Coccyzus > Coccyzus lansbergi. Next base: position 1,045,537 of record JAUMJK010000631.1, on the reverse strand, counting down.
CAGCTTTTGACCAGGCTGAGTACGTCTCCAAGTACATCTATATGATATGGGCCTCTGCCAGCAACACTAGCTGAGGAAAGCCCCTAGGGACCATAGTGATGCTGTGCCTCAGGTCACATGCCCTGCGAGGGTTATCTAGCTCAACCACACTGAAGATGTCCACACGGCTTTCAATCACTTCAGAGCACAAGTAGACAAATTGACATCTTCAAGAAAAAAAAAAAACACAGACCACTGTCATGCAGACGTATCTGACATGAGCTCAAGTCACATTACATGGGCATCCTGCCTTAGCAGGCTAGACAGCTGTGCCAGCCACAGACCTGTCAGTCATTGCATAGGTAAATAGATAAGTGAAAGTGAAATAGAACACAAAATGCAGGAGTTAATCTTTTGGGAGGAATCTTGCACACACAACAAAAATAAAACAACACAAACCCACCAAAACTTACCAAACCCAGTTAACTGGTCAGCATCCAAATGACATTAAGCAGATAAACATACAGCACCATACTAGAAATACAGGAGAACCTCTGAGTTGGAAGCTATGCAGGGTAATATCAATGTCTTGCAATTCCCAGCATGCTCACCAGCTGCATACCTGGCCCAACACCTCTCAAGCTTCAGCAGCTACCTGGACTCTCCAATGTGTGGATCTCAACATGATAATCACCCACCTACAATTACTATGGAACAAGGGAATTGTACACAACTAAACCCCACCACTAGAGGTAGCAACAAATTAGGGCATGATCTTTTGATTAACAACCCTATGCAGATGAATACACTAGACATCCTAGTGTAACACCATAACACTGCCATTTCACAGTAATTACTGTGCAACTACACAGGGACACAAAGGCACAACCCACCCATCCCCCTTACAGTGGGGAAACATCATTGAATAGCCTTTTAATTACTGTTGAACCACATGGTAACAAATGATGACCTGTCTGCTGGTAAATAGCAGTCCTATCACTCATCACTCATTCCCCTGGTAGTTACTAAGGGAACATTTTGGTAATCCCACAGTGATTGTGGTGCACTGCAGTTGTGAAATCCCAGCATACTGTGCATTTGCAAGATTATTTGTGTGTGGGGAGGGTGATGGGGCTATGTTACAAAGCTAAACTACTGTTACCTGCTCAATAAGCTCTTGTTCCATGCCACTGAATTGTGGCAACAGTGTGGTAATGCTTTCACTGAAACTCAGACTTGAGGGGGATAATTGCACCTTTGCCCTGCAGATCTGGTGGGTGCTTGTAATTATGTCCTGTTACCAAGAAACACAGCAATTTCAAACCTATTACCCACAGGTAACATTTATTTCAGAGTTAAATTTGTTACTTCACTGCCAACCTCACTCGTGGTTCTCCTTTATGCATTCAAGCTTCCCTAGTGACAAATATTGAAAATGGACTGAACTAAAAAAGACAGGATATAGGAACAATAGAGAGGAACAGAAGATGCAGATACCTTTCCCATCCTTGCTCTAGTCCATGCGTTACTTCTACAGTAACCCCAGGAGGCTTGTCTTAAAGGAGGAAGAGCGCTAGTGTGAAAGGGAAACAACCCTTCTGACAAGCAGAGAGAGACTGCAAAATGAAGCTGCTCCCAGGGCCACCCTGTCTGTGATGGGGCTGCAGTGCTGGCTCTCAGCCCATGCAGTGACAGCGCAGCCATCCACAGTCTTCCTGGCTACTCTGCTTTGTAAATCTTCCCTTCAAGAGCTTCTGTGCTTTCTAACAACATTCACTGTAAATTTTGGGAAGGAACATCAGAAGTGTGCTCCAGCACACAGCTGAACTCTAATGCAAAGGGCTGCCAACTGGTCTCTAACTACTAACATGCTATAGAAAAAGACAGCCTGTTTACTTCTGGTTATTCAGTTCCCAGCAAGAGGAGAGTCACAGGAGGAAGGAAGAAATTGATATTTTCCCCAAGCTATAACAACATTTTAAAAGGAAACAAGCAGTCAAGAATATGTGTCCTAGCCAAATGCACTGTACCACATTACCAGTGGTGGAAAAGAAAATACATACAGCCAGTTCTGCAACTTTCCCCTTTCCCAGCTAGCAGAGTTGTTCATGATGTTTGTCACCACCACTGAGATTTTCTTAAGTTTTGTAGCATTTCTGCACACAAACCAGCATAGTCTCTGGACTATTGCAGACTATGATGGATTTTAATAGCTCTATAAAGGATATTCCAGCAGTCAGATACTGCACCTTTACCACTGCTGATACCTACCTACTGCAGTGGGCTGGGAAAAGGGCAGCTTGGTACACCTTATCTACCTTGGGAATCTCCAGCTTGCCCAGAAGAGAAGATTTAATAGAGGATATCAAAACATACCAATTCAATCATGACTATCCTGTCTTAAAGAGCCTAGTAGGGCTGAAGGCAAGGAGGACAACAACGGCAGGAGGAGGCAGTTAGGACACTGGTCCCCCTCCAGGTGACTATAGTCAGAACACGAGTGTGAACAAGCATCCCCAGGTTACACACAATTTAGCTAATTAAAATAGGTCTCTATTTTCAGGAGATCAAACTACTCCAGATATTGAAAAGCCAAGGAGTAGGTAGAGATATTGCAGATGTGTGTTCTCCTTGCTGTATTATCTTTGCAATGAATCTCCTTGGAAAACAATAGGTGCTCCATCTCCCAGAGAGGAGCCTGCTGCTGTTCAAATGCATTGCGCTGTTACAACAAGTCAAGCTCCAGGAGCAACACAAAAAGATAACACTGGAACATGAAGAGAAGACTTGAAGTGAGTTGTTATGGAAACCAGATTCTCACAAGCTCACACCACCAAATGAGGTCTCTCCCCTTATATCCATTTGTCAAAAAGCCCAAGATGCATGAGTTACTAAAGACCACAGCTCTGTTGCCTCACCTTGCATTCATTCACAGGCATTGCTGCTGTTTTCTCTCAGTTGATTTAACCTGACCTAAGTATCTCCAGTGACAGAAACAGAATCAACAGAATCAGGACTCCAGTAACACCACATGACCCAAGAGGCTGGTGCCTTTTGCACTCTTTACTTAGAAGAGCTGATGTAGGTAGTAGCAGGTTTTAATCAAAAGAAATAACGTCCACTGCAACATGAATAACTCTACTGCTAAACTTTAAAGATTAAGAAAAACCAAAACAGCATCAAAAGGGATAGAGTCGAAACCACATGTTAATAGCCTTAAGCCCATGTTTGGTAGTGTGAAGATACAGGATGGAGATTAGATACCCCCCCTGAGCTATGTAGTGACATTTTATACACCCTGGGTTACGTCATCTGACTTTTGCTTGCCTTTCCATTAGTATGTAGCTCTTCCATAGTTAACATTTGCCACTACTGCCTCATATTATATTAGCTATACATAAAAGGCAAATTCTTTTGCATGCTTATACACAAACAAAAAGTCTGTATGGAAGTGTCCTGATAACAGTACTGAGTAAAGATCATCTTTCAGGGAGGTGGTTACTAATAGGCAACAGTTAAGATACCGCCCCTCCTGTAAATTATAGATCCTAGTAACTTCTGTGGAAGAAGAGGTTGGGGTAGACCAGGCGTTTACTTCCTGCTGGGACCCTCTACTTCCTATTACCCAGTGCATGCAAGATCAGCTAAATTGGTTTTCCAGGGCTTCCCATTCACATTCTTCCCCTTTAAATTCTGACATAGTATAGAAAGACAAACTTTACCTAGGGTGTCTGATGAGATAATGCACAAATCTTGTACAGAATATCAGTTCAGCTTTGAGACAGTCTTGTGCCTGGACATTCTTCCAGAAAGACTCTAACCTATCCAGCCTGCATTTCAGTGCATGTCATTACCACGATGCTCAGGATCAGACACTTCCAGACCTGGGCCCTGGGATTTTACTTTGACCCAGCATGACACTGAGTACCCCAACAAAGAGGGCTACCATTCTGCCAAGTTATATACTTATTATATTTTTTCGTACTCTAGCTTACAATACCATGCTAAAGCAAATGTAGGGAGGTGCATACCTACATAAGATTGCTTGAAAACATGTAAGGTACCACCAAGAAACTAGTGCCATGAAATAAAGTTTAGAACATGGTCCCTACTTCTGCAGTATGCTAACTGGCTTGCAGGGCAGTAACAGCAACATCTGCTACAGTTAAGAACGCAAATTAATTTCTCTGCTGTTTTCAGTCATAATTTGCCAAAATTTTCATCTCCAAATTAGCACTAAACATTAAGGATCCACTACGGTGAAGCTGAGAGAGAAAGGAAGGGCTAATGAGTCTGTAAGCAACTACTATCGGGTAAAAACAATAGGCATGGCATTTTACCAACTAACTGCTAAATTAAATTGCACAGGAAAATAATGTCAGAACTTGTGAAAACTAACAAATGCAAGTACAACTTTCAGTAATGTCTCCATAAGACCTTTCCTCTGAAGCAGCCAAGCAGATTCAAATGTCACTGAGCCCAAAGTAGGAAGACTTGCTCCCCACTTCTCTCCTCATCTCCATTCTTAGCTGCATGGCTCTGCCCCTTTCCTTACATAAGCTCCAGGGCTGCTGCACCCACCTATCAACCAACTAACTTGGCCAACTAACCAACTTGAAAACTAGGTGCTTTTATTTATTTGTCTTTCATTTACTAGGTCTTGAATGAACCTGGGGAAGAACCTACTAATCACCAGAGCAAGTAGAAGGTAAATGGCAGAAACATGGACCTGGAAGAGGTACACTCAGTCTGCAGGTGGAAATTTGTAAAGTATTCAAGCCTGACTGCAGGAAAAATACAATCGTAACATACAAGAGTGCAAATCCCTTTCTAGTAACCAGCATTAGGAAGACAGGTCTTTTTGTGGATGGGTCTAACCCCAAGTATGTAAACATCTCTGCGTCAAAAAGATGATGTAACAGCACTACAGGAAAAGTTGCATGGGTTAGTATAATTCTGTGCCATTAGAAGTCTGCGGGTGGACCTTCCGGACTTAGAGATGTGAGTACAGATCCTCTTTACATCCACTCAGTGTTCACGGTCACAAGTCTGACCATTTTATCAAAGGTATTCTTTGGTATCCAGAAGAGGAGGAACTAAAATAATTGTTTTTATTAATTAAGTCACAGGAAAAAGAATCAGTTTTTCATCCTGGAAGACAGATGGGGTGGGAAAGGGACATGTGCTAGGTTTTGAAGACTTCCCTCACTTAAGGCTTCAGAGTATAAAGGTAGCAACAAGTTATTTATTATTTGCGGGCAATGCATCCAAGAAGTTACAGAAAGTACCAGATGGGTGAACAGTACTTGCATCCACTTTCAAAGTCCTGTGATTTCTTCCATATAGTGCATAAGGTCGCATGAGTTTTAAATTATAAGAGAAAATGTAACACATCTAATAAAGAAGCTACAGCACAGATACTGTACAGTGAACAATCTTTGCTGAATCAAAGCTTCAGGGGGTTTTGGTGTTTACTTGCATTCTACAGTGGTTAAACCATACTTAAAGATAACGATTCTCATACATAAGCATCAAGTTAGCTGTCCTTTCCAAGGTAACTGACAAACAGAGATAGAAAGAGGAAAGCCTGATAAGTGTGCTTTCTGTGCTTGTTGAGTATATGAAACTATATATGAACTGTATATGAAACATGAAACCAGAAGGTGGAAGGCAGGTCAGTCACACTACTCAAGGATATTCTATGCCCACTGTTGCAATGACTGTCAAATATGCATCTCCACAAGCACACAGCCTGCCATGGGTGTCTACCTAAGCAAAGACGCTATGATATACCATGTCTGCCCACAGCAGGAGGGTTAGAACTATATAGAATCATAGAACAACCAGGTTGGAAGGGACCCATCGGATCTTCTAGTCCAACCATTCCTATCTAACACTAAACCAAGTCCCTCAAGACCTCATCCACCCGTGTCTTAAACACCTCCAGGGAAGGGGAATCAACCACCTCCCTGGGCAGCCTATTCCAATGCCCAATGACCCTCTGTGTGAAAAACCTCCTCCTAATCTCCAGCCTAAATCTACCCTGGCGGAGCTTGAGGCCATTCCCTCTCGTCCTGTCCCCTGTCACTTGGGAGAAGAGGCCAGCTCCCTCCTCTCCACAACCACCTTTCAGGTACTTGTAGAGAGTAATGAGGTCTCCTCTCAGCCTCCTCTTCTCCAGGCTAAACAACCCCAGCTCTCTCAGACGCTCCTCATAGGGTCTGTTCTCCAGCCCCTTTACCAGCCTCATTGCTCTTCTCTGGACTTGCTCCAGAGCCTCAACATCCTTCTTGTGGTAAGGGGCCCAGAACTGAACACAGGATTCAAGGAGCGGCCTCACCAATGCTGAGTACAGAGGGAGAATCACCTTTAAAGTTCCCTCCAACCCAGGCCATTCTATGATCCTATAGCATTAAGCTACGACTCCAGTGTGTGTTGAGTCTATGACACATAGCCCCCCAATATCAAACATAAAATATGTCTTTCTTCTACCAAGCTGCATTACTCAGCACAGTAGAGCCCTCTGAGGTTTGTTGCCTTGCTTTGTATGACTGCTTTGCAGTACTTTTCCAGAACGCATCAAGAAATCTAGCTTAGTTCTTGAAGAGGCTGTGAGTCTGGCAAGCAGTGTTGAATTCAGCCTACAACAAGCAGCATGTGCTCCACTGAATCTGTCTATTTGTTCTGTGCATATAGATATCTGTGACCATTCAAGAGCCTTTGCTGACTTCCACAGCTTTCCCCCATGGCACAACTGGCAAGATCATGACCTTGTTTTGCATAATGACTGGATTCATCCCAAGAGCGTTCACAGTCATTTAAATCAGTTGTAATAAAGGTAATCTGAAATTCCCTACAATATTTAAAAAGTTAGATTTGCAGACTGAAGCACTGACAAAATTTCAGTGAAACAGCTCTCCTCATTCTCCTAACCACAGTACCCTGTACATACACATTTTGATGCAGCTTTGTTAGACTTTTTCACACTCCATCCCCTACCACATTCAGTACACAGGATCACTGGGACTTTCTGAATAAGGAGTTAGTTAATATTTCTCTTTCCTTTCATTATTCATTGTGTGGCCTTGCATCATATTTATCATACACTAAGCTCCTCATTGAACAAGGCACAAATCCTGCAAAAGAACAGCCTGTGAGCATTTTAAGACTGTATTGTAATTCTGGTATTTCCCAACTTCTCTGCATTTCATTTCATTTCACTGTTACTTTAATCTATGTCTTTTGTGTTGAATTTCATTGCCTCTTTAAAATAGGAAAAGTGCATAAACAAAGAAACTCCTTCATGAGCAACACACTGATAGACAGCAATAGACTAATTGTATTTTACAGATGTACAATTTAGTGATATGGCAATAATTGATTTTTTTTGTTTTCTAGCAAATCAAAGTAAAAGTTATTTTTGTGTTGCCCTACAAAGCATACAAAAATGTCTAGTCTAAGTTAAAGAGCAAAAAGAATCACATGAAGCCCCCAAACTAATTTGTCTGGATAAACTGAAGTATTGCCCTGGGAATAGATTGCTCTGTTTTAGGATTTTCCAACTAGTTAAAAAATAAAGTTTTCATTTCTTTCTGGGTTTTTTTTAATATAAACACATGAAGTTTTACTTTAATCATCTTTCTATTTCCTTGAAGTTCATTCTTTCACTTTTCTCCATACTCACTCCCAAAGATCTTGTCATAATTTGAGCTTGAGTTTGTCATCACTTTGACTTTATTTTTGCAAAAAAGCTTTTCTAAAGAAGGGAGCAGGGAGACCTGGGCTACCCACTTCTGCTCTAAAGCAAGTGACTGGGCAGAATCCCCCACTGCTTCTCTCACCTCTTAATCATTATTTATAAACTAAGTGCATGAGTGTGGCTACACCTGAGAGTTAATAGCCTAAAGGCCAGGTGATGCAATGAATTAATGTGATTACACAGCGTGGTAGGGCAGCAAATATACAAGATTTGGGCTGTTCTTACTGTGCATGGCTGGTGACTCTTGAAGGATCAGGACCTGAAATACACAACCTCTCAGCAAAACAAGATATTGTTATTTATGTTGTGATAACCCATCGGGCACAGCTGAGGTCCCATTGTGCCAGCCACTCCATACATAGAGACTCCCTGCTTGGGAACAGCCTGCTACCTGCTCAGGGCAGATTAATGCTGAGAGGGACTGGGAGGCAAAGGATGCTCTGTGCCCAGAAGAACACAAGATTCATTAACAGGTCCAGGCCCCTGTGCACAGGGGACATTATCCAATTCGTTGAGCCATCTTAAGCGTGGAGGGAGATTTGACAAAATAGAAAAACACAGCTTCCCTTTCTTACATGCGAAAAATATATGAAGTTGCCATTTCACCTTTGCATGATTACTTGAGGTTTAGTGTAACACTGAGTGAACAGTTGCTTGGATAAGGCACACTGCAGCTTCAGTATGCAAGTGGCCAGGAATAGCTACAGCTGTTCTGTTGATCATGGTGGCATAACCTCACTAAGATTCGCAGGCACATTTGTCCTCAGTGGCCTAAGTCCCAGGCAAGTTATGATTTCTGTGCACCTTAGAAAAGGTTAAAAACTAAATCCACTTGCAAACCAGACAGCAAATGACAAGTTCCTTCATAGATGTAAATGCAAATATTATTGCCATTTTTAGATGTGATTGGGCGAGAGAGGGAACACCATGTATCATTTTCCTCCTCAAACCTTGTTCAGAAGCAGACAAGGATGCTCAGTTCCCCTTCTAAAAACTGTCAGCACCTTACAATGAAGATGTGTAAACACAATCAATTCTCTATTAAGCATGTAACAGGGAACTAGATCCAGGAGAGAAAATAATACCAAGAGTATAACTACTTCCATATTTAAGTTGACATGAGCAATACCTCAGATTTTTCTGTCCCGGGAAGGCTTATTAGCCTGGTCAGAGAGCTACATGAATGCCTGGGACCAGCTCAGCTGCATTCATATAGCATCAAAAGTATAAAGCTCTGTCAAACCTGAGCTGATCTGTTTGGATCCCATTCAGTTTCCCTTGCACCAAAGCAACCTGTTTTATCTACAGGTCGTGCTGTTAGGGAATGAATTATTCAGCATTAATTGATTTTTTTTTGTAGGGTTTTTTTTTTTTTGGCTTGCTAAAGAGAAATATCTTTTATTTACAGTTTATCTGAAACATTGAGTTTCGTGGCCAAGATGCTCCAGCCCAAATACCTAGAAATGCTTTTAGTAAATGTCATTACATCCATGTTCCCCTCTTATTTTCTTAGAGTAATTAAAAAAATCAGATGTTAATAAAAACATTTAAATATTTTGAAGTAAAAATACTTAGTCTCTGAAAAACCTGAAGCAGAATTTCAGTACTTCATTTAAATAGCGGCTTTGGGGCTAAAATACTTCACAAATCACTTGAGTCAACCAGAATATTCATTTTTGTTGAAAGAAGTACACAACCAGAAGTCTTATTCGCATCCATTTGAAACTTAGCATTTAGAGTGAAAATGCATGTACAACTTCAGTTTTATGCATAGGTGCATGCTTCGCCAACAATAAATTGAACAGAACAGGGCACAGAGACACTGTACTAAATTGCATGCTGCAGCCTCCAATTTTGTACTTTCAGATATTTATGGGTAACTGCAGTGTTGTGGGCGCACTCATTTTTCACATGCAAATGGTCATTTGCACACTCAGATATACCTGAAAAATTAAAGACTTCTTTGAGCACTGGTAAAATACATTCATTCCGTGCACTGAATAAAAACAATAAGGCATCACAGCAAAGAGAAGGAAGAAATTCAGAAGCATTATGGGAGCTGCAAGAAATATTTAAGACAAGCGGAAAAGAAATGAAAGCCTGCAAAACCATCCCTACATGTTTGGCTATTTTCCTTCCATTTGGAATAGCCTCAGAAATGGAGAAAAGCAAGACCACATAGCCTAGCTGAATATATGCCCCTCTCACATGACCTCTAAAGATGAGGATGAACCTATGCAAATGATTCAATGAACACCCTTAAGCACATTATACCTTCATATTAATGAAACTACCAAAAAAACAGAATACCTGGAGGAAACATTTCAGTATACCAGCTCATATGCAGTCAGCCTTGTGACTCCATCCTGCAGTTTGGTTTAAGTAATGGGTAATGGACCCCACTCACTGTTAGTGAAGTTACGCTTATTTGTATCTGCTGGTATTTATGGACATAGGTCTTGGCATTTCTCTCTTTTCTCATGCTCTACAGGTTGTGGAGAAGCGGGTGTCAGGCTCCATGAAGCAAAAGATACTAGCGTCCAACAACCAGTTAGTACTCCCCTTCTAGTTTTGGCAAGGAAAAGTGAAGGATCACCTGAAGTTTGGGGTCTCTCCCCTCTTTACCTCTTTCGCCACCTCATTCACACATACTCCCTCAAAATGCAAACTCACATATAAACCTTAGTTCCTTCTGCAGACAACATGACATCAAACTGACAGAGCTGTGACTATTAGACATCCAAGCTGATAACAGAACAGCACTTTTGAGCAACACTTGAACAATAGGCAAAAAATGTAGCTTCCATAAATGGGTGAATTTACAGCTTGCTGTTCAAGAAATAAACCATTACCATAAAGTATCATTTTTCTTTGAAGTATGTCACCTGTTAATAAAGGTTAAATAACCGTTGATTGCTCTTGTAAGGCTGGTGAGCATATGTTTTGGCTTTGCAATTTCTTATAGCTTTAATGAAGACTGCGCAGTTTTAACTCTACTGCTTAAACAAGATATTGCTGACTATCAGCAGTAGGAAATGATCATCTACTACGTGCCTATTATTGGCTCATTGCTACAATTTCTTGGAGGAAAAAGTTCAAAACAGAATAGATGGCAATTAGCACAAAATAACAGGCCAACTACTATGACTGACAAGACAAGATGCAAGAGACATGGCCTCCAGATTTGGGAACCAACTTATAGGGAAAGCAAATGTCCCCTTCTCCCTCCAAGACACAGTTATGCCACTAGTCTGTGCCTTCATGCATTCCCCATGCATTAATCAGGGAAAACAAGCGTCCTTCAGTTCCCTAGGACATGGTGAGCGTCAAAACAGGACGAAAGATTCACAGCTGAGACTGTCTGGTAAAGGAAGCAGGAGCAGATGAATACAAGCATATAAAAACCACTAGGGAGACTACTAGTAAAGAGTGAAATCCTACACAGAGTCTGTTCACAAGCCACTGAAGGAGAAGATGGCCTATTCTCTTTTTACCTCTGACCAGTAAAAAACCTGCCCCTAAAGTTTCAGATGAGGTCACTTCTCCCCCTACTTCTTCCTGCTGTCTGACAAGAAGGGACCAGCTTAACACCCTGAGCCACTTGCACTAGATGACATTAGGGCAGGGAGTTTACTGATGGAAGGGCAGTAATCAGAAAGTATGCCAGACATGGAGACAGCATGAGGTCTTAATAACATATAATTTCCTACAAAGTCTGTCGAGGACAAGGAACTGGGCAGAATTCATTTGCAGAAGTCCTTCAGGCATTGGTAAGGAGTGATGACAACCTTTTCAAACAGACAGTGATTCTTGCCATCTCCCCTCTATAGGGCCCATGCATGGATTTTCAAAATGAGAAGTCATTATTACAGAAGAGATGATGACTTACAAACTTTGTTTGTCTGTGTGGGCACATGTCCCTGCCCACATAGGTCTCTTGAGGCATGAATGAGAATATCTACATACTGCACAAGTTCCCTCACTCTGTAGCTGGCTGATCAGACTCTCAAGCCTCAGTTGCCAACCTCCCCAAAATCCTTCCAGGAAATAAGAGACAGGACAAAAAATTAAAGCCTTATCTCTCAGTCAGATAGTCATTAGTCTTACAAACATGGCAAAGCGCTCTGATACTGCTTTTCTGTAGTCCCTGTGATATTGCACACTCAGGCTGAGAAACTTTCAGAAATGTTTTTTCAGCCAAAGCTCAACAGCATTCCAGTTTTTGCCCTACAAAGCAGGGTCTCAGCAAAAGGTCCCTTTGTTCTCTTTGGAGGACAGGTGCACATCCAGGAGCACTCCAGGCAGTGGCTTGCCTCCACTTGAAAGGGAGTTACTGGAGTTAAGATTCTGACCTACAGATAACCAGATTCATAAAAGACCCCCAAGACTACTGAGGAAAAAAACTTTTCCAAACGACTTAGCTGTTTTTCAAATTCAAAGTGTCCATATGGCTAATCAGCATGAAGGGCTTGCTGTGACAGTAAAAGGATTGCCAGCATCCTAGAACTAGACAGACATTCAATAACAGGAATGGCACTGTGTTGTCTAGTAACTTTGGAATCTATTTTGAACTCAAAACTATGCCTCTATCCCACCAAAACTAGAAGTAACAAAAGCTGATGATTCAGCTTTCAATATTTCCCAATGTACTGCCAGAAGGAAAAAGGAGTTCATCCCTGTTTGCTGAAAGCACAAAAGCCATTTGCCTGCTGCATTTAAAATTTCACACTGGTGCTGAAACTCTATGCCCACTCCTGATCCTTGTATCATCCAGCAATCTATGCCTAATGAAGCTGAATGGAAGCTGTCAGGGAAGAGAATCATGATGCAAGAGGAAGAACAGGTTGTATAAATGCTACATTACCCTTTCCTATCCATTAAGGCCAACTCTTGTCCTCAAGGTGGATTCCCAACTTGCCAATGTTAGGGTCCAAAACATTTTGCTAAGACGATGAGGCAGAGTTGCTAGCAACATAAATGTTTATTAAAAATTAAATGTGCATCAGAAATCAAAAAAACTGGTTAACCAGGACTCTTGCTAACAAAGGGCCAGAGTGGTGGGCTGAAGCATTGACGGATATTTATAGCCCCACAAATACACATAACAAGGTAGATAGTACAAAACTTCAAGGCTGCGGCTCATAGAGCTCTGTTTTTCGTCCAAACAGTTTCAAGCTACCCAGATCCTCCCTTTTTGCTCTTATCTCTGTACCTCCTGGTTGTACCAGTTTACATAACAGCCCATTGTTGGCCTAACAAGGGGGTTGAGGACTCCTGGGGGAATTTCTGCAGCCTGTAAGGGGCCTCTTCAGGGGGTCTCTTACAGTCACTGGATTCCGCAGTAATTTCAGGTGTTATGGCAATATTGGGGTACCCTGTGTACCCCACAGCTAAGAGCCCTCCCCTAGGCTGTCTGCAAGAGCTGCACGCAAACACACACATTTGCCATCATTTCCATCCCCTAGTTTACCTGGGAAGATTTCTAGCTGTATGTAGACACAGTTGCAGTGTGGCACCATGAAGAGTAGCACTGTATCTTTCAGAAGTCTCCAGTTCTTAACAGGAAGATTAGTAGTTAATATACCTTTCCCTGAGGAGCCATCTATGAAGCTTTTAAGGAACCAGATAGAGAAACTGAAATGAGAACAGGGTAACAGAGTGATTCTTTGTATCAAAATCTTTATAAAAGTTTCTAGCGTTCTCAAGTTCATACAAATTTAGATGGGACCCTACTTGGTTGCCCTTCAAGAGGCTAATTAATAAATTATCCAAGCCATAGAGTTACAAGAATATTCCATTCTCTACCACTTTTCTTGGGACAGTGGACTTGGCAACACAAAAACACGGGTTTCAACGTGATTCAGTGCAGCAAGCCCTGTATTCTTAAGGAGATTTGTTCACTTCCTTCATCAGCCCTCCCAGTGCAACCCAGCAAGAGAGAAATGTGCATGAAAGTATTTCACAGAATCACAGAACAACCAGGTTGGAAGGGACCCATCGAATCTTCTAGTCCAACCATTCCTATCAAACATTAACCCATGTCCCTCAATACCTCATCCACCCATGCCTTAAACACCTCCAGGGAAGGTGAATCAACCACCCCCCTGGGCAGCCTATTCCAATTCCTATTTGGCACTGTTTCTCTGACTTGACAGCCAGAAGAAATCCAGAGGTCAGTCTCCTCAGTGTCCTGCAGTCCTACAGGGATGAGATATTAATTTCTATCCCCATGTCAGATGACAAGGAAGTTATAAATTGTGTTCCATCTCTTACCATCCCCTGTTTATATACCACGACAGACGTCTTCGGGCCTTGTGTGGCTAGGAGCCCAGAGGGCATCCATGACCTTTTTCAAGCTGTTCTAAGTTGTCGTAAGCTCTTCTGCTCCCCTTTCTATTTTCCATCATTTTATTCATGCCCTGCCCTTCTCTCTCCCTCTATCACTTCAACATCCCTTTATTGCAATCCTCCTAGAACTTTTATCTTCTCCTGTCTCCCTGCCCATGAATTACAGCCTCTCTTACTTTTCTCTTTTCCTCTTCTTGTTCCATTTGATGGTGTTTCTCATTTCTCTCCTCCATTTGTTGGTCAAGCCAAGCTTTCACCCAGACACTCCATTAACCCAACCTTCCTCTGACTTGCTGCAGTACTGAAAGCAGATGAAAACCGGGCTCTCCTTACTACCTTCTCCCTCCCTGCTTCCATTTATCTTTACTCTTTCTTGCTTTTTACTTCTTCCATTCTCTCCCTTTCTCTTTCCAGACACATTGTACCTGATCCTCTCTTGCTAAGCTGTCATATTTTGAGCTCCCCATTTTGCTCATCTTTCAATCCCCACCAGTGCTCTCTGAAAATTAAGGTCAGATACTAGTCCTTTGCAACTGCCCTAGTGCTGAATTGAACCAAACATGACTTATATCCAGAAATTTTCTTTCAGGGCCACCTGACAGGGTAGACTAAGACATCTTGCATTGCTTGCCAAGGCACAAGTTGCTAAACTAGTAGAGAGACAGAATTATTTATAGAGACAGCTTATGAGGATGTTACTGAGATGATGGCTCAACACATTAAAGCCAGCCCCTCCAATCTTCCAGGTGGCAATGAATAAAAAACAGGTGGCAGACAAGAGACATGACAAAATTTCTCTGGGATTTAGTTTCCAACAATGAGATTTAGCTAATTTTCCCTCTAACACAGATAAAAGGAAAAAAGGTTCCAGAAATCTTTGATCTTCAGAAATATGGAAGCTGTATTTATGTTAAAGATAAAAACCACCTGATTCTATGACTTCTCATTGTCAGAGCTATTAGTTGTCTTAGTTAAGTGAGAGCTGAAACTTGCAAGTTTGTATTTAGTTGTCTCATTACTTCTGTCTCATAGTAAGACAGAAGACAAAATGGACTAATTCAAGATTCAGGAAAAGAGTTTAGGATCACAATACCTCTGATTACCCTCATTGTACAGCTGAAGGACCATTTATAAAGCAGTAGCATCTAGATGACAGTACATAAAAAGACCATTACGGATGCAAGAAAAAGGCCATTATTGCAGGAAGATGTTGCTCATGCCGAAATAAGGCAATTCCACTTTTATAAAAGAAACGCCATAAAAACACATCAGGATTAGGGAGTTTATTGCAGTTACCTGGTGCGAGGAAAGACTGAGCTGCTATGGACATTCATGGCAAAATCTGGGAACCATGGATGGAGATAGCATACTTCACCCTATGGAGAGCCTAACAGAAATTGTATGTCAGCTGTAGACATAAGATAGGAAGTTTCATAGACGTGATTTCTGGAATAGGATTGTTTATTAACAACCCTAAACAACCAGCAACAGGATTGGATCAAGCTCAGCTTCTTAGAAGTCTGTTTGGTTCTGGGTGAAAGCACTGACTGAAGCTTTCACCACGGTTGCGTTTTCTCCTGCAAGAATTGTGGCATCCTAAACAGCAGAGCTAACTTTGCAGCTTCTCTGAGGCATCATTTCAAACAACTACCTATTTAGTTATTATGAAACAAAAGGATAAAGCTTTTTGATCACCTCATTTTGACACTTCTGGTTGAAATCAGCTAATGTGTTTAAACAGTGAATGAGGCGAAACAAGTAGGAAGAGACACACATGAAATAGTTTCCTAAATTTCCTTTTTTTAAGGGACTAAAATACACGGTGCCAAAAATAAGACATATAAAAGCTAGCTATTGTACCAAATTGAGAAGTAGCACAGAATTCAGCGCAAAAGAATGAGAACATAACTCAACAGGCATTTCTGATGGCAAAATGTGAAGAAATGAAAAAAAGGGAGATCAATGGGATATTGTATTACCCGGCTATAAAGTATTCAAGAAGGGATATATTGGGGACAGGTTTTCTTCTAGTAAACTCCAATGACTTCAGTAGAGTTATGGTAGTAAAGACAGTGATCTGCTCATGCAGAGACCATCACAGTAGCAACAGACTCAAATATTATAGTATTCAGTGACGTAACACCGCCACAGGCACTGTCTTAGTTTAGCATCTGTATTGACAAAAATAAAGCTTTCAAAATATTTTGAAGTTACATTATAAGCTTTTTGTTCAGAAAAAAAAAAAGGTACAAATTCCACAACGATGAAGGAAACAAAAGAGGAAAGAAGTCTAATGTTACAGGTGCCTACACCCAGTCACAGCCAGAAAAAAAGTTAAAAGAAACACTTTTAGTTTAAGTGCTTCTTAAAATTGCCAGTTCCAAGGTACAAAAAAAGGAAAACTGTTTTTTCCCCTCTTAATTTAGACAAGTTAGAGTAATTGACAAGCTAGTGTATACCAGTGACCAGAATATCATCCAGTTCACGTTCTTAAATGGCAATCAGAACAAAATCTAAGAGTCTCTTAGGTGCGCAAGGTACTATTACTTAATCAGAAATCAGTAAGAGAGAGTAAACATCAAACATTTCCATTATGCCTGAAGTGCACTGTAATGCATGATAACTCTTTTTCTCTCCTGTATGTGTTAATGATCTGTAAAAATAAGTAATAAGATGAAGAAAGTTGTAGAAGTAATGAGATTCATCTAATTTAGACTGTAGAACAATACAACTCTTTCAAGGTCTCAGATCATGCTGGGTGCACACACATGATAATAGCAGATCAATCCCCTGTTGACAAATGGAAGGTAACACATAGTAGAAAACACTGTTTGAACTGTCCACATGCTAACAGCTACAACCAGTACTAGTTGTGACCACTTATGGAAGAGACCTGGTGTCAGTGAGGATAGCTCAATGACAGTCTGATCAATAGGCATAGGCAGGAGAGGGGGGCAAGGGGCAGGAAAGGAAATGCATGGTTGATGAATGTACCCGAGTACATTCTAGTACCACCATACAAATTAGGGGAATGCTCTCACATTTACAACACTATTTGGTTCCAGCCAACAATTCCCCACACCCCCCTGTGGTACCATACAGCCAAACCATCAGGGATCAAAACAGACAAATAAAATTACTGCTTGCATGAGGCCACAGATGCTTCCAAGGACAAAGTTAACTTTCATCCTAGTGGGGCAGATGCCTTTGCTACGGAAGATGACTTAGAGAGTCCCTAAGGCCCCATCTTCAAAGGCAAGTTGAATCTTGAGTCATAACATCCCTAATAAAAATACTAAGTTCCTACTCAAAGGTGACCAAATAAGGAAGCCAAGTGACATCAGCACTCATTAACAGAGTTTCAAATACAAGGAGTCAGCTGAGAGCTGATCACTAGCATTGGGATAATGCAGTCTGCATTGACCCATCCATTTCCGAGACATCAAGCACACCTTCATATTGGCCAGCCACATGGGAGGTGGCCTCTGCCTGGTTCAGCCAAGCAAGATCTGTCCAGTTTGTGAGCCTACATCTCTGCCAAAGCAGAGACCAGCAGTACAGCATGTATGAAAAAAACTGGTAATCCCCAACCAACCAACGGCCCATACTTGCCCCCATCCTTCACAATTCTGTATATCGGAACTAGAAGACCACTAGCCACCCCAAGGACTACCATCTGCTCAATCCTGCTTACCAAATCATCTCAATAACTGTGGAAATGTCTGGAGGAGTGAAGAAGGGGTAATGCAATGTGCAGAGCTCAGCTGTATCTCACTCAGATTGAGAGGTCACAGCAAGCTTGGACAGGTGAGGAAATGTAGCTTTTCCTGATTTTTTAGATGTAAAATGTTACTCCTCTCCAATTATCCCTAAGACTTGAAAGAAGAGGGAGGAAAACATGTTCCTCAGGACTAGAAGTGATCTTTTGACCTCCCAAGTGTGACATCAGTTTTCAAGTCCTGCTGCGTTTTCTTTTTGCTTAGTGATATCCTCAAACGGATACATCCTAGGGTTTTGAGGGAGCTGGCGGATGCATTGCCAAACCCCTTTCCATCATCTTCCAACAGGCCTGGAAGACTGAGGAGGTTCCACTGGACTGGAGACTGGCTGATGTAGTGCCCATTTACAAGAAGGGTAGCAGGGAGGATCCGGGGAACTACAGGCCAGTCAGTCTGACCTCTGTGCCAGGGAAAGTCATGGAACAGGTGATCTTGAGTGCTATCATGAAGCACATGCAAGAGAACCAGGTGATCAGGCCCAGTCAACATGGGTTTACCAGAGGCAGGTCCTGCCAAACCAACCTGATCGCCTTCTATGACAAAGTCACTCGGCTGCTGGATGAGGAAAAGGCTGTGGATGTGGTCTTTCTGGACTTCAGTAAAGCCTTTGACACAGTTTCTCACAGCATTCTGCTACGGAAACTGTCAGCCTCTGGCCTGGATAAGCACACACTCTCCTGGGTAGAAAACTGGCTGGATGGCTGGGCCCAGAGAGTGGTGGTAAATGGTGTTAAGTCCAACTGGAGGCCAGTGACAAGTGGTGCTCCCCAGGGCTCAGTGCTAGGTCCAGTCCTGTTCAACGTCTTCATCAATGACCTGGATGAGGGCATTGAGTGTACCCTTAGCAAGTTTGCAGATGACACAAAGCTGTGTGCAAGTGTTGATCTGCTGGGGGGTAGGGAGGCTTTGCAAAGGGACCTAAACAGGCTGGACCGCTGGGCAGTGTCCAACAGCATGAGGTTTAACACGGCCAAATGCCGGGTCCTGCACTTGGGGCACAACAACCCTATGCAGAGCTACAGACTGGGAGAAGCCTGGTTGGAAAACTGCCAGGAGGAGAGGGACCTGGGGGTGTTGGTCGACAGCCGACTGAACATGAGCCAGCAGTGTGCCCAGGTGGCCAAGAAGGCCAATGGCATCCTGGCTTGTATCAGAAACGGTGTGACCAGCAGGTCCAGGGAGGTGATTCTCCCTCTGTATTCAAGCACTGGTGAGGTCGCTCCTTGAATATTGTGTCCAGTTCTGGGCCCCTTACCACAAGAAGGATGTTGAGGCTCTGGAGCAAGTCCAGAGAAGAGCAACGAGGCTGGTGAAGGGGCTGGAGAACAGACCCTATGAGGAGCGTCTGGGAGAGCTGGGGTTGTTTAGCCTGGAGAAGAGGAGGCTGAGAGGAGACCTCATTACTCTCTACAAGTACCTGAAAGAAAGTTGTGGAGAGGAGGGAGCTGGCCTCTTCTCCCAAGTGACAGGGGATAGGACGAGAGGGAATGGTCTCAAGCTCCGCCAGGGTAGATTTAGGTTGGAGATTAGGAGGAGGTTTTTCACACAGAGGGTCATTGGGCATTGGAATAGGCTGCCCAGGGAGGTGGTTGAGTCACCTTCCCTGGAGGTGTTTAAGGCACAGGTGGATGAGGTCTTGAGGGACTTGGTTTAGTGTTAGATAGGAATGGTTGGACTAGAAGATCCGATGGGTCCCTTCCAACCTGGTTGTTCTGTGATTCTGTGAAACAGGTTTGCAGCCATGAAAGAAATTGCTGCAGCTGTAAATAGTAATGAACATAGATTTTTTTTTTTGCAATTTTTTGAAAATTTGCCTCACACCCAGGACTGTACTCTAATTATCCAATTAGGAGGCAAGAAGAGTAGCACATAACTTAGTGTCCAGCCAGATCTTCATACATCACTCAAATCATGAATATCAAACAGATCGTTCACTAATTGACAAAACCAAAATTACTTACGGAAATTCTTTGAATAATCTCAAATAGCCAATAAATTGTGGGATGGCAAGAAATGATGATGATCTGCTTATCAGCAATTCAGGAACATGAATGAACAGGAAGCTGAATTTACCAAGCTGCTTCTAATAGTAGCTTGAATTTCATGATAATGAGTATGTGAATTTGACCAAGTACTGCAAATTACCTTTGAAATTTAGTGAACAGGCTCAAACATGGTCAAATTTAAATAGACACGGGATGCTTCCAAAGCTGTAGTTATTTTTTCACACGTTCTCATTATCTAAAAATTGTTTACCCAGAAGTCCACACATGTGGTCACTGCTGGCAATGTGAAGTACACAACACTAAAGAAAAGGTCTTGAATAAGATACATATTGTGATTGCACAGAACTTGCAAAAAAACTGTGTTTACTTCCTTCTTCTCCTCTGATGAATCCACCAACCTATGAATTTCCTCTATTTTTGAAAGACCTTAAAGTTTCCAGGTTTCATTTTTTTCCCCCTCTTAATGTTTTCAAGCCATTTAAAAAACCAAAACAAAACATTATTTTTGAAAGGAGACAAACTGCACCTTCAGTTTTCCAAGGTTTTCACATTAGACGAGCATCTAACAAGGTTCTGGGAAACGTAACTCTATCCACTCTCCTATCAGTTTTTCAGCCATCTCTTTGCAGTATTTCCCCCACCTCTTATTCATTTCTGAAAAGCACAGGAAAAATTATTTCTGGAGGAATTATTTTCACTGGAAGAAACAGATCCAAGGGAAAGGGTTAATAAAAACTGTTTCTCTTCTTTTTTTTCCAGGATAGGAGACAGAAAAACAGAAGTTCATGACAAAGCCCTCTGATGACTAATTCCTTTTGTTGCAATAAACACTGACAGCTCTCCGCTCCCACACAGACATACACTTGATTTCATTAGATGCTACTCAGATGCATACTCTAACAGTATCATGGAAGATACAGACACCCTGGTTGACAAGCAATACAGGAGGCGACAGAGTATTTCATTGGTCACACAGACAGCTACTTCCTTTTAGTACAGACAGACCGCATAACACCGTGACTGTTCCCAATACATTTCATTACCACTAATTGCTTGGTCATCTACCACAAAAAAAAAAAAAAAAAAAACAAACCAAAACAAAAACAAAAAATACATAGAGACCAGTTGTCAATGACCCATTTCTCTGGATGAATATACTCACATCCATCAGACTATGATATTCCTTATTGACTCATCAAACTTCTTATATGTATGTACAAGCCTACCTTGCGCATCAAAACCATAGCATATATTTTATTCCATACCAGTGATTAAAACACAGTCCACTGCCTCCAATAGACACAACTTTTAGAGATGGACAGGTCATTTGTGATTTTGTCGTCTCCTCTCTCTCCACTCTCATATGTACCTTTTTTCCAAAGTCAGCCTTGAAACAACTAAAAGGGATCTCATTTTTAAAAGAATGAGGGCTCATCACCTTCTGATAATTAAGCTTCTTTAAGGGGTCTCAAGGTGGGTAAGCATATTCATAGAATGGCCCATCATCATTAGTCACCACTAAAATCCTTGCCTATATTATATGAAACATGAAATAGCTAGGAATACAAGGAATACAACCAGGAATTCAACCCATAAAGCCTTCTTTGTGTGACTGAGAAGCCTCAGAAGTGCTTTGAAAGGCTTGAAGGAAGAGAAATGATTTTAACAAAAGAACAAAAAAAGAAAACTTGAAAGAGAACAGAAGTTCTGAAGTGCGTGGGGGTGGGAGAACTCTTCAGTGCTAGGAACACCAAAGAGATCTCTAACTCAAAGCTACCAGAATAGCTTAAAACAAGCTGATTTGGCTGTAGCTTGATATTCTTACTTCAACAGTGACTGTAGTTTGTTGCCCAGGGGACTGTACTGTGGATCCAACTGGACTGTGGTTTAATTTGCAGAGGACCTAGAGGATGGTTGCTCCCTATATCCTGACAAGAGCAGTTCAGTTTCCAGGAGGCTGTGCTTTCATGCCTAGCTTGCTGGCAAGGAAACCACAGCCTACCTCTTCCAATTGGCGCTGCACACAGGTGAAGGGACACAGACAGGAGGAAAAGGGTGATGGCATACATGAACTGCCCTCTGTCAGCAGAGCAGCTTTCAGATTACCACCAAAGGGCTGAATTGAGAAAGGGGCTGGCAGCCCCTCAGCTGCAACTGTGGTACATCTTGAAATTCCAATCCCCTCCTGCTCCCCTGGGGTAGTTTATGAGCCATTTTGGTTAGTGAACATTGGCTTCTAAAAATTAATGAGCGTTTCTGTTTTCAACATACGGTCAATTGCTGATTGTTCTGTTCTAGTGAGCTAGGCTGACGAATACATACCACCCACAGATAAAAAAAGAGCTGGGCTTTCCTGCAGTGTGTTTAGAAAAGGGAAGAGGAAAAAACCCAACAAAAATACTAAGCCAAATTCCAAAGGCACATCATGATGACTGCACTGTAAAAACATACTTAATAGGAATCTAAGCTATGCAAAGGTATGTTGTTCTTCAGCTAAGGTCTTACTGAACACTTGGATCTAGTCATTTCCCTTTTTTTCTGCATCCAAAACTACACCCTGTGTCCTACAGCCCTGGCCTTAACTGAATGCCAAATCATAACCAAAAAAAAAAGATCTCCTCACTCTGCTCACTCATGGGAATAGGTAACAATGTCAAATTCTCACATACTGATCAACTTGCCCTCTTACAGCAACACCCAGCTTACATGTCCACTTCATGCTGTCATTTCATGCTAAAGCATTCTCAGCTACCCACTTCCCCAGGGAAGTGGCTCAGCACAGCCGGAGGCAAACATGCACATGGCCATTTTACAAACTGACCACATGCACAACCTGCACAATCATGTAGGACAGCAGGTATAGCTATCCAACCCAAAATGTCAAGTAATAAAAGTTCTGATTAAGAATAAAACAAAAGAAAAAGGCCAAACGTTCCTTGCCAGTCACAAGACATGCTGCCCACCAGTAAATTAATTTTTTTATGCCACTGCATACATTGCATGTGCCTGCTATCTACAGTCATGTGTTCACCTCATGAAAAATACATGAAGCCCTAAGTAGCATTAATAGGGTTTATGAGCTCATCACCTGGACAGAAATTCCCTTTATGGTTCTAATGAAATAACAGACATATACAGAGACCATAACCTTCGCAAAAGAAAAAAAAATCCTAATCTCTGTTCCTCCCCCACCTGAAATCTTGATGCCCCCCTAATGAAAAGCACACTCTACCAGAACCAACATACTAAAGAATCCCCCTTCATTTAACAACAAAGCATCTCCGAACCTTGTTATACATCTATCTTGTGTACAGCAGGCTGGGCTCACAGGAGCGAGGAGATAAACAGGAGCTGGGAGCAGGAGGTGGCCGTTATGAGGAGGAAAAGAAAAAGCAGGTACCATGTGAGGGTGGTGCAGCAGAGGACAAACAGGAGAAACAGAAAAGCAGAGAGCAACAGGGGAAAGTGAAAGGGGGGAAGGGAGAGAGCATTTGATCGATTACTGTGTCTGTATTAACTCAGTCACAGGGCTCTGATGATCTCTAAATGGACTGAGCTCTGCTCTTATGGTTTGTGATACCAGCAGAACCATTTGATTGAATTACGATTCTTCAATTGATCGCTCCATATCAGTAATCTTTGACTTCTCTACTCACCAGCCAGCTTCTCTTACAAAGGCTACTTTGATGGCAAGGAATACTTTCCTGACATTTTTTAGCTGGAGCAAATCAGTATATGAGTTGAATTTCTCCTGTTGACATTTCACAGGGAGAGCAACACGGCAGGTACCACTGCCAGTCCTTGATAGCAATGAAAGGGCAGCTAAGAAGAGACAAATACACTTGGGGATACAATGGGCAACCCTTTGAACTAGGCAGAGATGAAGGCTACTTCTAGATAAAACAGGCCTGCACCCTCATGCCATACATTCATTCTTTTCAAGCTGTCCTGCTTACATCCAGCTTTACTGAACAAGCATTGGTGCTGTCAAAAACCACTGCCTTTTTGCATTTTACTGAGAGGCAAGGACATACTTGCTTTACTGTTTGGTAATGAGAGAACAGAGTGTAGGAAGTCCCCACAGACAGGGTGCTAATATATTAAGTGCTGCACAAAGGCAGAACAGTTTCTGCCTTAATAATTAAATATCCATACACAAAATCAGAGCTACAAGATGGACAAAGAGATGGCAAATTACACAGAGACAAAAAGAATATTTCAGCAGTTTGAGACATATTGGTCTGGATGACATGCCGAGCTAAACCGATCTCAAAAAAAAAAAATGAGCCTTACACTCACTCGAACAGGAATTGAAGTGATTGTTCTTTCATGAGTTTTAAGCTCAATGCTTAAATATTTAAGTTCCTGTGTTTCTGCCTAGCATACTTGTTGCCTCTCTTCTAAGTGCACAGGTTTGGGTCTTTTCTCTTATAACAACAAGAGAGGTGAAAATTTCAGAAGAAATTTGAAGGGAAAGAAGGGGGAAAAAAAGTGTTAACTCTGCCCACTTTTATAGGGAACTCCAACTTCTCTTGTTTCCAGAGGAGAGGATCAAACCACAAAGAAAAATATTAAGTAGTCATATCAACAATGTAGATTATATATATAACCGAATCACAAAAGCAGAATGAAACAAGATAGAGACTGCTTTGTTTTGCAGCAGAGACTTCAGACTGTTTTATGTCAGCAGCTCTGAATTCACTGAGAAGGTACTGTGGTGAAGATGAGGGGAGTATACTCAACATCAGCAACTCTTCCCCTTATACACTGACCCTTGGTGGTTACCAGGTAGCAGAAGCTAAAACAATCTCATCAGTGGTCCGAGTTAATCTAAGTGAAGTTAACCCTATGCTATTTTCAGCTACTTTTTGCCCATTACCTTCCCATCCTTCCAAGACTAGTAAACAATTTTTTGTCATGCTATAATACTAACCTTGCTATATCAGTCTCTATTCCTAATAACTGGCAAGTGGAGAGAGAGAAAGGTGACTAGGAAAGAAAAAAAAAGTGTGAAGCATATAATGACAATTCTCAAAACCAGGGTCAAATCTTGAGCAATGATGGGTATCAGAAGGCAGTTCAGGCACAGGGCAGTTCTTTAGACTCGGATCTGTAGCAAAGCAACTATACCCTGAGGCAAATACATCCTTTCACCAGAAGTTTGCAGCACCTCAAGAAAAAGGGACACATTCACAGTTAATATATTTCTAACTTCAGTAACTACTTCCTTTTTGGAACTGCCAAGACAAGTGATGCATCGATTTTCCTACAGCTCACACTGCATGACTGGTATCAAGGCTGTATAGGTGTCTGGTGAAACGTTCACAAATTTCTCTGAAATAGTAAAGACAAAGAAACACAACTTTAATCAAATCTGAGATGCTGAGACCAGTATGAAAACTTCTCTATAAGGCAGACTCATTCTATTTAGTCACAATTGAAACTAAGCCATTACTGAAATCTCATCCAAAGACCTTTGCAGAAAAGCACCTGCAACATTATCTGCATATACTTGGAAAGTAACCTTTGCAGAGGCAGCAATAGCAGGGCAAGTGAAATTTGCATTTTAGAACTAGATAGAGAAGCAGGCTGCAGAGAGATGCTGAAAAAGGAAAAAGAAATCTATAGCTGGCCGTGGCCTGCTGAATCATGGGACAGGTGTCACTAGCAGGGGTACATCAATGACTGACATTCTCTGTCAAAGCTTCAGGCTGCAACTGCATCCAATTCGGCTATTCAATTGCTATTAGCACCTGCCTCCTACATTACATATGTATTTTGCTCACTGGATTTAGAAACATATACATACATGACAGACAACTGAAGATTAGAGACATGTGTTACACATCACCACAGTGTTACATTAGGCTCCTGCTCTAACCAACACCCCTTACCCCCATCCCAGGAAATCTGCCTCATTTATGGGGTGAGCTGCTGAAGGCAAAAATTTCACAAATTTAGAAACTGCCACCAACATGTATTAACTAAATCATGTCCCAGAGGAAGGACTGCTCCTTATAGGACATTTGGCAAATGCCACCATCACTGAAGAAAAGCCAGGCCCAGGGGAAACTCCTTACAACTACAGCAGAAATCTGTGTGAGTAAAACCCAGGTCCTCTATCTTCCAAATCAGAGGTGTCTCTTCTGCCTTACCAGCACAACCATCCAACATATTTGTACTCCCCATCAATGTTAAGACATAGCTGTTTTACAATGCATGCAGACACTGATTTTTTTTTTTTTTGCATATAAAGTTTATCATCTAATCACTCACATAAGGAATAGAGTGACAAGTAACATTTGAGTAATCAGAATAAATGTATAAATATCCTATAGTTACACAGTTGTTACAGCATATAATTTCTTAGTTAGTTTTCTGCTTTTACAGCCATCATCAATAGTGACTTCAATCCCCTCTTAAACATTAAATGATCTCTACAGAAATGGTCTCAGGTGAAAGAGGAGGAGGAAAACCTCATTCTTCGCAGTAAAGAGGAGAACAGCAGGTAGAGATGAAGGCATTGAGTGATCATTGCTTCCTTGGGTCCCTTGGGATGTGAATTCCCCAGAAGCTGCTCATGGTCCTAGACAGATCCCAATCTCTAGCACTCCTACCACATGGCTTTCTCCTCTTTGAATTTTGGAATGCAGCTCAGTTAAACAGGTCCTACAGATAGCATCTACCCCTTTGTAATGCAATAAGCCTTTGCAGAAGTCTCATTTCCAGCAGGGCTTGTTCCCCGGCACAGGCCACACTTCATAAACCTATAAGTGTTGCTGCTGGTAGGGCAAGGCTATTGCTTTCAGCAAGGTCTGGTGCTGCCTTCAGTTTCTACGTACAGCAGCAGCTCAGAGTGTTACAGCACACCTGCAAGTCTATTTCCCCCCTCACACAGAATACAACCATTCTAAGACTAAGAACAAATAAATAGTAAAGATTTCCCTATCAAATGTCATTATTTTAGTGTCTGCTTCCCTTCCCAAATATGATGGAAATTCAGAATTTGGGCTTGTATAAAAGACACCATTCTGTAAGCTTTGAATCAGCTTGATAAATAAGACATTTGAATATAAAAGTTAAATGTTTACAACTTCTTGAATCAAGCCTTTCATCTCAATTTGAGCCAGTTGCCTCTTCCTGCCTCAAAAAGCCATACTCCAAGGTACTATATTTCCCAAGGGGGATTTAAACAGTTTCTCTCACTTTCTCATTGTCCTCTTTATACCAGATTATCTAGCTCCAGTTTGTCTCCCTCGCATATCATGGTTGTCTGACCAATAAAATACCATCATTTCATCCAGAAGAGAGCACAGCATGTGCTGGGAAACACAAACCTGAGCAATCTGCCTGTTTTGTAGAGGTGAGGGTAGCAGGAACACATCTGTAATGAAAACCTTCTGGTCAGCTCAATCAGGCTTGTGGTGATAGGACAAGGGGGAACGAGTATAAACTGGAGAGAGGCAGATTTAGACTAGACATTAGGAAGAATTTCTTCACCATGAGAGTGGTGAGACATTGGAATAAATTGTGTAGTAAAGCTGTGGCTACCTCATCCCTGGATGTGTTCAAGGCCAGATGGGGCCTTGGGTAACCTGATCTAGTGGGATGTACCTGCCCATGGCAGGGAAGTTGGAACCAGATGATCTTTAAGGTCACTTCCAACCCTAACTATTCTATGACTCTGTGAACCAGAGAGAAGGTACCTTCACAGTGTCAAGCATCAGAAAACCAGGCTAGTAATCTGTCAGATGCAGGCAGACTTAGCGTATCTAGCAGCACTAGCAAGAGGCCCTGGAACATCTGCTGGCATTTGGTAACTGCTACTGCAAACTCCTTCGCATGTGAAACACAAGCAGCACTACCAGCAAATTCCCAAAGAGACTACATATCATGCTGCATCCAATAGGGAAACCACACTTTGATAAATTGGCTAAACACACTGAGATTTGCTGGTTGTGTGGAAAACATTGAAATATGAGCTGCCCACAAAATTTAAATAGGCCACATAAATAGGTTCTCACATCTCAGGCACAGGACATGCACAAATGGTTTCCAGTCCTCACAGGCAGAAAGTGTTGCAGCTGCTTCTCGCCTCTTCCCATTGTCCAGCAGGAACACAGAATCAAGCATGCATATTATAACTCTCAGCAGTTCTACAAAGCTAGCAGCAAGGGAGGAGGCAGCACACCTGAAGTATTCTTCTCTCTCATCAGGCTGTGCTGAAGTGGCCTGGGAGTAGCTGATTGCAGCCAGACTCTCCTGCTGAGCCAGATGAATACTACAGAAGGCAGTTTCCAGCTGGACTGGGGTAAGGTACAGTAACACTGGCCACAAAGAGCTGAGACTCAGAAAGAAAGGTGAACTCTGGGATAGCAGAATGATCAATGGACCCAGTGTCGTGTTCAAATAAAAGTTTAGACTTGTTGACAGGACACTGTATTCATAAATAAACAGGCCTAAACAGATGTGCCCTTTAAGCAGCTCCTATATGAACAAGACATACCAATCAAGACTGTCAGCTCAGGCTTCCCAAAAATCACTATTTAAAAAAAAAATAATTAAAGCCCCTTCATCTCTCATTCAGTCTGTATCACAGAGAAACACAGAGTAACTCACTGTCAATGTTAATTGGTAAGTTTTACTGGAAACATTCAACTTCTGTAAACACCTAACACCTATTTGCTTAAATTTCTCAGGGCTCAAACCCTCATGCTTAGCTGGCTGGGGGAACTGCACTGCTCTTCCCAATTCAGACAAGGCCAAGATCAACCATGACACCTTCATAAGGCCTCTGCAGACCTTCTCACCCCTCTCTTGCTGTGTTAGGGCCAAAAAACACAGTAAGGAAAACACACTGTCTCCATATGTCACAGTGGCTTTTAGGAATCAAGAAAGTTTCAGAAAAAGTAGATATAGCTGCAAAAGAAATACACATACTTTGAGGTTATTAAATATTAAGTATAATTTCCATACAGGGTTTCATATGCATCAATGGCTTTCAAGTTCCTTCCAGAAACCCTACTACTGCTTAGTTTCTTCAAGATCTGTCAAGCAGCATATATCTCTTTCATTCATAAAGGACAATATTTCAGTGAGTGTCTGCAAAAACTTGTTCAGGGGTTTTGACATTCCAAGCTGCTGGCTTGACAAAACAAATTGCGGTCTTTCACATAGCCCCATCTTCATCTGACAGTGCCCTTGAAGACAGCAGGCAAAGGCCTCAGCTGAGAAGCCTGCACCTATCATTTCCTTCCTGTTTCTTTTCCTTTTGCCACCTCAAGAAGTTAGATCAAAGCATCACCATGGGAATACCTCACTAAAAAGCCAGTCCTTCCCTTGACCGGATCAACAGCAACATTATACATGGCTGCAAGTTCTTGCCTATCAGACAATGCTTATATAGAGCAGAGGGACAGTACTCTCAATCCATTTTTAATAGCAGTTGCAGAAATCTCATGGTAACTCCAGAAGGATGGGAAGGGAGGAAGGTTCCCACTCCCCTCCAAAACTCCTCCTTCAGACATATCTGATCACATTAAGAACAAGCAGCTCAAAGATGTGTAATTTAACATAAAAAAAAAAAGACACCAGCAAACCCCCAAGGGAGTGCTCCAAGTAGCAGAACTAATGAAGCCTCATTTTCTACAGATTTGCATCTCATGATTGATTGACTTCAGTGCATAAGGAAGAGTAAAAGCACCAGCTGAAACTTTGCCTGCCCTTGGGGCATTTATAACAACTCACTCCTGTGGATTTTCGCATCTATTAAGGTTTGAGTCTCCCGCTCTGGGCAATTCAGAAGGCCCTTACAGGAAGTTATTTTACTTAGCTTGACCATCACTGCAAAGGGAGGTCACATCAGCACAGTGGCAGAGACCACTTCATCAATTCACTGATGCGCGACTTGAGAGGAATGGAGTCCAAGACAATTTCACCTTGCCTGGGCTGGGTTGAATTTGAGCCCAGAAGGAATTATAACTCTGATTTGTCACAAAAGGGTTGGAGAACAAGCCTTAGGAGGAGTGGCTGAGGAAGTTGGGATTGTTTAGCCTTGAGAAGAGGAGGCTGAGGGGTGACTTTATTGCTCTCTACAACTACCTGAAAGGAGGTTGTGGAGAGGAGAGTGCTGGCCTCTTCTCCCAAGTGACAGGGGACAGGACAAGGGGGAATGGCCTCAGGTTATACTAGGTGAGGTTCAGATTAGATATCAGAAAGAAAATTTTCACAGAAAGGGTCATCAGGCACTGGAACAGACTGCCCAGGGAGGTGGTTTAGTCACCATCCTTGGAGGTATTTCAAAGATAGGCAGACAGGTGCTCAGGGACATGGTTTAGTGGTAGATATGAATGGTTAGACTCCGTGATCCAAGAGGTCTTTTCCAACCTGGTGATTCTATGATTCTAAAACACAGAAAGACAAACTTTCATGACCAAAGCTGCTTCTCAAGTGTCTACAGGCATTATTTACATGGAAGTTTTTGCCTTAGCATTTGATGTTGAAATAGCACTTCACATTTGAGACAGAGCACTGACAATCCCTACTTTCAGCCATGTGTCCACAGGGGTCTGGATGACAGGAAAAACATCAAGTCTTAAAGCCTGTCAAGCAACACAACTGCAATAACAGAGACACCTTTCACTAAAGGTCAAATACTGAAATCTGAGGCCCGATCAAGCTATCAAAAAATCCCAAAAGGAATCAGCGGCACAGGTTTAAGCAGAGTTACAACTTCTTCTGACAGGCACAGGAAAGCCCTGCCAGCACTGGCCATTCATAACTGCTGCAAGGACATTGCTGCTGGGACCACACCAAACATCAAAAGCTCAACAGAGTGTCATTGCTTCAGGTTGAGCGGCCACATCCCTGGCACACAGAAGTCCTGGGTGTTCGTTATGCCTGAAGCAATTGTACATGAGACAGCGACAAAGTAATTAAACTTTGAATCCTCCAGAAGAAGCCTGCATTTGTCACTGCTGAGTCCCTCATGTTAAAAGGAAATGCCTTGATGGGTGACATCACGTGGGTTCAAGGTAATAAACCAGCCTCTTCTCCCAAATAAATATCCTACTGCATTATCCAAGAGAGAGACTCCTTTCATTCTTTAGGCACTATGCTTAAATATTAGGTAATTAAGCTTGTTAATCTTAAGCCAACACTGTAGCTGGACAAGATATGAGCAGTGAGGCTTATTTTCAGACTTCCTGAACAATCAATGTCACTAAACATTTGCACCTTGTAAAAAGATCAGCTAGAGAATCAAAATACTGTATGTAAAGAAGAATGTTTACAAGTGCTAAGCTTCCTTGTCAATCAAATCCTTCAAAATCCTGGCAGTTCTGCTTCCCGATTAAAGCAAGCCTGCCTACTTAAAACCATTCCTGTTCTGTTCTCTCCTTTCAGCATGACTGCCTCACACCACTGATCAACTCATCAGTTACCAAAACTGGGAGGTTGCTCCATGTCACATTCCAAAACCCGTCACCATGTGTTTTACTGTAGCAATGAGCTTCACCAACATTAGTGCCTGATGTTAGGCCAAGCTGTACACACACACACACACAGAGCAGACACTTCCCAGATCATAAACAAACAGGATAAGGGATGGTGGTATTAAATGCCTTCACAGACGGCCAATGAGAAAAATCCTGTAACCCATCCACAATCAGTCTGTGGGATGGCTTAAAATGCTCTCTCGAGTTCCAGTCCAGTGCCTTGAACATTAATCCTTGCTTAACCTACCCTCTCAGCTCAAAAAAAAGAAAAAAAAAAACCTCTACTACCAAGAGTATCTGAACGACTTCTACAAACAACCATCTCTAGTACCAAGTCACCTAGGCAGCAATATTGTTCCTCTTTTACACTTTATTCCCAGACCCTTTTACATGCATATGTAGTAATTTTTCGTGCAAGCCTTCCCTACTGCCAAATCTTATGTGCAATATGGAGCTTTGTAAAACAAATACTGTTTGTACTTATAAGAAAAAAAATTGATAGACAGGCAATCCGCAAAAGAAAAACAGGTTAAGTGAAGCCACTACATTATATAAGTAAAGAGTGAGAATAGCACTAATATGGTCAGGCAAAAATATACAAAACAAATCAGTGCTTAGGTCACAATTACTTCTGCAAAAACAAACAGCAAACGAATATGCAATTCAATATAATGCATGTGAGACAACAGGACTTTTAAGTGCTTGATATACAGACACACACGCTTAAATCATAAATGTGAAATTAAACAACTAGATCTGTGAGCCATAGAGCTAATGAAAATCCTTTTCTTATGGCTAAGGATCTCATGGCTGGTCAGTTTCAATGTCTGAGAAGGTGTGAACGCTAAGCAAACTTCCTCCACAACAGAGCCATAACCAGGGCTTTCTCCTGGATAAACTCTATGGGGGTTAATAAAGAGCTAGCCTCACACTATACTTTCTCCTTCAGTCAGGTCAAACCAAAATGCTCTCATCTCCTACACTCGGATACTTATTTTCAGAAATCACTTTTTCTTAAATGCCCTGCAGTCTGAAATAACTGGCAGGCCCTACAGCTATGATGGGCGGGGAGAAAATATAAAGGAGCACACACAAAAACGTCAGCTATTTTGGTTTCTCTCCTTCTTGTATTTCAGTAGTGAGATGGCTGCTCTACCAGCTCACGGCAGGTAGTAATGACGAGCACCGCTACTGATGACATCCTAAACCCTCCTTGCTCCAATTATGCAGGAGCATACCAATCTGTATTTAAGCACAGTCCTTGCATTCTCACAGTTTGCTAATGGGGAACAGCAGCAGCTGGTCAGTTTATAGCAGTCAGAAAGTGGTACCAGAAGGACCTGTGACTGTTAGCTAGGCAGAGAAGAGCAGGATAGGCATGGTTTCTCTTCCCCAATCTGCCAGATTGCCACAACTCCACAATTAACCTTTAATCCAGCAATTGTTAGGTCTTTCAACCTGTTTCCAGCTGGTTTTGTGGCAAGTGCAATGTGCACGTACTGGGATTAAATTAAATCAGAAAGAAGAGTTGCTATGTTTCCTTTAATTGTCTGCTTTGCAAGACATAAAAAGCAAAAATAACAGATTCCATAACCTTAAAAATTTCCATAAAGCAACATGCTTACATCTCAGAACTGCCAGAAAGCCTGTAGCCCATCAGGTTTCAACAGAAAGACTTGCTAGCCAAACCTCCTGCACAGGAGCAGGAGTATAAACTGGCAGATGCCACCAGCACTGAGCATTCAGGGTACTAGCCCTGATCCTACTGTGAGCACATTAAGCAAGTAGTTTTACCTTTCTGTCTCTTTTTTTTTATCTGTAAAATGGAAATGCTGCTACTTAAGTAGAGGAATTCAAATGAAGGACTACATTCAGGCAGGCTCTAAAATGCGACAGTGTTGATTGTCAGAGACCTGAGACAGCCCAAAATAGCTGCAAGGATATTTTACCTACATCCTTATTAGACTCTGGTTATTCCCAGAGGTGAAAGATAGTAACAGCCTAGCATTCCTTGCAGGTTTAGTCCAACACGTTAGAGGGAAATTAAGTTAACCAAGGCCAGGGTGTCACCATCAGTGACCTAAGTAATTCCACTTGCAATTTAATATTTACTTTAAGAATAACTCAGTACATTTACCCTAATTTTAGCAAGCATGCTTCTTCCAAACCTCAGGACTCAAATAGTGAGAAAACTTGTTGATTCACAATGTTATCCTAATCATAAACTAGCTTATCTCCTGATTCTCTCATGCCAACACTATTCTGTCAACTCGAATAGACCTTTTCTGTTCTTGCTCTATTTTGGCTCAGTGTATTTACAGAAGTCAACTCCATTTCTCCCGTCTTTATTTTAGCAGGCCAAACAAACTCAGCTTCTGTTGAGCCCCTGTTTCTACTGAAGGCTTCACTGAATCTCAAGAGGTAGGGCTGCAGCAGAACTGCATTTCTGCTGTTAATTGCAGTACTTATTACACTTTCATATCATACAGAGCAGCAGCACGCAGTCTATGGGTGCCCAGACTATCTGAAAAAGTAAAACAGCACATAGAACAGGAGGTCACAGAAGTGCAGTACCCTCTATAGAGTACACTACTGTATATTGCTTGTCAATTCCATTGCAAAAGGGGCAGCCGGAACACAGAGAACATTTTCTCCTTGCATCAAAGCACCACAATAGAGGACTTGGGTGCACAGGAGCTGCAAAACTCTAGACAGCCCAAGGATCCTGCATAATAGCATGAGGATTCTATGAAAACAGAGGCAAACTCACCAACTCTCCAGTCTTTATGTTCAAACACTGGGTGAGAAGCCAAGATTATCTTCAAAGCTATTTCAGCTCACTAACCTACACACATTTCTTGGGACATATTACCTTTAGATACTAAAGTACGTGCGGGTCAGGTGGCAAATAAACAACAAACATTTAGTTTAGAAGTTATAGCATGGAAAAAAAGATGGGAGACCTACAAAGCACATACTTATCTTCTACACATACCTGAAGGTACTTCCCATTTACAGAAAGGCCTATCTCCAAAGTTATCAGCTCCAGGTTTGCCCTTTCCCCACGGCTACATCAGTCACATCCCATAACATCTGCCACTGTGTTAAAAACAGCAGCCGACACCATGTAATGAGCTCTGCAGAGCTCTAGAAGCACCTGGCAAGCTTCCTCAAAAAACCCACAAGACCTACATCTGCATCTACCTATTTTTCCAGCAAGGGCTTGGCTCCTGTCACAGTACCACCACCCCTCCCAATTTCCAGCTCCTTCTTTTGATGCTCTTTAGGTGGGACTCATGGTAAAGCACACACTGCCTCTCTGCTCCCAGGAATACAAGCTTCACACAGCATCTACAAGACACAAGTACTTTCTTCACAGAGATTTTGCTGCACCAGATGACTCTTTCAGGTGACTGGCTTCACTGAAGTATCAGAAAAAGATGCTTGAGCATCCCAGGCAGGCAATTACAGGATGACTAGTCCATGTTAAAAAAGTTTTTTCCTAATCCTGTCAGATGCTGCTTGCATTAAGCCCTGAAGCTCTAAGATATATTGATCACCATCTCCTTTTATCCTGCACAACAGAGCTGCATTTATTCTCAAATTCCTTGGCCATCTCTAATCCCACTCACTTGACAACCTGAGTGATCGCTAGTGGCACCAACTTCTGCTGCCCTAGTTAGAAAGACTGTACATACATATTTCTGTTTCAGGTAACCGTTAGCTTTTCAGTAAAAAATGAACTGAACATTTGACCCAGAAGCGTCTGCCCCATGCCAGAGCTTGCTTGATATCTATGTGCACACAAACCAGCAACCGCTACAAGTGGTAAGGCTTTGCTGACCCCCAGAGTTACTAGCAAAGTCCATCCGTATTTCTTGAGGTATGCTAGATGTTACTGAAAGGAGGACAAGGGCAGCAAAAGTGCTAATCTTAACAAGCAAAGATCAGTTTACTCCTTTTTCAGCTCTGCTAAGGCCACTTTTATTTAGGAAAATCAGAGAAGTGAAGTTATCTAGGAGAACCTCAGCTCATACCTTCCACAAGAGAAGGTTAGTTACCACCAAACTGCAGCTGCATGCTACCACTCCAAGCCTTATATTTTCCATACTTAGCAAAGTAGCCAAGCCAAATTCTTTTTCCATAAACGAAAGATAATTACTATATCCCATGCACACATAATTATTCACACAGTACTGTTCTACACCTGTCACTGTTTCACTTACCTTTGGTACACTCTCCCACATACAGCTGCATTGGGCTGGAAGTATCCTGTTGATGTCTGTCCTCCATCTCCAGGACCATAGCTGGGTTCATTGCTTAATCCAGATATTCACATGTTCAAAGCATTTTGATGCTATTGCCTGACCCTTTGCATAACATCAACTGCAGGACATCACAGAGTGTTTTCTGAAGCAGCCCATAACTCCCCTGGGCATCTTTTTATAAAAGACCAGTCTAAAAGTTTCAAATCCTGCTTTAGTCTACTATAACTTTCACAGGACACAGTAATCTGTATTATTCCAGTCAAGTGCATACTATTGATCTATACAGTAGTATGATAAGATTGTCAATGCCTTCCATTCCAATCTTCATGCATCCTCACCCTTTTTAATTCTTTGAGGGGGAGAAGAAAGGGAAAAAGTTAAAATCACTGCCAGAAATGAAGCAGAGGATTTTGGTGCGAAGATCTCCTTCTGCTGTCCTCCCCTTTGCTGACTGCAGTTAATCAAGAATCCAGTATAGTTAGCAACCAGTCTAAATAGTTTCATCCAAGCTGTAGCTCCACATAAGTGACAGCACACACCATGGGGCTAAGTTCTTATCCTACCGGAGGGCCATCACAGGCAGGGTCTCTCCATCCCACAGATATGCTGCTTGGCCCTTGCAGGGCATGTCCAAGGCTGCTGCCCCCATAACAGTGGCTGGGAAAACTC
The DNA here is from genome assembly GCA_033558105.1 of Coccyzus lansbergi. Lineage (NCBI taxonomy): Eukaryota > Metazoa > Chordata > Aves > Cuculiformes > Coccyzidae > Coccyzus > Coccyzus lansbergi. Next base: position 1,009,234 of record JAUMJK010000631.1, on the reverse strand, counting down.
CTCTTTATTTTGCCAGGTTGAGAACTGGTGGCTTAATCCCAGTCTTTGTGCTGTTCTCTGCTCTTCCACCTAGCTCCAGACCTGCAAGAACACACAGCTTACCAGAGAGGTGCCATGTTATCCAGGTGGGCTCCTGCCACTAGGTTGCCTTCACCAGGTAGGAAACACCTACAATGCATCTTCCATTTCTACACCATTTGATGAGGAAGAAGGCCATCTTCAACCACAGCTTGTTGCCTGAATGCAGACCTCGTGCCCTACAGCACAGGCTTACAGTAAGGAGAAGCAGGAAGAGAATAAGCCCTCCAAAACACCTGCTTTTGTTGTTGTGCCTCTTGCTTTGTTATCCCCTGAGTGCCTTCACCCCACCCTAAACACAGGTAGGTCTCATTAGAGTTAACACTCACTACTGTCCTCAGCTTTCACCTGACTGGTCTTTCTCCTCTAGCCCCTCAGCAGGGGCAATCAGGGCTTCCTGCAGCTGTGACCTGCCCTCCACAGGTGATGGAGAGGAAGTGGGAGACGGCAGACTTGCTTTGTATGGCTTTGCTTTGCTGACCAAGGAACCCAGAAGAGAGGCTGATCTCCTTCAAAGTCTCTGTTAAGTACTTTATAAAGTAGGCTTCCTTGGTTTGCTAAATAGAGCTTCAGTCTCCCCGATTGTCTGTTTCTATACCCTTTGCTGTCTGTTTAGACCACGGGGGTTGGAGAATGCCATCTCTTGGCACAGGAGTATGCAGCAGCTTATGTGAAGGAGCCTTGATCCCAGCACAGCTGTGACCTGCAATCAGAGCAGGACACAGCCACAGCATCTTTTGTGGATCTGTTTGAGAGCTGAAGACCCCTGAGTACAATATAAAAGACAATACAACTGAAAGGGGAAAGATACATGCATGTGACTTAGGATGTTCGCCTCTCTGGAGTCAGCAGTGAGAAGTACCTCCAGAGAGCAATTCAGAGCACCTGTCTCTGCATTGACTGCACAGTGAATTAAGACAGCCTGTCCTTTTAGCACAGGCTAATCTAATGTAGGTGTTTTGAGTTAGGCAGTGCAAATGCAGTTTCCCCTTTCTTTCCCTACCTCAGTAATTTCCTAGCGTTGCTTAAATGCTATCAAAATCGTATGGAAGGTTGGGTAGAGAGAGTATGTTGGAGTCACTGCCATCTGCCTGAGTATACAGCTGGGGATATTAATAATTTCTTCCACTGGAGCTTGAGGGGAAAAATAGGAAAAAAAAGCAAAAAAAACAAGTGGCTTGTAGCTTCCTGTTTGAATTAATCTTCTCTGACAACTGCTGATTTGGGCTTGTGATTCGATCTTCCATATGTCTACCTCTATTGGTCAATTAAGTGCAGGGGGCGATTGGGAGAAGCAGTGATGCTCAGACTCATTATATGAGGAAGCGTCACACAGTACTTAGGACATGCAAAGCTGGCTGGCACACTTGGCATTCGCACGGCCAAGTTGAGCATGAGGTAGCTGCTGCCACTGCTTTTCAGGTCAAGGAGATTGTCCCTGGCTCCTACAGAGACAAGACACAGCTGCCTGGCTGTTGACCGTTTATGAGCAAGGGGCACAGATGCAAAGAGGGAGGGAGCAAAAAAAGAACAAGGAATTGAGGGGAGCAAAGGATAAAAAAATAAGTAACAGACTACAGAAACATGAGTAGCTTCTTCTGTTACCCATTGCTGCAGACAGACAAATACAATACATGCCAGGAAGGTTAGGAGACCAGAAGAGAAAACGAGAATCAGCTTAGAATAATCCTGGTTACTACATATGAAGGAAAATAAATGGAAACCAGGACATTAAAAGAGATGTAGACTTGGAAACTGGTAATGAACAAACAAGGGCTGCAGGAGATAGTGGACAGCAAATTAAGTTACAGATCTGCAATGCTCTGTAGCAGCTGCAGCAAAAGTTAACATAATGCTGTGCTCCATCTTCAGAAAAATCACATCAGAAAGCAAAGAGGTACTGGCCCTCTGTGCTGATCTGACAGGACAGCCCCTGGAACACTGCCCTCAATTCTGGGCAACACACATTTACAAAAGATGTTGATGAGCATGGGAATATAGGGAAGAGCAGCAAAAAAAAAAAAAAAAAAAAAAAAAGTGATTAAGGGTCTGAAAGCACTGACATATGAGAAGAGATTAAAATAATTAAATATGTATTGCTTGGCAAGGGGTAAGATTAACGGTCTACAAGTGTGTAAATACCAAGAAGGTAGAGCAATTGTATTAAGGAGTATAAATGTAAGTGTAATAGAGTAAAAGTAAATACAGGCTCAATATTAAAAAAAAAAGTCCTTAGCCTTCGGATTTATTATTTTTTTAAACTCTCCTTGAGAAGGTGAGGCTTATTGTTTGCAGCAGCTGTAGCAGCATCAAAAGAACAGGGTTGCAGTCATGCCTCAGTGGCAAGTCTCTACTGAAAGAGACTCAGACAAGAAGGTAAAATCTCATAAGTCACCAGTGATTAGGAGCAGCCCAAACTGCCTATAGACAGATTCACAGAAGTCAGGGCTGTGACACACCTACAGGTCCAGCTGCCATGGCTGAAGGTACCATGGAAAGGGAATGGAGGTTGAGCTCTGTCTTCAAAGGGGACCCAAACCCCATTTTTATTGGGTGCAGAAGTTGGGGTTAGCTTCTAACCATCTTCCTCTTCCATTGTTATGCCCATTTCTTCCATTTTCACTGGCTAAAGCAGGAATGCACCAAGATGCTATTTTCCTGCTGGTCTGTTCAGCAAGGGCGTCCCCTCATCTTGGCTTACTCTGCTTTCTCTGCTAACAGAGTGCAGCGGTACAGCCCCATGTCAAAGAACCATCAGCAGAGGGTGCGTTCTGCAGTGCCGTGAAAAGCGCTGCTGGCACTGCTGCAGCAAGCTCGCCAAAATTGGCCTTGTCACTTTAAATACATTAGACAATAAATCATCCCTCTGAGACATCCCCAAAGGAAAAACAGGGGAAAAAAATAGCACTTAAAAGCCCTTTTCTATTACAAAGCCTCTGGGGAGCTTTTAAACTTGGAGAGTTTTCTAAGTGAATTTTATGCTTTTTTTCCCCCTTTGCCTGCCTTTATTATCAGTTGCTAACATTAGCCTTGCCTTCCCATGACCAAACTCTAATTCAGACTCCTTTTTCTTGCCTCCCGCTCTTAAGTTTCTCCCGCTTCTCTCTCCCCCTCGTATATGTACACATACAAACGCCTGTAATGGCTGTACAACAGTCTCTTTACCATTGAGTTTCTCCTCTTAAATTTAAATTACTCCTTGCCAATATTCCTTTCCTCCTTGCCAATATTCCTTTCCTCCATATCACTCTCTCCTTCCCTGCATTTCTCTTTACTTTTTCCCTTTCTCTGACTGTAACCCCCTCTCTCATCTGTCATTCTTCATGTCTGGCTGTACTAGAACAACTTAAAAAATGTTTTCCCTTCTTTTAGGAGGGCTATGAATATCTTGCAGCTTGAACCCATTTTTACAAAGCACTCTGGTGGGCTTCCTTTCTTATTGAGCACATTCCTTCACCCTTGCCTTTAAAGTCAGGAAGTACTAATAACCTATAAGAGCAGTATTTTGTCCCTCTAGTACAGGTCTCCAGTACTACCTTTTCCAAACTGGAGTAAGGAATCATGTTTCCTCCATTATCTAGCTCTCAAAAAGTCAAATATGGCTATGCAACTAGACCTCTCATGTAATGCTTAAATTGTTCTCCTTCATCCTGGGTGGGGTTTTTGCCTTACAATTTTTATCATTAAAAGCTTGAGGAATAAGTCCAATCCAGGTGTATGCCCTTCTAGTGCTCTCTGGGAGAAGTGGGTAGCAGTTTCCACTTAAACACAAGGAGTTTACATCTTCAATCACGTACATGGGTTGTCTGTCAGGGCAAAAAGACAGAATGTAAAGCAAGTGGGGGCAAATTTCAGGAAGCCACAACTCTGTGAAATAACTCAATGATAGCGCCATGATGGGAATCAAATCACACCTGTCAGCGTGCAGCTATCATAAAGCAACTCTTACACCCAGGGATGACCTAGCAGACTGGTATGAGTTAATTTTGCTGTGTTGCCCCTAGGATTGTTACTCAACTAATTTCCCACTAAGCTGACCCTGTCAGAGGTTGATGAAAGCAGGGTCAGCAGCAGCCTTTCATAATGATTATACTTCAGTTTCCTTTGGGTTTGTTCCTAGAGATGCAAGCCCAAAGTGACCTTGTGATTTGCAGTTCCACATAACTGCCACCTGAGTGCCAATGTTGCCATGGTTAGAAATGCTACTCCTGGAGAAGAACAACATAACCCAGTAGAAGATGGCAGGCTGACTAAAAATGAAGTTACCTGCCTTTGTCACTGGCGACCACCCCACTAATGCACCTCTCTAAACAGCACAAAATATGATATTTTTTTATCACTAGGGACAGTGAGGCTCTGTAAGAGGCATCAGAAGCAGACACACTTGATAACCCTGTCCTTTGCATATATTGCTGGATTTGCCCTGGATGGGGGACAAAGAAAAGAAGGAACAGGAATCACAACAGTTATTTGGCATCAAGCGATAAATTGGACAGGCTGAAGCATCGAACAAAAGAAAAGAAAAAGGCAATGGTAACAGAAATAAACCCATGACTTTGACACCTTGCGGCTTCCTGGTCTACTTGGTGGACAACATGCTTAGAAGCAGATGGGTGTCCTCCTCATCTCCAGCTCGTGCCTCCCCCTCCTCTCCAGTCCCTTCTCAACCACAGCCCAAGTAACTGAATAATAGCTCCAGAATAGCCAGAGGAAGGGGGGGGTGTTGCACAAATGTGCAGGACTAAAGTCTGTGTGAAAGGAAAAACTACATCCTGGTCATTTGTCCAGGGAAGCAGGAGGTGGAGACGGAAATGAAAGGTCTATGTTCTCCCTAATAATTTCCGCCACACTAAGGGAGAGAGTGTGACATACACCAGTGGATCGCAGCCATTAGAAATGAACCGCTGGTGGCTGGCAAATTGTAAATTAGAGAGCCAGAGTGAGAAGAAAGAAAATCAAAGGGGGGACAAGGTCGTGTTTTATTTCACTTGTAGCGCTTTTCAAATTCAGCCTTAACCAAACCTGATTAAAGTAAATCCCTTTTTTACGGCCTGTGGAGTCTATAAGATTATGGTGTTAATGGAAGTGTGATTCGATCCGTCAGTAATGGTGCATGTCGAGGCCCAGGCGCCTCAGACAAGTCCATTTTTTAAGACGTATTTACTGGTTTTTTTCCCCCTCTGCTTTCTTTTCTCTGCATTGCGGGGTTTAATTGAACAGTTTAAAGTGATTCTTCTTCAAGGCCCATTAATTGATTTTATTTGTGTATTCTCCAGGGGTCAAGGGGAAAATATATAATAAAACATAATCTCTAGGTCTGCGTTTGCCACAGTTTCCACCTTTCCACAAACATAAAGCACATTTCACCTTTAGCATTTCAGATTCCTTCTCTTCCCTCCCTTACTCCTTGCCACTAGTATTCTCAGATGTTTGTCTCTCTGCTTACCCTTCTGCACTGTTTATCTCTAAAATTTGCCACTCTTATTGTTAGCACAACGCGGCAATCTTCCTCTTCTTTTTTTTCCTGCACAACAAATGTCATATCAGTTTTTAAATGCTGCTTTGCTTTTTGGCAATTCCTCTGCCCCAAGCTGAGCAGAGAGGGGGCACTGGGTTACACGCCCCGCATTTTTTTCAAACCATTTTTTTCAAATAAATACAAAGAGAGCTGGCTTAATTTACTTCAGATACTGCAATGCCATTTGTTACCTTCAGCTCTCAGCTTTACTTCCTAAAGCTGGCCCTAAAGACAATTTTTTTTCTGATCCACCTTCCTGAAGCTGTTGCTCTCTTCTTTCATGCTGTTCTTCTGCAGAAGTACATTTCTTTTAATAGAGTTTTCAAAACACAGGGGGTTTCTTTTTATTATTATTTTTAAATCACAAAATGCACCAGGGAAGATTTCATCCTCCCCCTCACCTCAATCAGATACTTGCCACAAACTGTCTCTAAATTAACACAAGGCAAAAGACACTTTTCTTTCCATTCTCTGATTGGCATGGTCTGTGTAAGAGAGCATTGCCCTAGCTAGGGCAGTTCTCTGGGGATGCAGCCTTCCGAATCGGTTTAATACAATATTGAGTTTGTTTTGAAATTTAGCATCACGTAACATACTGGATGGGACCAAATCTAACATAACACTCTTACCAGTAGACCCTTGTCCTGCCTGCTCCTGGCTGCAGAAGGAAATCTGTTCTACCCTGCACTTGATGGAAGAGTTACAGAGACAGAATGTAATTACCCAAGAGTGGAAGTTTGCCTTACTCCCTTTACTCTTATGATGAGTACTATGGCATATTTAAGCAGGCAGAATTTCAGACTTCTGTCTGAAATCACAGCAAGGGAAGATTCATAGAATCATAGAACAACCAGGTTGGAAGGGACCCATCGTATCTTTTAGTCCAACCATTCCTATCAAACACTAAACCAAGTCCCTCAAGACCTCATCCACCCGTGTCTTAAACACCTCCAGGGAAGGGGAATCAACCACCTCCCTGGGCAGCCTATTCCAATGCCCAATGACCCTTTCTGTGAAAAACTTTCTCCTAATCTCCAGCCTAAATCTCCCCTGGCGGAGCTTGAGGCCATTCCCCCTTGTCCTATCCCCTGTCACTTGGGAGAAGAGGCCAGCTCCCTCTTCTCTACAACCTCCCTTCAGGTAGGTGTATTCGATGGTGTTGTGCAAGGGAAGGGGTAATGCTAGCTCCCTCTGCTAACTCATCAAGAATCTTCTGCTCTAAGACAAGCTTCCCGTGGAAGGTTGAAAATACAAATCCCGAGCAAGTTAAGCCTATAATAGATTGTGACCATTTGAGGAACCTGAACATATATGTCTCTGGGACCTGCCAAGATGCATCCCAGGGTCTTGAGGGAACTGGCTGATGTGGTTGCCAAGCCACTCTCCTTCTTTAAAAAGTCATGGCACTCAGGACAAGTCCCTGGTGACTGGAAGAAGGGTAATACAGTCCCCACTTTTAAAAAGGGAAGGAAGTAGGACCCTGAGAACTACTGACCCATCTGCCTCACCTCTGTGCCTGAGAAGATCATGGAACAGATCCTTCTAGAAGCTATATTAAAGCATGTGGAGGATAGGGAGGTGATTAGTGGTAGCCAGCATAGCTTCACCAAGGGGATGTCCTGTCTGACTAACATAGTGACTTTTTATGATTGGGTAACCATAGCAGTGGACATGGGAAAACCAACGGATGTGATCTATCTGGACTTCTGTAAAGCCTTCTCTCTAAACAGCCTTTTCTCTAAACAGCCTTCTCTCTAAATTGGAGAGATATGTATTTGATGGGTGGACTGTTCAGTGGATAAGAAATTGGTTGGATAGTTGTATTCAGAGAGTAGCGGTCAATGACTTGATGTCCAGACCTGTGACAAGTGGTAACCCTTAGGGGTCTGTAGTGGGACCAGTGCAGTTTAATATCTTCATCAATGATACAAACAGTGAGATCCAGTGCACCCTCAGCAACTTTGAAGATATCACCAAGATGAGTGGCGTAGCTGCCACAGCAGAAGGACAGGATGTCATCCAGAGGGACCTGGACAGGCTAGAGAAGTGGGCATGTGTGAATCTCCTGAGGTTCAACAAGGCCAAGTGCAAGGTACTACATATGGATTGGGGCAATCCACGGTTTCGATACAGGATGGGGGATGATGTCATTGAGAGCAGCCCTGCAGAGAAGGACTTGGTGTTGCTGATTCATGAGAAGCTGGACACAAGCCAGCAATGCGTGCTTGCAGCCCAACCGTATCCTGGGTGGTATCAAAAGAAGCGCAGCTAGCAGGTCAAGGGAAGTGATTCTGCCCCTCTATTCTGTTCTTAGGAGACCTCATCTGGAGTATTGTGTACAGTTCTGGAATCTTCAGCATAAGAAGGATATGGGACTGTTGGAATAGGTCCAGAGGAGGGCTACAAAGTTAAGCACGTCCCATATAAGGACAGGTTGAGAGTTGGGGTTGTTCAGCCTGGAGAAGAGAAGACTCTGAGGAGACCTCATAGCAACCTTCCAGTACTGGAAGAGGGACTACAAGAAAGTTAGGGAGGGACTTTTTACAAAGGCATGGAGTAATAGGACTAGGAGAATTGGGTAAAAATTGGAGAGGAGAAGATTTAGACTAAATATAAGGGAGAAAATTTTCACAATGAGAGTGATGAGGCACTGGAATAGGTTGCATGTGGAGGTTGTGTATGCCCCATCCCTGGAGGTGTTCAAGGCCAGGTTGGATGGGGCCTTGGGTAGCCTGATCTAGTGGGAGGCATCCCTACCCATGGCAAGGAGGTTGGAATTAGTTGATCTTTAAGGTCCCTTCCAACAAAAACAGTTGTATGATTCCATGATTCTTTGAGCTCCAGCGAATACAAAACCTAAGTACCTGGAGATGAACCCAGACCTGTGGCATTACTCCCTGTTGTCACTGGAGTTTCCCAGACTAACAGTTCATTGATGAGCAGGTACTTGTTCTTTTGGCAAGACATGGGGACAGTACTGTGAGGCAAATATACTCACTTGGGTACCATTGTGCCATGGTCTTCTCCAGTTATCCTTATCTTATGCTTATAGTTTTACAAGTGCATTTGGTACCACCATCTTGTCCTTTCACAGTTATTCCACTACTTTTTTCCTTGTTCTGCTAAAATAGGCTCTACTGAGATCTCTCCGGTGTCCCTGCTGAGATATGCTCCGTAACATCTCTGCCTGGTAATTAGCCTCTTCTACAGCAAATGGGGTCATCCCATTTTCTTAGAGGTTAGCAAAATAGTATCCTTGTAACAGGAGCTCCCTACCTATCTAAGTGTGATGACTTTTGGAAGAAGGAAAACAAGTTCGCTTGAGAAGTCTGGCCAACAATAATCTAAGTCTGCACCATTATGTAGCATTTCTACTGTAACAGCTGAATGTACAGGTCACTGCCTGCAGAAGCCTATGTCCACTGTACAGAACTCTGTGCTGTAGCTCTTGACTCTGGACTTTCATCTTCTAAAGTTTCAGTTACAGCCACATGCTGCCAAACAAGATTAAAATAAAATTTCCTCTGTGCACACACATGCAAATATACAATGCCATTCTCCCCACATTCTCTTGTCAAGGTTGAACATCCTACAAGTCCATTATCACCTGAATTCAAAGAATCAATCTCCTCCTCCACATCTTTCATCCTGATCCATCTTGGTGTCTCCTAGCAGGGTTTTTACCTTTTGTGTTTCAGCTATAATTTCATTTCAGCATAACCTTGACCTGCCTATGCTACCAGAGCAAAAGATCTCCTCCATCTGATGGTTCACCCTCCCCCATATACATAGGAAACTCAGTGTCCTCCCTTAGCTAATATAATACAAAGGAATCAATCTGTCAGGCACAGATACCCACGCAGCCTCAGCAAATTAACCTTGCAGAGTAATTAGGGCAAGCACCATGGCGTTGGCATCTTGGCCTCATTCTGCTGCTCTAAGCATTAAAAAACTACCACAGCACAGCTACGAGCTAAAATCAATAGCCTATTATATTAATAACAATAAAGCTAACCAAGTTCTTCCTTGCTTCTGTACTGGGCCATAAGAGAAGAATCTGGAGGTCCCTGTTGTAGCTCTCATGGAGACAAGGCTTGAACAGTAGCTGTTCTTCAGTGGAGGCAAGAAGCTCTCAGAGGCTCAAGCAGAGGACAGATTTACTGGAAAAGATCATAAGAAGTTGCCAACAGTCTCTCTAGGCTTGTCATGGCCTAGAAGCCCTGGAAATCAGACAGTTTCTATTTGCATTCCATAATTGGCGGTGCCTGTCACAACATTGCGAAAGCCAGCTGCTGCTTTCTGCTCAGAGCTAATTCCACCTGATTTATTTAATATTGTAATGAATATAATCCTTTCTTGCCACCTCCCTCCCCACACACTCAGCCAGCAGTTGTAGAGAGCAGACCCTACAGTACAGACAAACCTGCACAAGCAGGTGGTGTGGAGTACCTTGGCTCTTCCAGTGACTGAGCAGCGCAGTGATGTGCTCCAGTGAAAGAAGTGGGATGTGTGCCGGGGAAGCACAGCCATGCACACAGTTTCTTTGCACCCAAGAGTAGCTTGCAGATCTGCAGAGATGGAAGATGCATTGATGATCAGGTGTGACCCCAAGTGAAGGACAGTGCTGTAGGAAGCTACCCTCATCTCAGATTTTGGAGAGACCAGGAGAGATTTAAAGATGTGTTGCAAGGACATGGAGAAGTGCAAGAGGTTGAAAAGGGAAGATACTCAAACTTAAGAAGATGCTGGAAGCGCTGGTGGGTAAGGACACATAATCTAGGGAGAGGGCTGATATAGAGCATCAGAAAGATCTGTAGGCAAGTCTTTAATATTTTCATTCCACTGAAAAAATAAAAGCTAAGCCCACTGTAAACCAACAGTGACCAAACCAGGAGTAGCAGCATTTGAAAATCATAAAGTTCTGAAAGGACAGTAACTTCTGACAAAGTTTGCTAATCATTTAGCTTTGAAGCTTTTGGCCTACCAAAGTGCAAGCAGGTGCTGTTAACAAGGGGATGAGTTCTTCAGGACAAAGACAGCCGCAAGAGCTGGACGAAGATGGAGCTTTTGGTAGGATAAATCAAGTTCTGCAAGAGCAACAATACCAATCATAGCTACGGAAAGAAGCAAAAGTGAAGGGAATGGGAAATACTACTCACCTGCACAACACCTAGGGATTGCAGCCTAAAGGAAGGAAGCCTGATGCACCTAACCTGTTGTGCTGGGGCAAGACCAAAAGAAGACACAAAACCTAACCTTTCATGCAATTGCAGAATCAATACTGATTTCAAACTCAGCTTTATAATCATGTTCAGTGGCTACTCTGACAGGATCCTTGAAGAATGAGATGGCATTGAGGTGAGCTGCTTTATTGTCACAGTTGTAGAAAAAAGGTAAGAAAGAAAAGGAGTCTGGAAACTGCTGAGAAATAGTGATGTTTATTTAAAACCTCCTGACATGGTTGCTAAGGTTGGGGCACGTGGGTCTCCTAGTGGGGCTAAAGCCCTTGCTAAAAACTTAGCTAAGCTCATAAATTGAGCTTTAAACTAGATGTGAAGGGGGAGGGGATTGAGTCCTGGTTAGGCAAGAGTGAGCCTGGATGTGGGGCACTAGAGATTAGGAGAGGGTGTGCTGCTGAGGACCATAAGCACGTCACCGCATAGGAAGTGGGGGGAGAATGCACCCTGGAGCAGTAAAGGAGATACAGGTACTCTGGTGCAAGCTACTCCAGTTAACAGGCAATTGGGAACAAACACTGTTCCCTCTAAGAGGGCTGGAGGCTTGGCAGCTCAGCTGAAGTGCATTTACACCAATGCATGCAGCATGGGGAATAAGATGGAAGAACTGGAAGCTGTCGTAGGGCAAGGAGCCTATGATGTTGTTGCCATCACGGAAACGTGGTGGGATGACTCATATAACTGGAGTACAGGTATGGTGGGGTATAAACTCTTCAGGCAGGATAGGAAGGATAGGAGAGGAGGTGGGGTAGCCCTCTTTGTAAGGGAGGACTTGGACACCACTGAGATGGATTGTGCCAATGAGGAGATTGAGTGCCTGTGGGTTAAAATCAGAGGAGCCCATAAGAAGCTAGATTTTGTGATGGGAGTCTGTTACAGGCCACCCAGCCAAGGAGAAGCAGCTGATGAGCTCTTCTATAAACAGCTAGGGTTAATCTCCAAATCAATGCCACTTGTTCTTGTGGGAGACTTCAACCTCCCTGATACCTGCTGGAAGTACAATACAGCAGAAAAGAAGCAGTCTAGGAGGTTCCTGGAGTGCGTGGAAGACAACTTCCTTGTGCAGCTGGTGAATGAACCAATGAGGGAAGGTGCCCTCCTGGACTTGCTGTTTGTGAATAAAGAAGGCCTTGTGGGGGATGTGGCAGTAGAAGAATGCCTAGGACTAAGTGATCATGAGATGATAGGGTTTTCTGTTCTAGGCAAAGGGAAGAGGGTGCTAAGCAGGACAGTAGCATTAAATTTCCAGAGGGCAGACTTTAAACTCTTTAGAAGGCTGGTTGGCAAAGTCTCCTGGGAGACAGTACTTGAGGGCAAGGGAGCCCATGAGGGCTGGGAGCTCTTCAAAAAGGAGATCCTAGCAGCTCAGGAGAAAGCCATCCCCGTGTTCTAGAAAAAAAGCCGGCTGGGGAAAAAAGCAGCTTGGTTGAGTAGAGAGATCTTAAGTGACATTAAGAAGAAGAGAAATGTTTATAGGCTCTGGAAAAAGGGACAGGCCTCTTGGGTGGACTACAGGAGGGAAGTGAGTTTGTGTAGGGAAAAAATCAGAGGGGCTAAGGCTCAACTAGATATCAGGTTGGCAAAGTCCGTTAAAGATAATAAAGAATCTTTCTATAAATACATAAATAACAAAAGGAGAACTAGGGAGACCATACAGTCCCTTTTGGACACAGAAGGAACAACAGTGACAAGGGATGAGGAGAAGGCTGAGGTACTTAATGCCTTCTTTGCCTCAGTTTTTAATTGTAAAGAAAGTTGTTCCCTCTGTGTACAAACCCCGGAACTAGAGGAACAATACCGGGTTCCCATGGTCCAAGAGGAGGTGGTCAGAGCCTTGATTGTCCAACTGGACACCCACAAGTCTATGGGGCCAGACGGGATTCACCCTAGGGTATTGAAGGAGCTGGCAGATGTATTTGCCAAACCCCTTTTCATCATCTTCCAACAGGCCTGGAAGACTGAGGAGGTTCCACTGGACTGGAGACTGGCTGATGTAGTGCCCATTTAAAAGAAGGGTAGCAGGGAGGATCCGGGAAACTACAGGCCAGTCAGTCTGACCTCTGTGCCAGGGAAAGTCATGGAACAGGTGATCTTGAGTGCTATCATGAAGCACTTACAAGAGAACCGGGTGATCATGCCCAGTCAACATGGGTTCACAAAAGGCAGGTCTTGCCAAACCAACCTGATCGCCTTCTATGACAAAGTCACTCGGCTGCTGGTTGAGGGAAAGGCTGTGGATGTGGTCTTCCTGGACTTCAGTAAAGCCTTTGACACAGTTTCTCACAGAATTCTGCTTCAGAAACTGTCAGCCTCTGCCCTGGACAGGTGCACACTCTTGTAGGTGGAAAACTGGTTGGATGGCCGGGCCCAGAGAGTGGTAGTAAATGGTGTTAAGTCCAACTGGAGGTCAGTGACAAGTGGTGTTCCCCAGGGCTCAGTGCTGGGTCCAGCTCTGTTCAATGTCTTCATCAATGACCTGGATTAGGGCATTGAGTGCTCCCTTAGCAAGTTTGCAGATGACACAAAGCTGTGTGCAAGTGTCAATCTGCTGGAGGGTAGGGAGGCTCTGTAAAGGGATCTGAACAGGCTGGACCACTGGGCTGAGTCCAATGGCATGAGGTTTAACAAGACCAAATGCCGGGTCCTGCACTTGGGGCACAACAACCCTATGCAGAGCTACAGACTAGGAGAAGTCTGTCTAGAAAGCTGTCAGGAGGAGAGGGACCTGGGGATGTTGGTTGACAGCCGACTGAACATGAGCCAGCAGTGTGCCCAGGTGGCCAAGAAGACCAATGGCATCCTGGCTTGTATCAGAAATGGTGTGACCAGCAGGTCCAGGGAGGTGATTCTCCCTCTGTACTCGGCACTGGTGAGACTGCTCCTCGAATCCTGTGTTCAGTTCTGGGCCCCTCACCACAAGAAGGATGTTGAGGCTCTGGAGCAAGTCCAGAGAAGAGCGATAAAGCTGGTGAAGGGGCTGGAGAACAGGCCTTATGAGGAATGGCTGAGAGAGCTGGGGTTGTTTAGCCTGGAGAAGAGGAGGTTGAGAGGAGACCTCATTGCTCTCTACAACTACCTGAAAGGTGGTTGTGGAGAGGAGGGTGCTGGCCTCTTCTCCCAAGGGACAGGGGACAGGACAAGAGGGATTGGCCTCAAGCTCTGCCAGGGGAGATTTAGGCTGGAGATTAGGAGGAAGTTTTTCACAGAAGGGGTCATCAGGCATTGGAACAGGCTGCCCAGGGAGGTGGTTGATTCCCCTTCCCTGGAGGTGTTTAAGGCACGGGTAGACGAGGTGCTGAGGGACATACTTTAGTGTTTGATAGGAATGGTTGGACTCAATGATCCAATGGGTCTCTTCCAACCTGGTGATTCTATGATTCTATGAAAAGATGAGTCAGAAGGAGAGAACCAAGAAGTCTTAGGATAAGGAGGGAGAATGTTGTTCCGTAGAAAACGTGTATTACAAGTATTTGCTGGATCTGGAAACATTTAATTTGCTATTCCCACCATGGAAACTTCTGGTTACCCCAGACAATTTTGGACCTTATATTTTATGCCAGATGGTGCTAACTAACCTGATTTCAGAGCCCAAGTCAATCAAGAAGTGGCATAACATGGCTGCAGTTTGTCTAATAGACTGCAACATAATACACAAATGTTATTTTCAGCTTGTGAAGTCTTTAGGGATATACTTTCATGAAATAAATCTGTACCCAAACATGCATAAAAAAAGTCCTCTTTAGAGTGTCATATTCAGTTAGAGTTGTTATATAGTTGGTAATATCCAAACATGTCTTTTCCTGCCCATCTTAGCTGTGTGTTTTCCAAAACTCAGGATAATTAATCTGCAACACATCCAAGAGAAGCTGAGCATAGGAACTATCCCTGATGCAAAGAGCCATGATACTGAAGGTACACTATCATCCAGATGAGCTGCCACCTGGAGTAGACAGATGGAGATGAAGGGGAGGAGGGAGAACAGCTAGTTGAGTGAATGGTTTCATTAAGCTGCAAGGAGGTAGAAAAAGTATGTCAAAATGAGAATCAAGAGTCTTCAGACATTAGCAATAAGTTAATGTGTCTGTACCAGTCAGTACAAACAAGGACCTTTGCCCATCTTGATGAAAAATTTTGCTAGTCTCCTGCCAAGAAAGAAAGGATGGTGTAGTAACATCCTGACTTTACTTTTCTCCGTGACCTTTTGGAAGGGCTTAGAGAAAGACATGTTTCCCCTCTACCCCAATCCATTCGTCACAAAAGACACAGAGCACTCTGGGGTAAGTCTTCAGAGAATAAGTTAGTTTAGATGCCCAGCCAAGGCGCAGAGGTTCAATAAGGCTGCTAGTCTCTCATATTAATACTGAGTCTTCCAGTATTAATCCCAGGCTCTCGGTGACCTGGAACACCAGCTATGCTAACAACAAACTTAAAGTCACAAAGACGACTAAGCGTGAAACCAGATTTAAAGATTTAGCAGCTATTCTCAGCAGTCTCCTGTTTAGGCAAAATGCGTCAAAGGCATTTGAAAACTACAGAGAGGTCTTCTGAAACGGTAGCTGATTTCATGGCTGACAAGGAAAAGCGGAGCGAAGAGCTTATCTCCAAGATAGAAGTGAGCAGAAGGAAAAACTGCCACCAGCTACAAGAAAGAGCTGATCCAACTTCCTTACCTGATCCAGAAAACACTGCCCCCTCTGCCAGTGGCACCTGCCCTGTCTTCCTCCAGGAAATGCAGTTCCAGAGGAAAGAGGGATGGAATTTGAAGGGGTGATGAAAGCAGAGCTAGAGAACCATAACAGGGAATCCCAACACCTGCAGGAGCTCTGGCTACCCACCCTCCTCCTCTGTCCATTACAGCTCAGAGACATTCCAATCTGCTCAGGTAATGATCGGAGAAAGCAGACTTCCTATCCTTGGATCTGCTGCCACTGTGAGTTTGCAGCAGACATTTTGTAATCAGAGAGCCTGTCAAGAGAGACAAGAGCCTTTAGCAAAAAAGAGAAGTTAATTGTGTAACAGGGGATTTAAAATCTTTGCAAAGGGGGACAATAAAAGAAACAATTACAGAGTTTAACCAATGCTGCTGGCACAGGGTTGAATGTCATTTGTCCTTAGCTACACTGATATATTTAAACAGCGTGCACTCATGGCTGATGTTTCGGTTTGCTGATGATTTTGGAATGTCAGCAAAAGTTTTGTTGCAAACTAAACCAAATAATTTTTTTTCTATTTCAAGCATTTAATTAAAAATGATTAGAGGTTTTATTTTAAAGAAAAGTTGCTTCCAATTGACACAAAACCAAGAATTACATTTTTTTGTGAAAATAGGAAAATGGAACATTTTTATTTTAGAGGAATATGGGGATACTACTTTGAGAGCTGTCAAAATAGACACAAAAGCTGCCATGGAGTCAGCATTTATTACTCTACTTTATTCTGTATGCATTCACATACAAACCCAGCTGAGACCATAACTGTCCATGTTCACAAAGATTTAAGGCCTGTGTTTATTTTGCCTTTCATGCATATTTCTAAAGTAGTATTTATTAAGCAGAAGTGACCTGAAGTATCTACAGCTGGCTGGAGGAGGCAGACTTTCTCCTACTGTTGCTCCTATAATTACTAGTGGTTCGGCATTACAGGGATTAAATTGTAGTATTTCTGCTCTAAACTGCCACAGGGAGCAACTTAGGGCCACTCTGCCTTCCCAAGTGGCATTTGGGAAACACCACCTAAGTATTGTGCCTTTCACAGAGGGAACTGGCAACCTATTTCATGTATTGATGTATGGCAGAAACCATCTCAAGCAGTCTGGGATTTCATATACACACAGAGCTGTAATTGTTTTGTCCCTTGCTCAAGTTCTGGACAGGAAGGGCAACAGAGATTTATTCACAGACTAAACTCCAACATTGCATGTATACATCTGACTGTAACTTTCCTGCAGTTTTATTTTACTCCCTCAAAAGAAAAATTCAAGTAGAAATTACTTGAATTCCAGTCTGAGGCATTTTCTCATGTAAGGCTGTTCCTAGAGAGGCCTTGCAAGCACTATTCTCCAACCTAAATCTACCCAAAAAGGGCGGTGGTTTGAAAAAGAGTTCATCTGAAATTAGGCATATAATGGAGAGAGATTAGTTTTGGAAGTGTTGAGTACTCACAGCCCCTGCTTCTCAGAGTAGTATTCAGGTGCAAATGCACTAGGAATATTAACACAGGCAGTTACCTAAGACATTAGCATAACACTTTAAGGAAAAACAGAGATGCCTTAGTAAGTAAGATAATATGAAATGAGTTTTGAATCAGTCATTATTGGTATCTAGGAAATGCAGATTAACAAAATTATTTATTATAATTTGATTGGTCTTCATAAAACCAAACAAGCTAACCAGAACATGTCAGTTTTTAGAGCTTAAAACCACCTTCGTGTAAAGAGATTTTTTTTGTCTAAGTTTTTACAGGAACTGCTGAAGAAGGACAGGGAAAGTAATTTGCTTAAAGCTTCACCAGCAGATTTAGGGGGCTATTGAAAATGAAACATCCTGTTTGGAGCCATCAAAGCAGGATGGTCTGGATGGGACAGATACGTCCTATGGCTCAGCTCCCTCTGGCCAGCCATCTCTGAGAAGAAAGTGAACATCCCAAGACCTGAGTGCCACACACCCTGCATGGGCACAACCAAGCTCCTGCCACCATTCAGTCCCTCTTGCTAACACCTCCATGTGATGTACAAAGTAAGACCTAAAACTGCCATCTTATCTTGTACTCTTAAGAAGAAGAAACAGCTAGCAAATCAGATTGTAGGCAAAATTATGCCCATTTGGAGAGAAGAAACTTCATTGGTCAATTAAAAGCTCATTTCCTACTATGCATTTTGGGGGCTACTCTGCCAAAATGAGGATATTGGACTAGACAGCTTCTGATTCTAAGATACTTAGCAACACCTGTGTTTGCTGGAGCCTGATACATTTGCTTCTGCCCCATTCTTTTTCGCTGGCACGTGAACTCTTTGTAAATAATTTAAGCACATCCCTGAGTGGCTGTTATCATCTCAAGGTCTTCCTCCCATCAGTATTCCCCAAGAGGAAGCATGCTTCTTTCCTCTCATGGTGTACTAACTTTTTCATTGCTTCTTTATGCTCACTTCTCACCAATCTAAATAATGGATCAATTGAGTTTTTATTCTTTGTTTTAATTAGGTCTTGAATTTTGAGAGTATTTCACTGTAATTACTTCATTAAACGTGAACTGAAAAGCTAAAAGCCCTCCAAAACAAACAAAGTTTGTGCTTGTGC
The DNA here is from genome assembly GCA_033558105.1 of Coccyzus lansbergi. Classification (NCBI taxonomy): domain Eukaryota; kingdom Metazoa; phylum Chordata; class Aves; order Cuculiformes; family Coccyzidae; genus Coccyzus; species Coccyzus lansbergi. The sequence goes on along the minus strand of JAUMJK010000631.1, from coordinate 991,106 downwards.
TCTTTTATCGGTGTTTTTATGATATGTACAGGCAAACTCAAAATTTTAAATAGGTATGGAGTTTTTCTCTTAGTTGCATGTACAGGAAAATACTGACATGTTGGGCTCACTGTTTCAAACCAGCAGAAAGAAAGAAGGCAGGGACAGAAGGTCAATATACAACAATGGACCAACCTAGTCAGTCAATCTTTGACTTACAACAGCCTCGGGATTCTAATATTGCTGTTATTATGCACAGAGCTAACTTGCATGCAATTGCCTATGCCACTGATGCTGTATTTCAGGTCAAAATAATAGGTTGTGGAGATACCAAAGTTACACCTTCCTTTTCTTTGAGTATGAAGATGGCATAAAACCAGTATCATAACTTCCTATCAACTCCCCATCACGCCAGTGTCATTTATCACTGACAGACTCCTCAGATTTTTAACTCCTTCTCCTACCAGCTGGTGACTATATGATATCCAAGGCAAAACAGAGTATGAAATCCCAAAGCTTATATTCACAGGAAGGCAGGGAGGAAAAGAGGGTCCAGCCAGGTGGGCAATAGGCTGAAACCAGAGCAACTATGTCTTCCAGCTTGGGGAGTTCATGGTCAAAACCTTTTTAAGTTAGCAGAATTTTTAATATCAGATTTACAAGTCCCAAAGAGAAAAAGTCTGGTTCCTCACATTTTGTTAAATACTCCTTGATTATTTAATTTTTTTTTTTTTTTTACTGGGAGAAGGGATTAGGGGAAAGATTGAGGAAATGGGGAGGGGGGGGAGGAGAGGAGGGGCATTGAATCTGCTTTTTCTGCACTAAAATTGAGGCAAATCCTGAAATGGAAGGCTCCAAAATATCAGTATTTTAATGGTAAAAAACAAAGCAGAAATATGCATCTTCAGGATATCATTGTAACAGATTCTGTATAAAACAATTCAAGAGCATGAGAAGAAAGAAGACTGCTATGCAGTGCATCTTAATAAAAATTCCCCTCACAACTGTTCCTTCTCCCCATTCCCCTGAGATTTCTAACTTGGATAACAGCTGAGATGCAACCATGAAAACATACATCTAATACGTTCAGATTGTTTTAGTTCTGAATTTGTACAGCCTCTAGCACAAGAAGACCTCACTTGAAGATTAATTGTTGTAAGCACTTAAGCCGAACCAGTAAGAAGCAAGAATAATAGCAGACTGTAAAATCAAGAAGATCCGTGAAGAAGTCCAGGAAGACTCTATAATGTTATAAATCTCAGGTTGTCAGGGTGCAGATTTAAAGTTATATTGTATAATAATTGCAACAATAGAGCAAAGTGGTTTGTCTATAATTTGATAAAGCACCCCATCCCAAACTTCTTATGAACATAAACCCAGTGGCACAAGGTCAAAAGGTCCTGCTAGCTCCCAGTTGGTCTTTGACACTGGACAGAAAAAGATGCCCTATGAAAGGGCTATAAAAAACTATGACAAAAGTACAGCAATGTTTTTTTCCTAGTATATTCTCCCAGCATAAAACAACACATATCTTAAGGACTTCCTGAGCCAATGTTTACATAAATAAGTTTAATAGCCTTTGATGGACTATTCTATGCACTCCCTAATCCTGTTTTGAACCCATTCATACTTATGGCCTCCCAGACAACCTGTGGTGACAATTTCCCTAGTTAATTGTATGAAGAATATATAATCCAATGTGAATATTGCAACTAAATGAAGGCTAAAGGGGAAAATGATAAGTCTACAACCATGATGAAAGAAAGAAGGGGTGGAAATATTTTGCATGATTAAAGGGGATATGATAAGGAGTGACAGGCTGAAATTATATTCAGCTCAAAGAGTGTAGTTATGTATGCTCCCAATGAATGCGTTGATAACTCCACCTTAAACTGGACAGGATAATTCATTCATCTAAGATAAATACCTGGGGCTACCTGTTCTGAAAGGAACAGCAAAAAAACAGTCTGAATATAACAGCTATTTTTCAAGCTTAGCACAATTTTCTTACAGAGTCAAAACCTGATTTTTAAAGGAGGGAAGCTTTCTAAGAAGTTTTCTGTCTTGAACAGAATTCGTATCTGCTGTCATGGAGCAGGAAGAAAGCTGTTCATTTAATGTTGTGGAAGGCTTTCAGGCTTCAAAAGGCTCTCTCTGGCCTTACAGAGAAGAGGTGTATGGTACAGATTGTTGTAGGATGAATGATGCCAATCGCTTTTCACAAGGCTGCATTTGATGCTGTTTTTTTCTTAATATGTTTACTTCGTTCTGTTGCTTAGTTGGTAAATTTTTATTAGTCAAAATGGCCAGTAGGGAGCTGGGTCAGTACAGAGGGAGGATTGATATGGCTATCATAGTTATCACCAGAAACATGCATGAGTGTATGAAATCTTTGGGCATCTAGCACATTAAGTAAGGAGGAGTGAAGAATAAGAAGTGCAAGATTACTGCTTATAGAAGGGTTCTTCATCTGTCTCTGGAAATACAAAAATATCTAAAAAAGAAAAAGGAAGAGACCTTAATGTTTCTACCACCTCAGCACTGGAAAGAATGAACAGAAATTTTTCACAGCTTCCATATGTTCTGAAAACTAGGCCCACTCCATAGAAGCAGATGTTCCCAAGGCATGTCAAGATCTTTCTAAATGTTTAACCTCATGATTAGCTTCATTGATTTTCCTAGGTCCCATCCTAGAGGTTCAGTTGCTCTCAATGTCCCGTTCAGCCCATATAATATCTGCAGAGTCTGCAAAACAGGGGATCAGTTTCAAATGCTGGGTTTTCTTACGTGCATGCTTGCCTAACAAAACTAGATGGAATCAACCAATTCATTTTGTGTCCCATAGGTTGCTGCATGATAGCAGCTTCCAAGATTACTAAACTGGTCTGGATTCAAACTGGCAAGCTATACTGCTACACAATGGCTTTCCATTTCACCTTTTCACCTTTGAAGGAAAAATTATCTGAAGTGGTTCTGCCTAAATCAAAGCTTGCTTTCAGCCCCCTCCCCCTTCTCCACCATATTTCAAGTCTGAGCGTGACATCTGGCGTGACACATGGAGAACCTGCAATCTGGAGAACTCATCCATCTTCATAAGTGAAGGACATCTATATATTTCAACACAGCCTACTAAAGTCTTGCAGCAGGGGAATCCAGTAACCTGGTCCCGCACTCTGCATATATTATGAGTGGCAGCACTCACACTAGCTCAGCCTATAAAAAAACAAACTCCACCAAAGTGGTCTTGAGGGCACAGACACAAGCAGCAGAGGCAAGTATCTCTGTAAGTGGAGATGATCAATTTGTTTCATTCTTCTTTCTCTTTCTATGCTTCTTGGTATGCTTCTCCACAACTGTAGTGATTCACAATTATGCCTGTATTCACAGAAGGAGGGATATGCTCATACACTGGGCAAGATGAGCCACCAGCTAGCGTACTCCTCAAGCTAACTACTTGCCAGTGTTCCAAATGTGCTGCACACCTGAGACTCAGTGATGCACACCTTGAAGCCATGCCCACTGCAGTTCTGTGGCTCATCTCTGTCTCATTCTTCCTCTCCCTTTGAGATGCATGTCCAAATCCACCTGCAATGACAAGTCACGGCTCTTCTGACCCACTCTAGACCTTGTCCCGCTCACTGCTGTTACAGGCTCTTCCTCTGTGGCCACCATCAAAGCTCTTGGAGGAAAGGAAATCCTTAAAGTGCAGGAAAGCCTCAGCAGCACAGGAAAGCTGAGAATGTTAGCATGCTGTGCTTTGTTGTTGAATAAGTAAGACACCTGGGAAAATAACACTACCTACTTAGAAACATTTAGATGTCTGAGTGAGCATAAAGAATGTCAACCCAGATCAAGCCATGCACACCTACTTCCACCTGACCATCAACACACACACAGCTTAGGGCTCCAGCAAGCAACTGCAGTGAAAGCCATAGGGAATTCCAGCAGCTCCTTCTCCTTACATTCAAAACATTAAAAAAAAGGGTCCATTCTTCTTCAAACAAACTCTCTCTGGACAAGACATGAAAAGGGCAGGATAAATTAATATCCCACTTGTCAGTGAACTTGGAGATGTCATTTCTCTGTGAGAGGCCATAATTTGAAGCTCCTCTGAAGCTCTCAGGATTCTGTGGCTGTGGGAGCCATTTGGACAGGAGCATAAACTATTTATGTAACACACACTCCAGGCTTGCATCCAAAATGTTGGCCTTTGATCAGAAAAAAAGACATTATCCAAAGCCAACCTTACAAACACCAGCAAGAGTGCCAGAGTGGCCAGATGGTGCTCGGGTACCACTGCAGCCCCCTGGACTGATTCCCTTGCAAACACTGGCAACTGTGATGGGCAAAGATGCACCCTCCCTCTCCATCTCTTCCTTCAAAAATCCAGCAAGGTGTGCCAACTTTCCCCAGCAGCATCAGGCACTTCTGCAGCTCCCAACTGCTTCTCCCACAAGCAAGGCAGAACTGCCAGTGGGCCTGTGCAGTGCCAAATATTGCTGCATCTTCCAAATTGCTTCCCTCTCAAGTACTGGCAAAGGTGCTATGACAGGATCACTAGTGATATGCTTCTCCATACCTTTCCCATTGTGTGTACAGGCAGTGATGCCAACACACCGAAATTGTGCCAGCCATCAATAAAGGTGCTTTGTAATAATCTCCTCTTGCAAGAAATGGCAAAAAGATCCAAGTGCCCAGATGGTGCACTAATAACCTTCCCTCGCCCTTTATGGCTCATAAACACTGGCAAGTATACCAAGCTGCCTAGAGTAACCTTACAAATCTTTGAGGAACTCCCTAATCAGAGGGAAAAGAATAGTTCAGTGCTGCTGGCAGGTAGCTTCTTTTACTCATATGTAATTCACAGTTATCTACAAGTTCATAAGCAATCACTCTTACAATAAGTCCTCCTGTTTTTACCACCAGCAGAACTGCCTAAAAAACCCCACAGATACACATAGGCAGTATTCCTGAAGGCTATGACCCACACTAGTGCTGCTAAATTGAACTGCTTCACCTGCCTGTTTACTATGATGAGATTCAGCATCACAGTGCACCCACTACAGGGCCATGAAAAGTAAATGCCCAGTATAGGTTGAGTCTAAGAGTTTGGTACATGTCAACAAAAGCAAAAAGAGAGAATTCATACCCTAAGTGATGTCTTAGAAAGCTTTTGCTCATTTCAAACTTACACTGTTCTCACACTCTGCCTATCACTGCTGTTAACACTTCATGGGCCCACAAACCAAAATCAAGCTTTGGAAAACTAAGACTAAAGGAGGAGGATTCTTCCAAAGATATCACCTGAAAGTAAAATTATTGTCACAGATTCATTTCCTTCACAGATACGACTTGGCTTCCCTGGCCAGCTACAAACCTATGCTGCTTCCGCTTGTAGAGGAAAACACTGACAGAAGATGAAAAGCTGCTTCTGTGCTCTAAATGCCTCATACTTTGATTAAAAATGTTTTTGTCAATTAGAGATTGATTTTTACTGTTCATTAAAGTGATGGATGTCGGTGCTGACGGAGGTGATATTTTACCCTGTGGTGGCCTGCTCTATAGATGAGTAGGAGAAGCCAGAGGCTGCAGTTTACTAGGATGGAGTTGATGACCAGGACTGGGATACAATAGGCCAATCACAGAATGAAGAAATGAGTGACACAGTACTCAGGGAGGAGCAGAGGGAAGCTCTCCGGGCAGAATTTTGCAGGCAGTCCTTACTACTTTATCTTTCAGAAAGCACACTGGATTCTGAAGATAGATTTTTAAGCTAAGATAGGGATGTGGGTTTTTTTGGAGTGTTGTGCAGTGGAAATGAAGATAATGGATTGCACAGATGCCACAAGCTGGTAAGTTTGTACATGCAGACCATGCAAAATTCCCACAAGTCAAGCTGAGTCCTATCCTGACACTGCCATCAAAAAGGCCACTCCCTAGGAGAAAGGAATGGCTCTCCTTAGGTTGCATGGGACAGGTTCAAACTAAGGTATGATTTCAATGAGAAAATCCAAGAACTGCAAATGCATAATCAAGAGCTGTAATACAGCTTTCCAAAAAATAACTCTATTTCATCATTCACTTTGTGCATGGCGGGAGCTATACATTACTTGTGCTTCTACAGGAAGTTACTAGGAACCCCAGTATTTTCCAACTTGGTACTCATCTTACTTTTAGCATTATTAGCCCAAGCTATGTGGAGGAAGAAAATCAGGAGTCATTGCACAAGCAGCCCAGCACAAAATAACCATTTACTGGAGTTAAAAGAGCACACAGAAATATGTTATCTCCTTGGGGCTGGATCTCTCCAGAATTACCAATATCTTTGGAAGAGTTTGGACATCACACATTGTTTGAACTAAGAGACAGTCCCCTAACTACCCAGTTTTTACAGATTTTTCCAACCTACTGCACATCCATCTAAGCCTTTGTACTCATGGAAAAAAAAATAAATGTGGCTCTCCTTTGCCCCAGAGGAAAATCCCAATGTAGCAGGAATGCAAGGGTATACTTCAGCCACCGGACAACAGTTCCTATATAAAATGTCTGAGAGCCTCCAAGACACTCACGTGGGACTAGAAGGCACATCAGACGTTACAGCAGCTTTGCTTTTTGTTGGGGCAGCAGTAGGAAGATTCAAGTGTATAAAAAAAAAATAGGTTGTGAGTACGTTAAAAGGGGTAACCACATCATTTATGCCATGCTGTCCCCATGTCTTTAAAACAGAGGCAGGACAGTCGCACGGCTGTCACAACTTGCACAACCAGGGGCTGAAAGGCAGCTCTGCAAAAATTAACCTGCTCCCTTTCAGCATTCAAAACTCTTCTCTGTAGGTCCTCCATCTCCCTCAAGTTCCAGTTTTAGACACAAACTGTCTGCATGTGCATATAAAAACACACACGGAGATACATATATTTGTATGCTGATGAGATCGTTAAATTTATCAGCTCTCCAATTCATTTGAGGTTCGTTATGGAGCTGCAGTGCTGCTCCTTTCATCTGGAAATGGAAAGGAAACAGCCTTTACCCCTTTTTCGAAATTAAAGCGAAATGGGTACCACTTTATTTTAAGTGCCCATTAACTAAAGCGTAACTGAAACCAAGTTACAATGGGCGCCTCGGGGGAATGTACATGGAGAGACAGACAGAGAAATACACACACACACACACACCAGCAGCAAATGGCGTCAGGCACAAAAATCAGGCCTTGTGGAATAAACATCAAAGCACTTCATAGTGTAGTCATAGTTAAAAGCCTATTTTACACCCAGAAACAGGGAGAGTTGCAGGCCCAAGAGCTCTCTGGTCCCTTTGAAAGACTCATTTAAGTCTTATTAAAATATTACCTGCCTTTTTTTCCCCTTTTTACTGGATTTAAACACTTAATTCATCTTCTGTAATTTTTTCTGCACTTGGCTGTTGTGAGAGGGGGAAAAGACTCAATACTGTTAGTAGAAGGATCTAATTGGTAACTTCTTTTCATCTTAGAAGCCCCCTTCCCCTCCTCCTCCTCACATTCCTTACAGGTTGGGTCACCGCAGAATTCTTAATCTTCAGAGATTATTCTTCTGTGGTTTGATGAGACTTCACTAGACTCTTAAATCTTTCATTTCACCTCATTTAAATATTTTGGCCAATTGCTGAAGTTAATGATGACGAATAGGATTAAGATTAAAGGCTTAAAAGGGTTAGGAAGAGGAAAAAATATATTTCATTTCCAACAACGTGTACAGAAGTCTCCTGTACTCTGTGTTGCCTTCTTTTTGTGCTACGGCTTGTCATTACTGTTGATGGGTCTCTGATGTGGCTGAATCAGTCTGTCTGTCTGCAAACTCCCTCTATGGCATTGACTTCAGCAGAAAAAGACCAGGACCTCTGCACTCTCTTTGCATGTGCCCTCACTTGCTCTCTGTGCTGTCTGCCTCTTCTTGTGCTCTGTCTGTGCTCCCCTGACTTATTCTAAACCTACATATAGTAGTATAACCTCTCAAAAATGTCATGTGAAAAAAAAAGCACACATTTATATAGCCAAAATTATCCTCATCATTTTGCATAGCAATTTAGAAGACAACCAACCTGAAACTTGTCTATGCACAGTACAATCCATCCCCAAAGAAAGAAATCTCTTCCTTTAGCCTTTTTGTACTCCTTTCCCTCCACTGACTTCCTTTGGCAGAAAGTTGAAAATCCATCCTCACAGCTTTTGAAGCCACAGAAGCTGGACCAAACTGCGAATGTAGCTGAATAAGTCCTATTTCTCCATCAGTCATCTTCTTCAAGAAGTAAAGATAACTTCAGGGAAACTGCAATGTGAGGAAGTCTTATTTTGGTTTGGATAGAGTTGAATCCCTCTGGCTCCTGTTTCAAAATGAGTGGAAGAGAAAGCTCATGGAGTAGCTTAGATGGATAATGCAAGTGCCCAAATGCAACCAGGCAATTCTCTCTTAAACTTAGGTTTGCCAGGTAAATAGTGAGCTGGTGGTACTATGCTATGCCCTGACAAACTTCAGTTCTGCTATGGCTGAAGCAACACTGATAAGGTAGACGTGTCACCACCAGTCAATTCCTTGCACAGCACAAGACTAGGTCAATTTGCTGGTGTAGTATAAGACCCCTGCTCTGACAGGGCATGCCCTCAGTCCTTAGTGTTGTAAATCAAGATCTTCTCCAACATAATATTTTTAAATAGGTGAGGTGAAGGTGAATACATTTCTAGACTTCAGTGAGAAACCTACATGAGAGGAAACGTTTATGATGCTAAAGATTAAAAGTGTCTTACAGTGGTGAACAAAGTGATCTGTAGATCTGCTGCAGATATCTGGCATACTGAACAAATTGTACTAAACCTCTAACCTTAAATATTTATAACAATATTTACCAGAGTTCATCTTAGACTTGGTTGGGACAGAGTTTGCATTAAGACACTGAGGTCCTTTAGCAAAGGAAGTATGTGCACAGCACTGAAGTCAGTCTGGGCTCAAGAAAAGATAAGCAAGGAGGAGGATGGCACCTGAATGGAGGGAAGTGAAAGACCATTTGATGCCACCAGCAAGTCCACAAAAGAAAGAGCTCTGCTAACAAAAGTCTAAGGATCAAGTGTGACTGATATCAAACTTGAAGAAAAAGCTAATGGAATGTAAACATGGACATATACAAGGATTTGTCACTCCAGTCTGATGGAAAGATACAAACAATGAGCAGACCTACTTAAGGTCATGCCTGTACAGCATCCTTACCACCTCTGTGCTTTGGCCAGTGTAAGTGGAAGCCCTGGAGATGAGGCCCCACATGTTCACACTTGAGGAGAATGTGGCACGGCTTGCCTACCTCAAGTAGGGTTGCCACATCCTAAGCAAGAGGCAAGATTTCTTCACTGCTGAAATGACTCAGTAGCACTGTGTCTAACTTCAGGGCAGGAAAATCCTAGTGGGCTCAACATATTCAAAACCAAGTGTTTTGATTGACACAATAGGTTCAAGCCGGAGACTTCCAGAGATAAAAGCAGAAGGTAAAGAATCAAGTTATTCATCAGTGGACTGCCGAGCAGTGTGTTAACTGTGAGAGATTTCACTGATACACAGCTGGATTTTGAGGGCCATACAGACTAAAGGGATTGTTACTCCTTAAAACTATTTCTTAGAAGTCCTCTCCACTACCAAGTGGACAGGCTGCTGGAATAACAGCTCTGATGGGTACAGGGAGTGTACAATGACCCACCACAGCTACATCCATTCCCACCGCACATTTTCCATCTTCATTTGCTGCCCTAAGAATATTTGATAAATATTACACAGATATCATATTCTATAGTGAAGCAGACAATCTCCTTATAAAATGCACTTGGATTATAAGAATTTAAAATAAACCCCCCCAAAACTGTCCAATATCAACATCTGGAAACTGTCAACGGGATACATGTATTACTATTAAAAGAAAATCCAAATTAAAAACAAATCTGAAGGAGAAGAGAAGCAAGGTTTAATAAAGATCTAATATATCTTTTTCATCTTGTTTCTGGAATGCAAGCCTTGAAAACCTTCAATTCAGTAAAAAGGAAAAAGGACCTAAGGATATTGCTGCAGGATTCAGGAACTTCAAAAGAGAGATATAAGGAAACATCAAAGGCAGGTGTGTGCACGCATGCGTGTGCTACCCATGTGTCTATGCATGTCTCTTCTCACTCTCAGGGGCACAGCCATAGACTGGCCCCCTGCCTCGACTCAGTAATGAGTTACTGTTCCCTCTGAGCTCACTTTTCTTCAGCCTTGGCAAAACAATCTTTTCACTGAAGGTGGAGCTTCAGCCACCCACAGCTATAAACCTGTCCTTTTTCTGAGATCTGTTGGTATACTCCGCCTGTGCTGCTGTGCCACTTTCCCTGAGCCTTCCCTATAATGATCACTCATCAATTCAGCTTTTTTAGCAAATAACTGGTCATAAAGAAATGTTAAAGCCAGTGAACACCACCACATCCCTCTCTCCCGCTCCCCCCCCACCCAAATATTTCTGTCCTTTATGTGTGTAAAAAAAAACCAAACTGCAGAACTATTTCACGTCTGGACAAACAAAAGTATCTGATGAAGCTCTACAGGAAACTAAAGAGAGGCCAATTCTAGGACAAAGAGGTGGTTCTTACACCTGTCTGGGTATAAGAACGCCAGATCTGCATCCCTGCTATGACTGTGGCAATACAGGATCTGCATAGAATCACAGAATAACCTAAGTAGGAAGGGACTTATCCCACAAGGATCATTGAGTCTAACCCCTATACCTGCATAGGATGACACCCAAACATACACCATGTGTCTGAGGGCATTGTCTACATGCTTCCTGAATATTGTTAAGATTGGCAACTTCACTGCTTCCCTGGGGTGCCTGTCCAAGTGCTCTACCTATGCTCCAAGTGAAGAACTTTTTCCTAATATCCAACCTAACCCTCTCATGGCAAATATTCCTACTATTCCCTTAGGTCCTATCATTGGTCACCAGAGAAAAGAGATCAGCTTCTCACTGCTTGTGAGTTGTGTAAACTGCTATGAGATGCCCCTTCAGTCTCCTATTCTTCAGGCTGAACAGACCAAGTGACTTCAGATGCCCGTCAAACAACATCCCCTCTAGACCCTTCACCAACTTTGTGGCCTCCTCTGGACACTCTCCAGAAGCTTGATATCTTTTTTTATGGCAGCACCTAAAAGTGCACACAATACTCAAGGTGGGCCACACCAATGTGGAGAAGAGCAGGACAATCACCTCCCTTGACTGGCTGGCAACACTGTACTTGATGCACCCCGGGACACAGTTGGCTCTACCTGGCTGCCATGGCACACTGTTGGCTCATGTTCAACTTGCCATCAACCAGAACTCCCAGATCCCTTTCTGCAGGGCTGCCCAGCCTCTTGCTCCCCAGTCTATATGTATATCCAAGGTTGCTGTGTCCTAGGTGCAAAACCCAACACTTGCCCTTGTTAAACTTCATGTGGTTGATGACTGCCCAGCAGTCCAATCTGCCTGGATCCCTCTGCAGGGCCTCTTTACCCTCAATAGTGTCAACATCTGCCCCCAGTTTTATGTCATCAGCAATTTTGGTTAGTAAACATTCGAGTCCTGCATCCAGGTCATTTATGAAGATATTAAAGAGTACTGGTCCTAAGATGGATCCCTGCAGAAACCCGCTAGTGACGGGTAACCAGCCCAATATGACTCCATTCTCTATGACCCTTGGAGCCTGATCCATCAGTCCATTTTTCACCCACAGCATTATGTGTTTATCCAGCCGTAGCCTGAACATTTTGTTTAGAAGGATACCATGAGAGACAGTAATCACATCTCGTAATTGCGTCTCCCATATCTCAGGTTGGTACTAACTGCTTTATATGTGATATTCCCAAAAATCAGAATGAAAAACATTCCAGCTGATAGTAGACTTGCATAAATACAATCTCAGCTTTAATAAATTCACATCATCCAACTAAACTAAAATAAAATACAATAAACGTCACCAACTAACTGAAGTATTCACAGCCAGCTCTTCCAAGTAAAAAAATCTGTTATTGACCAGGCACTAGTTTTTGCACAGCGATGCAAAAACTCCTGTTGGAGATCTACTCCTGCTAGTAGCTCTGTTTGCATCTGTCCGTGGCCTTATCACTGAGCTATGCCTGCTCCTGACCCTTACTCCTTTTGGTTGTGATTAATGAATAGCTATTCACCAGGTAAGCCTCATTTCAGCTGTGATTCTTTTGACAGCTATTAAATCCCACGTTTGTGGTTTTTTTTTTTTTAATTTTACCACTCATTTGTTACATTGCTGTGCACACAGAAGTGGAGTGGCAACTATGAATTCAGAAATCATCAAGTCTTTGATCAAGCATTGATCAAGGTGAGTATTTTCATTCAAGCATTCTTAAGACTCTTGTCAGTGCACGGCTGCTTCCTTGCCGACTTCCAATAATATCAGCACAATTTCTTTGAATGAGATTAATAGTCTTTACAAGAGACAGTACTGAAAATAAAACAGTAAGTTTTGTTACAGATTTAGGTCAGTCTAATAGCAGAAAGTGCAGTTGGCTTTATAATAGCAACATGGAGGCTACTTTATGCCAACCTGATAGAGCTGTTAAGCATCAGAGAACAAGAATGGACAGAGTAATGACAGAGAGGCTGAAAGAGAGAAGTGGACAGATGAAGCAAAAGCTTTCCCAGCTTTAAACCCTAGATAGAGATTTACAGGGCAACAACCCAAAGGAAAAGATTCAAATTACTTCCGTTAGCTAAGACAGTCTTCCAGCCCAAAAATATCTATCAGATAGTAGGAGCAAGGACACCATAAGTAGAAAATGGGAAAGAATGAAGATGATGTTGAGCTCTGCATAAAGAAGTAGATGGGGTCCCACAATTAGACATTCAAAGCTATGCCACACACTACCATTTAGATCTGAAGTTCTAGTTGGATGATGCTCAAAGTAAAGGTCAACTCCAAAGTCACATCTGGCTTTGGAGCCAAAGAAACCCCAAGAGTGGATAAGTTGAGTCCCAACACTTAAGTCAATGTTAAGAATGCAAATAAGAAGAGTGCTCCTAAAAGGCATATTTGGAGAATGGCCAAACCAAAAGAGCGTGATTCCCTCCAACTCATCACGATATAAATCAGTCATGCAACTGAAAAATGCCAGTACCAGTGGGATATGGGCCCAGGTTGTGTGACAGTGGAATGTGCAGGGTACTCTCAGTTATGCTCACATACCTCCTAGCATCCCTGGAGTTTGCAGGTTAAAGGACAAAAATGATCACTAGCAGAAGTGGAAAGAATTTCACAGAAGTCGGTTCAGTAACGCTCTCTGTGCCTACTCTGAATTTCTCCCTGAGCATAAGAACTTTGAGACTAATTTTGCCATGGCTCATGGGATGAATGTTGTCTCTCTTTTCTGCACAGAAATTATCTGGAAATGGTGGGTTGCTAGTTTATTTTTATGAGCTACTAAAACTATTCTTTGAATAATAATTGGCCTGAAGTTCATCTGTTGAAAGAGTTCAATATTCAGCATTCAGCTCAGGGCAACAGCACATTGGCTCTGGAAGGCGAGGGCTTGGGGAGAATTACTCTCTCTAGAGTCACGGCCATGCCACATGTGGCAAACCAAGTTTAAAATAGCTGCAGACGGAGAAGAGATATGTCATTTGGAAATTACTTGTGCGCTGTTTGAAGCAGCCGTTAACTGTGCAGCAAACAGACTCTGCAAATAGAATTGCTATGTGCAACACAACCTGGGACTAATGTAACCTCTTGTTTCTGATTATTGGGACAAGCTCTGAAGCCTGCCATCCACAGAAACTAATACCAAGGACTAGGGAACAGTGAAAGTTTTATGGAAGATGGGGTGACAGAAGCCAGTATGGATGATTAAAATTAAATCTCCGAAAGGAACTGATTGTCTCTCCTTGATGCAGAGTGCTAACTCTAATAAGATCTTTCATCATAAGGAGGTCTCTGCTAGCCTGGCATTGGAAGAGAAGGTAATACTGTGAATTTCTAACCGTGCTCATGTGAATTTGAATAAAACTGGATATGCACTTGTCTAGCTTTCAGGCAGCAGCCAAAATGAAGGGAAAAAGAAATCTCAGCTGATAATGTGTTTTATTGAAATGGTTCCACACGGTAAGTTAGACCAGACAAAACCAATGCTGAGATGCAATGAGTCTGTTTTGCTTTGATTTCCTTCTAAATCAGCCATTCAGTTCCATTAAAAGTGGAAATTTCAGCCTAGGCTGGACAAATACTCTCATTGCCAAATGAGAAAGAAGCTCAGTTCAGCCAAGTACATATTCCTTCCAAGGCTATAGTCCTTAAAAATGGTAGGACTGGTTAAAGGGCTCAACTATGGCATGATCCTTTTCCTGCTCCATAGCAGAGTCACTCTGCCTTTCTCCTCTACAGACACAGCAATGTTTCCTTGCACTTTAATTCTTTTACCTCTCCCAAGGTTAGCAGTACTGGACTAAGGCTTTCTGGGTAGGTAAAATATTGGCAGCTCCATCCACTGACAGGAAGGTGAATACCCTTAGGAAGTGCTGTATTGCTGGTGGTACTGCCTTTTACATTTGCAGCAATAAGAGTAGCTCTGCAAAGCTAGCCTTCCCTGGCCTTTTCTCACAAGTTGCTGCTCTGAAAGGTTTTGCTTTGGGCCAAACAAAATAATTTGTGTCAAGTGAAATGATGTTTTCCATCTTTTTTTCCCCTCCTCCTATATGAAAAAGGAGAACAACTGAACAAGAGGCAAACTAACCAACACAAAGAGATTTCATTTTAATGCAACCCATTTTTTTCTATCTCCAAATGTTTTGGTTCAGAACCTGAACAAAAAAATATTTGCACGATCTTAACCCTAACTAGAAGAATTCATTAAGGAACTGGTGGCAGTTTGCATGCTGCATAAGAGTTAACTTAAATGACACACATTTTAATTTGAGTAATTATGTTCTCTGGGCCTAATTCCCACAAGTTTAATCTGGATACTTTCTGTCATCACTTGTTGTATCCAACAGTTGTAAAATGTTACCATGCACTATTAAACAGCTGCCGCCTTCCACAGGTGGCTGCCTTTCAGAATGAGGTGAGGATGTCTTATGTATTGCACAGAGGAGTTGTGAGGTTTAATTCATTCATATTTGTGAGCAGCTCAGAAAGCTTCATTTCAAACCTGCCGTATTCTTCGCAGGCTATATTTCCCAACAGAAAAGAGTGTTAAGTAAAATGGCAGCTTTCATGGAGAGACAGTAGACACATCTACAGTTAGATTGATTCTAAATTCCATGTAACGTGCCGTTAAGCCCTGCTACACTGCATGTTGTGCATATACATTTTTTCAATGCATACTATGCATACTGTGCATACATTTCAATAAAAGCATGCATCATGTTTCAATAAATTCAGTGGTGTAGACCAATAGCTTTTACCCATGTGCATTCTCATCAGCTTCAATATGATTATTAGCACTAGAAAAACTGCAGTATTGGATATCAGAAGATTTTAAGACCTATGTGGGAAATTCATTTAGGCCACAGATATATCTTTTGCTTCTGCATTGTTCAATACCATCACAATCACAAACATTTCCCACGCATAAAGTGAAACTTGTTTGATATAACTTTGGTATTGAGTCAACAAACTTATATCCTGAGCTCTATTTTACTGCTGTCTTTCAAGCAAAGTATAAGTGAGTACTCCTCCTGGGTCTAACCATTTGGCCATATCAACTTGATCAAATATTTTTCCCCTTACTTCAAAGAGCAAGGGAGAAAGGATCCAGTTCCACTGGTCAAACCTTGACCACAAACCAGAGCTACTACGCACCAAGTCACTTTAGCACTGGTGTCCAAACTCACCATAAAACATTTAAGACAACAAAGCAAGTTTACTTAAGTATTCCTCTGTGATATGACTGAAGGATGAGGAGGACAAGCCTTGGGATCTTATGAGGGAAGAGAGGAGAAAGGGAGAGGAAAGAAGGCAGGCAGGTCTTCCTTACTTACTCCCAGATCTTGAAAACAGACTTTTTGAAAAAAATGGGTACTCTCTATCTCCATAATATGTTTAGTAATCTCAGTGTTTCTTACAAGGGTCCTTTCAGAAGAGCTCAAAATGTATAGGCAGTTTACAGGAGAGTTAAGTTTCCAGGGAGCTATCACAAAGGTTAAACTATTGCCATGATCCAGAGTAGTTCCCTTTTAGTCTGGATAGTGTTCGCTAGTTAGAAAGGTACGTGAATACACAACTGTGCATTCTTGTCTGCTTGTGCTGCTCAGGCATCTGGGCTGAACCACTGTGACCTAGCTACCAACTTCAGCTGTGCTACCAGTCTGCTCTCAACAACTTTCCTCCCTGGAACATTAAAACTTCATGTTGTGTTCTTGCTCTTTCGACTCATATAGTCCTCTTGACTTGTGGTTCATTGAAGTCTATGTAATTCAGACTCTGTAGTAAACCCTGGCACCTTCCTGCTTTTCCTGTCCCAGGAAAGAAATGTAGTTACTTCACAGCTAGTTTTGGTAACAAAATTAATTAATTATAGATAAATGAGTGCTAGCTTTCTACAAAACCAGCAGATAAGTATGTTGTACTCTACACAGAGGGCAAGAAGGAGCCCGGGGTTCAACAAGGCCAAGAGGAAAAGAAGGTCGTGGAAGAGAAGCTGGGGAAAGGACAACAGAAATCAGGAACTGTTGCATAAGGTCCATAAAGAGACACTTCACGTACTACAAGCTGAGACTTGGATGCAAAGGCAAGGGTATGAGAATGCTGAGAATTGTTTCTTCAAGTGCCCTGCAGGGTGGAGCCGGGTAAAGTTACAAAAGTGGTTAATGACTTTGTTGTGTTATGTTAATGAAGTAACTTGAAGATGGGGGCAGGAGTTTGCAAGCTAGCAACAAAGTTATGTGGGTTGGGTGGTTGCCCAGGAAGGCTGGTTGCTAGGGCAGAAGTGACCAATCAATGTTTATCTCATGTTTGACCTGCTTGGTCTATATAAACAGTGAGTTAACCCATAATAAAGCACTTCATCTGAAATCATATTGATTTGTCATGAGGTTCACTTGCCCCCACCACAATATGAGAAGGGTATGAGACTGAAACGGTGATATGAGGAGAAGTATCTCTGGTTAAGCAACCAGTGGTAGAAGTGAACGACATGCAAATAACAGAGCCCACCTCTATACTGTAGTGTCTGTGCTAAGGTTGTTCTTGGCTTGGAGGACAACAGACCTTGACCTTAGAAACCAGTTAGTTTGGTTCTACTTTTTGTTTTGTTTTGATTTTAAGGACAGAGCACGAAGAGTTGATTTTTTTTTTAAAAACATTTTCAACAGCAATCACAACCAGAACAGCAGTGCACTGAGGAAATGTGGTGTGCTGTGTAAGCTGGAGTGTGCCAGAGCCTCAGATCTTCCCCAGTTCTGCTCCAATACTGTTGGCCTGCACCAGTTCAGCTCTGCCTGGTGCCTCACTCTTTGGTGATGTGGAGACAGATCTCCCAGTCTGACCAATTAATTAGCGTGGTTGCACCGATAATTAGTTGTGATGAAGTAGACAGACAATAATGACAGGAGACAGCAGTGGGATTTCACCTTATGACTGCTTGCTGTGGGAGCACATAATAGAAGAAAAGAAGCAACTATATACCTTCAGCAGAGAGGGGCGATGCTGCATGTACTTCATGAGCAACTGTGGGGATATGCCAACTCCAATCCAGTAGGAAGCCCATGGGAAAGGTTGGGTTTCCTCCTCCTGCTTCATAGTCCCTTTTGGGGCTTAGATGGGAATTCACAAGCTGAATGCAAAAGAGTAGCCTGGATCTCCCACTCCCCAGCCTTATCCAGACACTTTTTCAGTGCTCATCTTCTTGATGTTGGCACAGATGTGTCCTGCTATAAGCTCATGTCCACATGCCCTACTGCATCCCAACAGCAGAAAGGCATTGTGTCAATGTACCTATGATGAGTAGGAGGTAGGGATAAATAGACTTGCGGAACCCCCTCCATCCTGAATTATCCTATGACCTCACTTCATAGGCAGAGAGTATGTCTCTGGAGATGGGCACGCGTGGGCCCTTCAACAGCAGTAGCCTCAGCAGACAACACGTCTTTCAGTGACACACAGAGACAGACTGACACATATGCTCACACTGTGGTGAAGAAAGGCACTGTGAAATGCTAATCTCCATCAACAGAGCATCCTCAGGCTCTTTCCTCAACTCGCAGCATCTCATTTCCAGTGCTTTTGCTGCCTTTGGTGACTTCATATTTCTTGCACAGCTCACCATCAAGAGCAACTGTCTTCTGCCTTGAGACCTTTTTTTAGGGGGTGTTTGTGCTGCATGGGAAGGAGATGTGCTGAGAACAAGAGAAAAGTAAAAAGGGAGGCCAGGCGAGAGAGGTGGACAGCAGCTCATTTAGGTGTGTACTGGAAACAAAGTGACAGGCAAAGGAAAAAGAAGAGGAGAGAGAAAGATGGTGAAAGGCAGAGAAAGGGCCACTGAAAAACTGAGAGGGACATGGAAAGCAGACAGATATGGAGGGAGATCAGAGCTGGGTGCATGACAGAGAGAATGAAAGACCAGAAATGGTGTTTCCATTTGTATTTTTATCTGATCCAAAAATGAGCTCACATAAAAAAAAAAAATGTCAGCTTAGAGAAAGAGCAGCTCAGACAGCGAGAAAAGTGGTTTTGACAGAACAGCCAACTTAGGAAAGAGCTGTCTGCATACGTGATCAGCTCAAGCTACACTGACAACTCACATGGTCCAACTTTCCCTCTGATCCAAACCCTCTGTTCCTGGCTTTTACTGGGTGGAGTAACTGGGTCACCTCCACCACACCAAGGTGCCTAGTCTGTTCTTTCAGACTCAAACTGCCAGAGAGTCATACTATGTTATGGAGATATGCCAGCACTCTCACTGCAAATGCAGGGCTTTCTAACTTGGTTGGCATGGCAATTTCCTCAGGATTTGTTTCGAGTTTTGTTTAACTTTAATAGATTTACCCTTGAAAGATTGGAAGAGAAGAGGCAGTCTTAAATTGAGAGGAGGGAGTCAATAAGCCTTCTTTCATTAGATAATGACTCTGACTGCACTGTACTCAAGATTTAACTCTAAGCCCCTTCCATGAAGTAAAAAAGTTTGGTTTGGCTCTGTGTGTGTATATGTTAAAGGAAGAAGTAGATCAAATTCAAGAAAGTGCTGAACACTCCTGCTCTTTGCTGTGTTGGTTATTTGTCCTCACTGGCAACTGGCCTCACTTGGAGAATGCTGGCTTGCAGATGAAATGAAATACAATACAACTGTATTTTGTATAGCATCCATCAAGTAAATAGGATCACAGTTGCTCTGTGGGCTAAGTGATAAAAAACAGCATAGAAGGAAGGAAATTAAGAGCTAGAAATGATGGAAGAAAACTAGTTGTTTCCAGATTCCAGAAGGAAGCACATTTCTGTGGCTAAGGCTCTGGGTTGGGAAATGATGGGCATGGGTTTAGCTCTTAGGTCTGCCACAGATTTCATGCTTTTGACCTTGAACAACCTGCCTGAACTTACAAAGAATCAGTTTCCAGTGTAGTATTTCTGGTTATTGACTCTTCTCTGTTTCAGGAGCCCACGACTGCATTCACTCTTTGACTTGAGCCAGGCAAGGCAAGGACTTTAACAGCTGGGTGGGTAGAAATATGCTGGAAGGTAATGACATGCAAAGCAATTTCAGTCTTTCAGAAGAATCACAATACCTCTCTGAGTGTGGTGATGCCACTGAAATGATTTAGCATTCACCACTGAAATATGGTGAGAAGCAAATTTCACTGCAGGACAGCCTTGCTTCATACCCAGAGCGACAGGAGGAGATGGCAACCATCTTATTCCTTAAAAGCATTTTCACTCTGGGGATAGCTATTAAGGAATGGAGTAGCTGCCAGTGACAGAACTGTCTGAGCATGTTAAATTTAGGTAGCATGTGGTACAGTGGTCATTTATAACCATGATACTAACAGTACACAACATATTGCTTATCACTATCAGAGGGTCGGAAAGGATGGCTAGAAAAATGCCTTCCAATCTGCTGCTGAGCTGCTCAAACACAGAAAAGTATGAGAAGTGATGACCCAATTGGCTAATGAACATGTTTCATTGCATGTTGACTGTGAACGGCAGGCTGACATAATACTTTTTAAAATAAGACATGATTTTGAAAGCACTTTCCATATTTTTTGAGCAACCTGGTTGCATGTTTTGGTAAAGAAGTGGCTGATTTGAGGAAGGGGTGGGGAGGTGCGTGCTGCAAACTCACGCTCCTGTTCCCCTTTAAGGTGCATAACTAACAATGTATGGACAGAATAAGAAAAGGCATGAGGAGGTGATTAGCTAGAACACATTTCTTTTTACAGGACAGATGAGGGGAAACCTTAGAAATTAGCTCTTTACTTCTGCATAAGGGATTTGAGGAGCTCTTCTTCTTCCTACATCTCCTTAATTCTCTTTCCATTTCCAGGTCCATCATCTCTTTACCCTGCAGCTAAGTTTCTAGCTAATCACCTCCTCATGCCTTTTCATGAATTACACTGGGCAGAAATTGAGAGAGGGCCCTTGGAAAGAGCAAATGGGAAGCTGCTGGTCCAGACTGCTGCTGCCCCTGGAAGCAGTGGGCCATGTGTTGATCAACTGAAAGTCTCTAGCTGCATGGAGTCTGGTTGCTAAACCCCTGCTTGCTGGCTCACATTGTTCACATCAGCCACATAATTTGTATAATGTATGCAATGCTGAACAGGACCCTGACCTCAAAGAGAACAGAGCAGCCACCAAGGCAAGTGACTGTCAGTAGACAAACCTCCAAAGCACCTTACTGCCTACTTCTGTCTGTCTGCATAGTCGCAAGGCCCTGGATAAGGCACGTCATTAGACTCATCCACACCCTCCTGACAGAGGGACTTGTGTGCATTCGCCATCTCCACGTAAGTGCCCTTTGTGGGGAAGCACAGCTTGGTGTGTGAATAGCAATAGGATCTTTAAATCTCCTCGAGACTTTTCCTATCATCTAAGAGTGTCCTGGAGCCTGGTGCTTCAGACTGATGGTGCAGCAGGTATCGTACAGATCTTGCAATTGCTTTCATACCAGCTGTGGGAACTGCAGACTCATCTCCTACAGCTCTCTCTCCTTACATAGGATATCTTTCTTCCTTTTACCATAGCCTCAAGACAGACCCAAGAAGTGGGCAGGAGCATGGTTTTTCTCAGCCTTCAGAAGTAGCATGCATCAAGTCAGAGGCATCTCCTGTGCATCACTATAGCAACAAGATAAGGCCCAGAGTGGAAAACGAGGGGCAAGGGGAAAAATTAAAGAAGAGGGCTCTGCAGCGAAGGGATAACTGCTTCTCCCTCAGAGAGTGGCAGGTGACACAGACCAAGAGTAGCCTGCAGGAGTGATGTCCATCTGTGCCACTGTTGGGGCAGAGAGAGGCCACTCAGTAATTGCAGTTTACAAGCATATTCAGGACCAAAGGTTGAGGACACAGGATAGGTATTGACTGGCTCTATATCAAGCCCCTAATGCCT
The DNA here is from genome assembly GCA_033558105.1 of Coccyzus lansbergi. Classification (NCBI taxonomy): domain Eukaryota; kingdom Metazoa; phylum Chordata; class Aves; order Cuculiformes; family Coccyzidae; genus Coccyzus; species Coccyzus lansbergi. The sequence goes on along the minus strand of JAUMJK010000631.1, from coordinate 969,541 downwards.
GCCTGATTTTAGCATCTTTATCACTGAGTTGCAACCTTACATCAGTCCAAGCACCCAAATCACAGCTGCACTGAAGTTTTTATTCTTTGAACTGGTATTTAAGCCTTGCTGCGGAAATCCTCCTCTGTCATGGCACTTCTAACAACAATGATACCAACCAGTAGCATGAAACACAAGCTGCCCCATGCTGGAGTCCCTGAGAGCTGCCCAGGTGGCCTGGTGAGGAAATCCAGCTATTACAGTAACAGGGAATACGATGCAACCAGCTTGGACACAGCACAGCAGCTTTCCTGCACACTTCACACAAGCTCCTGTAACCTCACTGGTGATGGCACTCAGACTCTGCTAGGTCTCATGCTATATTCCTCTGTCAGAGTGCCCCAGGCTGCAACTGAGCCTAAGATACAACATGTGAGACACTCCCCTACTCCATTCCTTTTGTTCAGGCCAGGGCAAAAAGTTCAGAGCAGCTGATATGTCTGAGAAGTAACCTCAATTGTCTTCTCAAGTGTCTCCAAAGTGGATAGCTGACAAAAATCCTCAGTAAGCCAAAATACTGACACTTTAAGGAAAGCCCTTCTACAGAGATGCGAGCACTACTGGGACTATCTCACATATCTTGACCTAATAGTACTCACTGATTTTCATGTTGACTTCTGCTGACCAAGGCTTTACAGAAATGATTAAGAAACTGCTACCAGTTGTCACTAAGGGGAAAAATCTTTAAATGACAGCAACAAGTTTTGGAGGTGACAGATCTCAAGTTTGCTCTAGCACTTTCAGGTGAATGTAAATGGGTTTTATGCATCTGTCATTATTTTTCTTACTAAAGGTAAATTAATCCACAATAAAATGCTGTGGTCATACTGCCTTCTCCCTTGCCACCCTCCCAGAAAGGACCTTCCATACAGTTTTTGGCCTGGAAAAGCAACATCTTAGCAGAAGGCCTAATGCCATCCCTCTTTAGAATCTAGCTTTGATATCCAGGATTTCAGCCTTTCTGAGCAACATCTGGGCTTCATCCCTCCTTGGCTATAGTTGTGCAGCATGGCAATCAAAGTATAAGCTTTTTTTCCCAGATCCCCCGCTTAACCTCAGGCAGACCAATATAGCTTTAAGTAGCATATTACAGTAATGAGGGGGCAGGACTATTTCTGAGAATATGTACTCCTCCCCATTAGTAGCCCCCCATGATAAGCAGCTCTATGTTCACTGCTGCCACCAGTCACTTGCAGGCCACAGGAGCTGCAAAGAAGGAAAGAGAAGTCTGTCATAAAGAAAAAGTGAGAGGAGTGCATAAACCAGGAGATAGGGTTGGGGAAGGAATGATCATTGACAGTCAAAAAGCAGAAAAGATGAAATGCATTTTTTCTTCAAATGCCTGGAGACAAGACAGATCTCCAGCTTCCTTCCCCTCCCTTGCCCTCCTACTTGAAAAGAGAAGAGGTAGTTAACATAGGAAAGCCCCTCAAATAAGCCCTGACAGCCACATATTCAGAAAGTGATGGCATTTCCCTAAACACTGTTTGTAAAATGGTAATTATCCAGCAGGCAGTGACAGCTGGCACTTAGCACTAAGAGAGAACATGAGCGGACAAGAAGAAAGGGATCCTGCCGTAATTGAACAAAGGGTAAAGAAATATATAAAACATAATCAGAAAAATACAAAGATTGCTGGCTGTGCTAATAGGTCACTTCAGCTCCTTGGTTCATCTTGAAGTGATTGAGAGTGAATGCAGAATCAGACTGACATCCTCCAAATCATTCAGCTGGGAGCAGCACCTCAGAGGGGAGTAGTAGCAACAGCAAAGCCAAGGGGCTGAGCAGCCAGCACTGAGCTCATGGGTGCCAGACTGGCAGCCAGATTTTCGCAAAGTGTCTGGAGCACCTCTCTCTGACTTTCATGTCACAAGATAAGCTCCTGAGAATGAGAGCTTCTGGACAGATATTTCCTCCCTACTTCTGACCACCCCAGCAACTGAGCTATGCCACAACATGGCAAAATTGAGTCCTTGATTGGAAGTGTTTAGACTGGACAAAGCACCAGGCAATGTGCTTAATAGAAAGGACAGCTAGAGCTGTCCTTTATAGAAAGGACAGCAAGGAGACAGCTAGACTTATCTTCTATTCCTTTGGTATTAAACAAAAATTCCACTTCCGGGATTTTTTTTTAGGGCAATGGAGTGTCCTGTCAATTCAGATATCAGTTCTGAGAGATCGCTTTTATAGTCTTTGGTTAGAGTTCTTCTTTCTGAGCTTTGATTCTTTACCTACAAAAGGGGTTGTGAGTAGTAGCAACTTTACCACACACTCAAAGCAAGGCCTGTTTCCTATTAGGTCCTACCCAAAGTCTGGGAGGACAGGGCCCTGAACTGAACTTAAGCCATTTAAGCATAAGTCATTTAAGCATGATCAGTAATAGAAGACAAGATATCTTCCCGCACATTAGAATCATACTAAAAGAGAAGAAAAGAAGAATTAAAATAAACTCCTATTAATAAGTAAGGTGCTCTCGTCTTCCAAACTTGTCTTCTGTGGCTATTTGATTTGCTTCCTTGTTACTTTAATTAGGATGTATTCTCTTTCCAGCCTTCAGTAAAGAATGCTCTGATCCCTCCAATGTCATCCATGACTTGCTTTTGTCTGGAACTTGACTGGAAAGTTACTGTCAGGATCTGGCAGCACGTACATTTGATCACAACCCACAATATGCCCCTGAGTCACTGAGTGAGTAACAGGTTAGCAGTCCTAACAAATGAAGCTTGGGTGAGGGTGGTCAGACTAGGACAAATAAGGGAGCACTAGAAGATGGGAAGGAGGTCTGTTTGCCTGTCTCCTTTGTGCCAGGAATTGTCTAGAGTTCATCTATATCTGGGATGAGACAGAAACGGCATCCAAATTCCTTGTCATCCCTTGCAATTCTTCCTTGCCGTGTCTTCACCTTCATCAAAAGACACTATACATGAAAAAGATATAACTGTCCCAATTGACCCATACAATTTTAGCATTTGAAGGCAAAATCCTTAAAGCTTCTGAAGCCTTTCTAAGCACACCTTCCTCCTCTACCCTGCCTTAAGTCTGTTTTATTGGGTGTTCCTAGTAGTTTGTCTATTAAGTTTTTGTGGTGTTTTATACCATATTCTCCTTGGTGCCAGGTCTCTATGTTAATAATTTTCTCAGCACCCATACACACTTAAAATAAGATAGATTTTCTCTGCTGCAGACAGTTACACCACTAAACAGAAATTCATTATGCTACTATCTCCAAAGCTGTTTCTTTGAGAAATATGCGTGCTGAGCTGTATTAACAGTGTATAGTTTTTATGACGATAACTGATGATTTGTTTGACTAGGTCTCTTATGTATCAATCTAACTATTTTGTAGTTTGCATGTGATTTATTCTTGACTAGATTAATAAAGTTCAAATATTACTTTCTCTCAGCAATCAATCTGATTTCTTTAAACTACTGTTAAATTATTTTTTTGAAGAGTGATATTTTAAGTAAAGAGTTTATCCTACAAAACTACTGATCTGAAAGTCATCAATATATTTTTAAATGAATAAATACAAATAAATTGATAAATGAGATTTTTTTCCATCAGATTATATTAAAATATATGCATGTTTTCAAGTACAAGGTAATTACTTTAAGCAGTAATAGAGCATTTTTCATAAGATATATTAAAGAAATACCAACAATGGAATTGCTAATGCTGCAATTTAATTACAAACCTTTCTATATGCCAGCACATTTTCACTATTATTTTTGTTACCATTCTTGATCTGTAGCATGTTGTCTAACACAATTTACTAAGCTTTTTTTTCTTTTTGTAAATTACTTTCATAGCTTCTGTTTATCTACTATATATGGAAAAGCACAGACAGGCAAAAGATGCTACACAAAGGTCATTAAGGTCAAAAAAACCAACTCAGAGTAAGATTGTGTTATGTGAAAATTTCTCTATGTAGCCATATAATTAAAGGGGGTAACATATACCTGCAGGAGACTAGCAGTAAGACTACAAGTTGAGTTGTAGTTTTAAGAAGTAATTTCAGGGTGTCTGTTATAAAGCAGTTCCAAATGGCTTCTGAGTAAACATGCATATTTGTTATCATTGTTAATCTATTTACCACCGATTCCTTTGTTTTCCTGCAAGGTTCCACATAACATCCTGATTCAAGCACACTGAAATTGAACACTTTACCACTTCACTGACATTCACAATCAGAACAGAAGAGTTTAAATCACATACGGCTTCTCCCTGAGTGATGCAGGCCTTAGGTGTCACCTGTAGTTTCTTCATTTCTAACCCAAATACTTGTGAGTGAAGAAAATAAAGTCTTCTAGAAAGACATTGATGTTGATTTGAATGCTGAAAGTGATGTAGAGCTGAACATATCCTTAGGTAATCTAATTTATTTTATGAAATAAATTCAGACAATACAGAGATTCTTGCACACCTATGTGCACACACCCATACACTCAAAATAAAAGCACCTTAATGATCCTCTCCGTCAGAGTAATAGCTAGTACATGTCAGTTGGCTTTGGTGATTGTCCAAGCATACTCATTGCTGTTGGAGGAAAGTTTTCCTGGTTTTGTCCTCTAAAATCCACCTGGCACTCAGCACGAGTACTTAACACATAATAATTTGATAAAGTACTTCTAATGCTGTTGCGAGTTTGGGAAGATGCAGCACATCATCAAGCAAGGTTTTTGTCACTGTCTTAATTATTTGCATTGTCTCTGTGAGACAGCTGTGATGGCTTGTGGCTGTGATGGCTTGTGCAACTTTTTTGTGTGGCTTGCAGAAAAGTGGGCTTCAAGGTAAGTCACAAGGAGGGGTGTGGGGCAACTCAAATGCACAGCCCCCGATTATCACATACAAAGTAGATCTGGAAACTGTATAGAAGAGTTAAGGTCCCATCTCTCATTGGCTATCATATGTCCATCAGCCAGCGCATTACCAGAGCTACAGACCAATGCAAACACATCTCTAAAGCTTCCAAACTCAACCTGAGTGATTCAAAGCAGTTCTGATTATGGAAAGAAAACCCCTCTTCTAACTTGCCCTTCTCAATCTGCAGCTTTCGCTGAAGGACAGAAAGGAGGAAGAAAGTGCAGGAAATGTGGAGATACACAGCATGTGTGTGCATGGTCAGGCACATAGAAGTATGTGTGAAGACAAAGAGAGACAAGAAATCTCAAAAAAATAATGAGTCAGCAAACAAGAATTAAATGTGGAAATGTAAAAGCAACAGATCAAGGGAGAGCAAATGAGTAAGAAAGAAAGAGTTCAGCCTAACCTGCAATACAGACCAGGAGGTATCAAAGCTTCAGATGTGCATGGGAACATTAGGAACTGAGTGCAAACACGCACACATACACTGAATTAGGCACAAATGACAAATCACAGCCTTATTTGGGTGAGAAAAGACCTCTGGTTCATCAGTCAGGCCACTGCTGCACATTGTGGCAGGTCTGATTACACCTAAACCATCCCTGACAGATGGGTGACTCATCTCTGCCTTGAATATCTCCAGTGCTGGTGCCTCTACAGCCTGCTTTGGCAGGCTTTCTGTCACCAAACTGTTCCTAGAGTTATAAAGTTTTCTCTCATATTTTTTAACTAACTGTTCCCTGCTGCATCTCAGGACCATTATGTCTTAGGCCTGTTTGTAACAACCACCGAGAAAAATGGATCCCCATCCTCTCAGTAGCGTCTCTTTATGGATTTGCAGACAGTGATTACATCTCCCTTCACACATCTTTCCTCCTCAATGAATATATACCAGCCTCCTTAATCTTCTCATTTACGCTATACTTTCCAAACCTATCAGCATTTTTGTCACTCTTCCTGGAGCTTCCTCCAATACATTGTGTCTTTGGGACCTGAAGGAGACAGCACTAATTCAGCTTCCTGCCCCTTACCTCTGCCGTGTCCAGTCAGAAAGGGTTGAAGACTGACTTTATTTTCTTTCCTGAACACTATTTGCTTCCTAAACACCTTCTGTTCTATCCTCCTGAAAGATTCTGCTGTGTGCAGAGACAGATGTGCACACATGTACCCACCAACTTATTTTATATATTACACAGATAAATACAAAAGACTTGCCTAATAAGTGCTCCAACATGACAAGTTGCCTTAAACGGTAAGCTGGGGGAGCTGTGATGAAGACTATCTGAAGTAGTGGAGAATGAGGAAGATAATAATGTCACTTTATACACTGGAAGAAGCCCCATTTGATGGTTTTCTGGTGATGGATTGAACACTGTGAAAATTAGGACATTCCAAATATTATTCAAATCTGCACAGGCCATATCCATTTCGTGATGATCATTTGTATTCTGGGCCCCTTTATACTGCATCCATCACACTTTTCTCCTCATTTAAAGCCTCCACTTACAAGACCCTATATGCCAGTTCTCAACAGGTCTGCCCCCCATTGTTAAAGTAACATGCATGAATGATTCTACACATTGCAAAAATGCCTTTGGCACTATGATTTTAGTTGCAAATGGATAATCCACATGAGGAAAAAAATCAAGAAAAAGAGGACTGAGTAGGCCATTTGAGATATTATGCAGCTGCCTACAACTGCTCACTTTTAGTTTCTGAAAAGCTTCTTGGGGGTTGAATTAGAAGATGGACCTTAAAAACGTCTGGAGATGATATCCACTAGAGCACCCAAGAATACCATTGCATTTCCTTTATAGATTCCACAGAGAGAGTAAGTCCTAAGTACAATGCATAACAAACACAATGCCAGGCCTTGGTGAAAAGACATTACAATGATCAAAGAATCATAGAATCATTTAGGGGGGAAAAGACCTTTAAATCAGGTCCAACAGTAAATATACCACTTCCAAGTCCACTGCTAAACCATGTCCCTAAGTGCCCTATCCATACATATTCTGGTGACTCAACTACTTCCCTGGGCAGCCTGTTCCAGTGCTTGACAGCGCAATTTACATCTGCAATCAAGTAACAGCACAAAAGCATGCCATAACATACTCTACCAAGGGACTGCTGCTCACTCATTTGCCCTGTAATACGTCAGAATTAGAGGGAAGAATAAACTCACAGGTTTTCAGCTCTAGGGTTTGTGACCCCAGAGATCAGGCTCCAAGAACATTGTCTGAAGCCTATTATAGCTACAGGCTTATTCTCAATGACAGCAACTTATAGATGCATCTGTGCAGGAGACTGATGTTCAATAATATTTCTTTTCAATACTCTACTGCAACATCAAGCCAAACATAGTGTTTATGAAGTCTCTTGGAATTTCCTATCCTTTCTGGAAACTGCCTGTTTTTACCCCAACAGCCATGGTCTTAAAAGAAAATCTGAGAAATCAGTTAAGTAATAGAGAAGCATCTCATTCCTCACAACGAAAAGAATATGAGATGTAAAATATCATTGCTTTGATATGCTGGCAAACTTCCTGGAATCAGTCGACCAAAGATAACAATGTTTATAAATATTTGAGATATGAAGATACTGTATATAAATTGCATTTTTATTATTATTATAAAAGTGTGGTGTGGCTTTTTTATTTTTTTTTTTTAACAAGGAAAAGAAATAGCTCTGCAGTGTACTCTAAATACATACATTAGGGTGTTTTGTGCTCTGCATAGCGTGTTCTTAATAAGAACCCGAATTCTGCTTCCTCCCTATCCTTTGAGCCGAGTAAAGCAGCTATTCCCCTTTCAACTTTTCCCACCAAGAGTGCTAAGAAGCTGGTGCAACAGTACTGGAGTTGCCCATAGCTATGGCAACACAGGTGAGAAACACTCTAAATAGCCCTCTCTCTTAAGGTTTTGTGATGCTGACCCATTACCCTGGTATCTAAGAATCTCCCATGTAAAATCAATAGCAATAATAAAATCCCTTGGACACTTTGTGGAGTCTCTCCATACGATGATATAGCCAGGGTTGTGGTGAAGGAATAGCTGAGGATGACTACAGCTTATTTCTAGCTTCTCCTGGCAGGTTCTCTTGCAAGGAGAGGCTCAGGACTACTGCCCATAGAACTCTCACAATCTAGATAATTGTTTTTCTATTCTTTTTAAAACTAACTGATACTTCATTTTCATGGAGACAGGAGAATTGCTTAAATGTAACAGAAGCAGCTCCAACACCCACGTACATTCTGTTTCTGACCAGCTGGCCTCCACGCTGTGCCAGTCCAGGACTCTTCACACTCAGCTCTGCAGCACCCCCTGCTATTCCTGTCCTCCCACAGGCTCACTTGCACAACTCTGACTGGGGACTTCACCTGCACCATAGATCCTCACTCCATGCAAAGCCTGGCCCTCTGCAGTCCCTCTAACAAACACATCCTGATCCTGAGCAAACACCTCTCCTGCTAGTCCTGTACCTGTGTAAATACAGTCCTGTTTAATTGCTGTCTCTCCCATCTCGTGGCTCTATCAACATCTACATTTTAATTTGCCATCTTTTCTTGATTCCCAGACTTTTTCCCACTATGCCCTGCAATAACAAACAGCATGCAACATGCTATTGCACTTCCATTCTGCTTTCTAAACCACAGCAGAAAAACATAGTATTACCACACCAGTAAACCCACCTGAAATCTATAAAGCTGACTGCCAGCTGGCACCCTGAAAGAGAGGTAAACAATTAAGGTACAACGTTTGCAATAATCACCTTGCAGAGCATTAACTCCCTGTCACTTGAGTCCTGGACTAGTGGCATCAATTGGTCTCAGCCCTGGCTGGCCCATCAGGCCATACTCCAGGAGGGTCTCTCCAAGCTTGGAGAGGCTCTCTCTTGCCTCTCTTATCATGGCTTTGCACCTTCAGCTTCCTTGTTAAATAACGATTCACTCTACAGCCTGGGGCTGCAGGGACCTGTCTTTCACCCCAGTCAGCCATCAGCATGCAACAAATACCAGTGAAAGCTTTAGCATTTAGCTCCTTTCAGACTAGATGTAAGATGCATTGGATAGATATTGCACTAGATACTCAAACTGCTCCCAAAGCAAGTGCAGAGAGCTGTATACAGAAACAGCTGGAGGGAGACCATACATCATTCCTGTGTTATAATATATGACTTGTGCTGTATTTTTTAAGAGCAGGAAGAAAAATTCTACACACATTCATATACAAGCTTATTTGTGTTTGGGGAAACAACACTGCCAGCATTCGAGATCAAGCAGACCTACACGGGGGTTCAGGGTTTGGAGACTCAAGCCTCATCTGCTTTCGCATTGTAAATGTTAACTAAACGTAGCTCAATAGCCCTGGAGATTAACCTGCCAAATCCTTTTCTCAGTCACAGCACTGTAAACCCGGAGTAATTCCAACAATAATCAGCAGAGCTACTCCAGAATTGCAGCCCAGGGTGGATTTTGGTACTGGGACTTTCTGTTCTCATCCACAGCGGGAAAAGACCTAGTTTAATTCCACAGCAGTGATCCCAACAACCTCTGCAAGACCCAGATTTGATCCTGCAACAGATACATCATAGTCAGCAACAATATTTGCTTTGCCAAAGTGGAAGCTAGTAATCTGCCCCTCACTGACTAACACGCCTCACACTTTATCTCAGTCCCTGCTGGAAAGACCAACCCTTCTACATAGCTTCCATAAAATGAACTCACTGTAGCCCATTCAAATCAATGGATTTTTCATTACCAATTTCGATGGAAGGATAATTGCAGTAAAATCAAGCACTCTGAATCACAATACTAAGAACAGCAGAAAGAACTTGGGTACCCAGATGTGCCCGTGGATGGTCCTATGCCACTGTCATCCATGTGAGCCTGCTACATGCAAAACCAAAAAGGATGATGGCATTCCCTACCTCTCCAGTGACACGCCAGGGCAGCTGTAGCCAGGACTTGATTTGTCTCTACTCAAGGCATCAGGATACCTAAAGAGCTCCAAGGTAACCAGGTTTTCTCTGCACCTCTTCATGTCACAGCTAAGAGCTCACAAGCCACAGGTAGTATTTTACCTTTATTTCTCAGTTTTCCTTTTTATTGGAAATGCTGGTATTTGACCAGACCAAATTCCTCTAGAAGAGGAAGGTTAACTCTGAACCAGCGGGGATCCCATTTGAAATGAAGGAGTAAGCCTGCTTACTGAACAATTCTCTCTCTTCCTCTATGATTTCATCTCTGTGGACTTTATACATTGAACGCGTGATGTTAGATGGTGGTGTCGTCACTGAAGCTCTCTCACTGCTCCATAAAAGACCTTTAAAAGAGTGTTTTTGCTTAATAGTGTTGGATAAGATTCAGTACTAAAGCACCATGTGTTTGGAGGGTCTGCAGTTCACAACACCTCCAAACATTTGGAGATTCAATCATCACTTGAGATAGAGGAGTGGTATGTTTTCCCACATGTTTTTTTGACAGTAGGTTTTTTGTAGGCCCTGATGACCTAAAAGATCTCCACAGCGAAGAGCGGGGCTTGAAAATTTCTACCAAGAGCAGATGCCCTCCACAATTCTCTGCTCTTCCATCTTGTTCCCATAAACTGTCCAAAGATAGAGACCTTAACCACCCTGCAACCTTCCCTCAGCCCTTTTTTTGTATGTTGAATTGCCTGGAGCAGGAAAGGAATCACTTCTCTCTGCGTCGAGCTCTCATGTGAGCACATGCAAGACACTATCTTCAGTCCTGAGTTTCTCATTATGCAAAACATATTGACAAAAATGAACAAGAACAGAGTAGAGCAACAAAACAGTCAGATAATTAGAGCAGTCAAAGAATGAAAGGGTCAAGTATGCCTGTTATGGCTGTGAATAGGAGACAGAATATCAATATGAATACGACAAAAAGAAAAAAGCAAATGTGGACTGAACCTGAGAAAAACTTCCTGACAGCAAGATACAGCAGCAGGTTGTGGAACGCCTCCCAAAGCATGTAACGAGTCCTCACTGCTAGAAAATGTATCAGTGGAAACCATGCTGGTACACAGCTCAGCACCCAAGAGGCAGGCTTGCTCTGCAGTGATGGCTAGCTTACAGTTATCACTTCTTGCACTTTCAACTGGATGTTTTCATCTGTGTTGCAAGACTTAGCTCAAAGCCAGCCAGCCACTGTGCAAATGTTAAGCAGATGTCATTTCCCTCCCTCCGGTGGTTAAAGTGATTTCAGGATGAGATGATAATTAGTCCCTGAAAGACTGTGTGCAGAATGCAGCAGGGTGCAATAGGTTGCACACCAGTGCAATTGAGAGCTGAGACTTGTCACAGGTAAAACATTAAGCCATGGTCATAATACAAGCTGATTCCTCAATGCCCACTCCTTTACTCACTGTTGAGGAAGCTAGAGAAGAGGTTCCACTGAGTATCATGGCAAATGCCAGACCATATTGGCCACGGTGTTCATCCAATCCCTTGTCCTGTCCACGACAGCAGTCAGTTCCCGATGCTTCAGGGAGGGTTCAAGAACACCATGTAGACAGATGTGGAACAGCTTGTCCCTCCATATTAGGCTTTGTCCTGGATTTTGAGACCTAGAGAAGCCTTAAACTGTACCGATTGTACGTGGGTGGCTCTCCTCCCTAGAATGTATTGTCCTTGATTAAGACAATTCTGGATATGTTTAATGAATGTCAGACCTTTTTCACTTTTGAGTCATGCTGAAAGCCAGCTATTGATGATGTTACATGACAATGATTTCTACAGCCAATCTGCCTGCTACAGGGGAAAAACCCCAACTCCCCCTTTTTCATATTGTAGTGTCATTAAACATCTCCTGTTCTCTTCCCTGAAAACTCAGGTGCTCCATCACAAACATTTCACATACCTCTTCATCTCTTACATACAAGTTCTTTTGGTCCCAAACTTTCAAAGACCTTTCTTTGTCCATGAGAATCCTAGGCACATCATTATTGCTCTTGCCCACCTCTCAGCCTCTTCTATTCTGAGACAGCATGGCCAGTCCTGAATGTATTTTTTGCAGCTGATGTTCCAGGACCAAGAATATGATCCATACACCATCACACTAACATGCTGCAAAGCTGTCCACACAGTTCCCAGCCCCTTCTGCTTTGCAGTTTGGCTCTTGTATTAACAGCATAGTGCTCTGGGAGTCTATGTCTTCCCTGTTGCCTCCTCAACTTTTCAATTTTTATTTAAGCCTTCCATTCATACGCCCCATGCTTGGTGCTAATGTTGTGTACGTACAAGAGCTGTATAAACAAAGGATGCAATTACTACTCCTCCAGTTTGGGGAGGGACATATAAATGAGTAGCCTTTTAAGGGCATTCCTGTAGGAAAAAAAGTGTTGTGTCTTCACTAAATCTATTAGTCTTTTCCATTACAATCAATAAATCAGTTCCCTTTTTATACGGTGATGTTGGCTCAGCTGTGATTTTTTGATGGCAAAATTCATTACTCAATTGTCTCATCGCTTCCTTTCTAAGTTCAAAAACATCCATTAGCACCACTATGTGAAGCCCCATTAATCTGCTTTCGTTATAATAATGTTCTTATTCTTTCCTAGTGTCTTTATTGCATCCCACTCATCCTTGTTGTCTCATAGGAGCTTTTAATTAATGCACTAAGAACTGAAATAAAGAACCAGCATTTTTTTTAATACGTAGCATTTTTGGTTACTGGACAGAAATTATCCGAATTCACTCGGATGACCCTGTTCTAGAACATGGAGAGTTGGCACACAGCACAGGTTGGATGCTTTCAAGTCTGCCTAATTACTGCAGGGAAACGTATAGTAAAAAATCTTTCGTTGGCTCCAAGTACTCATTTGGTTTTGTTCTACTATTGTCTACTGCAAAATAATTTTCAAACTGGGAAGGATCTGTCACACCTACTGCATGCTGGTTTTGGACTTTGATTTGCTTCTTAATGCAAATCAATAAAATGTACCCTGAAACAAAAGAAACTGTCAAAGAAAGGCTCAAAATGAAGATGAGAAGAGCTTCTCAGTTACTGAAGGCATCAAAAGTGATGTCTTACTCCCCTCCTTTACCCATGAACTTGATCTTTGCCTTGTCATTTAGATCCACTCAATGAGAAAAGAAAACATAGTGCAATGTTAGACTGATTTAGTGCCCTTTTTCTATTTTCCAGCCTCTTAGTTTCTTCTGGCCCATAAGAATTAAGAAAAGGAAACAACATTTGCTATTTCTACAGTAGAGATATGGCAACTCAGAGACAGGCTATGGATTTCTCTCCATGAAGGAAGATGGCATGCATTTGGGTGCAGAAATAAGTGTGGCTCCTCTGGGGAGAGCTAGAGCAAAATACCAGAAGAAAACTATTTCTCTGTTTGTCCTTTCAGCATGTGTTAGTATAGGATAGAAGAAACAACAAATGTGAAATACTAAATTGCCTTCCTTTGTCCCTCACAAAGGGACAAACAAAGAAGGTGAAAAATGGTTTTCTGGATCTCTCTAATGAAATTACCCCTTCTTCTTAAATACTGTGAGTTAATGGAAAATTGGCATGTTTACTTCCTTCTAGGAGACCAAATGTAGAACTGCCTGGAAAAATGGGCAAACAAAGGGACATATTGTGAGCTGATATCTCTGACAAGTCAGAGGGAAGAATAAGTTGTACACGGATTATAGAATTTATCATTAAAAAAAAGAAAAATCAAAACTAAGAACTTTGCATGATACTTCAAAAGAAAAGAAGAAAAGGGGAGGTGGAAGAGGGAGAACAAAAAGAAAAGAAAATCTGTCAAGAATTTCTCACTGAATCCAAAATGCCTCAGTGAGCAGAGATACAGAAACAAGCTAATTACTGTCTTTCTTTTACTCTCCCAGTTCTGAACTCCACACACAATATTTTTCACAATTATTAATAAAGGAAGACTTTTATCTCTGCCTTATTAAGAGTTCTGGGGGTAGGACTATAGTATCTGACAGATGCCATATGGGATAGGGTGGGAACAGGAGGGAACAAAGAAAAGGAAGATAGAAGCAAGGAGGCAACTTAGAAATCCCTTCATAGTTCCTAGGATGCACGTCTAAACTACTGGAGCTTTCAGTATAATTGTACTAATTTCCAATCTCCTATGCTTTTCAATGTTTACTTCCAAAGCTCTAAAGCTTAGAGCAGCAGGGAACAGGATGTGGAGTCGGCAGTCATCTGCATGGAGAAACAGTCACCTCCATCCACAGCTAAGAAGGAAAGTCCGACCCTTGAAAACACAGGGAAGCTGCAGAACAAACACCAGAGGCATAGGCAGAGCTGTGTGGCAAATCCAGGAACGCAGTCAGAGGTGCCAAACAGGGCAAGATGGCGAGAGGAACTCCAATCTGGGAGGCAGGAGGCAGCATTAGCAGAACCAGTGTGGGGAGCTCTGGGCTAGATGCTGGGCTCCTGACTATACGTTCTCTGACTCCAGTCTTTGCTTTCAGCTTCATCTTTCCATAAACATCATGACACCAGAGTCAGAAAACCAACAGAAATTCTTACAGTACATCCCTCATCTCCTTTGGGTACTGAACATTTTCCAAGTATGGAAAGGCAGCTTAGACCACTTTCCTTTTCGAAGAAGTCAAAGAAGATGCCAGGAGGCATGGAGAAGGAACATCAGCTCACTGCCTGAATTCTGCCTGTACTACATATGACCAAGTTAAGTACCTGCCTAACTCTATGCAAACATGAAAACACTGTCTGTTCACAGTACCATTGTCTATCTTATATGTAGCCTCCACATCTTGTCTTACCAATGTTACAGATCAAACCACACTGAAGCTATGAGACCTTTAACATCCTTGGCTGCAGAGCCCTATACCTAGCTAACAGCTAATTGCTCATAGCAAGGCAAACCCTTTTTCTTTTCATCCATGCAGCATTGACCAAACACTACAGCAGGAAGACATAGAGAATCTGCCAAGCATTTCTATCTGTGATCCTAAGGTAAGTATTCAAACTCAACTCCCTCCAGTATATAAATCCTGCTCAGTAAACGGACAACCATAAAATATTGTATTGTACATTCCACCACACAACAGGGAATTTCTACATGTACCATTCAGCAGATCAGAGTTCTGTAGCTAAAAGCCACTGTTTGTTCAAATCAAACCCTCATCTGCTAAGGTTTCACCATTACACTCATCCACAGCCAAGAGCAGGTAGTGCTCTATCATTTATCCTGGCTGACAGTCTAACAATCTTTCAAGTAATTCTTCATTACGGACCAGAGCTTACTAACCACCATTTTGAGTAGAAGTAAAAAAGCTCCATACCTAAACAAATTCTGCCCTTCTGATGAGGCATTATGGGCTTCTAAAGAAGTGTTTTGTGGTCTGCATAAGGATCTTCCTAAATTAAAGATATAGCATGATTTAAAGAGACCAGACTTGATGATGCAGCTGGTCCCATCAAATCTGTTGCAATCAGTGAGATTCATTCAGCTTCAGTTCTGCTCTGCAGTTTCAGGAGAGTCATAAGGAGAACTTGTCTCAGCGTAGGTCCCATGCAGAGATGCCCACTCTGGTACTGCATGGCCTCTCCTCCTTATCCTGACAAAAAGATGTTGCCTGGATAGGGAAGAGGGCTGGCAAGTGCAAAAAAAGGGAGCGGCCATAGCATTTCATTGTCATGCCAATGTTGTTGTGACACAGGATAGTTCATAAGAAGCCAGATAGGAGGCTGCCATAATTTAAATACCCCTTATAAAGGATGCTCAGAGGATTCCTTAGAAGCACTAATCCAAAACCTGGGCTGGTTTAAATCACTTTCTTCCTCAAACTCAATTAGTTTGTAGCTTATGCCCCAAAACCAATAGCAGAGACAGGAGCGTACCAACAAGTCATGAAGCTTCCTTTTTTACAGTAAGATGTACAAGGTAATCACAATAAAAAGAAACCAAACAAAACCAAACACACTCCAAGTGTCAGTTGCAAGCACCTTCCCATACTCATGAACCTCCTCATAACAAGCCTCCAGTGTTAAAGGTGAGGTCTTCAAAAAAGATAAAAAGAATCTGAGTTACTCTACTTCCACCATTACCACCAGGACAGTAAATACTTAGAGTACGTTTAAAAGAAAACCTCCTTCCTAGACATATTGAAAAATGACTGTTTATATTCTCTTTAGATTATGAGGGGGTAATAGGTGGCAAAACCCCTCTTTCCAGAGTACAGAGCAATCACTGCTCTTACATAAAACAAGAGTTAATGATTCTGCTGATTGGCAACCTATTTTCCACTAATACATCTAGCAATGAACTCTCAAGAGACTTACAGTGTATGCAAATATGGAATACAGGACAGTGATAAAGCTATGTTTAGCTAGAAGATGAGAAAACAAATGATAGGTAAGAGACAAAATTTGAAATCTGGGTTAATTTGTAACTCAAAAAAACCACTTTAACTAATTTTCTTCTAGCTATATCGAAAAAAATCCCCTTTGCTTTCAAAGTAAACCCAATGGGGATCAGGGCACATCAATTTTGCTAATGAAACCTGGTTGTAGCCTTAATTATTATTATCTCTTTGTGATAGATTAGCCATTTACCCAGATTATATAGACATAGTGAGATTAGATTAGATAGCCCAGGCTCCATATGCTTCTTCTATCTCCCCATGCAATATAGCACTTGACTAACTGAATCCTGGCTTGTACTCCTGGTAATGAGATATCTTTGCACATTTACTTTAAGCTCTGTTTTCAGGAAAAATTAAACAAGGTTTGGGAAAAGGAGGTAGTAAAAGAGGTATTTAGATTTGGGGGGTACCCTGATTTCAAAGGCATAATAGTGGTAGGGCCATACAGTATTCTTTAAGGTCAGCTGTTATTTTCACCACAAGTGAGAAGACCCAGAAATACTAGAGAGACATTCCACGTTCCCTACAAGATGTCCATCTGCTGCCAGGCTCCTACAAAAAAAAGGTGCCACTTTAGTTAGCAAGCTGTGTGGGATACAATTTCTTCAAATAAACAAACTCTGGTATTAAAAGAACAAGCTTGGATAAACCTGACCTAAGGCTAAGAGCACTAGTGCTCCAAATTTGTTGTCCATTGTGCTTACGAAAGTCATAAGATCTGGCCTTGTACAACAACTGCTGTAGATTAAAACACCCACCATGCTTTTATCCAGAAGCTTTTTCAGATTTTCCTTTGAACATTCTTTTTATTTAAAGATCCTTCCAATGCATTCTGCTAACTCTTCTGAATTTTCCTACTTGCCTATTATGCACCCCGATTTTGCTTCATTGTGTGCCCAAAGAAACCAAATTCCTTTTCCCAGGTACTTCTCTGATAGAAATAAACTTCAGCAGGTTAGTCTCTCAGGAAATATTGTGAAACATTTGGATAAATGCTTAAAATTGACATTTATTCAGCACAGCTCATCAAGCTGCTCTGAAAAAAATAAGTGCTAAGGACAGCTGGAGAAAGGTTAGAAAAGTAAGTTATGTTGTGACATTGGTCTGACTCTTCTAGGAGTCCCATATTTGATGTTTCACTGAGCTCTGTGTTTGAGTTGATTTGCACCCTTCCTCTTCTTGCTTTATTCTACTGCTTGCACACACCCCCGTCAGCTTAATTCCTTCAAAGAAGAAAAGGAACATGGCTCTTTCTCCCTGCCCTGTAATAATGGAAAACTACACAAAAAGACAGAGCAATGCATAGAGACCTTTCACCCTCCTTCCTAAACATCTCCAGCATACTGAACTGGGGGCTACCAGCCGTTCACTTGATTAAAGTGCTTCTTGCTTCTGAGATTCCTCCATTCTCTCCCCACCCCTCCTTTTTTTCTTTTTTTTCTTTTTTTTTTTTTTCCCCCCAAGAGGTTGGGTGGAGTTCCACTTTATTTCCTCCCCTCTTTGGGACATGCTTGTTTATATTTGCCCATTCTGAAAGCATGAGTCACTCTTTGATTTACAGCCTGCCCCAGGAGAGACAGGAGACCCTAATGAAAGAGCACATTGCAAGGGTAATTAATACCTACTATACATTCAACTGTACTATTAGCGAGCAGTGTGTGTGTGTGTGTGTGTGTGTGCGCTGTCAACTGGAAAGGAGCAGAGAGAGATACTACCCGCAGCAGTATAGCCCTGAGCATCTTGCTAACCCACAGCCATAGCTATTAACAAAGGACAGACATGCAACCAAAATCTCTGTTGTGGGGAGCAAGCCTGGAATGGAGTCAGGGTCATGGTGAGACTGGTGACTGCAGAGATCCAGGAACTGAGTTGCTAGTGAGGGATATAGGAGGGAGGCTGGTGCAGTGCATTGATTGGGGATGCTGCGATGGAGAGAAGTCAGGAGGGTGATGGATCACCTCTGCTTAAAACAAACAAAAACCAGGCAGATTGCCAGGAACGGCTTAGGCCAGTTTCATTAAAACTCTTCATTCATCATGCTGAAACGAGGCGGTGTTTGTTATTGCAGCAGTGGTGTGCTGGTGCAGTAGCTATTACAAGAGTGGGTGGCAATCCAGGGAGGGGGCAGTGGGAGGAGATGGGAAGGTAATGAAGGATGGAGGCAACTGGGAGGTGACAGGGCTCAAGTATCACTTACCATCCGCTGAAGGGACTAAACATCACCCTCTATCTCCTGCATAGAACCAGGCTGATAAGGCTTCACATCCATCCAGCCAAATCCCCAGGATATGAGAGGATTCCCTACTTCCAGGTGTATTTTTTTCCCCTCATTAGACCAAATAGTGACACCACAACACATTCGGGTTTACTGTGGTGTCAGGCTCAGCTGTGGCCATGAATACACTTAATGTCACCTCAGGAAATCCTGTCAGTGTGATGTTCAAACAGGAGCACCACAGGGCACCTGGAGAAGGACTGGATGGCTCAATCTCTTGGCCTTCTCCATCTCTGCAATCCATGTTAGATCCTGCATTCACTATCTCTATACCCAGGGACACAGGGAAAACAGAAACCAGCAGGGGTGGAAATAGCCTCACTCCTGTGTTTGCTTCCACATTCCATTTTGTCCCATCTCCCAAGTGGTGCCATCAACACTAAGCACACCACCATGCCTAGCACAAACTAATGAGGGCACAATAGTACCTGCCCAGTGACTTTCTAAGTGACCTTCCTGCCAGGGTCAAATCCCCTCGGAAGATGTAGGCTTCCTGCATCCAAACAACCCTCTCTCTAAACTTTTAAATCAGGCCTCCAGTGAGTGACCCATGTGCCCTGCATCTGCATGGCTGGTGTTAAGGCCAGCTTTTGGTTTTAAAGCCCAGTGACTGCAATTCCTCCAGAGAAATCAGGGTCCATGCAAGTACACCTATTAAATGACACCCATGTTGGCAGCTGTGTAATGCCTGTGTGCTTGTACGTGTGAGGGAGGGGGAGAGAAGGTAAGAGCTTGTTGTGACGTGTTTTACTGAGCAGCAGGAGACACTGCTTATGTAACAGTAATAGAAATCCAAGAACACAGCCATTCAGTGACTGAGATGGAGGAAAATAACAGGTATGTTTGTGCGTGTATGGTGAGGAACATTTACACTATTTACTTATTATCATGTGCACCCTACAAAAGAAAGCCTTTTCGTATGCATGTGTGTGTCTAAGCTGTCATTGGCCTGGCTTGCAGTCACAGAGCTAAGGGTCCTGAGCTCCTGCTAAGAGTGAGAGCTGGTATTTCCATTTCCCTAGCAGACTACCCTTTCAAGAAAAATAGCTTTGTATGTATGACCAAAACCACAAGCAACCGCAACAGAAAGCTGACTCTGGGGAGGCATTTGAAACACAGAAGTAAGTACCCACAGGGACCTCAAAGGAAACCTTAGTATATCTCTCTCTCTGCCACGGTGCTGCAGACAAGCTGTTAAGCCTGCCTGCACATTGTGGTGCTCACCCTCTTCACATACCATTTATGGAAACCCATTTATGGAAATAGGTATAGTCTCATTGAGAGAGTGAGTGATGAGAACAAACTATATACAATGGTCAGGCAGCGATGCTGTCAGCTGAGGAAATGCATTATCCCCAGCTCATCTCAACGGAAGCTAAGGGGTTTTTCTGCTACATCTTTTTGTGTCATGAGGTATAGGCTACAAACTAGCACTCCAAGGAGACTCAGGAAACTCTGAGAAGATCTTTTAGCAACCTTCCACTACCTGAAAGGGGCCTACAAGAAAGCTGGGGAAGGACTGTTCACAAAGTGATAGGCTTGTAGTGACAGGACAAGAGGCAATCACTATAAACTGGAGAGGGGCAGATTTAGACTAGGCATAAGGACAAGCTTCTTCACCATAAGAGTGGTGGTTGCCCAGGGAACCTGTGGATGCCCCATCCCTGGAAGTCTTCAAGGCCAGGTTGGATGGGGGCTTTCAGCAGCTTAGTCTGACGGGATGTGTCCCTGCCCATGGCAGGGGCATTGGAACTAGATAATCTTCAAGGTCCCTTCCAACCCAAACTATTCTATGATTCCCACTGGTTATGTATTCAAATATCTAACACAGCAACAGCAGCTGCATAATGGTAATTAGTATTGGCCCAAGATTTTCGAAAGGCACATTTTCTGGAAGAAAATTCAAGTTGAACAGAAACAGTATGTTTTGCAGTAAAATATCAATTGTGCTGAAATCTTCAAGGAAAATTTTCATGACAGCATCTCATTTGGATAGGGCTGAAAAAAGTTGCTTTTGCATTACATGAATATAACACAAAGGGAAAGTTAAATGCTTCAGTAAGGTTGAAGCAAAACATTTTTAGACTCTATGAATGCTTCTAATATTATAACTTTCCCCACCATCTTTCCACAGGTCAGATGACCTAAATTTTGAAGTCTTGGATTTACTGAAGATGAAAAACTCATTTTTAATCACTTAGAATGCTCCTAAGGATTTTTTTTTTTTCTGGCATTTTTACAAAATTGCCGCCTAGTTTTCTGTGAACGGAGAAATAAATGCCTTCTCTCTAGCAATGCAGACAGCACAAGTATTCAATATATTTCAGTGGATACAACCCTAAATCTGGGCAGGTTGACCTGACCTAGCAGTTTTGCAAGCCAGTAGCCAAGTAGCTACCAACATTCATATTGCTCATGTCTTTACACATCTATGCCTGTTATTTGGTGGCAGGCCTTTTTAGGCTATAGATAGCTTAGATTTGCCTGCAGGCACAGCAAATGGTAATCCTCCACAGGATTGCTATGACTCAGTGTCAGAGCCAGGGATAGGACTTAAGCCTCACTTCACAACATCCTCAGTTCCTTGTTCTTCTGGACAAAAAAATGTTCATTTGTTTCCCAGCATACAAGTGCAGGGTGGGTATTCCAACATCTGCCTTGTTTTAGCTGATTACTAACTCACCCACTAGAAAGTTTCTCTTAATGCTTGACCTAAATATTCTCCGTGCTTCCTCTGTTGGCTAGTGAGAATAATTGGTCTCTCCTTTTTGCAACATATCCCTTCATGCATCCAGCAAGCAGTTCCCTTCTGCCTTCTCTTCTCCAGACTTCAATGGCACTACACCAGGGGTGAGGGTGTCATTTGGCCTATTCACGCCTGCCTCTCTCAGACTTCCCCTTTGAGGTGTCCCTGTGCATGAAGAATGTGTCCATTTTTTTCTGCTTTAATGATGGTGCACAAGGGTTTTCTTCCTATTTCTCCAGTCTGTGTACAAAACAGTTGTGCCTCAGGAAATTAGATTTAAAGAGAACAATATTTGCCCGTTTACATCGACTGTGGGACTGGAAGATTCTAACAAACTCTATTCTGAAATAAATTTTTATGACTTAAAGATCCTCTGCTGTATTCCAGTAATGAGAATAGAATATCACATTTCACCAAAATCCTATCACGCTACCATGAATATCCCATCACACTGTCAAGAACTGTGGTCTCTTCCTTATTGATGGGGAATCATCCTCCTTAAAGAGTTTGTACAAGCTGTCAAGAGGTCTAGATTCTTCTCTGCAGTGCACCAAAATCCAGTGGTACATCAAAACTCCTCTTGAGCCACATCCATCCTGGTGATCCAACTGAAGATCCTTGTCATGTTTCAAGAGATGCCTATCAGCCTGCAGGAGGAGACCCTGAGCCACAAAACCTCAGAAGAGAGAGAACATCTCTGGCTGCTTTCCTGCAGATGCCACTGTGTGTGTTCAGGAACCAGGGCTTCGGCATTTTCTCTCAAGCACCAGTTCTTTGGGTCATCTTGGCCCACCACATCATTTTGCTCCATGTTCTCAATCTGGTAATTCCTACCAGCAGCCTGAGGAAGCTTACAAACTCCTATTTAATGCTTGGTGTAACACGCCAGGACACATAGGGAGATGCTGATCCCAAGAGGTATGCATATTCATCCTCTCTTTTTGAGATTTCTCACAGAACCCAAATCAAAGCTCAGACATTTCATCTTGGCCAGAGAGGGAAATGAGAAAACCAGAAATAAAATCTGAATCAAAACTTCTGAAAAGTTGTGGAGAATAAAAACTCTTGAGTCCAGATCCAGGAATAAATTTTACAGCTGGCACCTGTTTGTCTTCATTACAAATGAAATGCAAAGCTCTGATTACACTACAAGCTTAAAGGCACTTAAAAGCTAACTGCAGATCAAACTTTTTCAGACGAAGCCATGTTCTATCCATTCAAATTAGTTCCTGCTTTCTCCAGATGGTCTCTCCTGTCACTTTTCTAAGCTAAAATAAGTGTGTAAAGGAATCCTTCTGGGTTGTTTTCTCACCTTTCATTTCAAGGTTTCTGCTATTTCTTTCACTCCTCTCACAAGGAATCAGAAAGGTGGGACCATGCAGCAGTGTCCTCTTCATTAAAACCACAAAATAAACCCAAGATATTTCACCTGAGCATAGGAAAGCACTTTATAACTGTGAGGGGGTTCAAACACTGGAACAGGATGTCTGGACAGGTGGTAGAGTCTCCATCTGTGGAGATTCTCAAAACCCAACTGTACATGCTCTTGCACAGCCTACTCCAACTAACCGTACTTGAGCAATGGGGTTGGACAGATGGTCTCAAAAGGTCCTTTCCATCCCCAGCTGTTTTGCAAATCATTCATCACCTCAAGGCCCTGCTTTGCTGAAAGTGGGGATTATGCAGCAATTTTCACAAAAAGTTACAGAGTACAGAAAGCCTTTTCTAAGAAAGGGACCACCTTGAAAATTCATTAGAAGGCAAAACCAACACTAAATAGATACATGGAAAACATAACTACATAAGTATGCTAATGCAAGGAAATGCTAGAACTATGTGGCGCAGCCTTCACCTTATTCCTTAAATACTAAAACATACTACGTCGCTCACTTTTCTTCATACCTTATGCAGCACACAGAATGATTCCTCAACTCCATGACTTACTGTACCTCATCAAACCTTAATATACTACTAGTGTAATTTGCTCTTGCTTTCCTTCCTCCTTCCTCTTTCTTACTCCTTTCCTTCTCTTTCTTTCCTTTTCCTTCCTTCTCTCCTCCTTCCTTCCTTTCTCTTTCTTTTCCTTCATTTTCTTCTTTTTTTCTTTCTTATAAAAAAAACAATGAACCCACAAGCATAAATACTGACAAAAACAGTAAACTGACATCTTTTAAGCCTATAGTTAGGATTTCTGAAGCTGCCTGAGGGGTTTACATAGACAACTCCCATTTATTTACTTGGTAATTTCGATAAAAAAGCCTCTTTGTCTCTATGGACAAAGTGTAGGTGTAGTAGCTTTCCTGCTTTCCCATATAAAAACCTTCTGGTCTTTAGGGGAGTAAAACTCCAACCTACTTTTGTATTTATTGACATTTTCTTGTGCACTTCAGGTATAATAATTTCTGCGGGGAGAGGTGACTGTGCTAAGACCAGACCTGAAGATGACCAACCACATCCCTGCTTGGAAAGGCATTATGCCATGCTGGGGACAGAGGAGATGCTTAACAACCTGAATAACCTCTAATGTGGGGAAGAGGCTGTGACTGTCCAAGCCCCTTCAATATACAAGCAACAATGAACAGCTATCCCAGAATCACCACAACTGCCCCACAGAATCACAGAATCACTAGGTTGGAAAAGACCTACTGGATCATTGAGTGCAACCATTCCTATAAGCGAAAATAAATATCCTCCCTTCATTTGCTACTCACATACAGAGGTTTCCAAGTTTCCCCTGCCGAATAAGCACGGTTGTGGTGGCTGTGCTGGTGTAGTCCCCTGTCACACTGAGCATCCTGGGCCACACTTACAGACTTCATGAAGAGCTTCCACAAAACTTTCAGGAGTGGCAAATAAGTAAAGGGAAGAACAATCGATCACTGAGATTTCTGTCAGGTAACAAGCAACTTCAGTACTGCTCCATAAAAATATGGCACATTTTTTTTACTCTAACAGATGCTGCCAAACCCCACTCTATCTGGCAGGTTAATTCATTCTACCCACGGCCATTGCATGGGATTTCCCCTGGTGCACAGCTAGATCTTCCAGGCTCACGGGGACCGGTGGACTACATTCCGGTCACAAGTTTGTATGTAGAGAGTTTCACATGGAATTGGCTGGAGCGAGACAAGAAGAGAAAAGAGATGCAGCAAACGGCATGGTGCCAATAGATAACCTGGGCTTGCTGGCCAAGCTGCCACCATCTACCCTCAGCAGAGATGAGTGTGTTATCTTCCAGCTGCACATGCCTAGCAGTTGCTTACAATGGTCCAAGGGGAGGTTTAGGCGGATGCATGCAAACACAGAATGCTTCCCAGCTTTTCAAAATTTTAAATCAAAGGCATTTTTCTGCTCCCAGGGAGAGAAATAAAACGAGAGGAATTCACTGTATTGCTACACACTGCTTTCTTGAAGATATTCCCACCTATGGTCAGGGTGCTACATGGGGCTGTCTTGGATAGCTTTTCCTCAGCAGAGACAAGAAAAGCATCTTCTTGGGGGTTTTCAAAAAAATGCAAGGGGGCAAAAGAGACAAGGGATTTTCCTTGGACGTCAGAGCCCCTTGAATCTATCCTGGGTGCAAATATATGCCTGTACATGTCACGGTCTTCTGTATTTTTTATGCACTACTGTATTTCATGCAATATTGGTTTCCTAGAGCATCAAGCACCACCACAAACCCCATAGCTTCTTCTCTCACCTGCAGCACACACATGCTGCCTTCCAGAGCTCAGCTCACCTTACACCTCCACTGACCCATGCCTCATGGACCCACATATACCACTAAAACCTTTATTTCTTCCCCTCTCTCACACATGCATACCACCCTAAACCTGATGTAAACACCCAGCCTCAAAAGGCATAAAAGCACAAGATATTTTGCTTGAAAGCAGAGCCCATGGCTCCACATACCTCCCTACCCTGAAGCCTTGCCTAAAAAAGGCAGGACATATCCCAGCTCCTCACCTCTTGTTTCCTGTTCTCATTACATCATGGACTGCAAGGATATGGCTTCTAATAATGTATATAACATATGCTTTAAACTGAAAAAGCAGCAAAAAGCATAACGCATTGCTGGCTTTTAGACAGAATTTATCTGCAAATAAAACAGACAATGTGCCTATGTGCTCATTTGGGGTCTTTTGTTTCACGGCTGATTATTTAATTTCAAGTGCCCTAAGTGTCTTAGGCATTTACCACAAATGAATGAAGATGCAGCTCCTGTGTGTCAGGAATGTACCAGCTCAATTCAACAGGAAACAACAAATGAAGGTCATGAACAAGCATGGGAAAAGCAGAGGAACGAGTGGGTGGTTAAAGGTAGATCATTATTAATCAGCAAGGCCCGGACATAAAATAATGGCTTCTGTTCAGTTTGTTTTGGAGGGGCTTTATAAGCAATTTCTCTTCCCATAGGCAAAAGAAGGAGGAAGAGTTCATCTGGATGATCTGACCAAGGTTTTGTGAAGAAGCTCAAGGACGGTGTAGCAGGTAGTAAAGAGGGGACACCCAGAGGATGAAAATGTTAAGGAGAACATCCAGGCTGTTGCACTGTACTCTGAGGCACCCAAGGTCCAAGCTCTGTTTCCCCTGATTCTACCTACCATCCAGGGGCAGAGACAGTACAAGTCAAAGCATAGACAGACTAAACCCAGACCCTAGCATTCACTGCAAAACAGAGTGCTGCAGAAAGTTACAGGAGTTGCAGACTGAGGGCAAGGGGTCGAAGCTACAGATGCTAGATTTGATTTGGTCTCTCAAAATCCATACATGGTGATGGAAATCCTTTCACCCCTTCCATAGGTGCTGCAGGAGTCCTCCATCAGTCTTGAGGCTCAGTCTGAATTCCCTTTATCTTTTGACCTTGCACAGGGCACCAGCTGAGTCAGCCATGTCCAACTTCTGCTGTGGAGTAGTACAGCCCGTGCTTTTTGAATAACCCATGGTTTACAATGGCAGGTGCTTGTTAAGCAAACAGGTCTCCTACTTATCTGCTTTTATTTTTTCTGAATCTCTGCATTTATTTTGCTGTGAATGTTACAGCTTTCAGTAGTACATTTTGGTCCTTATCAGATAAAAAAAGAAAAGAGAAAAAAAAACATTTCCAAAACATTTTTTGTCTGAATTTGCCTGCCAGTCACAATTTTCAACTCAAAAACTCTCTGGCACAGCACTAGAAAAGCTATAAGCTGCAGAGCTGCATTATTCAGTTTCCTCCATCTCTAAATGTATTATTTAACTTCTTGGCAATAATGTCAGGGACGTAATCCAATAGAAATGCGGAGAAACAAAGGAATCAAAAATTTCAGAACAGCTCAAATTGGTTTTCAGTTCTTACTTCATAGAAACTGAAAAAAAACCCAAGAAAAAAAAGAAAAAAGGAGTCCTAACATTATCAGTGTGGAGGTAAGACAGCAGGCACATGCTTATGCATACAGATACAGAACTCCTATCCTTTGGCTTCTAGAGGGAAATCTTGAACTACAGTGGGAGCCAAAGGAAAACTCCCTTCACTGTTGCTTGTCCCCTCTGTGATCCAACAACACTCACTACCTCATCTCCTTGTGAGGTTAAAAGGTACATTTCTAGAAGAGAAATTTATTAGGTGACCAATCTCATTTACATGCCCCATTACTGAGCTTCCCCAGGGCAGGATAAATTTGTTTTTCACAGGTGTCCATGAGGCTGACATGTTCAGAATGTGTGTTTCCCAAGGGTGACACATCATGAACATAAACCACCCATTCCCAGTACACACCTCAGTTGTGTTTGCTGCCTGAATCTCACTTGTACTTAGTCTCAGTTCTCTCTAATATTCATTTGTTCTTGCTGCAAGATCATCAGGGTAGGAGCCTTGCTCTATTTTATAGCCATAAAATGCCCACAAGGAATAACAAGAAGAAGGAGAATCAATGTTTATAGTTCACAAGGTGCCTTGAAATTCTGAGATTAAAGGTTCATTTTTTCCATTTTTCTAAAGTAAACTTTTAAACAAATACCTGCTGTTCTCGGATACCAGAATATGTCCCTTTTCCTTCATTATTATTATTATTACTCTAAAAATGTTAAATGGCCCTTCATTTTCTTCAAGGATCAAAAGAGCTTATGATAAATACCAATTTGTTGCTGATGTTGAGGAACAAGCTGAAGCACAGAAAAACCAAGTACAACATGGGTCTGTGGTTCAGTCACGAAAATAGATGCCCCTGATCCCATCCATTCTGCCTTCAGCCTGAGATGCACTTTACCACTGCACAAGGAGCACACGTTAAAGGTGGGGTGGCAAAGACTTTGAAAATGCAAAGAATGAGGCTGATGGGAGAAAGGGTGAGAGGATTTGCCACAAGGGTGAAGCATTGCAGAGCAGATGATGCCACCAAGCAAAGATTTCTCTGACAGGGAGTGTGTCTGCATTCTCCTAGTCATGCTGGAAGGGAGGGGAGGCATCTCCCTGGCTGATGTTCAGTAGCTCAGAGTTTATATATTTATAACACTTCTTATATTCTCAGACCTTTAAGATCATAAAATATGCTCTGTACTGCATGGTATTACAGTTAGATGTCTCGGGTTTTAAAGGGAGGGGTTTAGGAATAAAACAAACCTTCCCACAGCCTGAACAAGTCTAAAGCAACCTGGCTACTCAACAATAAAAGTTCTTAAAAATGCAGCAGTCATTTGATATATGTTCAAAGAGACAGCAGTAGACCAAATATAACTTTAATACAAGAGCCTCCAGCCACCAACTTTCTGTGAAAGTTTTAATGACTACAGGGCTACGGGGCAGCCCCTATCTCAGCACAACCAGTGAGTCTCCCATAAATGTTTGTCAGTTCTTCTTGCATATTCAGTCTCCAAGCTACACATCAGTGTGGCATAGAGACGACTGAAAAGGAGAAATGGTATTATAAAACCCAAATTGTCAAGTACCCTCCTAGGGTTACATTTGGACATCACAATGCAATCTGGATTCATGGGGTTTTATCATTTGAACACACAGGCAGAGCATTTCAAACAAGTACTTTCTCAGTGGTGCTGGTGGGATGGTAGAGGGATTAGGAAACCAGGCAAAAAAATCTTAGATGGTTGAGATATCTGCTCAGCAGACTTCTAAAGCTCTAGCAGTTGGATCTACTAGATCGCTCTCCAGACACAAGACTGGTCCAACTCAAGCCTTGCAAACAGAAAGCAGAAATAGATCCCAAGCCCTAATACCCATGTGCCAATCCAGCCAGAGCTTTCCAGAACATCCACAGAGGTCAAGGCCAGCAGTCTGGTTAAAGCTTTCTGCCTGTAATGTACCAGAAAAGCAGCAGAGAAAAATGGAAATGATCAAGATGCTCATCATCCCAAAACCTGCAGGCACAGAGCGAATCTGGGGAGCCACTGCCTGCTGAGTACTGCAGGACAGTACATGCACTCATGCAACATGTTGCCCCACGATGTGGGAGCTTGATTTTAAGTTCCAAAGACCAGAAACGGCATAGTGTGAAATGGTACAAAACTACAGCACTCCCTTCTCCCTGGCAACTCAGCAAGCACCCACATATATTGATTAATTTCTGCGGCTGAAGGGGAGAGGCGGTAGCTGAAGCAAAATTGTTGCTACTACCCTACTATGCCTGGTAGGGTACAGTCCCATGCTTGACACCTGGTAGGTTCACGTACTGTGTCAGGGCTGTAGGGTTCCAGCCCCTAAAACACAAGGAGGACTGCAGCAGGGAACAGGAACCTTTGAGGAGGGAGCTGCCTTGGCCCCAAGCAGAAGAGCAAGCTTGCTGAAGGATAGAGTGGCAGAGAATGCTACAGGTGGATAAAGTGCCTAGAAAACCCTGGCACACCTGACTCTCCCTCCAGGGATCTGGAAATCATGCAGGGGTTTGAATGGAGAGCTGGGACTGGTGCAGCACTGGGTCCCAGGACACAGCTTGCAGCCCTGTGGCTCCTGGTCCTGTGGGCCAGTGCGGCTCAGCCTGGCCCTGGGGAGGTGAGAGGGCATCACTCCCAGCACTTGCTCTGGCAACAAAAATGCCAGGGGAAGCGATGCCGTGCATGCTCATTTGTCACCAGGCCCGGCATTAACAGAATGTTTAAAAGTCATGATGTCATTGCTATTAATCAGGGCCCTGCTGGGCCATGCTCCGGCGCTACATATTAATCACCAGTGGCCCCAGGACTCGCTTATCTGGAGAGGCTAAGTTTAGATCCATAAAACATGATTTATTTTTAAAAGTAGCGTTATTAAAGATGAGCTACTACCTCGTTCATGCTCCTGCTGAAGTCTCCTGTAGGAAAAGGGTGGTATTTTGGAGTTGGTACAGAAACCATCCTTATTATTTTGAGCTTGAGAAAGCTATCAGATGTGATACTGGCCTTTGAAAGTCTTGGATCTCACTTCTAAAATGGAGAATCATCCTGATGCCCCAGCATAGCCAACTTGGGGAAAAAAATGCCATTTGAATCATTTTCAACTACAGAATGGCAAAGGGCTAACATCTCATCAAGGAAAGCAGATGATTTTGAAAGTCTGGTTGCAAGGCAGACCTGAATGCTCCCACAGTGGTAATAAACGGCCGTGTCCCACCTCACATGCCTGGATGTGGCCTTTACCAATGACTGAACCCTTTGAGTACCAGTCCATAACTGACATCTAGCGTATTAACTTATTTTATGCACTCTGTAAAGTGCTTCTGTTGGATTGATCCACACAAAAGAATTTGTAAAAGTCTGTCCGCGCTCAAATTTATATGAGTTTAACTACAGAGATTTTAACAATCACTTTAGTTCTGGTCCAATCCACACACAGGAACCACACTAATTTAATAAAATAATTTTCTATATCAGTCTGCTAACTTTGATTTGAATCCTTGCTCATCTGCTCACACTTTGGATTAAACAGGTGCTGGTGCCAGTTGGGTGTGCACAAGTGACATCTGTACTGAGTCCCCCAACCCAAACCAAGAGACTCCAGCAGCCTGTTCCAGCAGTTCAGTTTACTCTGTTCCTAAGCCAACCCAGTTAAAGTCAGCGTAAATCCTGTGTGAGGGGTCAACTCAAGAGATTTGGCAGACATAGCAGGAGAGAGAAAAGTCTTGTCAGCACAAGATGCAGGACAGTCATTCTCTCAGTGAGGGAAGACTTGCTCCATTATTGCCTGCAACAGCCCTCAACAATGATCATGTACTCTCTCATAGGAACCATGGGGTGATACCAGGTCCCCTCATGGCTGTAGGAATTGTAGGGACCTGTTTCATTTTCACACCATCTGGTCCCACTGGGTCAGCTGCCATTGAGGGAGAAGGGTAAAAATCAGTCCTACTCTCCTTTAATGACAACTACCTAAACCTCGATGCCCCACAAGTACTGTCCTGCTGCACCATACCAGGTGAATGCTGTGAGCAGTGAAGCTCATCCAAATGAGCACTGGGTCTCTTACTCATATGCAGAGAGAGACATTAACACTGCGATCAGTCACATTGACAAGCATTGGGACCCCATCTGACAGCAGCAAGGGGACTCAGTAGACCAGGATATTCATTAAAGTGCTTAAATATGAAACTGGCAGGCTATCCACTGTCATCTCAAAGGAGCCAAAGTTTGGCCTGCCAGTCTACAGTCAATGGAGAAACAAACCCTTACGGCTAAGCTGCTCATTCAACCTATACCTGTCCCTTTGGGTCAAGCTTTTAATAAATGTAGTCTCACACACAGCTCTTTCCCATTGCCTGTCCATGGATTTCCTGAGTCTGGATACCCTGACTACACACATTGCAATTCAGAATGGACCTTCTGAAGCCCAGGTAGCAGAGGTGAGCAGGGCTCATGCAATCCTCCTGCAGAGGGCTCCTGCAGCCACGTGTGTGGAGAGCAGGGCTGGCAGAAAAGGAGGAAAGACTCGTGGAGCATCCTAAATGACAAGGTTAAGTTGCAATCGCCTGTTACCTGTACCTAATGTAATAAATCAACACGCCACAGATAACAAACACAATTACCATGCAATTTACCAGCACATCCCTTTGGGAGGCAGGACCATAAAGTAGTTCCTCCATCTTAGAGTTTCTGGAGCTGAGCTTACCTCACAGGGCTTACCCTAACTGATTCAGCTATGTTTTCCTGTGGAGGGAGTGGGGACATCAAATTTAAACAAGTATGATGGGTTCTTTTTGGTTTTGACTTTTTTTCTTTTGGGTTCACTCTTTTTGATCCAAAGCAAAGGATAGAGAATGTGGGGGAAAGTCTGCAAGGAGGTGAAGTCCAAGCTTCTAAAACTTAGTTTTTCCTTCCAGCGGGAATAGGAGTGAATGCCTGCTCAGAGTGAAATAAACAGAAGGAAAAGCAGAGCATCTGCTCACACACAAGAAACAGCACCAGAGCCTTCCCCACCAGGTTTAGTTTGGCAGCTCCCAAATTGGGTAAGCATGGGGCTTTGGTTCAGCTTTTCCAACAGAAAGCACCATATGAACATCACCACTTACCTCCTCTTTGACGTGTTCATGGCACTGACGGGGAAAGCTTTTCAGGGGGCTTACCCCAAAAAGGAGGTGATCTTTCTACCTTCCACTCCTGCACATCTTTTTCCCATTCAAATCCCCTGCAAACCAAGCTATTTAAATCCCTGTTTTACTGTAGTTGGCTCGTCATGTTTCTCTGCTCATTAGGCTGACAGCACAGGCTTAGTAGCGTTTGCACTTCAGCATCAGAATTTCTGCTGTGAAGTACAACTGTCATCCACTTGCCTGGACATGATGTTCCTAAAAATAGCCTCATCCTTGTTTTCTTACTCTCTAACAAAACAGACAGTCTTTCTTCCTGAACCTTGATCACCAAATTCCCTTCTCAGATCCTCACAGTTGCTCCTACCATCTCCTCCTCACTACATAAATTATTATTGCTAAACTTCATCCTTGCCAAGCCATCAGCTCATCTCAAACCTTCCATTGAATTCCTTCTTCTTCAGATCCTTGAAGGTCAGAGGACAGGTGTTCACTTACACCACATGCATACTGAGTTTTTTGTGATGACCAGCTTTGCCACAGCCTGTCACAGACAGTGGATTGTCATAGCTGGCTGGGCAACTAGATGAGGACATGCAAACTGGGTGTTGTGAATCCCTAGCAGTATTCCCTACTCATGACAAGAACGTGTTTATAAGGGAAAATCTCACTTCTGACAGAGTCATTTCACTTATACTGTCTGGCGTAGACTTGTCCTGTAACTTTGAGAAAGAAATTTACAGCCCTTCATACTGATGGATCTCAATATAAGGCATAAGAAATCTTGGGTTGATTGTGTTCCTATACCAACAGCACAGAGAAATCACACCAAGCAAAGCAGAACTGCAGCATTATGGATGTCATCGTCCTGCCTTCCTCACCTTACTCTTGTTCTAGACTCCACCATGTCTAGACACTCACAATGCCTCACACACCTCTACCACCATGAAAAAGGTAGATGAGCAACTGAACTTCCTTCAGCATGGGGAAGAGGCTTTTTGGGATGCAGATACCTCTGGCAGTTGTGTCCTACTGCTGGCACCTTCCACCTCTTTAACTCTCCAAGAAAATCAGAAAGACTGCATATCCTCAGACTGTTATAAGGGGGAATGGTGACTTCATTATCTTCTGGAATTGGTGATGAAAAGCAATACCTCTGTGTATCCCAGGGCTACAGAGCACAACATATGTGAAAGCCTTGCTAACTGTTTATTATTAAAATCTAAAAATCAGTTGTGTGTCTTTGTTACTCCTGTTCTCGATTGATGAGAAGAGGGCCCTGAGGGACAGGATAACATTTTCTAGGTAAGAAGCTTTTAACATCAGAAGGCAAGAAACCAAACAGCACTCTTCATGCATTTGTCTTTCATGCTAGGTGCGTTCGTTACTCTGTGTAACTGTGATGGAAGAAGCAAGCTGCTGAAGTGGACAGAGCGCTGAGCTTGCTGCATCCATCAGCAATACTGAGTGGAGAGGAGGAGCTATTGCAACCATCCTTGCCTACTGCAGGAAGCCAAGATCTCCCCTACTCAAATCACAGTGGAAAGAATCATGGAAACAAACTCCGTACCAGAATTTGAGAAATCTACTTATGGTTTAATCCCCCTCGGGAGTGGAATGAAGTCTCTTGAATTTCTCAGCAGTGCTTGATCGCACACCCTGGGACAGCAGGTAAGCTTACTCCCAAGTAAGTAACTGATAAAACAGGAGCAGACAGGCCCTTTCCTAAATGCTTTGTGTGCTGTTTTTTATCACCTGGTGTCCTGAACTATAATTCCTGAATCTGAGCAAAGCAGATACCAAACAATCTCTTTCTGATTTGGTAATGACTCAAATATCTATAAATGGCTATGGCTAGCATAAGTGAACTAAAATTCTTGCTTTTGTGAACTTAACAGGAAGAGCATTCAGCTTTTAGTGGCTCCACAATCAGCTTTCTTTCCTCTCTCTAATGACACTTTTTTATTTCTGAAAATAAAAAGGATTGGTCCAGGAGTGTCAGTACCCGGAAGGTACAGTCACTGCACAAGCTGGAACATCTGGCCACTTCACCATTCTTAATCAGACTTCTGCTGGTATCTACTGTGGATCCAATGCTTTTGCAGTTCCACCATAGCACATCCGCATATGTTGCAGAGTGGGCACTCAGCAATGCAGTGACAGCACAGGGCTGCAGTGGGTGAGGGGATCTGGGTGTATAATGTATTGCATTGTATTGTGATGGATTCTTTTGCTCAAACTGATGTAATAGTTTATCTATCTCAGTTCCAGAACCTGGATTCACAAACTCTAGCACTGTTTGTGCTGTCCAGCGTCACAACAGAGGTTGTCCTCAAGTTGTAATTTAACCACAAAGAACTGGAACAGTTTTGCTGCAAAGCCTTTCCAAGAACCAAGTCCCTATCTAGGTAAAAATATTCTTCAGTTCGATGACAGCATCAAATCAGGGCTACTTTGAAATGTCAGGCTGAATGATGGCAAACATGTATATCTGCAAATGGTTCCTTGCTGAGAAACAAACCAGGAAAACATGGCTGCAACAAATACAGCAGAAAGACCAGGTCAGAGGGTACTGTGAGAGCTGGAAGGATTCTTTTCCAGTCTTCACCTCAACCTACAAAGGAAAGAAGTCAAATCTCTTCTCTGAATATCTTCCTTTGGTTCCTACTTGCATCTCTTTAGAAGGCAGATCTAATGAAAACACAGGAGAGCGTGTTCTTTGTGGCCATGAGGTTAATAAGAGTGGAACACAGGAGCAGCAGGAGCTGCAGGAAGAATTATTCCTTTTAAAGCTGGAGATAGGAAGCCTATAGGTGGTAAGTGTGACATTTCCGCATGGAGGAATCCAGTTTAATTACCTACAATTCAAAGGCAGGAAGTTATACATGAAGGCAGGCAAAAAGAAAGTGGTAGGTGACGATGGACTTTGGCCATTCATGAAGATTTAACATCATTAACTCACCAGCTTCCAAGAATGTTACTGTATTTTTGCTGGCCAAATACCAATACGGATAATTGCATTTGTGTTACCTGCAGTTCAATGAGAAATTGTCTCTTTCTCATTGCCTCCACTGTCGTATAGTACAAGAACACACAGTGATACCAAGCAGAATGGCTGTACTCCATTTGTAGGTAAAACAATTCCTGTGTGCATTAAGCTTGCCTCAGCAAGACATGAAGACAACACCTAGGGGCTGGAGCTGCTGTAATTCAGATGGCAGTCAGTTCTGGCATGCTGACAGCAACAGCATCCACAGGTGCTAAGTGCCTGGAAGTTATTTGGCAGAGTATACATTACTGGGTAGTGCTGGTAATCATAATATCTCACCAACTAAATATCTGAGTCA
Source organism: Coccyzus lansbergi (assembly GCA_033558105.1). NCBI lineage: Eukaryota > Metazoa > Chordata > Aves > Cuculiformes > Coccyzidae > Coccyzus > Coccyzus lansbergi. The sequence continues at coordinate 934,398 of JAUMJK010000631.1, read as the reverse complement.
CCTATTCACCTACTCAATATTTGTGTATGCTACAGATAGACATATGGTTTACAGCAAACTAGGGAACAGACACTGTTGTACACTCATCTCTTCATCATTCCCACAATTCACTGATGCATTCTCAGTCGTGATGGACAAAGACCAAACTTCCTTTCCAGTAAACCACTAAAAAGGCTATATTCTGACAGCTGTTGTTATTGCCCTAATCCCTTCTCTGTTAATCATGAGTGATAAAATGAGGAACTGGTGGCCACCTCTGACTTACCAAGCTCCTGAAGTCAGACATACTGAAAGGACCAAGACCTAGGCTCCCAGGTACACTTCCTTGTGCTATGAAATCCGTGTAAGAACCTCCCATTGCCCCTTTACTGCTAACTGAATGCTGTTCACATCTCTTCAGTTGCACCAATAGAAGTGACTGTGAAGTCACACAAAACAGAATAGGTACAAGTAGTCTTTAAAAAAATCCATACTAAAATATAACAAAATAGCATCATTTTCCCAAGCTGACTGATGGGAGGCCACACTCCCATCACTTCAGCTCACACAGGAGAAAGCAGAATACCTGAGGAAAGCTCCTTTCCCTGGGTCTGCTCCCAGCCAGATAAAAGTGGGGACCCATTACCCAGCCTGGACGTAGTCCATGATGTAGTTTTGTTTATTACCAACAGCAAGAGAGAAGGCAATGGGGCAGGATCAACATCCACATGTGGAAGTCAGAGAAAGCAAAACATTACATGGAGTCACCTAACACTTTCTTTCCAGTTACATGAATTCCCTCTGAGATGCATCCCCTGATGAGCAGAAGGGAGCCAATGGGCACACTTCTTCTGTCTTCGTGCTGCTGAACCCAAGGGACCTGCAGGAGAAGACACTGTATATACACTGCCTTCACCACATATAGCTCCTAAGCTGCACCAGGATAAATACCATCTGCAAACTGGCGAGAGTCAAATCTGATCAAATCTGTTTCCTTTGCCCGGCAGCACTGCAGTAAAGACTCTTTCTGCTTGTGTCTCCTCTGAGTGCTTCCCCTCGTCACCACCTCCCAGATGCTGCAAGTAGGGCTGGGTGATCACCCTGGCACTCCACTTGCAGGCCACTGTATTTGCTGTTTGGTAAAAACACCCGTGACCAATGTGTTGGTGATCTCATGGACAGAGCAGCACCAGTGCTGCAGCCCTAGATGTTAAAGAACTGGGTCTTAGTTTAGAGATGACCCACACACGTGTTCAGGAGTACTCTGGCAAGACTGCTCCCCTTAGAGTTGAAGCAAGAAGCCATATCAGCAGAATTAACAGGAGAAAGCTCCATCATTTTTGCTTTTAAATACTTCCCACTGATCTCAGTCAAGAAAGCTATTCTCCTCCTTTCTCTTTGCCCTAAAGCAAGAGGATTTAGAGAAAATTCAAAGACAAAGTTTTCAGAAGCTGACATCTCAGAGATAACTGAGGACAGAGACCTCTGATTTCTGAACACCCTTCCTCTACCTCATTCTGCATGTGCTGGTCAAAGGTGATTAAAGTGGCAGTTGGCAGATCTGGAAAGGCAAAAAATTTCAAGAGAATTTCTTTTGCAGCTTTATTTATGAAGGAATTGGAGTCTCTTCATAGCTGAAGTTGTAATCAATTTCCAGTCTCAGCTCTGACTTAAATAACTCTTTATATGCATTCCTCTAACTTCAGCTTGTAATTGCAGGGTTTTGTATTGAAGCTAAAAAGACTGTTTCCCCCCTCGTTTTCCCTCCTCACTGCAATTTGAAGAATTTGGACCTGTAATTCAAAGAGTTAGGCAATGGCAGACTGAACCTTTGCCAGACTAAATGTTTCCTTAGCTTCTTTCACTTAAAAAAAGAAAGCAAAACAACCCCCCCCCCCTCAAAAAAAATGGAGGTTTTTCATCTCCACAAATTACTGAAAATTCAAATCTCTTTGAAAACATATGCACAGGCAGCAGTTGCAGAAAATAAGGTGCAAGTCAGAAAGTCATAAACAACCAATGCATTCAGCTGCAATAAACTAAGCGTATATGTAGTTAGCATTCTGGTAGCCAATCCTAGCTGGAATATCTCCCAAAAGCTGTAATCACACAACTGAGGATTTTTTCTAGTTTTAGACAAAACCAAAATAACCTAAAAAGTGGACTCTTTTCCAATGAAGATATGGAAAACTATCAAAACACTTTCTATTTGCTCTGGAAGTACTGAATTGCTGCATATAGAAAACACAAAATTCTTGCTATGCTGTACTAAAGCAGATTAGACTTTCCATTACTTCTGCTATATTTTTTATTTCTAGGGGTTAAAGTTTTGGCCCCAATTATATGTGGAATCTGGTGGTTTTGAAATTTGCACAAACCTCGTGTTTGCATTGGATTCAATATAAAATACAGTCCAGCTCTTTAGTTTGTTCCTAGAAAAGCAGCCCCCTACACACACACAAAGTAAAAATAATCCATCTCTGCAAGTTGTAAATCTTCCATTTTCTCATACTGATTGCTCTTTTCAAATTTCTGCACGTGGCAAATTAACAAAAATTTTTAAAAAATCATTAGAAAGACAGAAATCAAGTGCATTTGCTGTATTGGAGAACATGATGTGGCAAAGAACTGCGTATCTCCCATCTGTGTCCATCTGTATGCCTTGCAGATACTTTGCTTTTGGCATTTTATTCCCATGCACAGGGAAGACTTTTGTGAAAAACAGGGAACTATTCAGGTTGCCCAAGATGCAAGTGTGTAGGGCAGGGCAAGGGAGTAACACAGTCAAGTTGGCAGAAACCACTCTCGGGTACCCAGAGGAGAAAGATGACAGGGGCAAGCGGGATTCTTAAGCTGCTCATGAATTAGTCCTTACAGAGTACCAGTAGAAATATGGACTCCACATAAAGAAATTAAACCTTGCAGAGGGTTCATTAATTTGAATTTAGTGATCACTGTGGCTTGCATCTATAAATAGTTACACACATGTAGCTTAAGTCACACACAGTTTTTCTGATGCCAGTAAGAATTCACAAACTTTATACCACTTATGTAAGTGTAGGGTTAGAGAAACCTCTGGCTGCTGCACTTAAATCTCCCTTCTAGGCATCGAATAGCCAATAAATAAAGGAAAAAGAAAGCAAATATATCTTGCTTTATGAGGGCTGGCAAAATAACAGCTGAGTTACTAAACACCCTGCTGCATGTTACAAAATACCCTTAATTCTACCTGCCTGATGGGCAACAAATGCCTATTTCTGAAAGACATACTTCTAACAACCACATCCAGGCATTCAAAAACCCATTGTCTCCAGGAAAACAAATCCATGGAAGGCATGACGTTTTGACATCCCTCCCTCCTCTGGACAATTTAATCTGGCGTGTAAGTAATGTACTGGTCTGGTTTGATGAAATGGATACTCTGACCCTTTCCTTACACTTGAAGATTGATTGATTGTTTGTAACTGAACAATTATGACTTAGCAAACAGCAGAAAAGAGAAACAAACCTTTGGCCACAACATCTAATTTCTACTAGCAACATTTCACAGCTGTTACTTTCCTGTTTACTCAAAGGAACTTATATCTTGCTTTGCAAAATGCTTTACATTCCCACCCTCATTTCCATACTCTGCTGTAGGTAAAAACCTGTTTCCTTTGAGTTCCTTAATTGAAATACATCTAATTCCACAGGCACTTTCCAAGATTTGTTTACAGCAGAACTAGCCACTTAAAAAGCAACAATGTTTAAAGGAACTCATCCCCTTATTCACATTGCAAACAACTCCTCAGGTTATTGTCAGAAGGAGTATTCTTAAATATTTCTTGTCTTTTACCCTCCGTGTTAGCCTTTTGCTCTTCTTTAAGTTTGGACAATGAAAATCAATGTAGCTGCTTTCCTTTGTTTTAGTATCTCTCTTTGTTTTAGTACCAGGTGACATGGGAGCAGTTTTTGTTTTAGGACAACACTTGGCACTGGAACTTGTACAAAACTGAACTACTTAATAGGAATAATTTGATCTTGGCTTGTGTGGGGAAAAAAACCTAAACAACCAGCCACCACCTTTTCTTTGTTGTTCTTTTTTTTATCCCTTTCTAAACAAACCAAAAATTTATCAGCCAAATAGGAATTGACAGCATTCCTTTAAAAAGCAAAATAAAGCTTGACCCAGCTGGGCATGGGCACTCATCAGGCTGCTATATTTGTGTCTCACGTGCTGGTCCATGTGCAGCTCAGCTTCCCTTTATCTGAACAGGCTTGCTGTTCTGTGTCTTCCCTGGTCCCCCTGGCACACTTAAGCTTTTCCTCTGCTTCCCACTGCATGTCACCCCTGCGCCCCAGTAGAGTACAGCTGATCCAAGGCCCCAGGAGCAGCTCAGACTCTAGTACTCGCTCCAGCATTAAACTCTGACAAAGCTCATCCTTCCTCCACAATTGTGAGCAAATGCTGGAATTTGCCACTCTTCCTGTCAGAAATGCATCCTAGAGAACACTTACACTCTGTTGAGGTTTCCCCAATCAATTGTTCTTTACTTTAGCTGTCAGAAGAAACAGAAAAATCCATAAGAATAACAAAGTGCATTTTCTATTTCCGCATCACCTGGAGACATTTTTGCAATGAGTTTCCTAGGTAGCCAAGGGTTCCAGATCATGAACAGGAAACAGGACCACTTGTTTCTTCTGAGCAGCTCATTTTCCTTCCTCTACCTGTTTTTACAATTGAAATAGATTCCTCCATTAAAAAACCATGCATTTTTGCTCCTCCCTGTGCCAAGGTGCCTTCTGTTTTTTGATTCTCCCTGAAAGCTCTGGCTTATATACAAGGATGATAGCCATGATGTTGACTTAAAATGTCCTGCCTCTGTCCTAATGTAGAAAGACTTGAGATGCTCATAAGAAGTTCCTAAAGCTCTTCACTTTGCAGCCTGGAATATTAAGACAAACAATTTCAAATTTCAACATACCTTAAAATACAAGACCAAAAATTGCAATTGCTCAGTATCTACTTCCTGAGAAGCTCAGCTGTCCAGGGATGGGACAGGCATCATCTGCAACCTAAGCCTTTTAGGTTACACACTATGACGATTTTGTTCTTCTAGTAGAAGACATTTCACTTTCCCACTTCCTTCTCTGAAGAAAACATTCATCAGCTATGTGTGGGGCTGTCGGTCTGTTCTCTTCTTCCCCTTGGTTTTGGGTTGTTGCCATTTGAAGGAAACATACAAAGACCTAACGCATTTTGCTTTATTGCACCAAGGCACTTGTAACTGCTTTTGAATACTGGTCCCAATTCATGACTGGTTCTCCAAATCAGAAAAAAAGCATTTCCATTTGCTTTTTTTAATACAGAAAACTTGTTTAAATGGAATCCAAAATGAGTAAATACCTACAAACTAAGGGCTAAAACTAAAACTAAAAACTAAACTTTTCTTGAAACAGAAAATGATACAATGGGTGTCCTTGGTTTGTCTGTATCAACACAGACCATATCTGACAGACTTCCAGCACCAGAGAAGAAAGTCAACACCATTAAACTGTTCCTACTAAAAGCACTGTCCTGAACAATGGATGATGCAATTCAAAGTGAAGAGAGAGAACTGGTTGAGGAGTTCATTTTCTCTCTTGAGGCTTAGTTCAGTTCCTCCTTCCTGAAGAGGGTTTTTGTTTGATTGTCGCGTTACCATTTATATGTCAGTCATCCTAATGTGTAGGGAGGAATTTCTGCTAATAAATCCTGTTTGACAAGTATTTCATAGTTTAAGTATTTGCAAACTGCTAAAAGAATTAATAACAAACAGAAAGAAGAATTAGTTCTTCAGCAGTCATCTGAGGTCCTATTTTAAGCTTGTTTCTGGTGACATGTCCTCTGACATTTTTTTATAATGTCAGTGACTTTTAAAATTAGAGTTCAATCAACTAATTTTCAGTGCTCTTGTGCAGTAGATTTCAACAAGATTAGTCTACTGAAGTAGTTCAAGCTTAGTTTTTTTATTGAAGGATGGGGTGATGGGTGGTTGTTTTTTTTTTCTTGTGCTATAAGGTGGCAAAGTGAATGAAAGGGCATTTTGCCTTCTGAATACTTCCGCTGTTAGCTATAGCCAGGAATTCCTTGGATCCTATTCATTTTATACTGAGTAAAAACATTTTAGTTGAGGCTTCACATAGTCTGTCTTTTGGGGAGCATTTTATTCCTTTGTTTATCTACCTCATAAGGCAAACATCTGTTCAAAATCAGGTAAACTCCAATTGAAACTTTAACTACAGAATAGCTACATTCAATTCAGAATAACTTTGGTTAGAAGAATTCATTCACCAGAGCCCCTGATACTTCATTCACCGTATGTAGAAAACTACAAACAAATTATTTTACAGAAGAAAACATACGTTAAAATTTGCATTGTAACACAAGTGACTTTCAGATTGGAATGCAAAAAAGAGTTTCCATATAAACCAGTGTGGAAACAAAGAGGGGCACTGGTTATATTTTGTGCGATTGCAACTAACTCCTTTTGCACAGTTGCCGAATGGAACTGGATATTCAGAAAAGAAATCAAAAGAAAAATGTAAAACTGAAGACCATTGAGGAGCCACTTCCCTTAGAGAAGAGATCTTAATGGGGACTCGCATCAACTGTAGAAGTGACCAGATTTGACATGGGAAGATAACACAATCAGGTTGCTACTGGTACTGATACGTAAATCAAAGCAGAACTGCAAGAAGTGGGCTGTTCAACTTCAATGAGCATTAAATGAGAAAAAAAAAAAAAAAAAAAAAAAACCAAACTCCAAGCATCCATGAAGTTCATGCAATGTGAGGCAAGCCCAAAGGAATTCAAAAGCCCAAGTAAACAAAACTGCTAACCAGTGACCCAGTGGGAGAAGGGCACTTACACAGCATCTCTGATCCTCTGCCTTTGCAGCTCAAACAATTCTTACAAGTGATGCTGTTGTTCATACATTGAATGAGGGAGAGACAAGGAGAAGGAAGAAGTGAAAAGGAAGCACTATTATGGCAGAAAAAGCTTTGGAGGAGAAAAAAGATTTGGAGCTGCAGTTCCAAAGACAGAATCTCATTGGTGATATAGATTTACTAAGTACCTGGAAACAATGCAAACAGGGATTATGAAAGCAGAAGGCAACTTTGGTGACAGCAAACAAGAAATTATACAGTTCAAGCCATACAAAAACAAGGAGGCAGGTAGGCAGGCTCTCATGAGAAGTGAGGATAGAAGAGAAAGGACACAGAAAAATCTGGCAATTACTCAAAGAAACAATTATGAGAGGCCCAGGTCTAAGTGTCTTCTTGCAGCAGATGGAAAGGCAGGATGGAAGGAAGCAGAAAAATGACCTGACTAAATCATGAGCACTTTCTGGAGCTAGTATGAACAGAACACACAGACCGTCAGCAAAGTTACTAAGGTGTAGGTAAAAGTCTGCAGAGATGCAGTTGAAAGGTTACAAGAAAGCATAGCCTTAGTTCACTAGCAGTGAGAAGAAGAAAAAGAAAAGTGTTAATGGAAAGGGACAGATGTCAGTCAAAAGGCTGAATAATTTTTGGAGGCCAGTTCATTGAGAAGGTCAAGTGCAAGTGTGTGTCTAACACTATGCTATTAAAGTCAATGGCATGAAAGCTCAGGCTACAAAAGCTTAGAAACAATCCGGAAGAACATGTTTTCAAGCTGGCTGGTCCTGATGAACTTCATCCTCTGTATACTTAGAAAACTGGCTGAAGCAGTTTCAGCTTATGGAGAACATGAATCATAGAGAAAAAAGATTTTAGAAGTCTGGAAAGAAGAAACATAGTGTCTAGCTTTAAAAAATTATGCTGGGGAATTATAGGCCACTCAGTTTAACTTCCATCCCAAGAAAAAATATTGAAACAAATAATAGAACTATATGTAAGAAGCTAAAAGGATAAGTACGAAGAGATGAGTAACAGACCCTGTTGAATTGTCAGAAAGAAATTGTGTCAAGCCAATTTAATTTCTTTGTGTGACAGGTAATGGGCCTTGGGCAAAGGTGACAAGCAATAGAAGACATATATCTTGACTCTTAGTAGGATTTGTGACACCAGTGCCTGTGATATTCTCTTGAGCAATCTTGGAAAACATGGACTAGTAAGTACTCAAGGGTAGGTGTAAAACCAGCGACACAGCCTTACTCAGAGGGCAGCTCTCAGAAGTTTCTGTCAAAAAGGGAAGCCACCCCAAGTGAGACATCAGAGGGGTCTCTTCCAGGACAAATATGGTGAATATTGTCCTTGACCAGAACAATGGTGTGGAGTGGAGATCTGGCTTATAAATCATGCAGGTGATACCTTGTTAGGAAGACTACAAGTATACTGAAAGTTAACATTAGAATTTAAAAGGATCTTTACAATGTGGAGAACCACTCTTAAAAATTGAATTAATTCAACAAAGATCAATTAAAGCCTTTAACAAGAATAATCAACTGCATGGGCACAAGATGGGGGTAAAACTAATTAGTCAGAAGTTCTTTAGAAGGAAAATAATCTGAGGTGTGCACAATGTAGTGATTTACCAGCTGGACTAACATTATCAGCAGTATAACACAGTGCAAAAGGCAAATATCATGCAGATAAAGGGGTCTCAACGCACATGCTATGATGTTTTCACTAAGTACTGAGTGGCTTCAATTGGAATACTATGTCCCGTTTTGGGCTTGACAACGTTTTTAAGCAAGATGTACATCCAGGAAGAGAAAGCCTAAAGGACTACAAAGAACAGTCACATCTCTAAAATCAACTCTTTCAGGGGTAGATTAAAAGAAGTTAGGCTAATCAGTCAGCAGAAGGGAAGACTAGGGGGCAGCATGATAAGAATCTTCATGTATATAAAAGATTGCTTACCAAAGGGAAAGGTAAAACTATTTTTCATGTCCATTACAGACAGAGCAAGGAGTAGCTGGCTTAATTTTCAGAAAGAAAGATACATGCTAGCTAGAACACAGAATAAAAGCTCTCTTGGTGAGCATGGTAAAATATTAGAAAGTCTGCTTTTGGAGAGTGTGGAATTTCCATTACTGGACAGCTTTCAAAACAAATCGTATAGCAGGAGTGACAGATGTACAGGTGACTGCTTCAAGGTGGAGAGATGGGCTTGTGATATTTTTAGGACCCTTTCAGTTCTATTTTTAAGTCTCTCTGAAAACGTTCAGGTAAAAGCACTTTGAATGCTGGCATCAACCTTGCTTGCCACTAGAAGTGATGTTTAAGAGACTCCATAAAAAAAAAAAACACAAGAGATGTTTTAGGTGTATTTCCTGAAATGTATGTTCACTGCCACTTTTCTGCAGGATGAAATCACCAGAACTCTGAAGCCCTCTCTGAACTTCAGAGAGAGACTAAGTCATAGCAAGGGTTATACTGGCCCCAGTTCAAAGATATTGTTTAACAGAGAAAACTAAAACTTTTATTATAACTTAATGCCTGTTAACACTTGCTCTTATTAAGCTCCAAGCATCTAGGTAACAAACTCCTAAAGAGCAGGTATAAGCTGATTTAGGTAAAATAAGAGAGACTGTGTAGGATTTAACTTGAATGTGAGATCTCAGATTTCCATTGTGCTGACTGTCTTCAAGTGTGTTGGTGGGTTAAGAGACATGCTGAGATCTTAAGGGAATACTTTTAAGCACAATCTTGAAGTAATTGAATTAAATCACTCCTCCACATGCCAAGTCTTCACAGGGAGAGTTAACAATAAATACATAAATATCTATGTAAGAGCTTCATTAAGATCACTTACATTTGGAGTTAGATGATTTTCAGTCATCTCCAAATACCACTGATTTTCTATAGGAAATCTTCTCAACTTCTGGACAACCTGGATGATAAATTTCTTCTAAAGCACTTTACTCAGGACACTGAATGGCAAATATACATACTGGCAGAAAAACTTGGTGGTAGCAGGGATTGTCCCTGGGACCACGATTCAGCCTGAAGGCCAGCAGGAGAACAGCCCTGAGTTTTAAGATGAAGACATGACTCCTTTTTTCAATGACGGGGAACTGAAACAGAGACAAAACCCCAGACTCCCAAAGTGTTCACAGGCTCTACATGGAGTATCTGCCTTTATGGATTTGACCTTATATGACTTTATTACAGTTCCATGAGAAAGCAGAGCATAGTCAGACCCATTGTCACCTCAGACACCAGATAGGAGACAATTTCAATTAGTTCTGACACGGAAAAAACAATCTCTCAGCTATTACATCCTTACAAACTTCAGAAACATACTAAAAAGAAGGACTGAGACCCAGTTACTGCCCCCACTACTCCATAAGGAAAGACAATGACTTATTAAACATCAGAGAAACCCCAAGGGTCAGTGCTGTTATGACTGTCCTAGCCAAACAGGACACTGGGGAATCCAACCACGGAACAAATGATAAGGCATCGTATCTGCTGCTCAGGGAACCATGTGTGGTTTTAGCTCAGTTGAAAACACTTTTAGGTGAATAATACTGCCAAATTTGAAGAGATTCTGGTTACCAAAGGAAAAGTGGTCTGAGAACACGATGAGGGCTGTGAGTGAGATTCAACTGGGAACTGAGGTTATTCCTCCCCTCAGCCCACCTTGAAGGGCAAGGAAGGCAAAGTAGGAGAGAAGGGGCAGCCTTCTGCTTTCCCCATGGCCCCATCACTGTGAACTAAGAGGGCCAGGACTGAGATCACTGGCTTGTGGTCATGGCTGGCAGCTGCAGTGGTGATTCAACAGGAGGTGTTTTAACTCTGCAGGGAGCAAAACCCTGGCCTCACCTGGGTAATGCTTCTGCATTTCCAGACAGCCTTCTGTAGAAAGAGAAGCATCTGAGCTGCTATGCCAATCCTCTTCCTACCATTATTTCACAGGGGTATTACAAGCACAAACAAATTGAATATTGTCAGGCCTGCATATACTAATCATAATCAAGGGCACGGAAAAAACAGAGACAGAAACTTACTGCGAGAATTTTTTCTTTTTCTTATGCATCCTGATCACCAGATCTAGATAATTTATTTGCAGCTAAATTTGGCAACATTTCTTCGTGAAATTTTGGCATGTAGACATTTTTTATTAATTTGCTCCTTATGCTAGCATATTCAAAACAAAATTGATAAGAACATATATCAGCCTGTGGACTAAGCATAAAACTTTTCCCCATGACTACAGCAAATCAAAGATTTCAAATGTGAAGTTAAATATATTTATTTCTGGCAAACAAAGGAACAAAACCACAGCACCCTCACACACTTCTGTTTGAATAAGTTAACCTAAAACTTGTAACCATAACTCTTTCAAGTATTCTTATCCTTTTCAAAAGATGGCTAGTAAATCACTCAGTATGACAATCAAACTCAAACAATACTGGTAATTCTCCCTGACTGGATGAGTTCAAGCTGACATGACGTGCATTTTTTCATTGCTTATTTCTGTGATTCCATAATTGTAAATAAAATCCACCAATTAAATGTTTCTGAACAAAAAGTAAGCAAAGCACTGAGAATAAGCCTTGTCAACACACAGGAAGAGGGAAGAGGGAAGGGGGGAGAGGCTCATGAAATCCCATACCACAGCAAGAAGACCTCTAAAATCCTGCTAGTGCGACTGAAGGTATCTGCACAAGGTGCTCTGTGGGGACACGGAGCCAGGGATAAGCAGCTAGGTAGTAACTGTGGCCTATCAGGTTTGTGACTGTGATTAGAGGCAGCATGATAAACCCTGTACAAAGAAACACACCCCTGCCCGCTGCAGCAAGAATTACACAAGCTATTGGTTCCATCTCAGGGCTTCTAAAGAAAGTGTTGAACTAAACCAACTCTGAGCATCATCCTGCTGAGAGAGCTTGGTGCAGGAGCTGCAGCTACACTATGCAGCACTGCTATTCTCGGGGAAACAAACATTAGCAAGGGCTTTTTCATGGAATTCATTTACCATAGCTCTTTCTGATGACAGGCTGCTGGGGAGCAGAGTTATGACATCCAGAAACTGACAACAAGAGCAATAAAACTTGACATATATCATGAAAGCCAAGCTATGGTACTATGTGTAATTAACAGAGAGTGTAATTATTCACCTCAAGAAGGACTTTGATGGATGCCTCATAGTTAATTCTTTTTTCCTGTGTTTTATCTTCTCTCTTTCACGGCAGCCAGGAAGGCTAGCTTGCAACTTTCAGCTTTTTGCCCTGTTTCTCATCCAAAGATGTTGTATCTTCATGGCTTGTAGCCAGGCTTGGACCAATCCCAGGCTCAATATTTCATCTAACCCTGGAGGTGTTTAGTTTCAGGCCTTGCTCTTGCAGCTGCAGGGGCACTATATTAGCACAGAACTGACCAAGTAGGTATATGTATTAAAAATCTGAGCATGTCCAGAGTCACTCAGATGTTTCCAGGATCCTGAGTATTATCATATGCATAAAAGCAATCTTCCTTTTCATAACAGAACCATTCCTCTCTTCCTTAGTACCCACTAAAGCCTGACACAAGTTAGAGCTGGAAAAGGAGTGTTTATTTCCCCCAAATTCTTCAACGTGTCAAGAAATCTGAACAGAAAAGAGAGCGTCAGGAAGATCTTGAACAGTTGCTCAGTCCCAATAAGCTGCAGAAGAGGTACTTAAAAAGCATCAGCATCATCCACACAGTGGACTCATGGTATTTGTTCGCGTGCACTATTTTTGCATGGGAGGATTTGGCTCAAGCTCTGAAAATCAGAGGGAGAAGCTGCTACTATACAAAATGTGATCATTTAAAAACACTGCAACCATGAGTAATGTGATCTAGCTGATGCACTGGGGACTGGATAGAAATTTAAGCTCAGTCACATGAATTTGAAGAGCTCTATAACCTTTAAATGAAAGAGAAATTCATAGCCTCGGGACAAAATGACCGAAGCCTTACCTAAAACCCATTGAAGGCAACTTGAATGATTCTGCAGGCTTTTGGGAGCATTGGATCAGACCCCAGATGGATGCAAACCTCTGAAGAAGAGGCCATATAATTTTAACCCAGGAGCAGAGACACTTTAAAAGGCAGTGAAATGCACAGTTGGGCTCTGTATGACTCAGTGATGAATGAATGTCCATTTTGCACCATTTCAAAAAGAGAAAGGGAGAGATGAAGGGAATCCAAAAAAGAATCCAGAAGAGAAATAAAATTTCCAGTGATAATCACACACACATACACCCCCAGCCACACAAAAGAGTTGAGCACACAAGCCAAGCCAAATCCCAGAATGTGGTCAAATACACTATAAATGCAAAGACAAAAAAAATTTCTAAACTGCAGCATGTAGATTAAAACCAAGCAAGTCTGCAGATTTAGAGAACAGAAAGGCAATGACATATATACTTCTGTAGGCACACAGAGCGCAAAATAAATGGCTCAGACAGGCAAATACAGCAAAACATTAATGGCATGGCTGTATTCTTTTAAACTGGGTAACTGCAGTGTTTTTCGGGGAAAATACTGGGACTTGAAAATTACATAGACCATGTTAGTAAAAGGTGATGTGTGTTGTAAACAGTACAGAATCCTAAACAGACTACACAATCCTCACATCTCCAAATAACACTTTGATAAATTAGTCATTCCCATATGACGGCCACTCAGGAAAACATACTGTTCACTCTAATGAGCAGGAAAACTGAATCCTATCAGAGGAGAAAAGCCAGCACTTATTGGTATAGTGGTACAATTTATAATTTGAAAGAATTACGTGGTTGTAACTGAGAAGTCAAATATGCTATGGATGTGTATTGATTCCCATAATCAAAATGAAGCCATAAAGTCTGTATAGCATTTGATGAAAATCACTAAAGAAAGGACAGCTGAGATCTTAGCAGAAAAGTAAAAATACTCTGAATTTTAGATATAAGACATGCATTTTTGTAAGGAAAAAAAAGATTAGCTGAGGTCCTAAGTTAGTGATTTTAAATACGCCATTTGGACATGATACAGTGAATTTAAGCAAAGGCCATTTGGTACAAGTTCTGCTCCCAAGGTATTACAAAGAGTAATTGCACAGATCTTTGAGGGATTACGAGGCGTCAGACTTTTAATGGATGATGTTTTAATTTGGGTACAAGGAAGTTAACACAAAGAAAGACTTTGGCAAGTATTGCAGGAAGCCAGAAAGAGATGCCAAATCAGAACATAATATACCTGTGGTCCAAAATATAACACTGTAGCCAGAGATTGGGCAAACATGGCTTAATTTGGGTTCCAGATAAAATACACACAACAGCACGATGTCCACCCTACAATGTAAACTAGATCTACAGAGGTTTATGGAAATGCTAAACTGTATTCCACTGTTCATTCCACTTCTAACTAAGCTCAATAGGTCCCTAAGTAATTACTGGAAAATTAGAGTACCTTGTATCAGAGAGATTAATATGAACAAGGAAATAAACAGTTAAAAACAGTGACACTAATCGAAGAACTTAAAAATATCATAATGGTATTTTCTGAAAAGCTGTAATACATGCATATCTTACTTGTTTAGACTGAGATTTCTAAGCAGAACAAACAGGAGCTATTGCCAGATTGACAAAGAAGTGCTAGTAATTTTATTTGCTCCTCTAAACTTCGTTCAATCTAGATAAATATGAAAGATACCAAGAAAAGAGACTACAAAGCTCTTTGAAGCAGTTGTAAAAAATATTTTGCCTAATTTTCACAGATACTAGGCATTAGCTTGAATTGGAAATGCAGACAGTAAGCACCTTGTAAAATCAGTCCATTTGTCTTTGGCATCCTCTACAACTTCATAGATAAAACTGATATTCTTTTACCAGGGAAGATTTCAAAGGCACAAATTGCTAATGCACAGAGTCTAATGCACAGCTATGGTCCTAGCTGAGACCTGAAGGTTTAAAAATTTCCTTTATTTTCTTTTGAATTGTAATTGGATTAAAAATTGCATGTCAGACATTGCTATCACAGCAATGAAAAGGGGAAAGCATTTAGATTCAACAAACTATATTTTCTGATATATCCAAAACACATGCAGTAAAGACCACAACAGCAAAACTGAAATGTAGCTATCCATAGTACAAGACACAGCAACTCTGATGCAGTGCTGAAGCAGTCTGAAAAAAAGGGGTAAAGGGAATAAAAGAAAATAATTAAAAGGAATTAAAAGTAGTGTGCAATAATTTGTATTGCAATTTGGCCAAGAAACTGATGTTAACATCCCTACTTTTATAGGAAATATGTATAATCTGTAATGGCAACAAATGATCAGCACCTCATTTTGATAACACTACCTGAAGGATTACTCCTCCACCAGCATGAGTCCTCACACACTTCAGAAGAGCACCCAATCTATCCTGGCTCACAGAACTTGCCTTCAGCGAGTTCCTATCAGGAAGTTCTCAAGCTTCTCATTATCAGGCAGCTGGGCCCACCTTAAACTCTTTGGGTTGAAGGCATCTAGCACCATCCTATATTGGGGATTATATTTTCAGCCCACAACACGTTGTGTTTCTAGGGGTAGGTGAAGGGAAGCAGCAACCCAGACTTAAAGCTGGCAGTATTCACAGGAAACATAAATTTAGCAGCTTTCAACAAATGTTTGCAACTCAGAAGATGGAAATTGTGGTATCCATTTTTTCAGACTCCCAAGACTGCAATTGAGTGGATTAACTGTTCTCTATATGGAGGTCAGGACTGGTATGTCAGTGGATTTAACAGGACAGGGTAAAATTAGCAGACCTGTAGAAAACCTGCAAGAATGTAGAAGGGACCAATCCTTATGATTGAAATACACTGGGAGAGCTGGTGAGGGCTGGGAAATCTGGGTGTGATGGGTGAAAAGCAGGAGAGGGCCCTGGCAGAGCTTTTCAGTGAGTGATTATTTCTAATTAGCTCTATCTATCCTTCAGTTTTATATGCTAATGCAGCCCTACAGCCCCAATTACTCTGCTTTAGTATCTATGACTTTATAGAAGTCCCTGTCTCAAGTCATCCTATACGATTACTGTAATGCACAGAGTATGCAGAGCCCCTTGGCAAAGCCAAACAAACAATGTGGTGAATCACTGCCACAACCCCTGTGCTGGGGACAAAGGTGTACAGATCCTGTGGCAAGAGACCATGGTTCCCTGCTTCCACCCATGCCACTGGGATCTTAATACATTGTTTGTCTCACCCACTCAGTCCCAGCTACTGCATCATGGGTTCCTGAGGCTTTTGCTAATCCATAATGAAATGCTTTTGCAAGAATACACAGGTTCAATTGCTCTGCTTCACAGCCTCCTTCTCATGGCTTTCCTTCCCTTTCTGTACCCCGACCCCCTCATCTTTTTTCTCTCTCTCTCCCCTTCCTCATTATTGTGGCAATGGAAGAGAGGGAAAGGAAACACTTCAGAAATGAAAGATTAGTTTGCACTATCATAAAGATGAGCTTTGTAATCACTTTCCTTTAAGCAAAGAATTAAAAGATAATAAAAGCTCTAATTAAGGACCTCGTTAGCTTAACTAGATTTTCATATGCAAAGTGATGTTTGCCACGTGCTGCTCTGCCTGAAAATGCTGCCTGGCCCTTCGTGGAAAGCACCTGTGCCAAATCCCAATTGCATTTTCCTTCTTTTCTCTTGTCTCACCCCACCCTCCTTTCCCCTCTGTGCCAGGGTTCAGCAGGCTTAGGCTGATGTTAGGCTGTTTTGTGCTGGGCTCACATGAGACAGACTTCGTGTAACTTATGAACCACGTGGAAGAAATGTGCAGGAGAAAAAAACAGCATCGAAGATGGAGGAGGAGGGCAGGAAGGACCAATAAGAGCTGAGAGCACCCAGGCTCAGCCTGAGAGGAAGGCAGAGGGAGCACGCAGGAATCACTCAGGCCAAGCTGGTCCAATGGCAAGTGGAGACTAGCTAGGTGCAGGTCCTGCTGAGTACAAGGACAATTTGGGTGGGTCTTGATGGCCACAGGGCAGACCTGGAGGGAGGACATGCTGTCTGGATCTAACCCAGGTCTTGCCACTGTACAGAATCAAGCTAAGATTTAGTTGAAGACTTGCATTAAAGGTTTTGTTCCATCCTTATCTGGAAGTAAAAGCTGGATTCTTGCAGAGACTGTGCTTTCCAGAGCTCTGCTCTCAGTCCCACAAAAACCTTGGTGCAGTCTAGTAGGTGGACAGGTAGCTGTTTGAGGATGTGCTTAATAGAAGCAATTAGGAAGTCATTATACCATGTGAGCAGGTGAGTGAATGAAATGACTGCTCACTGCATGTGAGAAAGCAGCATAGCCCAGCCAAGTGAAGAGCACTCGGCTATCTGCAGCACAGCCAGCAGACACTGCCCAGCAGAGGCTACAGCAAAGCCAGGAGTAGGCGTCCTCCTGGCTGTAACAATCTGATAAATTCCTACAGCTGGGAACTCAGCACGAGATGGGAATCGGGATTTTCATCCTCGTTAAAACTGTAATCGGAGCCTCATTGTACTTCGTTTAGATCCTGCTGTGAACCGTGAGGGAACAGCACAGGGGGCTGAGCAGGGAGGTCACCCCAGGGCAGTGGCAAGTGGCATGCTGGCCAGAAGCAGTGGGAGGCTGGAGAGAGGGCACCGAGGCAGAGGCCCGTGTGGCCTGAATGCATCTGCTATAGGTATGCAAAGACCCCTGTTGTGAGCTCCCCAGCTTTCAACTATTTTTTTTAATTTAGAGAATGAGAAAGAAAACATTCGAGTACTGAGTAGGGATGGGCTTGAAACAGATCCCCAGGTCTCAGCCTTAAGGTTGGGCTTCTCAGTGTGAACTGCTGGACACTCTCACCTCAAACCTGATAGATCTCAGACTCCCATTTGAACCCCCAGTTTTACAGTCAATAGCGCTTCTCTCTTAGTCCAGGGCAAGGTATGTGGAGACCAGATATAGCATTATTAGATCAGAGAATTGGATGATCCGTTTTTTAGCTGAGAATTTTCTTTAATTGATTCTTGCCTTTCCACTGTGAAACATGGGAGTGGCTGGATATTATATGGTTCATATAGTTTGAGAACAGAGATTAAAAACTATAACGCAGATTCAGCCATTGCATTCAGCACTGAGACACCAGACTCCTGGTTGGGCCCATCTCCTGTCGTTGAATGTTTTCGTGCAAAAGAGGAAATTGCCAGTGTGCCTTAAATATAGTTTAAAAATAATCAGCAACAATCAAAGTACTTCTACTACATTACAAGTTGGGACTGAGGTAATTTGTTAGCGAGGGCCAGGCAACCTACCCAAATTTGGCCTTCTACCACTGCCCACCACATGGACCAACAAGTGTATCATAACTGTACAGTACAACTTCACTCAATGTTACAATTACTCATGTCAAATGAAAATGTAATGCAGTTAACGCGTATGCTGGCTCCCTGCTGCTACTGCTGATGATTATTGCTATTAGAGCATGACCAAACAGTCATTCAAATATAAACAGCAGATTTGTTTTGATGATGTTCGTGGCCCATTTTATTCACTTGCTGCGAACATTAACACAAATGGCTCTGGTTTGCAAGGCTGTCTCTGGGGAGAGAGACAAAGTCAGGAGTACTGTTGTGCTGACTATGTATCAGCTAAACTATTTGCACTGGAAGATTTTACATGGCTTTCTGGAAAACTTGACAGCCACCTTATCAGAGGAAAAATGCAGAGCTATGCAAGTCCAAGAGCTGGTTGCACAAGATGAGCAGAAGCTACCTGAACAAAAAAACATGGCAATTCATTGAAGGGCAACTTTCATAGAAGCACATTCCTGCCAGATAGTCAGTAAATGCTCAGGAAGGGCAGCTACATTGAAATGTAGTACACAGCCCATTCACTGGAGTTTCTCATCCAAAGCCTACTAAAGGAAAAAGTGTCTTTCCATTGACTTAAATGTTTTGTGCGTTGTAGTGTAACACATGAGGCTAAATTCACTAGAAGCTCTGCTTGCTGTGAAAAGATTACGTGATTAAGAAGATTAATTATTATTATTGCACTCACTTCTATGTTGCCCTTTAGTGGAATTCCTTATCTCTACATCAGTTTCCAAGACAGGAGCTCTGCTGCTCACTCCATCTTGTCTGAGCTGCTTACTGCAAGCGGGTTTTGCCTCGTAAAGATCAGAGCTAATCCTAATGGCCACTGATGCGATTACATTTTGCAACTGACTGCAGAACCTCTCCTTTGCAAAAGGACAAATGCAGAAGGTGGCAATCCCAAGATGTCAGGGATCTAAGTAATTACCTAACTGGACCAAGGCCATGACTCTTGCCAGATGCTTTGATAACAGCTCCTGTTTATGTCCTCTGCAGAAGCACATGCTCAGTCATGCTGAGCAGAGGCTAAGACTCCTGTATGCTACAGGACTGCTTTGAGGATATGCCACAGTCTCCCAGTTTGCATTAGTTCTGAAGGGTTTGTGAGAGGTGTCAGCCTCCTCTAAGGAGCACGGTGCTCTCTGGGGCAGCTGCTGGTTGTTGCATCAGACAGCTCAAGGGCCCAAGTCAGAAAAATGAGTAAGAAGGTAGGAAACAGCACATTTTTCAAAAGCCTTTTTGGTTTGAAGTTAGATACAGGATAGTAGTAATTCTGCTATATAAAAGTCAGATAGACCACAGAACAGTTTGGACATGAATATGGAGCTTAGAGGAATCATTCTCAGACTGATTTCTAGTACTAATTCCAAGGAAAGGTAATCAGCTGTGTAACATGTCAAAAGCTAAGGATGTTTGGAGTGCTCCCTCATGCTATTCTTGTTTGGGTGTTTCTTCATACAGCAAAAATACTTGGCTTCTTCATACTAAAGCATAGATGATGGAGAAGAAATGTGAGAGAGAAATACAAAATCATGATCATCATGTGTAAAGTGAATAAGAAAGCTCATTCATTGTCTCTTCCAGTAGAAGCAATGGCAGCCCAATGAAGCAAACATATGATGAGCAAATACAAAATTAAGCGAGTGGAGCAGGGTTCAGCTGTGGAACTCACTGCCATGGGACACTGAAGGAACTCAAAGAGCCATAAGACAAATTCACAAAGAACTACCCAACACAAAGTGAACACTGCCAAACTTAGGAGGTCCTTGTGCTGCAAAACCCACTGGAGGTTCAGATGGTGTAACAGAGTAGTATCATTATATACTTTACACCATTCTTAAATTTTTCTTTTGGCATCTGCTATGTGTCACCGCTGAAGACGTAAGGGGAAAGGCAGCTAGACAGATCCCTGGTTCTGCCTAGCATGGCAGTTCTTATATTACTGACTAATTGGGCAAGCTGTATGGCTCAGATCCTTAAGCAGGAAGTTAGGCATGTCTGTGCTTAGAGAGCTATGAAATGACATGTTTCTTTTTCTTTCTCTTGTTTTTGTTTTATCCTTGTGTTTCCCATCCCAGTGAGCCCACATTCTGTCCCAAAGACTGGAGCAAGAATTGATAGCAAAGTCTGAGGAGAAAGAGTCACATCTACACATGACCCAGTTAGGGTGTTATGGGGCAACATCATCGCACACATCTACTCCTACTCACTGACTGTCAGCAGGAGAGGTGTGTGAGCAGCAATCCTGTTTTTAGTAAATCCAAGAACTGAAAGTGCCAGCATAACATGGCAAGGTACTCTGAAGATGATTTTCCTATATGTCAATGTGAGTGTAAGATAGTACAGGCATGCAGAGCAAGTGCAAATGAGAGATAAAAATATGGAGGTGTATAGGTATCTAGAAAAGGAAGAGGAGAAAGGAGTATGCTTGCAAACAATTTTTATAGGGCTCGTATTTATAGTGTTTATCAGAATCCATTCATCCATGCACGCTACAGGAAAGTGCAGTGTGTATGGCAGTGGTTGGTTTGTCTGAAATCAGGCGTCTGCAAGTATCTTCCAGGACTGTGCTAAGATATATGCATGCCAACATACAAAATAATCAAGCAGCAGCCAGCAGCATAAGGATAAAAGAACAGTTCATGGGGAACCATGGAGGTGGGGTGGAGGGTCACTCCCCAGGTGAAACAGAGGAGGATCAGGGATCAACCCTCAAGGAAGATTTTCCTATGCAGGAAAAAAGGAAATTCATCACAAACAGTGTTTCTGTGAGCAAAGTGAGGTATTTCAGGCATGCAGAAGAGGGAGGCATCTGTCCCACCCAGAGAGCAAAAAAGCTGAGCAGCTGAAAATACTTGTGTCAAATCCCCACTTAGGCATTTCTTCCCACTCCAGCCCCTGTTCTCCCTCTCCCTGCTTCCCCATTCATTTCTCATTCTGCAGCTCTTCAGCACTAGGCCCTTCTCCTGATTAACATTTCAAACCCATTGATAGTTTGTGCTAGCTTAGACAAACTAATCATCATTAACACTTCAAAAACCTGTCCAGCTTTCCCTCCCAGAGTCACAGGTGCTACCTTCAGCTGCCTGGGGGAAAAAAGAATTGTGGCAGCCACAACAGGCTCTCACAACGAGGCCATCAGGAGGTACTAGCTCACAGCCCTAGCAAGCAGGGGTATTAAAGTCCTTGCGCCCTGCTGCCCTCACATCCAAACAACAGATAAAGCATGAGCCCATCTAGCAGGAGGGTAGAGGCAGATGTCTTCTCCTCTCCTAGGTCTTAGAGCAATGCACTCTAGCACACTGGAGTCTGTGCAGGAAGTACTTCGTACTTTGCAGAGAAAAGCACAACCAATGTGCTAGGCTGTTTTCTACCGGCCTGGCCAAGCTGGAGAGATGTTCATAGCTGGGGTTTGACTGGGATTTGCTGGGCCTGGTGAGGATACCATATGTGTACAGAAGGCTAGGTGCTTTTCCCACTGACCTGTATCTCTTGTGTTCACAGGGCAAGAAGAGGCAGAAAGCAAACAAATAACCCAGGGAGACTGGGAATGATGCAAGAACAGGTGTCTTGGTGAGCTGCCCATGTCTGGCCTGAGTTCCAGCCAAGAGATACAAAGGCCATAGATAAATGCAGACTAACAGGAGAAAAAAGAGCGATGGGCTGGAAAACGCTCTCTGTGACATTTGGATACAAGTCTGCTCCCAAACTGCCAGGAGGGCTGGGGTGTGCTTCCTTATCTTTTTCCTGGAGGCACCTAAATCGTACCCATCAAGCAGGGTCAGCTCACACACCACCCATTTTCAAAGAATAATGTTATGTTTTCCACTATGGGGATCAGGTGTTATTCAACATTGCCATGGGGATGAAGGCCGTAAAGGTGCCTGTGAGATTTCCACCTCACTTCAGCTAATGCCAGACTGGCCCTGGAGCGAGCTCAGGACCACTACAGAGACAAAAATCTCCCGATAATGGCTGAAAAACAGCGGGTTTGCCCAGCAGACTTTCCTTTCAGCTGGGATAGAAGCAAAGAGGTCAATGTGACTCTGAAGAACGCATCCTCTTAGGTCTATCTTGGCTTTAATATTTCATTTTTGTCAGACTGACATTAAAATAATGACTGGGCAATCACTAGGAAGAAAAGACTGCTGGAGTCACTGTACCTCAGGTAGCTCTCTGGGCCCTTGTATGTTATATTTGTGGAGTGCACATCCATGAGGAGGCTCTGAAATGCTGCTGAGCCTGTGTATATCAGAGTTGCTGTGGAAAAGCAACCACCTCTTGTGTAGCTGCTTAGCAGCACACACTGAGCCCACACAGAGGTCACACTGCAGAGAAAGGGATTATTTGTAAGGCGACTTAAAACCTTCCTACTGAAGCCCAGAACTAATGCTGAACAACAAAATGACAGAAGAAAGTGCTGTCATGTGCCTCTGGAATGGAGGCCTGAGGAATGTGATTCCCCAAGAACAAACCATCCAAGCAGGCTGATAAGAAGGATGTCACATGCCCGCAAAACTACCAAGCACTGACATCTATCCCCAGCTCCATCTTCTCTTGAGGCTCCTCTTCAGCTACACCCCTGTGCTCCAGAGCCCTCTTCCATCAAACATCCTAACCAATTTGAATATCCACAGCATCCACATCTATCTCACTCCCATGAAATCTGTGCAGAACCCATGAGTGGAGTACACTCTACCTTGTCTCCTTACAGCCACTCTGGATGCACTCTGTTCTGGCCTATTCAGAGGCTCTGCCACTGAGCTGGTTTGGACACATGGTCCCCACATGCTCTGGAAAGTGCTTGTGACTGTGATGAGCCTGCACCCATGGCTTGAGAAATCAGTAATGAGGGCAGATCAGCTCCAGAGAAAACAGTATAAAATTCTCAGTCCTTTTGCATAAGCTTACTTTATTACAGATATGCGACACCGCTAGTTCTCACCAGAAAATAAAAGATTACCTGCACAGCTCCCTATCCTCTGCTGCACAGGACATAAGTGAGCATACCTGAGGCACATCTTCAACCTCCCCACCTGCTCTTCTGAGACCCTCCCCATCTAACATTTATTTCAGTGAATATGCTAGGATGAATACGCTAATCATTTTGCATGGGCATCATCTGGCAGCAACTCCCAAGCTTTGTCTCCCTCTGAGATACAAGGGGTAGGGTAGTGTAGGGCAGGGCAGGTTAGGGTTGGAGGTCAGTGCAATCACAGACATTACTTTAGAGGCTCTGCACTCTTCCTGCTATCCACCAGAAGTCTGGACCAGTGGGAACATCCTGCCTCTACATTCCTGTGAAGCTCAATACTCAGGTATTGACGGCTTTCAGGACAGTAGCAAAGTTTCACAAGGGAACCTGTGGGCAAAAATGAGTTGCGTTCTTCCAAGATCTGTTCAGCCACTGACAGTCACTCCTAAGTTATGTGACTCTTGTTCCTGCAAATGCTTGCTTCAGCTTATACCCCTACCAGCTTCCCTGCCCCAGCCTGCTATCTTCTGACCTGAAAATAAAATACCTTGTTTATGGCACAATCGTCTGGCTTTAAAGCTGAGCACCCTGTAGGCTTCAGTCATTATCTCTGACTTCCCTGCCTGTAACCAGCAAGAGGCTAGAGAGAGGATGCCAGTGGCTGTCGATAGCATCTGTACAACCAAACACGCCAGGCTCAGCAATGCAGAGCCAGTCAGGGGCTCGGGTCTGTTGCAGGATGCTGACAGAAGGGGGCAAAATCCATCTGCAGTCGAAGCTCGTTCCCTGCTTTTACTTCACTTGCTTTCTCTCTCACCCTTGCATCCCTTCAGCCCTGACCTCTCCGACAGTGCCCAGCCCGGCTGTCTGTCCCCGCAGAGGGGCTGTTGGAGAGGGACATTTTCGAACCCCTGGGAAGGGGTGACTGCGAGGATGAGGATAGCCCGCAGCCTAGCGTGGGGTGCTCCCCTGTTCTGTATCCAATTGAAGTGGCCCAAGACAACAGGGCCACTTGCAGGTGTATGCAGTGGGCAATTCCAGGTTGAGTCTGAATACCTGTTGCTGAGGTGCCTGTTCATGCTGTTTGTGGCAGAAAAGCTGATGAAGCTGCAAGAAGGGTGCCCAGGAAGGAGTAAGAGAAATAGGGAGAGAGATTACCACCCTCCTTCCACGCAGTGCACATTTGGAGCCAGAATCTCCTTCACCTTGCACCTCCCGTGGTTCAAGACAGGGTGGCAGGGCCCCACAGATACAATGTCTGGAGCAGGAAGCAGCAAAAGTAGTTTGGGATGCAGGGAGCACAATTTTCCCAAACATAGGGTGTTGCTTTAAATCCTCCTCCACGCTACTCCCAGAGTCAGCTTTCACCTTTAGAAAAATACCAGTGCAGTGGATACCGACACATCTCAAGACAATGGAAGATTTAATTCCTTGCAGCTGTCAATCTAGGGATGCTTGTGGGGTGACTTCTGCCAACTAAGAAAGCCTGGGAAATGGGAATAGGAAAGGAACAGGAACACGGGCAATTCCCCTCAAATAGTATTACACAGATGACCCCCCAGACCCCCACACCCCGCTTTTTTTCTTTTGTGAGTAAGCAACATTTTATCCTCTCCTCCTCAGCTGGCTTGTGACTTCTATTTCTGTATACATCAGTAAGCCCCTTCTTACATTATCTGAGGTGCCTACATCCAACTCCAGTGGATTTCCTGCAAGACTTACAACAGCTGGCAACTGCCTCTAAAGCCCCTCAGCTAGGAGACTCATACAGCTCACTGGCAAAGAGCTTTTGCTTCTCTCCTCCCTGTTTTCTAGACTTTGAGTTTGAGGAGGGCAGCGGGAGGAAGGAATGGAAAATGAGGACTTCCTTATGCTCCAGCCTGGCTTCATTCTTCCTTCTACACAGCAGGGAATGAAATAAATCATTGATCTCATCTCCAGTTCCTGAGTAGGAGCATGGTCCTCATGCAACATGAGATGTTCTGGGGTTGCTACCAATGACAGCAGTGGCATTGCTTTCCTTCACCTGCCAGCAAGATGCAACCACCTCTGGGGAGCCCGGGCAGCAGCTGCACAACAGTCATACCACTGCTGAGGAGAGAAGGTGAGGAACTGCTTGGTATGTAACTGAGATGGCAAAGGTAGGCACGATGAACAACCCACTTTGCACCAGAGTCATCATGTCTAGCATAGCAGACCCTCTGTGGGGTCTCAAGTGACTGCTGGTAGGCAAGGTCTCAGTTTCAAGATTTTCATCCACGAGTATCCACCTGACATTGGCTCCCAGGGACTGCCCAGACATGAGCCCATGGAGAAACCTGGCTGTGATGTCTCCTTCTTTCTCACACAGCGTTGAGGCTCTGATTAGGGTGATGTAGGGCAAATTTCTGTCTGTCCCTTGGGACAAACCCCTCTTTGAAGCTCTCAAGCTGGGCAGGAGAGACATTAGCAGAGATGCTGCTACATCAAAGTACCAACACAAGCTGGGAAGACCCTGGATGTCCCCTGCCATGCAGCCTTTTGCTTCACGAGCTGGGGCTGTGGTTGGGAGCCCTTCTGTTAAGGTTGTTTAACAAGCTTGGACATAAGAGTTGGAGGAAAGAAGGGAGGGAGACACAGCACAAAACCAATTTCTTTTACTAGCAATGAAGGACTTTCACACCCTGATGCCATGCCTCCCCCTCCCCAATACACACCCCATATGCAGATGTGTGCATAAGAAGAGACGTCTGTGTTTGTGTGTTCAAGCCTAACAGAGAGCCAGCCTGAGGGCATTTTTGGTTTTTGCACATGGGATGGTCTGCAGCAGGGAGATTTTGCACACTTCATTAATGTAGTCTGCAGCCCATTTCTGATGATCTGAATTTTTCCTCCCCTTAAAAATGTTCCTTCAGCAGACAACATCGCTCTGTATAAAACATTTGTTCACAGCAATTACTGCAGCCAGAGAAGGAGAAACATTCTACACCTTTAAAATGGGAAACCAATACAGGGGAAGAGTTGTATTCTCCAGACCTAAAGAGAGGAAGGAAAGGTGCTGGGCTATGGCCAGCAGAAGACTGAAATGCCTGGCATTATTTCTTTGTCCCACAATTTACCCTACATGCTGATATTATGGGGGCAGGCAGTATGTGACACAGCACAGCTCTATACTTGAGGCAAGCATGCTTACATTGTAAAGACTTTGCAAGTGTCTTATTGGCCAAAATGCTTAAAGACAGCTTCATGAAGAAGTTCCTTGTAAATATATACATACATCTGTGTTTATTACAGATCTGTGCCCTGCTGAAGGGATTAAGTTGCTGGTCACTCTTTACTCTTACTACCAACCATGTGTATCTAAGAAAAGATCTATGCATTAAACTGCTGCTTTGGGAATTCCCCCTCCCCCTCCCATTTCCAAGAACAATCCCAATTTTTCATTTAGACCTCAGTTATCTATCTTGCTGAGAAAATGCAGGTCTCTCCTCTGAAGCTCTGTGGAAAATGAGAGAAAGAGATAGCAAAACCTTTTTTTTTTTTGCATATGCAAGTGAGCAAAACTGATCTAGAGTCACACAGGAATTAGAGCAACAGAGAAGGAAGAGGCTATTTTTACTGAGTCGCTTTTTTAAGGTGAGAACATTTTAAGCCATTAGTCCCCATTTCTCTCAAAATTCTCTGAGAAGCTGGCAATGGATGGCAAGACCTGACCTCCAGTAAAAAATTAAGAACAATTAAGAAGAGGAAAAAAACTAAGGTGATCCAGGAATTTTGCAGCTGCTGCTGTATAGCACACCAAGGCCTACCTGAACCTTACAGCATGGGTGAAGGTGGGATTCTAGTTGCCCTGTTCACAGCTGCCCTGCCACCTGAATGGAAGCAGATACTCCACCAGCCATCAGCTGTAGAGCAGCTACAGCAGAGGCTTGGCGCACCAAAGCCACAGCCAGGGAAGAGGGAGGGAGAGATGAAGGATGTTAGGTGATGAAAGACTTGTTAAGTTAGGATGGCTGTCTAAAGCATTTCAAAGAAATTAAAGAAAGGAGAAATTAAGAAAGATGTTGAAATGTAAGCCTAATTAGAGTAGCAATGTAGTTATAGTCATGATAGCCTAAGGATACAATTAGATGTGTCTAGAGAGGAAGGCTGATCTTGTTGTTAAAGCACAAAGGTAGGGGACAGGATAATTTGAGCTGAAGTCTGGTGCTGCCTCCTGGATGACTCTGATGTGTTGCAGTGACTCCTTGTGACTCCAGTGGGAAAATTCAAGTCTCTGGACATTTCAGTTTCAATGTTTCCAAATATTTATAAACCATCTTGAGTAATTCCCAGGACCAAGCTGAGGCATTTTTATGGCAACTAACTACTGGTATACCCTTCAGTACGCCTTGGATTTCCAGCTGGAGATCTTAGGGCAAAAGCTGCCACAGAGAAGCAAAGCTGTTTGCCAAAAAGAGCCAGGAGCTAAAAAGCACATGAGGGAGGGGCCATAAATTACAATGAAACACACAATCCAGTTGTTTTCTAGTCACACATAATCACATCGAAGTTTTGTGTAAGAGATGCTGGAAGAGACACAGCCTTTCACTTTGATTGTATAGACAGGTACTCCTAAGCAAAATAACTTTGCTGACCCTTGGTCCAGTCCTCAGTAAAACAAGAAAATACGTCACAGTGCGCAGGCATCATTCACAACACAACTCTGAGGCACCAGCTGTCTGTCAGTCCCGCTTTGCCCAACGTTACTGCCCTCGTCACTCTGCATTCACAGGAAAGAATTGTGACAGCGAGAACTAGAGGAGATAAATAGGAGATTGAGGCTGACACAAGCTATGCCTCTAGAAACCGTAGCAGGCAAGGATAGGCAACCCAGCTCACCATGCATGCAGCATTCATCTGAGGTGCAGTGCTAGCACCAGACTAGCAGCAACAAACCCCATCCAGCAAACCTCAGCTGCCCAACTCAGCCCATGCTTGGCACTGACCTAGTGAAGTCGTCCATGTCTCTATCAGCAACTACTCAGGGGAGACCATGCTTTTTAATCTCCAAAGCACAGCATTGGCACTTTACTAGCACAAACTATCAATTTCAAGTGAGGATTTGAGGGATTCAAGGGAAGATGCTGGCAAAGCCCCATTGCAGAGGGTGCTAAGAGAGATGTCTGCATCAGTGACACCTGAGGACAGTGAAGTCTCATGGCTTACATGGACATAAGCCCAAGGCTTCTCAGTGAAACACTCAAGCACATCACAGAGACATCCTGACAGAGAACCTGCCTCAAATAGCAGATGCCACCCAGCAATCCAGGCATGTAGCAGGATGTGTATCAGCTGCCTGGTCACAGGAAGAGATCTCATAGAGGCCATGGACTTCTATTCACCCCTAAGGGGCCTTGGCAGGAGGCAATATTTACCACGCCACTTAAATGCCAACTCTACACTGTCCATGGCATTAAGTGACTGACATGCTGGTGCACAAAGGTAAAAAAGGACAGATTGATTTATCGATCAAGGAAAGGCACAGTCTCCTTGACAGAGATGCACTGTCAAACGATGGCAGGACGTGTTGCTAAAAGCCCTCCAGATTGATTACTTTACCTGCCACCTGATCCTTCATTGCCCTGGGCTCTGGCAGGTGAAGAGCAGGGGGAGATTTACACGTGGCTGGGAGTAAGGACAGAAAAATGCACAGGAATGAAAGTCCCAGGGTTCTGGCTATGACACAATGACCCCCCCTCTCCCTCACTTGCCAGGGGGGCTGGAAAGTCCCTCAGCCCAAAGGCCAGCCAAGGTGGCAGGAAGACCAATGAAACCTTGCCATGCAGCCAACTGAAAGCAGCACCATGGCAGGTAACACCTGCACATCCTGAAACATTGCCATTTCTCTTCCCCATCTGTTCCCTTCTTTAGGATTAAACCACTCCCTCTCTGTACAACTGTCTGGCCTATGCCTGCCCTGGAGGTGGTTGGGAGCATAGCCAGGCACCTGGCCCAGCACTGCTGTCAAACCCCAGCATGCTGTAGCCATACAGGCACTCAGCCCACTGCATGAGGTAGCACCATAGTTTGTGTCCCAGCACAGGGCATCAAGCCAGGGCAACAATGGAAAGCAGCCACCTTACCACCAGCTGCAGCAGGATGTTGCCAGCCCAGGAGGAAGACGTGTCCTGGGGAGCTGCTCTCCCTCACCACTGCCAGTACTCACTGGGGCATCCACAGCAGCCCTCTCATAGTATGGGCTAATGACAAGAAATGGATGGAGAATTGTACCTCACTGAAGGGGAGGTGAACATGGGAACAGTCATTTGCTTGAACTTCCAGGCCCTGATTTACTGTTTCTGCACTGGCTCCCTCTCAAGACATACTCTTGGTTAAGCAGGATCCACTTCTGCTTGACAAGAAGCATGAACCAGCTTCTCAGATGGGCTGCTCAGGAGTCAGCCTGAGTCACACTACATAAGAGGCACGTCCTTGCCACAGGAGTGATTCATGGCAGCCTGGTTACATCATGATATGGATACACCCGTTCTCCACCATATTAAAGTCTAAAGTTACTCTAGTGACTGTCCAAGTCCTAACTTTGCTGTGTGGACACACTGAGCCAAACACATCACAGATCTGTAATGAGCTAGTTTAGAGAGCTGCAGCATGAGACAGGCAGTAGAGGATAGACATAACAAAGAGAATCACTTAAATGCTTCAGTGCTGCCCAATTTAATAGGCACAGTATGTTGGTAAAGAGCCACTCCAGAGCTGCTTTCATACCTGCTAAAGGGCTTGATATTCCCAATACGTGGGAGCTCTATCTTAATTCTGTGGGCAATCCGACCAGCTCTGGCTGTGCACCAAATCCAGATGGCTTGCCACGTCTCTTGTGAAAAGTGTAAATAATACGGCAGATGATCCACAAGAAAACAGTGATCCCAAGAAGGCAGAGATATGGGAGGCTAATTTGACTTCTGAACAAGCATCTAAATTAACATCCTCCTAACAATCTTATTTTTGGGCTGTAGCAAATGCCACAGATGCTGGAAGAATGCCTAACCCAGACACACTGACTGTGGGAAAGGAAGAAGTACAATGGGAGGAGGTGTGTGGAACAGGTGTGGACTAGAAAAGGCAGGTGAAGTGGGCACATAGTACTGCATGCAGGATAACACTTTGATGGACACAATTGATGTCATCTATCTTGACTTCTGTAATGCCTTTGACATAGTGCCACCCAACATCCTTGTTGCTAAATTGGAGAGATAGGCGTTTGATCGATGGAGTATTGGATAAAGAACTGTCCGGATGGCCACATCCAAAGAGCCAATGGCTCAATGTCTGTATGGAAATGAGTAAAAACTAGTGTCCCTTAAGTGTCTGTCCTGGGACCAGTATTGTTCAATACCTTTATTAATAATATGGTGGGACTGAATGCATCCTCAGCAAGTTTGTAGGGGACGCTCACCTGCAAGGTGCAGTGGATATGTTTGAGGGAAGGGGTGCCATACAGAAGGATTTTGACAGGCTTGAGGAGTGGGCCCATGTGAACCTCATTAAGTTCAACAACATCAAGTTCGAAGTTCAATGTCTGGGCTGGGACAATGCCCAGTATGAATACAGGCTGGGGATGAATTGATTGAGAGGAGCCTTGTGGAGGACTTGATGATACCGGTGGATGAAAAATTAGATAGGAGCTAGCAGTGTGTGCTTGCAGCCTAAAAAGCTAAACATATCCTGGAGTCATAGCCTGCAGATTGAGGGAGGTGATTCACCTCTCTACTCTGTTCTTATGGCATACTGCATAGAGGTCTGGAGTCCCCAGTACAAGGTAGACATGGAGCTGCCAGAGTGGGTCCAGAGGAGGGCCATCAAGATGGTCAGAGGGCTGGAACACCTCTCCTATGAAGAAAGACTAAGAGAGTTAGGATTGTTCAGCCTGAAGATGAGAAGGCTCCAAGGAGACCTTATTGTGGCCTTTAATATATAAAGGGGGCTTGAAGGAAAGATGAAGATGGACTTTTTACTAGGATCTGCAGTGACAGGACAAGTGGTAGCAGTTTTAAACTAAATAAAGATAGATCTAGATTGGACATAAGAAAGAAATTCTTTACTATGAAGGTGGTGAGAAAAATTGTCCAGAGAAGTTGTGAATGTCCCATCTCTGCAAGTGTTCAAGGTCAGGTTGGATGTAGTTACCTGATTCTAGTAGATGTCCTTCTACACGGCAGAAGGTTCAGAACAAGAAGATCTTTGAAGGTCCCATCTGACCCAAATAATTCTGTGATTCAGTAAAGCTCTGTTGTATTAGAGCTCTCTAAAGCCTTACTCTGGAGTTCAGTTTGGCCTCAAGATGTGAGCAGATCTCCCAGACATGGAAGTAAGCAAAGCAGGAATGAGAGAACAGCATCACTAAAAACAATATTCTGTCTCCTTTGTCATTGGCACCTCCACTTAAAGATCTTGAAACTTTTTTAAAACAGTGCAAGATTAGTCACATTCATCATCTCACATCCTTCCATCCACATATCACAACCCAATTTCACCCTGAATTCATACATATGTACAACTGAGAAACCACCAGTTCTACTGAAAGGGGACAGTGGTTTGAGTGTTTATGATTTTAGAGGGTCTCTGGGTATCTGGAGGACATGCTGTATCCTGAAGCTAAAGGCCACATCTGAAACACAGTGTATAAGGTATTTCGTGGCAGAAAAAGGCATGATTTCCAGTGTGAGCCAAAGAAAATGGACTGACAGTTTCTTTCTCAAAAAGTTTTTCTAGTCTAATGTATTTTCGATCTTGCATCCCCTTGCCTTGAGATAGGAAGAAGAGGTAACAAAAGGAACTCAACAAGAAATCTCCTGTACTCACAGGAGTAACAGGAAGGGAAAATAAGATAACTCACAGGTAAAATTTCCCTGCAACAAAGTTATATTTTGCCTGTGAAGGGATTTCAATTCATAATCTCAGGGATGGGAGAGGAGGAACACAGAGAGATATCTGTCATCATATTTAATGGTAGTTCTCATTGTACAGTTTTAATAATTAAAGAAGATTCACCCAAGTAGAAAGAAAGACTGAGAAAGAAAGGGAAAATAGGGAAAAGGGAAAAAAAAAGATCCCAGGCAGTTGTGTAACTATTTTTCCCCTGGGTCTGGAAAATAGTTCCACTAAGTAATCCAAGATGCTGTTTAAGATTCAAACTATTGCTTACTGGGGAAAGGGAGGGAGGGCAGAAGGAGAATACTGCAATAGCATTTGACTACATCTGCTACCCACTCATTATTGTAATAGAGAGAGGTAAGGATAAATCTGACTACACGTGTGAGGGCAGCAATTGGTTGTTAGGTTTTAAAGATGCTATTACATCCTGGAGGAGCAGGGATATACACAGGTGACATTCACCAATTTCAATGGGGCGGATGGAAATCACACATTGGAATGAAGTTAATAGCAACCCAGAGGGCAGGGTCCATGATTGCCAACCTGATTTCTATAATTGGTGTGATTACTACTATTGTAACTTAAACACAACAGCAAATCACTTGCTTAATTGAATTTTCTTTCTGTGTGTTGTTGGGAAGAGGGAGGACACAGAGGAGGATGCAAATTTCTGCCACAGCTCTGTCAGCCTTCTCAGACATGAAACTAGCAGAGGGGTGATGGGGTTGGGAGTGGCCCTTGAGGGCAGAAGTGGGAGAGTGGGTAGTCCCAAAGGCAAGGCAGGACAATTTTTCTTGCATGGTTTTTCCTGAAGGGTGATGCTTTGGGTTTCTAAACAGTGCCACCTTTGCTACAATGAAAGCTAAACTTAGTAAATGCCTCACTGTGCACCAGGACATGACAAACCTCTCACTGAACTCCTGGGGGGGTCCAACAGCCAGCCATGCTTCATCCCGTGCCCTTGCTTTCAAATCCCCTTCTACCATTAGTGACAGGCAGAAAGGGATATCCTTTATATCAGCCTGTAGGATGAGTTTATTCTCCCTAGCATTTTTTTTTTTTCTAAAAGATACTTGCAGCAGCCAGGAGATCCTCCAGAAAAATTCACATTGGCATCTGAAATGTTGGAAACAAAAATGGCCTAAACATATGTGTCATCTTTTGATCAGGGCATTAAACCTCTGTTCTGTCTTACTCAGACATTGATAAGGAGATGACAGAAAAACAAGGCTTCTCAGATGCTTCCCTGTGGAGGGTAATCTACTTGCTCCATTAAAACTCATGTGTTTTCAGATGCCACTTTGAACCTGAAATTACAAACTGACTCATCAGCACCTTTAGGCTTTGGCAGGCTGATGAGTGGTTTATAGTAGTGGTTTTTAACAGGACTGATCACTATGCTGTGTTTTGAGAATCTAACCAGATTTTGTGCAAGGTGTCCTGTTTAGGGAATCTAAACAGGGATTTCTAGTGTCATCCTGTCTTCTCTGTGAGACTGAAACCAGGAAAATATCTGTTGAATTGATTTGATTTGCATCTAAAATATTCCTAATTCCCTGAATAAGAAACATTCTGGTCTGTTTCAGATGAAAAGGAAAAAAGAAACCCAACCAAAAAAACAACAAAGCAAAACCAAAAACCACAAACCAAAAAACAACCCAGCAGCAAATTTTGCTGTGCCTGTGACTGCAATATGACAATACACTTCTTTCCTTGGAGCTTTTCAGCAAGTATTTTACAGTGTGCAACACGAAGAGGGAAGTACAGCTTTTTGAAGCTGAGACATACAGCAGCAGCACCCCAAATTGCAGAGGGGGCTGCAAGCAAGATGCCATCCTTCTGACTGCACTCAGACTTTGGGCACATCTATAACTTAGTAAGAACCAAAATTGATGTATTTGTCTCACAGGAGCCTAATTAGTGGTCCTTTTGAATATCACAGTAAGACAGGTAGGACTCAAGGCACAAATGTAACCTTTGTGAGTGTTTGGGTGGAACTTTTGGTACTGCCATGACTCCAACCCTTTTCTTTTTAAATTTGCTTTTCTCTAGCATAGATAACCAGCGAATGGGGAGGGACTCTGGGAAAACACGATCCCTTCAATAATACATATCTTCCCTACAGCTGCACAAAAATAAAATATTAATTTATCTAATTTGAAAGGGAAAGAAGGAAGGAGGGGAAAAATTGGCTGGGGTTATGGGATGTTTTCCATCATATATTTATGTTTATGTTCATACATAATACTTCCATGTATCATCTGCTACCTCACACTCTTGTATATGTTTTTCACTCTGTGTTTCCTTCCTTACGAAAGGAGACAACAAAAACTGAACTGTGGACATCATACTGGGAAAGGGCACTAGTGGCAAAAATTATTTTTCACTGAGAGGCTTTGGCTGTATCTTCATAGACTTCATTTGAGTCCTTACCTATTCAACTGTCACATCAAGCCTCCTTCATGCCCTGAGCTTCTAAAAGCACTGAAAGTAAAGATATATGGGACTTCTTTGTTTCCAAGAGAAGGTATGATGAGTTTTGGAAAATAAGCCACTTTCAGATCATCCCAGCTCAAGGAAAAATGTTAATATGTCTTGATGGGATACTAAAGTCTTTATGATGGCATAAAAGCACTAGGAAGAGACATAAGTATGAAGCATGTCTTTCAGATCAGATTTGGGAAATGGGCCTCCAGTAATGCTAGCATTTCAGCTGGGAAACGTGCAAATATAGGCCATTTATCATCTTCAGGTTTTTCACTCTGTCCAAATAGATATCTGTCTAAAATAACATGTTCTAAACCCCAGCACTTCCCACTCTACAGGAGAAAATCTCTGTCATTCTAGAGAGTCAGACTGGTTTATTCCCAATGTTTCTGAGGAAAAAAAAAATATGCATTTTTCTTTATTTATAACAATTTTAAAGCACAAAAAGAGCTTCAGAGAAGTCTAGCTATTAACAAAAAGAGCAACAAAAAGGTAACCAAAACTAATGCAAAAACACTTTTTTTCCTCCACGGTCCCAGCTGTCCTGTATAAAAATTATCAGCCTGCCTTTCTATTCCCATCAGAGAAAATCCTACTCCTGCTGCACAAGCACTCAACAAATGTCCTGCCTAACAGATGGGCTTTGCAAAAAACTCATTAGGTCTTTCTTGTTAAAGGCACACCACTACTACATGGTTGAGTTTGGCTTCTGTTTCACCTGGTTCTTCAGAACGGGCCATGCATACAAATGAACCTACAGTACAAAAAATTCCTAACTGCTAAAACATTAAGACTGAGAAATCAAGCACTTGGAAGTCAAGCCATTCCATATGTTAAAGTTTCTCCTGCACCATTGATTCTAGCCCATTGTACATCCTATTTATCACACATTATATATGAAATTGTACGTTTCACAGGTAAAATAAGAACAGAGAATCTATATATATTCTGGTGTGCAATGAGATCAAGTTAATGGTGCAGAAAAAACGCATGGTCTTGGAATATTCTCAATTCTGTTTTAGATTTATATTCTTAATATTACATTACATTGTTACCTTATGCTTCCACCTATGTCTTTGTTGTATCAATCTCTTATCTTTTCCTCTATTTTATGCATAGTGTCTGCAAAGCCTTAGACAGGCAGTGAATTTGTATGCACTGTAAGAAATCCAACAGAGGGTAAATGCTCAACATTTTCACAGTAAATTTATTGTTTCTGGAACTGTCTGCGCTGTGTATCATTAGAAGGTCCAGTAGTCTGCATTCCTGGATGGTATTTGGGAACTGCATGTTCTCTAACAGCAATTATGATCAGTAATAGTTGTAACATACTTCTAAACATGTTCTTAAGGCTTTGCAGGATCTGGACTTCAGACCATAAGTTTTCTGTGGATGAGACCTGTTCTTTGATATGTCTTTGTACACTGCTAATAAAATAAATAAATAAATAAGATAGCAGAGTTTCTTAGTATTATTTCAAAAACTCCAGTAAGTTAGAGCTTCAGCTCAGGCCAGTAGACAGAGTGCATTTAAATCCTGCTTCTATTCTTATTAATGATGAGAAGGAAAAAAAAAAGAGTCAAAACTATTTGGCTTATGCTGTTTCCATAATATGCAGCCTGAGACAGCCAAGCTTTCACATTCTCTGTAGAGTGTTTACCACAATTTTCTATCCTAGTTAACCTAGCTTCTTGATTACCTACATGCCAGGGGTGAAAATCAAGCTAAGACAGAAGGTCAAGCCCAGTAGAGTGCCCAAGATCTGCAAGAGTAGAGCAGCTGAGCACTTTGGCCTTGAGGACCTGTCATTACACTCCACTCCCATCACCCACAGCTAATTGCCCTGGGTTTTCAGGATACATCAGCTCCACACAGAGCAATTTAGTCTCTGTAGGTATCAAATCCTGGTAGATTCAGCAGTGGAGTTCTCCACCTGACTGCATGGCTAATAGCTTCACAGTCAAAAGGTCAAGATGTTCCCCTGTACATGTGCTTTGGTGTCTGAGTCAGTCACTTTTCCACACATTGGGATGGCTCTTTTACTATTTCTGAATAATGAAAACATCAACATGTTACTTAAAAATAAGTAAGATGGTCGAATTGGGAAGCACTAGAAGACAGGATCCCAACATGCTGCCAGTATCATGAGTATTTGCAAAAGTGAGCTATCTTGTGCCATCAGGAAATATTGATACCTTTCAAGTCATGCTTGTATCTTCTGTCTGCAAGGCTAAATGTCTCAATTTGCCTGAATTTCATTTTACATTTTAAAAAACTACAGAGAGAAAGAAAAAATAAAAAACAATGTCAGTGAAAGAGAGCTAGTAAGACTCTACCTGAACCAAGATACAAACCAGTAAATGCCCACAACACAGAAGGAATTTTCTGCCACGAAAATGCAGAAAGTAGAGAGCAGGTAGCAAGTAAGACAGATGCTGAAACCCCACATTAATGGGTGCCTTAAGAAACCTAATGCTGATGGATAGGTAGACAGATGCTAAATATATAATCTCCTTTCAGATGGACAGTAACATGCAGCAGAAACGCTATCAAGAAGGAAATGTTGCATGTTTGAGAAGATATCAGTAAGCACAGGGAATCGATGAATGCCTGTATCTTTGGCTTTTTTCATTTCTGTCATGTCTAGCCTGAAACAGATACCTGGGTTAAGTTACACAGTTCACTTTCTGTTTCAGCAATCCCATTGCCACAAACTTTCTTGCCTATGTCTGATAGCAAGCTCCAAAGAGGACATCTCTGTAGACATTAAAACACTTCCAGATGGCCAGAGTGAACAAGTGAAAAGAGAACCAGCAGCCTGGGAACCTTCTTGCTCCAAACATGATGCCAAAAATGAACCTATTTATTTTTGTATTTCATGATTACCATCCACTCATTCTCAAACATCTCTGCAGTTTTAAGCCACACAGATAAGTTGTTTTTCTAACTGATAAAAGAACTACTGGAAATCTCCCAGAAAAGCGTGTTTTCTGCTGATTTCCAGACCCAAGAGATATCTTCATAAATGCAGAAAACTCCTTAGTACTTGGCAGTGCTTCAGCCTCTGAACTCTGAGGGCAGCTGTCACCACCATGATGTTCCTTCAAACAACAGATAGCCCAGACCTCTATCTACAAACCATCAAGAGTATCTAACATTTCCTTTTCAGAAGATGGCAGATGCAACCAATCCAGAATGCAGCATCCCCTCAGAGCTTTCCTTCTGACACACTGAGAAGCTAGACGCGTGACAGAGGAAAAGCATGTACAGCAGCCAGCCTAGCAGAAAGAGAAACCAAACAGCAGCTGAAGGACCATTTGCACTCCTGGGAGTTAAAATATGTGGCTCATTGCTATCCACAAGCAAAACTCATCAACGTCATTAGCAAGCACAGCTCTGTTCAGTCAGGTCGTGCTCATTACAGCGGATTTTTCAGTCAGTTCTTTTGTACGCAATTATGTGGCCA
Source organism: Coccyzus lansbergi (assembly GCA_033558105.1). Lineage (NCBI taxonomy): Eukaryota > Metazoa > Chordata > Aves > Cuculiformes > Coccyzidae > Coccyzus > Coccyzus lansbergi. The sequence continues at coordinate 896,297 of JAUMJK010000631.1, read as the reverse complement.
ACAGAGCCTAAACTTCCCAGCATACACGGCTTCATCTTAGCATAAGCCTTTGCAGACTCTGCAGAGATTGCAGCTCAGGATAAGGGCAGCTGTGATCTGTTCCCCTCTTGGAAATGACATGACAGATACCAGCCACTTCCTCCAGCAGCTGGTGAAAGCCCACATGCCCAGGGCCGGCAGTAGAACTGAGCCTACTTGATCTGCAATTGCTTTTAAAAAAGAGATGGTTCCCAGATAGAGCCCCTGCAGTGGTGGTGCCCTGCAGCACATGTTAACATTGCCTAGTATGTACAAAGCTATCGAGTGCTATAGATCTAGGAGAAAACATTTTAAAACAGCTAAGAAGTCACCCTAGTGCCCACCTATACGTATCACATATTTCCCTAATGAGTGGCCTTCTCCTAATGACTACCCCTTAGGACAGACAATCAGGTGGCAGAGACCACTTTCAGTCCTCCCAGCACCATGAAAAAAATCTTCACTGAAAGGGTTGTTAGGCACTGGAACGGTCTGCCCAGGGAGGTGGTTTACTTGCCTTCCCTGGAGGTGTTTAAGTTGCGGGTGGATGAGGTACTGAGGTGCATGGTTTAAAGACTGGTGGGAATGGTTGGACTCAATGATCCGGTGGGTCTCTTCCAAGCGGTGATTCTATGATCCCAGACTATAAGAAACCAAAATGATCAGTCAGTTCAGAATCTTTATTGCCTTTCTTCTCCTGGGACATGCTCTGATCTAGACTACGTAAGACAGGATGGGTGGAGGCTGTCCCTTTACCTTAGAAATGGAAGAAACTTCTTGCAGCCCTTCCAGACCCAGGACTTGGGAAGGAGAGGATTAAAAAAAAAAAACCAAACAAACAATAAAAAACCTCCTGAAGGCACAGAGAAAAGATAGTGACTGAGTTTAAAAAAAAAAAAGAAACAAACCCAAAAAACCCCAACCGAAAAACAGATAGAAGAAAATGCAGAAGTCTAGGGGCTGGATAATACAGAATTAACTGTGTAACAAGGACATTGGCAGACACAACAGTAAAGATGCCACTTTTTTTCTCAGGTATTTTAAAGACAGTAGACTGCAGCGTGGGGGGTTAAAAAGCCTTTCACACAATCTTAACCAGTTTCTTTTTTTGCCTCCTTCTCTTCTTCTATCCCTTTCCACTTTTTGTAGGCTTTGGGGCTTTTTAGGGTTTTTTTATTTTATTTTTAATGCATCTTTCCCTCCTCCTTCCTTATCCAGCCTCCCCTTCTCTCCTAGCATGTGCTGCCCATTGGCTCATTCTCCCTGCCCATCTGAGGGGCACTTGCAGGAAGGTAAGGAGCACGTCTTAGCTGGAATTGTCAGAGGAAATCTGACAAATGTCATCAGAATGAAAGACAGTAGAAATTAAAGAGGTTTCTTTTCCCCTCTTTTTAGTAACTGTGCCTGAACAGCCATAACCACCTCACAAAAGATCTGACAAACTAAGCAGAGCTGAGAAACGAACTGTCACTATTTGGATGGGAGAAACTGCAAATAATGGTGTTAGCGACTCAGAAACACATCAGTGCTGTTGCATAGTCCTAAGAGGCACCAGAGAGGGATGTGCGGGATGCAGCTCTGAAGCATCCCCCTCCACAAGCTACAAACCCCTATGGTATGTTTTAAAAAGCAAAAGACACTTGATAACCTGCATTTCACTGAGCATGTCTTTGGATGTGCCTGCATGGGAAAGTTTAATCACTCAAACATAAGACAAGATTTTGAGAAAATACAACTGCACCCATTACACTTCCCTATATAACTAACCCTCTGTCAGAAGCAGCCTCATACATTTGAGTTCCTTTGGGGGTGGTTTTCCTAACAGAAAGTGTGTGACCCCAATATACCACTGCAACTATAATTGCTAAAATCCATATCTCCCATTACACTTGCACAACCTGCCCACCTGGACCAACCCTTAGGCTCTAAGGCCACTCTCAAAGATGGGATTTAATACTGATCTAAGCAATGAAATTTGCTAGTGTTGTGGTTGTGCTATAATCCCACTGTTGTAAGTTATATTTGTACAGCTACCTTTCGAGCTATTCCTGTTGGAAGCAGCAGCCGCCCTATGTTGGTTTAGCTGATGTGGTGGGAGGAAATGCACACTCTGTTAAACACCTGTTATATTCCAGCACAGAGGAGGCTGAACTTCGATACTGGTAGAAATATCATACATGTCTTCTGCAAGAAACTTCAGGATCAATGAAATGAAATGAGCTACTGAAATATATGCTAATATTCCAACTGGATACATAAGCCAGAAGACTGGGTGGTTTGAAATGCAGTTTATGAATATGCAACACTCAATTTAAAATAATTGTGCAGTTCAACAAATACAAAAAGGGAAAATTTGGGGACAGACACTGTTTGGTAGTCTTGTTTAATTAGCTATAATTTCTACTTCACAGCAGTATGGATTTTAAAATGTGTCATAACCAGAGTTGGGAAAGTTACAAAATCTGTATTACATGAGAATTTTCCTCAGCTAGAAAAAGGTTGTTCTGACCATCAAAACCCCCTCTCTTTTGCATTTGCTTTCTGCACACACGTTCAGCAACTGGGAGCTGCTCCCATTAAATGCTGGCAGAAAGCCACTTCCAGCTTGCCAACCCACATACCAGTAATGGCAGAGAACAAAGAAGCTCAAATACATCCACATATTCGCATCGGAAGTTGTACTTTATATTGTACCAGACGCTGCTTGTCACAGGAAAGAGGAAGAGCTCTCAAAATCTCTTACTACAGCTCTGGCTCCAAAGCAATCAAAGAAGCCAGTTGCACTTACCTAACTCTGGGTAAAATAATCGTGCATACAAAATTACTGTATGAAATTGTGTGTCCACAGATTACATTTAAATACCCACCCAGTCAAAATGCTGCCAGCATCTCCTGCAAGCGATGCATTAGGACAAGCCTGAGGGGGTCAGGTATTAGCACTAGGGTTCCCAGCCTCTTGAGCTGACACAAAACTGGGCATGGAGCAAGAAGAAGAGTGGGGGTCTGTGATGCAACCCAGAATCACCATGGCTGACCTTCTGTAACTCACTGTCACCTGTCTGTGCCCATGATTGTCTGGCTACAGTAGAGATTGAGGTCCAGACTCCAAGGATACCAGGGAGGCAGACCAGAAGGTGTTACCCAGTGTCCTGGCTACTATAGGAGAAAGGGAAAGTATGAGAAAAGTTAAGCAGACTTCTGCTCCAGCTTAGCACTTTTTGACTTCACATTACAAAGCGAGTTTACATTAGACAGTAAGTCCAGCATGTTCTTCCACAGGATTGCTCCCCAACCCGCCATTCCTTGGCCTATACACACGTTTCATTATTGCTGGCAAAACACAGTCCCTTGCACACGTTCTTCCTGAACCTCAGGCATGACTTTTTCAGCCAACTCATGCATCTTTGTTCCAGCTGTGTTCACAGGCATGCCTACAATTCCACAAGCATTACAAATAAAAGCTTTTTTGCTATCCTATCATCTAGTTTGTGAAAGAAAATACCGAGCCATAACTGACATAGGGCTGATCTGTGTCACTCCATACATCCACTACTTTCACAAAGAACCATCGCTAATTCCTATCTGATCAGAGCAAACGTTGCAACCACTCCTTTGGTATTTCAACTGGTAATCTCTTGTGCTTATGGAGATGCCATAAGAGTGTCAAAAGCCTTAACACAGTAAATATATAGGATAACTACTATTTGTATCCCACTGGTAAGGCCAGTTATCCAGAAAGAGATGGGTTTGGTTAGAATGGCACACAGATGGACTACATAACCTCTTTGTATGCCTTCCACCCTCCAAGCCAAGCTAGCAGCACAAAGATTTCGAGGTGGCAGCAGCCTTGTACTGGATAACATGGAGTGATCTGCCTAAGGCATGGTGGCTTGGTGAGGAAGGAGTGGCTTTTACACGCAGACTTGTGAGATGCTGCAACCAATTCTGGGAAAGAATCAGCTACTATGGATTTAAGATTTCCAGAAAGACACAAAGTGCTGCTAGTGCAGATTCTCATTGTATATGTTATTTTCTGGGGAAAACTTTGTATTCCCACTAACACTGAAGCTTCCAGTGATCTCAGTTCTCCACGATCACACATCAGTAATTAGAAGATCATTTGCTTCAGCCTGCTCACTCCCCCAGCCCACCTAGGCTTTATTTGTTTGAGGATCCTGTCTTTGCCTGGTTTACTTACCACTGTCTGTTTACTTGAGAAGGAGAGTGAGGTCAGAGAGGAAATTCCTATCCATTACTGAGCTGTTAAAGCATCAGTGAATATGTGTTATTTGCCTATTTTAACTTAATTTATTGTTCAACATACAATAACCATCGGAATAAATCACTTGTAAAGGCCAACAAAACTCCTCTGTACCTTAGAGAACAATGTTGCTGAAAAATACTAGCAGCCTTGCGCATTGTCGTCATTAATTTTAAGCCACTCTCCTACAAAAAAATCCAAACAAGCTGGAAACTTCCCTCACAAATGTATCCCATTCTGAACTTCCTGCTGTTGGATGTCAAAATCACCTCTTCACCCTAATTTATATAGCCTGATTCTGGTTTGCCAGTTACAAGGCCCAGGAAGATTTTGAGTGTCTACCCATTACTTAAACTCACAAAGCCCGTAATTTCTGCATATATTCCCCTTCCCATGACTACTCTCAAACCGAAACTGAGCAGTCTTGTATTCTCCACCAATCCAGGTGGAGATTTCAGACACTTCCATCCCTAAGGACACAGGACCATTGTGGATACACCTGCTTAGTGTCTCCTCCAAGTCTCCTGTTTCAGCTGTTCCCCAGTTTCACTTTCTGCTTAACCTCCTCTGACCTGCATCAGCATCTCCAGCTCCTGCCACCATCCCTAATATCACACAGCCCCCGATCTGCACTACGCTCCAGGAAACCTTTTGCTGGGAGAGGCATCAACCCCTATAGAGGATGAGTGAGTATTCATCCTGCTTCCCACACACACAGCTACTCCTGGAGTGGCACCTGTTTGCCTGGGCAATTTCTCCAACTCCCCGCTGCTCTGGCAACATTTAAAACATTTCCACAGCTTTGCCTGGGCAGACCTGTGGCAGGGCAATGGGGCATATCAAGACAGGGACAAGTCATGAAGAAGCCACAACAGGCAGAGTCAAAAAGGGAAAATCTTTGGACTGAAGCCAGAAAAATCAGATGATTAAAGAGATTCCCCCCACCTCCGCCAAGGGAATAAAAAATACCTAATCTTTCTTCTTCTGGGCTTCTTGGTTTGTTTTCATTTTGTTTTTAATCTTGTGTGTTTTCAATTTCAATCTTCCTTTCATTCTCCTTTTTTTTGAATACACATTTGCATCACTGCCTCAAGAAGTAGTAGAGATATCTAGCAGAGTAAACTGTTCAGCACAACAACCTGGTAGCTGAGGACATCAGCAGATGGGAAATGCCACTGTTTTGAATATTCTAACCTTAGATCCTAAAATCTGGGACATAGTTTTAAAAAGGTAGCAAGCATTCAAAACAGGAGTATTGCTTTACCAGTAAGAATCCTTAATTCTTTTCCAGGTGTAATCTGGGACAGCCGCAGTTTTAGTTTTTTGTCCATGGCTTAACGATGGAACATTTTGTGCCTGCAATTTAATTGCAGGCATAAAATTGATGACTAGCCAGGCACTGATCAAGGGGCACAAAAATTGCATCTGAAAGAAAGTAGTGTTTTGCTTTATTTTTTTACATATTTATTAACTTGGAAAGATAGGAGCAAAGTTTTGTAAATCATGTGCCCAAATGAGAGCTTGTGCCTCCCCTGTTTCAGGAAATACATCAGTGAATACCATAATTTCATTCCTGTGTGAAGGCATTAGGGTTTGCTGGTGCAACATACCCATAAACTCAAAACTAAACATCTCACACAAGGCAACATAAGTCCTGTGGTAGGATACCAAGATCACCATCTGCAAAATGATTTTTGCACACCTTAGTGCTACTGTTGGTCTCCAAATGCAGCAGCAGCTGAAGGAGCCAGGCTGTGTGCATGGCACTGTGAAAACATGGGGAATCATGTTTGCTTGCCCCAAATGTTTTCATTCTGAGGCCAGGCTCCTAGTAGCTTATACTGGAGGAGACTACAGGCAATATAAAGTACATATCATCATGTACTTTTATTTCCCACAGTTTCCTAATAGAAACAACTTCTCTGACTGCCCTGCAGCCAATATTCAATTAGGGGCTTAATTACTTGGTAGGTGTGACTGAATCAAGACAAAAAGAACTAAAAGGAAGAGAGTATAGTTCCATTATTGCTGTACTTTCCAACTGGGCCAGAGGCCCTGGATGACCAGTTCTCACCTCAACCCTTCTGCTGACTTCTCAGATTTAACCATGCTACCCAAAACTGCCCAGCTCCCCAGATGGCCTTACTTGGCAAAAGCTTACAAACCAGGAAACAGATCACAAATTGCCATCACTTTGGACCACATTCAAATCCCTACTGCAGTCCTACAGCAGAAGTGGAGCCCCAAAGACCAACACAAGCAGAAGCCTGAGCCCAGGCACGAGACACTTCCCACCAACTCCACTGAGGATGCTCCAAGTCCTTCTTGACTCACAGTACTACCACATCATCAGCTCAAGCTCATTCTTCTTCCATCCTTCCCAGTTCAGTAGTACAACTAAATCCTCACCTGTAGTCATCCCAGTTTCTTAAGCGCCTTTCCAGTAAAAAATCAATCCATCTGTTTTAGTTTCCACAAAAAGCTAAGTGCAAGCCAACAGGTTACCTCAGAAGAACCGCTTGGGATATGTGTCTCCTCTAGCCATGGTGCAAACCCTTTCTGTGTTAGGTGCTGCCATAATACAAATGTAACAGATCTGGTTTCTCCCTTTCTGCATTTTACACATTTGTATTTCTAAAACACTCTGGTCACCTGCAACACCTACCATTTCATAAGACACAGTGAAATGGTACTTTACAGACACATGCTATTTTCTCTTCTGAGAACTTTGGTTTTGTTCTTTCTTTTTCTGTTGCTTTTCTTTGATTAAATAAAGGCAGTCAGAATAGAAGTGCAGGTCTGCACTTTGTGCTTGAACACTAAGACAAACAGTAACGTTGCCATGGATTTTTTTAAACTGCAAATAAAAATAAACAAACACATCTTGGCAGTGTTTGGAATAAAAGCTAGTGAATAATTCACAATGAATAATTGATTTGTTGAATTTAGCTTGGTGGGTACGTTTTTTGTTCTGCTGGTGGAAGGTGCACTACCAGATGGTGAGTTCAATAAATGTATTTGTTTTTCCAATTTATTTGATGGATTTTCTTTCCCCAATTTCCCCCCCTCTAAGGTGAAGTCTGAAATTCCAGATGGTTTGACTAGTGGCCAGATAAGTCACGATGTATTGTTTCAGCTTCCTTTTTAGAAAGGTGGCAAGAATGATAACAGGAGTAGAAAAATGCATACATTAAGCAGGAATGAAAGGGGAGGGGGTAGTTTGTATCAAAGAGAAGACAAATAAGAGCAGGTGTGATAACAGTCTCTAAATACTGAATAAAAGAGAGAATGGGGGTGAAGAGCTACTGTTTTTTCTTTTTTTACAATGCAAGAAGAAAAGAGCAGTTAATGAAGCTGAAAGGTGGTGATTACAAATTTACTAGAGAAATTATTTTTTTCTAACAGAACACTGAACTTAGGCAAAGGAACTTACTGCCACATTATATTAAAGCCAGGAGTTCAGCAAAGTGAAGAAAGGAATTACATATTTACATAGGGAACCAAAATATCTAATATAAAGTACCAGTGCTGATGAGATAGACTATATTATCTCATGCCTTAGGGAATAAACTAATCATTATTATTGATAAATATGTGATATTATCTGCCAACTGCAGTGGTTACCTTACCTTCCAACTAAAAATCTGATGCTACTAACTGCAATAGGTCAAATCAGGGCTCAAGGGACTTCAACACTGATCATCTTTGACAATTGCTAAGGTTGAATGAATGCACAAATCTTTCTAAATTGAATATTCTCAGTTTCTAAAATTCAGTTTCTATAAGTATTTCCACAATACTGAACTTCATTTTATTTTTTTTTCTGGCCATAAAATGAAAATGGTCAAATTTATGCAGAGAGGAGATGTTAAAGTGGCATTAATAGAAACCAAAGCATATTCATTGACAAATTTGATCTAATGTTCATAAAAATGCGGTTTGCATTATTTACCAGAAGATGCTTCATGTGGGGGCAAAGCAGGCAGCATTTTGCACAGGGCAAAGTCTCACTGATTACATTGATATTAATGGTAGGTGGGTGTTTTTTGATTTCAAAGAGAGTCCCTTCAGGGAGATGAAAACTTGATTCTGCAAATGTATATAAATGAGAGCCCTTGATGCATAGCCCAAATCTGCAGTAGATGCTAGCACCTGAGGATCTGAAAGGGTGAGCTGTCTAGAAAAGAAAGAGGAGGGAAATTGAAGAATCTATGCTAACTGCAAAAAAATGTAAACCATGAACAAGCAGCACTAGCAGGGAAAGGTACATAATAGTTTAAAGATGATTTTGTTCATTAAGTCCCAATTCTGATCCATTTAAAGTTCATAGGAACTTTGCTACTACTGTGAATAAGCACAGCATCATGTTTGTATTATTCCCTAAAGAAAACACTGTCACATCAGATACAAAAGTATCTCAGAAATCACATTAGAATTTGGCTTAAGTCTGCAAAGAAGCAACTGAATTAAATTGTATTATTCATCTCCATAAGCTCACAAATCACTGTCTTCAACGAGGCAGCATCAAGGCCTGCATAAACCCCTGCCATCCTTCTGCTCTGCTTTTGCTGACTCAAGCTTCTTCTCCTGTTCTCCTATGGGAGCAACATTTGCTCACATTTTCTATATTTCACTTCTATCAGAACAAAGAAATATAGGCTTATAAAAAAAATTATTTTTACCTTGGCAGTTTCTGTGTAAACCTAGAGCAATCTAATGAGCATGTGGCGTACAAACAGAATGGATGAGGGACATGGGGATATTATATAGACTATACCAATCCCACCCAACACTATTTGCTCCAGACCCAGTTTCTCAATGGCCTGTAAATAAGCTTGTTGTCTTCTCCTTCTCTTGCAGCAGTGACGTGTAGCAAACGAGCTGTGGCTGCTGGGCAGCTGAGGAGCCAGATAAATGAGCCAGCATCACTAGTGAGCTAGACGAGGCAGAGGTGGAGCACCTAGAGTATCAGTTATGGGGTAAAAAAATTACAGCCCTCCTTTCCAAGACAGATTTTACAGTGTGGAAACCCAATCCTCAGTGTTCCCTCCCAGCCAGACTTCCTCTCTGACTCTTTCTTTTATGCCATTCCTCTACCACTTTCTTGCTTTCATCCTTGCTCTCTGCTCCAGTTTGTAAAAGATAACACCACAGACCTGGCTACATGTGAGGGTATCAGAGATGGGATAGATTTAGTGGTGATTTATTCCTCACTGGTTTATGTGACTTGAGCTCAGACTTCAATTGCTTCTCATAAGAAAATTCTCATGTTTCCATTGGACATGCAAGAGCATTGCTTAGCTCAGCCTGAGGGGAGCTGGCACGCCAGGCAGCAGCATCTTCATGCTGGAGTGCAGAGGTGCTTCCCATTGCACCTATCAGCCCTGCACCACTGCACCTCCAGAATTTGGAGAAATCTCAAAATGCACCACACCTCCCTGCCTGCTAGGCATTTTTCTGAAGAAAAGGGCTAGAGTAGAAAGGCATACACACAGGGCCTTCTTGAAAAGCTCATTGAAGACACAGCCAGAGGTATACTGTGGCAACCAGGCCTGCTAGGCACAAGATCTGCTATTGTGCAAACAAGCCACAGGTAATCAACACACCAAACTTTCCTCTGAGAAGATCTGATCTCCAATAAATTCCCAACTTAGAGATGAAATGAGTTTTCTTGGTTCAGTACCCTGGAAGAGGAGCTGCTACAGAGCAGGAGTGGGGTGCATGGGCACAGCCACATGTCTTTAGTCCGCAAATAAGAGACTGCTCCTTCTAGCTCCAGCCAGGCCAAGAAGAAGGTGAAGGCATCAAGGCCTTTGTTTTCCAAGCTCCTTCAAGGTGGCACCACTCGCACAAGCTGGCAGATTGTTTTGCTCAGCTCCCACAGCAGACTTGCACAGTAGCTCCTGAAAAAAAGCTGCCAGTGTGCTCTGCTGTCAACTTCCAGGTCCCCAAAGCACTTTGGCTGCCTTGGATAAAAACTAAATAAATAGGAGACGCACAGAAGAAAAGCCCTTCAAAGACAGGCTTGTGAGCAGCGAGTTGTCAGGGGAGTCCCTGTGCTGGTTCCCTCCCTCACTCCCTCCTCTGTCCTCTTTTATTTCCCTCAGCTGGCATGGATGGTGTGGTGGGACTAGAAGAAACCTGGCCAGGTCACGCTGTTTGATTCCAATGCCAGTTTCAATTACATCCTGGCTTTTATAACCAAATCAAAAAAACAAAAGGTTAGGCTGAGAAGAAAAAAAGAGGGAAGGGGAGAGAGAAGAGAGGTAGCAGCATCCAGCTGCAGGCTGGGAAATGACATTTCAATTTGTCAATTGATCTAGTTCTCCCCCTCCCCCCATCTACTCCCTCTTCTTTTTTCTTTTCTCTTTCTGCTCTGCAAATTAATTAGCCCGTTTATCATGTGGAAAGACTGCCAACGGGGCAGCCCAGATATGGGCTGAGCTGGAATAAACCTACTTTCTGTTTGCGTATGGGCACCAAAGAAGTGGCCCCAAAGTACCCACATAGCCAGGTGGAAGAAATATTCCCATGTATTCAATTTTCAGGTTTCAAGCTGTCTTGGACATTTCACAGATGCCCTTCCCACTGACTCTCCCAAGCACTTATGCATATGAAAAGTAGGTAGCTACCTACTAGTCTAAATCATCAGCTTAGACTTTTTGTCCAGGTTTGGGGAACAAGGACTATGAAAGCATTCAGCTAAACAAAAAGCTGAATTCAAAGATGCTGGATTACTTTCTTCTGCATTTTTCCCTTCCATGCATTATATTATTAGACTGAAGGACTGAAAGCTAAAGGAAGTAATTGAAAGGAAGACTCATAATATTCCAAGAATAAGCAGAAAGGAGACATATCACAACATCCAGAATTATGACAATGAACAACAGCAATATTTTTTAAGACACATTACAGCTTCAGAAAATAAACTAGCTCCTAACATTCATGGCTAGGGATGAGACTTAGCACGGGGTCAGATTATGCATATGTACCACCTTGCTTCTTTTCTCTGATGTATCTGCTACCAACCATCATGAGAGCTGGGCTTCTGAATCAAATAAGCATCAGATTCAACCCAAGCCTCCATGTCCAGACCTCTCAGCCTATGTAGCACCAGCTGCAACATGGAAGTTTAATGCCCTAATAAAAAAATCCTCCCAAGATCTTTTCAGCTTCTAGCAAAGTCTGTTGTTATGATCCTAGGTACAACTCAAACACTCAGGTACTACTGTGAAGAGGAAGTTACCTGGTCCAGTTTCAAACTTTGTTAAAGGTCTGTGGCTCTGTCCCTCCAGAGATGAGGATGACTGCAAAACTGTGGACCCCAGGGATTTCCTGCTAATTTCAGAATGCCAGGCTGCTTCTCAGAGCTTCCTCAAATTCTGTCATAGGCAATAGGTGTTTTCCTTGTCCAAGCTCTCTAGTAAAATATTTGCCTGTGATCACCATGCTAAGCATCCCTTCATCTCTGCAGTAGGGAAGCACCTATAGGGCAGCAAATAATAATTCTCTCCTCTCACACCCTAATGAGAAAGAATATCCTCAAATGAGACACCAGAGGAGTTAGACAAAGTAAGTAATATGATTTAAAAGCAAAACAGGGGGCTAAGCTCAGAGCTGAGAAAGTGAATATGATTCTGCTTAAGTCCAAAATGTTTTCCCAGGCATACATTTGGTTCCATATATTTTCAGTTATTCAGTATTCAAGCATTCTTCTCCCAATCTCATCTTCTTTTTATCCATCCATATCTATGCAAATCTCATTTCTTCAACCCAACTCACCACAATAAGTATCTCTCTCACATACATAAAGCCTAAATTTTATCAAGCATTTTATTTACTTCTGTCCCAGTGGAAAGGAGTAAAAATGGAGAGAGATAGAAAAAGAGAAAGATAGAGGAGATTATTGCTTTTTTTTTTTTTTTTTTTTCCTAATTGGCAACAACTAAAGTATTTCCATTATCAGAAGAAATAAACAAACAAAAAAAATCCACTGCAGATCAATGCAGCATCAGCAGCTCCAGGCTGGGAATCCAGGTGACATCTATACCTATGGGCAGCCTCTGTATGTGGCTGACAAAATGCCACAGTAGCCCGCAGAGTCGGCAAAGATGGAGGCAGAAACCATCATTATCCACTCAGATCCTAACAGGGGGCAGGCCCTCGCTGTGCTGTGCCGGGTATGCATGCTAAGTGAAAGAAAGGCCCCAAAGAACTCATCAGCAGCATGCAAAGAAGGACAAAACTGGCAGGGAGAGGAGGAAAGGGAGCCTGCCAGCTGCCTCACTGTGCTCCAGTGTTAGTTGTGCCTGGAAGTGGAAAAGGGGCAGGTTGGGATGAAGGACTGTGAAGGGGCAGTATTGTGGCCTTCAGAAGAAGTACAGACTGCAAAAAACTCAACTGCATTTGAAATGGTCCCTGCATACTTTCTGAATCTGTATTAATTCTGTGGCTAGTTACATGCCTCCTGCTGGTTGTAGCTAGGCGATGGGGAACTATGACCCCCCACTCCTTCCTTGCACAGTCTTTGCACTGCAGCAGTGGATGTGATGTTGCTTGTTACCCTCCTCCATCCTGCAGAGTCAAAAGCTGAGCACTGGGACTGCAAGCTTGGCACCCATCACCGCTGCTGCTACTCAGCACAGGGGAACATTCTTTTTCCTCCAAAAGCACAATACAAAACACCCTGCTTCTTTCATTGTTCATTAAACACTGCCTGGTGTTGCCCAAGACAAGCAGTGTTTAAAACCTCTCTAGTGGAAATGATGCAGACAGTGAGTTCGAGTTAAAATCTGCATTGGGAAGCTCAGTGACTTGTGTGGGGCTAGCACACCAGGGCCCCCTCCCAAAACTGTACTCATCCTCATCTACTGCGAAAGAGGTACTTCACACTCTAAGCCCTAACAGAAGTGCCACTAATACAATGCACAGCTGTGTTTGTTACACAGATACGTATCTCTCAGTTAACTGCTGAGCCAAGCTCAGGAAAAGCTATTACAAGCACGCTGTAGCCATCTGAAAGCAAGGTGGGAGCCATTCATTTCTCATGTTTCACCCCAGTGTCTCACCCCAGACATTGCCACCCGACATAGCCTTTCCATGACTCTGTTTCACAGGAGTGCAATGAGGATGATGTTCCGAGTCTCATCTAGGGGCTATGGAGACTTTTTGATTTTGCTACACAGAAGACTGACAATGCAAATACTGAGTCTCCAGAAGACAGTAGAAATCTGTTACAGCAGTTTCACAAAACCTCATCTCAGCCATGTCTACAGTCATTTCACTGCAGGATTTCACAGATTTGACTGGGTTTATCCTTGCAACATCACCAATATGGGGAAATCCAATTGCAGAAATGCCATGCACCTTCCCCAAGGTCACTGAAGAAGTGTGTGGTGCTGCAGAAAACAGCATCTAGGCCTCCTGCATCTCAGATGAAGAGCAGACTCTCTCCTCTTCCTTGCGATTTAAATTTTGCTTATGTGTCTGGAGTTATCCAGTGCTTTGAGAAAATGTAACATACTGCAAGCATGTAGGCACTAATACGAAATTCCCAATAAAATGGAAAGTCAGAAGTCTGTGACTTGATTAAAAAATGATACATGCTTAAATCTTTTTTTCCCTTAAACGCTCTCCTCACAAATGTGAAATCCTGCTGAAAGACATTTTCAGTTCCAAATAAGTTGGTAAGCTTCTATGTTTAATGTCAAAACACCTAGTTTGCTAAAGGTCATTGAAAGGTGAGAGGAAAAGTAACTAAATAAATACTCAAAGTAAGGAGAGGAACATTTTGACATCCCTTGGCTCTAAATGTACCTCTCATTGTCTGGACATGATTATACACTCATGTCCCATCCTTTCAAGACAAGGACAGAAAAATCAGCAAAAGGGATGTTGCTCTTTTTGCACCACAACATTTAAGAATCAAAAGACATTCCTGGCCAGGAGATCACTCAGGAGATCTGATCATGCCAAGGTGCTTAATTCCTTGTCACCTCAAGGGATGTACTTGCAGGAATACTGAGCATTCAGAAGACATCATATAAAGTGACTGATCTCAGGACCCACTGGACTTTGTTTTCCCCTATGCTCCAGTCCTTCAGTTTTCAAAGTCTTCCTTTCTCCTTCAGGCTTCAAAACGATATGTAGGGTAGCTGAAGGAATTGTACTTCCCCCTAGAGCTTAATCCTGGCTTCGTTTCACCAAAATATTTTCACCTCTTTGGGATGGAGGAAGAATGGAGATGATCAAGGCATCTGCAGTATTTCACATACTAGATTTCCTCACATTTGTTTGGACTCCTGTCGATCCCCCTGGTGCCACTCAACCTGCAGTCAAGATGATTGAAGAGAATCTACACTACACATCCCAAAGCAAAGCCATCTCAAACTTTGACGCTCATTTCTTCACGTGAGAACTGCCAACTTAGACTCATTGACACAAATGAAGAATGGCTTGAGGTAAAGTGGTTGTACAGGACTCTAAGCTACATCTCTGAATGTCACAGATGAAGCATGGGCCCTAGGATTATGTTATGATAGAATCATAAGAACTTCTGGTTGCTTATGTGAACATAAAAATCTTTTGAGGTTTCTCAGACTGCCAATACCAGACCTACCTAACTACACTGACAAACATCACTAGGCTCCTCTGCCCTTCTGTTTTTGCAATAAAAGATAATTCTTCTCTTAATTAATTTTTTGTCTTCTCTTACTACCTTGGGCTGCTGCTTTGTGTCTAGAGTAAGTCTTTTCCAGACTATGTAAACAATAAGAGAATATGTTCTCCATTCCCATGCAAAGAGTCTGAACTGTCAAGCTGTGCTAATAAAAGGTAAAAACAAAAACTGAGCTGAGATCAACCTGCTTCTACTTCAGACTTTGAGACAGTTCACACCATTAAAAATTATGTAGATAGCAGAAAACAGCCCAGAGGATAGCAGTGGTGTATTTGTCTATTGGAGACCTCAAAGTGCTTTCTAATATAATGAATTAGGTTTTCTAGCCCCTTCTGAGATTAATCAGCACTGCATTTGCTTCAGAAGGGACAATGAAACCAGGGATGGGTATATGATCCATGCACAGCCTGACCGTGGCACAGTCCACAAACCTGAGCTTACTATCTGCCCTTAGCCACAGCTCAACCTTCTCCCCTAAAAATGACAATATGAAACTTATGAAATATATTTAGCCAATTAACCAGCATGCATGATTAGAGCCTCCAGGAAACAGGTACACGGCATAGAGTGTTGAAGGGAGGAAAAGCACAACCCACTGTGGAAGACTTCAGAGGTCCAGTTTGTTTGTGGGTGCCTCACAAAGTTTGGTCTCAATAAAAATCTCATTGACCAGGGACCACGTATATCTTTATACTCCACCTGCGGAATTAATGAAAGCACTCCCTTCCTCAGCCTGTTTCTGCAGGGACACTAAGGGCTATCAGTGCTAAAGGAAAGTGAGGGATATTTCTAGGATAAATGTTAATAAGAGGGTGACAACGTTTGTTTTACATTTCTTGGAGCACACTCTGCTCTAAGAGTAAAAAATTACCCTTCCAAATGGTTGATTTGACCCCTTCCAGTGGCATGATAATAAGAAGGGGAAAAAAAAAGGCCACAAAATATATGCATCAAATGCTCTAGAGCAGTGGTCATGGCTCCAGCACATAAAACATTTCCTCTGCCACTGGACAAACTGTAAATCCTATTTTTCTTTCCTAAAAAAAAGAAAGAAAAGATGAAAAGCCCCTAAATGATTCAATATTTTATACACAGTCTGTATAGTGCAGCCTTGAAAAAGATGCTGCAGCATGACGGGCTTCAGAGACTTTATCTTGCCACAGGAACTGAAGAAGAGCAATTTTAACATTGACATAATAGTCAAGCTTGTGTTTGTTCAGTGGTTATCCACAGTTAGGGCCCTAGTGAATATGCTCTTGGCAGGTTTGCATATGCTAAAGTTTCATTTATAATGGGCTGAATTCCATATACGCATATGTTTCAGCCTATGTCTACATATAATTTGTTAATGCTGTACAAATGGATGTGCTAGACCTGAGCACATGCTTTTGGCATTTGCCCTGCGTGCATGCACATATATACATGTGTTCTGGGCTGTCAAGTTTTATGTTTACTATATATTGGAGTTAGGTGAGTTCTGTGAGCGCGTGTGAATGTGCAGTTTGCTAATGTCCAGTTTACCCTAGTGGTAACCGCTATAACATGTCTCCACTCCTGCTCCACACTGAAGGGTTCATCCCATATTTCTGCTGCAAGCACTGTCAGAACTGCCATTTTATACGGCAGTGTCCTTCACCATAGGAAGACTGTCTCTATCCTATTCCGAGCAAGTCCAACTGCTCCCCAAAGAGCATCAACCCAGAGTTAATCTCAAGTTCTTGCCCAGCCAAGGAAGTACGTGTCCCAGTTCCAGAAGCAAGTCTTGCTCCTGGCACCACTTTCATGGGCAGTAACCCCTGCCCTTCTACTGAAGCAAAGTCATGCCGCTGCACTTCATGCCATCAGGCAGATGGGTACAGTGCTGCTTGAGAGAGACAGCACTGACCAAGGGACCACAAGGTGGAAAATCAACAGAAGAGTCCACACTATGCTATGCTCAACAAGGATGTTGTTAGCAAAAAACAGCAAACCTTTCACGTGCTAAATGCCTTTGCCTCATGGAAGGATTTGTAACTCAGCATCTCCTGTATTCCCACATGGAACCACGGACCTTCCCACGTGGTTGTGACTAGGAAGATGAAGTTCCTGCCAAGGGATGGAGTTAGGAGACCTCCCTTAGATTATCATCTCTTGTGAAAACTGCAGTAGAAGCAACCAAAGTTTTGACATGGCAATATGAGGTCTAGCCTTGAGGCAAACAAAATATTCAAACTCTAACATAAAATGCCATCAGAGTAGCTTCTGATACGCAACTTTGTCTTTTGTGTTCTTTCTTTTGTACTCCCTCCACTACTCTAAATCAGGTTATGACTCTTATGTATCATGGTAGTTGTTAAATTGAAGTGGGATCAAGGGAAATACCTCCCACTCACAGTCATCCAGTCAATCCTATCAAGTTTATCATCTATATTACAATAAAGAGTGAAAGGTCAGCATTTGCTGTGCAAAAAAGAAACAAGGTGCTGTCCTACAGAGAGCAACAAAGCCTCCTGAAGCACACTCTATTGAGTTTACCTGGCAAGGCTAGCCGGGAAGAAGGGCTGCAGGGGTGGTTTCTGTCAGAAGATAGCAGAAGCTACTCGTATGTTGAACAGAGCTAGGTTCAGCTGGCTTCAAGATAGATCTGTCACAGGTCAAAGCTGAGCCCAAAAGCGAGACTGGTAGTGCCTCTGCAATAACATCGTTAAGAAAGAGTTAAAAGAAAAAAACACAAGCCCTCCATTCAAAGAGAAGAAAATATGAGAAAAAAGAGCCCTGCAAACACCAAGGTCAATATGAAGGGAGTGGAGGAGGTGTTTCAGGCACCAAAGCAGATTCCTGTGCAACCAATGGTGGAGACCACAGTGATGCAGATTGTCCTCCTGCAGCCCAAAGAGGACCTGCAGCAGGTAGACATGCCCTGAAGGAAGCTGCAACCCTTGGAAAGCCCATACTGGAGCAAGATCCTAATAGGAGTAGAGTGGAGCCCAGTATTTTGGTAGAAGCTGCAGCTCATGGGGCACACATGCTGGAGCAGTCCATTCCCAAAGGACAATGTTCTCTGGGAAGAACCCCATGCTGCAGCAGGGGAAGAGCCCGAGGAGGAAGGAGCAGCAGAGATTAGGTGTTCTGGGTGAACTGACTGCAACCCTTATTCCCTGTCTTCCTACACTATTCAGGGGGAGGCAGAAGAGTTCAGAGTAAAATTGAGTCTGGAAAGAAGGGAAGCATGTGGGAAGTTGTTCTTAGTTTTGTTCTTATTTCTTACTCTCCTACTCTGTTATTAATTGACAATAAATTAATTTCCCCAAGTCTAGTCTGTTTTGCGCACGACAGTAATTGGTAAGTGATCTTCCCCTGTCCTGCTGAGGAGGAGTAGAGACAGAACCCATTGGTGGGCATGTGGCAGCCAACCAAAGTCAACCCTGGTCCCCCAGAACAGCTAATGCTAACAAGGGAAAACTTAGAGAAAAGCATCTATAATCAGCTGGTGATATTGTTGCAGATGAGGTAGACAGCAGCATTACAGCTGTACATAGCTTTTCTACACAGACCTTGGGTCCTGGTTACAGAAGGGATGAAGAATCAGAGTTTCCAAGACAATGAGTATCAACTGCACCAAGGGACTTCAGACAAAGAAGGAGGTATACTGCACTGCTAAAAATCAAACCAAATCTCCTAAGACAAAAGAAAAATAATAGCTCATACCCCAATTAAATAATAATAGTTCAAGTAATAAATTATGCTGCAACCAAATTCTGGGACCTGAGAAGCCATGTTCTCTTGCTGAGGATGCAGAGTGAAGGCAGTGGCTGGGACTCCCTCTCCAGAGGCCTTTCCAGACATGAAGCCTCACCAGCAAAATGAGTGATCCAGTTTCTTGGCAGCAGAAACTGCTATGAGTTCACAAGGCACTTCCTTCCCAAGGATGTGATGCTCTGGATGGCTCTGTTCTTGCTGCCTGCCAGTGTCTGCTGTCTTCCCCGCTCCTTCATGAGCTCCTTCCCCCTCCTCCCTCTACTACTCATTCCTTTGCTCAACGAGTCTGGCATTTAAGAAACACTTATTCCAATCCATTTCTACCCTTGTACAGCAATTGGATGTCATTTAGTTTGATTTAACCAATTTAGCCCTATGAATTAATTGGTTAATAAGCCATCTGTATGCATCAGGTGACAGAGTCGCGCTCTCACACACAGACACAGACAAGCTACCCACTTGTCCTTGTTTAATAACAGGCTGTAGGGAGTAGGAGCAGCAGAGGCGTGCAGGCTAATATCACTCCCCACGGGGAACTGCCAACAAGGGGATCTGGTGATCATTGCACCGACCTTGACCTCTGAGTGGGGGAACTGTCTGTTTAGGGTAATGCAGAGATAACCTACACAGTAGCTAGAGAGGACTCTCAGCTACAGAAGAGACACGACGACCACTAATAAGCTTCACATTGTAGGTTGGGGGGTTTTTGGATTTTTTTTTTAAAGAGGGAAGTAAAGATTTTTAATTCAATGCTTACTAGACAAGAGGAAATTCTCAGCTGCATTCCCAAACAACTGAACTTTGTATGTGTGTAGGAGGGGGGAGGGGGTGAGAAGTGGGAGAATAGGAAGCAGTTGAGTTCTAAAACATTTGATTTAGGTGTGAACTTTAATTATAAGAGAAATATCTCATCTATTTTGATTTCTTTTTAAATGCCAAGAAAAGAAGCACTCCTTGCAACCCTAAGCCATTTCAGTGTTATATACAAACCCCCAACCCATTCAACAAACAACAATACAGCAAACCAAAAGCAAATCCAGCAACATATCCCAACACACACAACAGAAAAACATCAACTGTTTAGACAGAAAGACTACTCCCTCGCCTGGCCACTCATCCATCTCAGCCAGCCCCGGATACCCCAACAAGAAGACAAGTTTCCCTGCATATCCTGAAGGACTTTTGGATCAAAGCACAATTGAATTACAGGGCTACAGAGCCCTTGGAAAAAAAGCCCTGCCAAGCAGCTCCCTCTCTTTTCTGCCCTGAGAGCTATGCTGCATCTCAACCACTACAACTTCAGCAGCATTATGCTAGGAAGGGGTGTGGGAGGCTCACAAGTGATTTGAGATACTAAATGCTAACACTGGAGCCAGAAACTACAAAATCCCACCCGAATGGTAGCGCTGTGGTAAGACACGCTGAGCAACCTGCTCTCATTAAAGAAAAAGATCACAAGCTTCTCTACTGGGTGGTTTCCAGCCAAATGCAAGGAGCAGACTGCAGCAGACTGCATAGTTTAGCTTTCACAGAGCAGATGATGAACCCCTGTGTGTGCACAGGGGCTTCTCCCGGTCCCTCCAGCTCCCAACATTTTCCAGTGATCTGGGGAAAAAATTAGCGTGCTGCAGACTCTGTGTGAGAGATGCAAAGTGAGAAGCAGAGATGTAACTCCAAGCAGAAAGAAAGCACTTTCCCTCTCCCTCCCCAAGGAAAATGAAATTACAGTGGAGTTCACTTTAAACGGATCCCATTAGCACAACAGGCACCACTGGAAGTATAACATCCTCTGTGCACTGAAGAGAAACACAGAGGAAGCTGAGCAGGCTGAAACAGCCCCTTCCAGATAGGAAAGGGAAAAATCTGTTTACCAAGCGCACTCAGTAGGAGACTGCATGAGGGATTGAGGAAACCTGCCAGAGTTCCTGGTGTGACTGTGCCCTGCCAGCCTGCACAAAGCAGGCAGGATAGAGCCTTTTCACTGTATGTGTGTGGCATCCTCAAATGCCTCGCTGGGCATTAATCCCTGAAAATCACTCTTTTGCTCTCACTAGCATTTGAGGGCCCATCTCTGGACATTGTAAAACTATCAAAACACAGAGTTAAGATGCCCTGCTTGAGCAACTGGAAGCCCTCATTAAATTGCCTGTGCTCCGTCTGCAGCAGTAATGCCTATGAAACAAGTCAACAAAATTGAGAACAAATACTAACCCAACCATAGCAAACAATCTCACTTGATCAGTGACCATAAAAACCAGAAGGCCCTGGCCTGAATGGAGAAAGTGGTGACATGGCTTTACAGCTTGTCTAATGGCCACATGGAGTATTCATATCTGAGCATGCTACACTTTCCCAGTTAGGCAGCTGACATGCAAAAGGCAGTCACATCACAGTTCACACAAGAAGTCTTATCTTTGCCAATTGCTAAGGAGTCTGGGCCCAAAATATGTAAAACTACTTAAGGGATTAAAGTGGCAGAAAGATTTTTTTTTTAACCCGAAAAGCCTCACTAGGCTCAGCTCCTTAACATCCACTCATTTTGAAGAGAAAGATGCCTATGCAGCTTGGAAGAACTTGGAGATTTCACTAGCTGCCTTGTGGCAGCTCCCAACACTGGAAAACTTTTTGAAACTGTACAGCAAACCTTTACTCAAATATCATCAATCACAGAGCCAGCGCATCTCTCCTTGCAAGCCCTGCACATCCAGGTGGAGCTGCACAAACACTGAAAGCAACAGAGCACAGTGCAATGGGGCAGCAAGAGAGACCACTGGTGATGGAGATGTGCTTGGCAAAGGACAGAACTGTTAATCTCTGGGTTACTGCCCAGTGAGTATGAGGCATGTTATGGCATGTGGGGAAAGACCATTTGGGGATTAATGCAGAATTTATGGGATATTTCAGGGAAAGAACAGAAGTAGAGAAAGGGAGGAACCAAGGTGGTTTATGGAGGGGAGAAAGCTTGGTAAAAAAGAGGGACAAAGTGACAGACAGGATCAGCGTCAGGATCAGTGTGTCAATAGATTGCTGGTTGGCATATTCATCTGGCTATATCCTGCACCTCATGGGCACAGTCTGTCCTGCCCTCCCATTAAATGCCACTTCTGTCTTCCTGAGGAAGAAGACTGTTTTGTGTGCACGGGTGTGTATGAAAAATAAGTGGAACCACAGGCCTGTGTGTCAATGGTGCCAGAACAAGAGTGGGTGAGGGTACCCATGTCAGTGTGCAATTGCTAGGGAATATGAAGTTGGATTAGCAGTACTGAGTACCTCAAGTGGCTTGGGAGCCCAGTGAGCATGTCTCTCTTTTTGAGAATGAAACAACTGGAGGAGCTGCCTCCTGGTGAGACCAGAAGGCCAGCTGTTCAGCAGGACAACCGCTGGAGAGAACACACAAGCTTAGCCCCTTAGTTCTTCCTCTTGTTTTCTCTGTCCTCTGCATCTTCCCCAACCTGGGAACCATCTCCCGGAGTTTCCTCCTCTCTCACCCTCTTTTGTAATCCTCCTGACAAAACCTTAAATGGTCTGGAAAGCATCCCCAACAAGGATGAGGGAGTGCAAATGTCTTAGCAAATGTGCATTTGAGCTCCACATGCTCCCAGGGATGGCGTAGTAATAAAAAACAATTAGATAACGCTCAGCAGCTACAGCGAGAGGGAGTGGTACAATCCTACCACGACTAATAGGGTTTTTAATAATAGATGGGTGTATCTGCACAGTGCTGTAGAAGGGAAGCTAAAGTGTTTTCGGATACAGCGCATCTTTCTGCCCAGTGAATTTCTGTGAGTGGAGGATTAATATTCTATGAAAGTGGGGATTAACTAACCCTCCATGCTTACTACTTCTACCAGAGACACCCCTGTAGGGTCAGGGCAGGACTCCCTCTGATGGTGCAAGAAAGGGGAATCCCACGGAGAAGCATGTTGAGTTCACACATGCACCTCCCTTGCAAAAGGGCACATTATTCAGTCCTACAGGAGCCAACTTTTGACCAGCTCAGTAATGAAGAATCTGGAAAAGCACATGTTCTTGTTCTCTTGCTTTCCCTCATGTCCCAGAAGAAGTCCAATAGCAAAGTTGCAACTGACCACTGAAACAAAGCTGAAGAAAACCCAACACATCAGAAGAAGCCACATGCACTCCAGATGGGTCAGTATCATGGGCAGAATGCCACAAAGCTCCCTGCTTGCCTCTCTTCCCCTCACCTTCTGTTTACAAACCTTAACTTCATGCCTCCTTGCTCAACACAAACAAAAGCCATGGAGGGCATTTTCTTGTTGCCATGGAAACAGTTATTATAATATCAAACTCTGCTTAATGCATCACTCTTCCCCCTCCAGCACCTTGCAACAGCTTGTTGTTCAATGGGGAAACTATGCTGTGAGAGAAAGAAGACGGCAAGCAAAAGAGCCCTGACAGCTTGCATCCTGTGCTTGAGACCCAGCACCTCCACAGCTGCCCATAATCTCCTTTCCATCAGTGCAGAGACTCCTTCTTTCTTTTCTTCTCTCTTTCTATCTTGTTTTCTGTTCTTTGGAGTGTGAGATCATTTAGATTTATGAAAGGAATTTTCCTGGGGGTGCAAAGATAGTTCAAATTGTCTGTGATCAGATCAACCTTGTGCATAATACATTTGTATGAAAATAAACTCCCTGGGGCCCACACTCCTGGCTGAAAGTCTCAGTAATGAAGTATTTTACTCTAATTTAGTTAAAGATGATGGAGATAGTAAAGAGTATATGCCTGCTTGCATATAGAGGAGGGAAAGAAAGACAGGATACTATACACAGAGAAAATCCAATAATTCTGAGATTATATGCTAGCTGGGAACACTACTCAAGTATGTCATGTAAATAAAACTCTCACCTGTTCCCTCTGAAAATCAGCCCTGTCCTATATGGCTTCTTGCTGACCAGATCTGAACAACCTGAACGCTTACCATCAGAAGAGATAGACAGAAAAGTCCTCTTCCATCCTGCATCACTTGTTAACAAATCATTCCCATTCTACATCCAGACTAAATCCAGACCACACGTAGATCATGACTTTCCTCACTCCTTGTTCTTCTACAAGTGCAAAAGCAAGATACCAACTTTGATTAAAGTCACTCCTCTGGAACACCAGCCTTTTGTTTCCTAGCCTTTGCTCTATTTGATTCACAAGGAGGACTTCCCCATAGGGCTCCTTCCCTATGCCTTCTGTCCTAGCAGAATAACTTGGCTCCCAGGTTCAACTTAGAAATGTGAAACTCCTCCTGGCAAAACATTGTTAAAGTAAGAATAATTCTGCCCAAGGTTTCTGTTTCAATTAACTGGTATTTTCTGAGGATAACAACTTTGCCTGTACACAAAAATATCAACTAGATCTGACTCTTAGCAAAAGTTAAGTGATTTCAGTGAACCTTGGGTCAAGTCTGAAGTATAACCACAGATAGTTAAGTTCTAGTACGCTTTGCCACTGACTTGCTGTAATGCCTTGCACAAATGTCTGCCCTCTATTTTGTTTCCCTATCTTTTCCAAAGAGAGAAAAGAGAACAAATTTACCTTTCTGCTCAACAAAAAACCCCATGAGATTTCATACATCAGTCTCTAGGGTCCCAGCCATAGACTGAGTATACCCAGTGACATCCTCAAAGTGTATCAGGATATCCTTTGATTGCTACTGCTTTCAATTCAAGAGGATTGCATCCTCCAGTCTTATTTACTGTCAATAATAAAGTACTGGGATTTCTTTACTCTGCTGTTGGAGGCTTAGTACCTCCTTATTCTATGGGGAAGGGAGGAAATGCCTATAAAAGCTATTAAAGGACAGGAATGGGAAAGAAGTGGGGAGGTAGAAAGCTAGAAGCCCCTGATAAGGGCCAGTGAGAATGGTGGGTTTCAAGATGCAGAAGGAAAAGTGGCAAAAGTGATTTGGCAGACAATACTCCTAGCTAGGCTCTGTTGTGTTTGTGCATTTGCCTAATAGCTTTGCTGAGAGGATCTGCTTTGGATAATGCTGCTGCTGTGCAAGAGTCTTACATGTTTAGACTCAGGATGGCTGCCCCACTTTTTTTCAAAGACTGTGTCACATAAGATAAAATTATTATAGGATATGGATGCAGACACACATGTGTTATAGAAGGAACTATTTTAACCAAGTGTTTTTTTCTTCTTTCCCTTACCATTCCTTAAGAACAAAAAAGAGGTAACCAGCTCTTGTGCCTAGACAGGTCTGGAAAAATTCCTACATCCCATTAAAGATTTGATCTTCCACATGTAGGGAAAGTGATGAACTCTTCTGAAAGAGAAACTACTCAAAGTACACCTTGAAAATGAAGGCAAAGGACTAAATCCACTCCTGGCAAGAAGAAAGTGCAACTCCCTTTGAAGCAAGAGAAATCAGTGCCGCTGAATTTGTCTTAGGGAGATAAATACTAATAACTAGTCCTCCCCAGAGGACAATCTGATAACACTGAAGCTGACACCTTGTGTCCTTCTATGTGCCAGTATCTAAGCTTATCACCCGATTTGCTTCTTCTCTCCCAAGTGATTTTGCAGGGTCGAAGGCTATCGTGAGGCTTTAATTAGAATGCCATCGTAATGAGCTGACACTTAAATCAGCCTGCCAGTGGCTAAAGAAAATTAACCTTAGAGTCAAATGAGCTCCAATCTGAGAGTTCATGTCATGACGGGGCAACAGACGCTTGCAGAGCTGATGTGTATGGTGGAGAGTTAGAGAGCTAAACCTTGCATTCCTTTGAAGCAAGAGATCTGCACTGGGGATCTCATCTATCCAAGCTGCCTCTGACGCACAAAAAAAAGCAAATTGTATCTCATGGGCCTTATATCATGTGTTGCTCTGCCAGGCCAGGCAGTAATCAACAGGAAGAAGTTATCTGGGGATAACAACTTCTTTTGGACCTCTTCAGCAAGGATGTTACTTCAGCTACACATACAAATGTATCAAGTCAGTTGCTATGAATGACTTAGTTGTTATGACTTGGTTAATTAATTCAGTATTATGCAAGAGCCTAGGTGCTTCACCCAGATCAGACCCTGAAATACCTAGGACCAAATAAAAGGTACAAAGCTATCACCTCTGCTGGCTAAAAAAATGAAGGGGCTTTCACAAAGACAAATACACACAGAGAATTAACCTTCCCACTAACCATGCACTTTTTCATTGCCACTGCAACTGTACTGCCCCTTCCTACATGCATTCTGCACCAATTTCTCTCCATGTCATCTTTTGGCACAAGTCACAACACTGCTGTATTGCTAGTGAGTTTTTGAGTAAGTTCTAGACAGTCGGTGGCAGTTTTTCCCAGTGAACACAGATACTCCCTTTAGTACCATTTTTCTTTGCATCCTAAAGGCACTCAGTAGCCAAGAGAAGAAATTCAATGCGTGTTGCTCACAGGTACCAGAGAATCCATAAAGTCTTACTGCCTTCCTCAGAGCTGAACTGCCAGTGCTATAATTTTCCACAACATCTCTTTTATGCCACTGCACTTGACAAATACCTTGTGTTTCTCCACAGGTATTTAGGAAATCCTGCCAACGCAGGCATAGAGAGCACACAAATGAACCTAACATCTCCATCTATTCAAGACAGAGCTGTGCAGCAAAACCAAGATAGTCTCCTAACCAAATCCTGCCACAGAGCTGTGTGTGTATAGATGATTCGGCCCTGTGTTCCCTGCCATAAGAGAAAACATTTTCCTCTCATTAAGATCAGTACACCTTAGAGACTACTTTGACTAGCCGTTGAATTATTCTCGGTGTGTTCCTACCACAACCATAATCAACCTTTCTTTAAAGTAGAGCTGTCCAATTGAGAACGTTGGGAGATGACTCTTAATTATGTCATACCATTTAAAACTAGAGCAACTCCACTATGTCAGTGCAGCAGTACTAAATTTACTAAAGGATGCTAAACAGTAGCATTTACTGCAGAACTATCTTTCTAAATGAAAACTGAAACCTTCTTTTGCAAAAATATCCTATGCAACACTTGTTTCCTTTGTGGCAAATGATACATTCAACTAATTGTTCCTGAAAATCTGTCAAATATTTCAGTTAATTCTTCTCTAGTTACGGAGTTTGCTTACTTTTGGTATTTGACTCCACTACAGTGGTCAACTTGTTTCCTTAAGAAAAATGAAGTTCCGATGGATTCAGTGTTATACTTCCCAAATTGATGTGCTAGGAACCAAAAAAAAGTCAAACCCATTTTCCACCTCCAGTAAAGTTCACTTGCAGATTTTCATGCAGTAGAGGCTGTGATACAGGAAGAGTGCAAACACCAGAGCAGAATAGTTACAGGCTTTTTCAGACTTAGCATTATTTGCATCAAGTTACTTAAAAAGGGCATAATCTTTAGTTTATGTTAAGACTTATACATAATTCTGTTATTTTGAAAGTACTTCTAAATTTCATTATTTGGACACAAGTCATCCCATTTGTGGTATTTGCTCAAAGGTTCAGCTCCTATAAGGCTTCAAGAGAATTTCAGCATTCTTTGAAAAAAAGAATATAATTAACCTCTTGGGGAGGATGTTTATATCAAAAAGCATGAAATCATAACCTTGACCCAAATGTCTTGGACCTGTAGACCAGTAATAACAAGTGCACGTATTAGGGAACTGTATTTGGGGTATACATTGGGGAGAACAATGTTAGTTAGATTTGGGAGTCAATCTCATGTTTTGGGGCAGCCAGACACCTGACACTGAGAAGGGACAACAGCTTTAAAAGGGAAGTAATCTTGGGGCGTTTTTTCCTTGTATTTTTCGTCTCCTCTCACCAAATCTTGTATATGGACTCAAGAGATAGTGTGATCTCTTTCCCCTCAAGTCAAAAAGTAAAATAGTAAATATCACTGTAAGCACTTAGTTCACAAATAAACCATTACAGTACAAGAAAGAGGAGCTTCAGCCACTTAAAAATAAACAACATATAAGAAAAGACAGGTCCTCATCCAAGTGATACAATTCCACACAGAAAAATGGCATCTCTTTGTCTCCTTTCTGACTGTTGTCAGAAGCATAGTTTCCTCCCCTGCTCTGGAATACACCTCAGACTACTAGAACATCATTGACATTTTCTTTAAAGAGTTGTTAATTAATATAACATTAAGTATGCCATGTTCAGTATTTGTCAGGCATCAAGAAAGGCTACTAAAACTATCAATGAAGGGCCTATTAATTATCATCATATGCTCCCAGTGTAACTAATTACAGACATTTTTAAAGGTTCCGACTCACCCATCCTGCAAAAATCTTTCACTTTTAAATTTTCTTATTTACTTGCATCAGACAACCAAACATTATCAATGTGCTATTCAGCACCTGTCCTGCAGAACAGGCAGGGTTTGCTTCACTGCCACTGGTGGCACCGAACAGCCTCTTGGTGCCTTGGAGCCAGCAAGCAAACCTGACGAGGTTTTAATTCCATTTTTTTGTTTTCCTTCTGCTTTCTGCACTTTATGGTCTGTTTGCATCATTTGAACATTTGGGCAAAGGCCACAGAAAACACTGGAGCTTGGAAATAAAACAGGTACTTTCAGCAATCCAAATCCAAAAGCTTGAGGTGCGTTGAAAACTGCAAGCCCTTACAGAAAATCTTTGCCTTCCTGATCTGTAACTGCATAGCACCTCACATAGCAGGATCACAGTGGGCAGCTACTATAACTACCAGCTATAGTGACTATGGTAAATAACACTGAAAGGGCCTTGGAGCTGGATTTTTCTTACCACATGGTATGAGAATAAAAACAGTGACAAGGGTTTATTGTAGGGGTGGGGTAGTAACAAAACCTCTGTGCTATTCTTAATGACCTGTTCTTCAGAGTAAAGGGAAGTCACTAACTCCTAGATTCATGCCTAATGCCATATCCAGGCACAGAGGGTCTGCCCAGAGGCATATGTTTAGGCTTGCTGACGGTAAGGGCAGAGAAAGTGGACTTGAAGCCATCTGGCTCAAATTTTAACAGAGACATAACTGGACACAAGTGGTTGCTCCCCTGGCTATCTCCCAGAGGAAGCACTTGTGTGCTGCTCAGCAGTGCCAGACCAGGTGAAAGGGTTGATGATGAGAAGCACATCCCTTCTGTAGATTCGTTCCAAAGAGGGCCTTCCAGCAGGAATCTGGAGCAAACATCATTAATGATGTTGCAACTTGCTTTGTGCACAAAGTAAGCCAGTCTCCCCACTGACCTTCACACTGCTCATGAGGAGGGCAAGCATTTCAGCACCTGTGCCACCTGCAAATTCGGTCTTCCCCTTAAGGATACAAAAACTAGGTCAGAGGCTTTTCTCTTCCCTTTCCATTCCTACAAAGCACGTTAGAGCTCAAATCCTCAAGACAAAGCATTATTATTATTGTTGTTATATTTTTATGGTGGAAGAAAATATTAATGTTACAAATAGCTGCCATTAGCATAGGCAGAGCTGCATATTAATATGCACACGGGTGTCTCCACTGTCAGGAAGCAGAGAGGCCCCAGAGGCCCTGCTCTCACTGGGGAAAATGATGATGGCATTAGCTCTAATGATAATGATAAGGAGGCTGCCATAAATGATATTACAATTTCTTTTGTAATCCTAGTTGGGCAAAGACTTCTTCCTTACTCCCCGGTGTCCATAAAAGGATGCTGTTAGAAGAAATGGCATTTTGACCAATTTATACAATTTCACCACAGCTTTTATGGTTTTCTTAAAAGTGCCAGCCCTTTGAGTCACATGACTAAGAAGTTCAGCTAAGCCTCTCAAATTAAATCCTAACCACCAAGATTTTGGAGAACGGAATACTAAATAAAAAGAATCCCACATCTATTTACATTTTTAAAACTTTGTGATGTTTGAGTCTTTTTGGACTAATGATGTTATTATACCCAAGCATAGCAGGACCTATGAAGGGGGAAAAAAAGGATATGAAAAAAATTGTCAGTAATTAAAGCTGTCTCTGATGCAAGATATTCCTAACTATATCACAGCCTTTCTCCCCCTTCACTTAAAATTACCCCTATGAGTATTATATCTAGGATGTGACAGCAGATCTTTGTGAGACTATACTATGAATTAGATGAGAAGACTGACCTGGCTGAAGAGTAACAAAGCAAAAGAGAGTACTGAGGGGAATTTACTACAGAAAGGTTTTAGATGCGCCCCACAGTGCAGACCCGCAGACAGGAGTGCTGGTACAACTGAGAGGGCAGATGAAGTGTGGTCTAAGCTGCTCCTGTTATTGAGAAAATGGATGTTGGACTGGAGGAAGAAGTGCAGCAGAAAGATCTGGATTCCTAGGGCCCAGGTGTCAAGAGTCTGTTAAACCCTGCTGTGGATCTTCCAGCTTTAGAACAATTTTGTTCCCTTTTTACTTTTTTTTTTTTTTTTGCCAGAGGGAAAGCAGAAATCATTATGTCCAGCTGTGATGTTGGAGCCTCAGTTATGCAACAGGACTTGGTTGCAACAAATGCAAAAGCATTTCTTCACTGAACTCTGCATCTGGATGCAGACAGAAGATTATTCTCTCTAGCTCTGTAGCTTCTGAACTAATTACACAGCTCTTTTGGCAATGTCACTGCACAGGGTGTCTCTAGCATGGAATTGTCTGTCATGGCTACAATGTGCAACAGGGATCTGAATACATTAAAGTGTCAGGGAGGTGGGGATGCTAAGTTCTGGTCTGTCAGCTTCTGCACTGAAAACCCTGTTTGAGCTCAGCTAAAATACTACACTATCTGCTTTTCATTTTTTCACATTTGTTCTTGTGATGTACATCCTCAAACTCATCAGAGGGAAATTTAAGCTTTATACCAGCAAAAACATTTTTTGCAGTAAACTCAATCCAAAGAGAATAGCCAAGAGTACAAAGATCCCTGTAGGTGACTGCTTCAGATAAGGTATCCAGGTGAAAATATTTGATGCAGAGATAGGTCCATAACTTAGCATGTACAGGCCAGAAACACAGGTATTACAGAAAGATGGCTTCCTCCTCCCACACAGTCTGCAGGACATAGGGAATAGATAAAACCCTCATGACCTGTCTCCCAGGTAATATCTGCCCTAGACACTACAACAGCAAAAAGAACTATCTTTGCAGTACAAAACAGCCATATTAAAGCTGCAGAACTGGTGGACTCAAGATTGAAAACATCAGAGCAGTCTAAAATATGAATATTATTTGTTCTCCTCTTCGGTTCCTTACTCTCTTTCCTTTTGACTTAGTTGACTGGTTCAAATCTGTACCTCAAACTCATTTAGTTCCCACATAGCTTCTCAGAACCTAATTACTATTCCCACTGGCCTACACAGAGAAATACTTGCTAATTTATTTTCTTGTTTTGGAACAGAACTTCAGTTTTCCAACAGGTTCTCTGTAAAGACAGCAGAAATAAACCCACAGGAATGCTAAGCAATGATGACCATTCTTGAGAAATGCCATTTTGTCATAAATATCAGTTTATCATGAACGTCCTATTTTGGACATAACCAGAATCAACAGCAGATTTCCTTTCCCCAGCTAAACCCACTAACATAGTGCAAAAAACCAGAGAACTTCTCTAAATAACCAGGACACCAACACTGCAACTGTTAAGCACAAGCACATGCAAACACCATACAAATTATATATAGTAAGACAGCTATTCAATACTGGGAATATTGAATATTCAATATTATGAAAAGTTCAGAGAAAAGAATTAAGCTAATACATTATGTCTATTTTCTGTTTCTGTAGGACAAAAACTTGTATCTATACACAAAAGTTTCTTGTTCACTCATTCTTGGATTTACAAGCACATTATTTTCTAGTCTCCCAGACCAGCATTATGTGGTCTACCACATAATGTCTGTGGATTTTTAAAAAAGAGAAGCAACTCTGAATCATACACTACTTGTACAATCCTGGAAGCCAAATACACAAACCCAAAGTTATTCCCTGGACAGCTGTATGGGCTTGGTACATAACAAGCTTTATGGTATAAATGCAACCATAAGGTGATTGAAAAGTGGAAGTATGTATACTAAGTCCATACAGACACAAATCTTGACTTCAAATGTGGCCATCAAGACTTCAGTCTCAAGTGAAACAAGAGTGATAAAAAAAATATTTTCAAAATTACTTTGTCAGACTCAGGGCATGCACCACAAGAACGTGGTGTCTGAAATGGGAAGCAGCTTGGCAGATATGAACACACTTGCTTGCGTCTGTTGTTCCCACACAACTTGCACTGTGGCTGTACAGGGCCCCTACAGCCAACACAAGACAGAAACTGCACAAACACCTGTTCCAAGAGGGGCACAGCCTTCTTGGTACCCAAGCTAAAGAAAAGATACAGTGTTAGTTCTCATCGATTTCATAATTAACTAGCCTGGGGGGAAGGGAGAGGAAATAGTAAAAAGTTTAGACACACTTTTGAAAGCAGGTAACATTCTATTAGCACAGGACTACTGTACACATATGTATGCCATACGCACCCCGATACAGCTAGTGACTTACTGACAGGGTATAAAGCAATGCAGGTTAATCAACCCAATTGCTGAATCATGCAGGCATGAGATACCTGTTTTTCCAACAAGTCTTTCTAGTAAATACTCAAGAACAAACAGGAGAGTCATGAACAGTTTGGACATCCCTCGTGGCAGCCTTTGAGCCAAGGAACACATCAGCTTCTCAGTTCATCACAGCACAGTACTCTGGTACTTTTTGCATAGGAAAACCAAAGCTTCACTTACCTAGAATAGAAGACAAAAAGAAAGAAAATACGGTTAGTGGATTTCCCTGAAACATACAGATGCTGCTTATCTTTATTTCCCAGGTGATTCCTACATCCCAGCACCTTGTTAGGAGATTCCTGACATGTTCAGGAACAGGAGTGATCTATGATAGCTCTCTTAGCACATGGCCACTGTCTCCCCTGCTGTAACTGGTGTGTGATGCCATTTAATGTTATACAGATTATTCATTAAGGGAAGCAAAACTGAGCAGGTGTTTTCATCAACATCCTGTCCTATTAAAAGAAAAAAAAAGGGGGGGGGGGAGAGAAAAAGATAGGAAGAAGTGCCAGAATAACATTAGCCACACAGAAGGGCACGAATTATTCTGACTGCGAACAGCAGGGTGCAGAGGTCTTGATGTCTACCAAAAGAAACTGCAGCAGGAAAGGAAAGTATTTCCTTGTTAAGGGAAGTATGGATTCAGTAGTTTTGTTCACTTTGCCTTATGGTTCTGTCCTGCATTTCCTGAACTACAGCTGCAATGAAAGGCCTTAATAATCCTGGTGCAGGTAAAGGAGGATCTGCCATGGGATGGATGGAGGGAACAAATGATATTGAGGCCCACATCATCCCTGAATTTTAAGATTTTCATGAAGACACAGCACCTTCGTATATAATACAACATAAATGTAAAAACGAGATGTGACTGTCTTACAAAGAGCTACCACTCGTGTAAGCCAGAGGTAGGACGGGGACTCTTAAACATGATGAGAAGAAGCTAAGCAGCTCTGAAGCAGTACTGGGCCTCTCTTTCAGACCAGTTTCATCTTCACTGAGAATATGGCTAGGAGGGACTACTTTCTCAAATGTTGATTTACAGGTTTGGAGCCAGCACCAGCAATCAGTCAACTGACACTCGAAGGAAGGAAGGAAGGAAGGAAGGAAGGAAGGAAGGAAGGAAGGAAGGAAGGAAGGAAGGAAGGAAGGAAGGAAGGAAATAAAATATATTCACACTACATTTGCATGGAGATTGCTTTGCTAATAGGAAGATTTGCACCTGTATAATTGTATCAGTTTCAAATTAATTACAGTCAACAAATATATGCTCTATAGAGAAGGCCTGAATCCACTGAGATTTCTGCTGGTATGCAGGAGACAATAAATCCCAGCTGACCCACCAAGCCTGTCCTAGCATGGCATGTATTTTTGCATAAGTAAGACATGGTCTGTGTGACAGCAGCACCATAACATTCACCAATACACTCCCTTTGCAGAACACTATAAAAGTAACACAAGCCTTACTTTTCTGAGGAAAACTTAAGCTCAGAGAGGTTAAGTGCTTTGCCAACAGATACATGTGCCTGTCACATGGACAGCATAGGACCTGTAACTTGTGGCTTCCCTGATGTACATATCCAATTACTAGATATCTCCACACAGGAATGGGGACCAACAAGTTCAGCATAGCATCAGTCCAAAGCTTCCCTGGTGCAAAATCTGCCCCTCCCCTGCCTTCTCCTCCAAATGGCTCCCAGCAAAAGGCGGATTCCTTAATTGTGTTATTAGCTGAATTATTAATTGATATGAAAACAGCATTTTACTGGGCATAAGAAGTCATTTGGAAATGAGATAAAATGTTCTCGGAGCTGCTTGCCTCCGAGCAGAGCTGGAGCGAAGGCTCTGACAGCTTGATTATTATGCACATTAGTGCAATTTGGTGAGCTCCCAACATGTGGAGAGTGGAGTCCCCCAGTACTGTATCCATCAGGCTGCATCCTTCTCCTTTTCTCTTTCTTCTCTCCCCCATGACTGCCTGCTCTGCATTTATGCAGGAATAATTCTTTATTTCTGATCATTTCCAGTTCTCATCACTGCAGAGTTGCTAATGACAGCAGTAGTGGGAAAATAGTATTTTCCCTTCAGCCCCACATGAGGAAAGACTGTCTTTGTTCCTCTTTCCAAAACTCCCTTGTGCTCCGAAGTCTGTGCCCCCAAACTCCCTGTGCTTTGTCTCCAACTCCATTGAGTCCCACCACAGAAACAGTGGTCTGTGTAAATATGCCTTCCTTTACAAAATGTTCCAGTATTTCATAACAGGGTGGGGTTACATGTGCATGTCTTGATGTCCTATCAACATTTTTTCCAAACCTTGTCTTTGGACATGATACACTTTCACTCCCAACAGATTCTTCTCCCCAGCAGCGGCAGGGGACACCACTATGAATGCCCACCATGTCATCCATCTCTCTCCGTCCTGCTCCCTGGGCCTGTACCCCTCTCCCACCCTGTAGTCAGCCTCTCAAGGCTTCACAGAGCTGTGGCAGGAGCAGAACTACCTGGAAGTTTGTATCAACTGATGCCATACCTCTGTTAAACAGGCAGAATGTGAGTGTCTGTGTAACGGGAGTGATAAACCCCAGGCAGTAACCTCCTCTACTTTTCTTGACCTCCTTTGCAGCCACCCTATCAGTGGGAACCTATTCCCACTGACCCACATCTCTAACACACAGCCACAGGAGCTGGCAGACACCAGTGATCAATTCCATCTCTTACATGCAAACCTTGTAATTTAGCAATAACTACTCAACCACCATTGACCTGCTAATTAATCCATGGATTTTTGTTGTGCCTTTAATCGCTGGCCCCGATATCTGAGTCACTTTAGACTGCTCACTTTGCGCGGAACCTAACCAACTAAATGCTACTTCAGCTCTGTAGTAATAAAACACTGAAATATATTGACTCCCTGCCAGCTCTCTGCCTCTCCGCTTGCTGGCTGAGTGCTGGTGTGTGAAGGGAATATAGAGAGGGGAAGGCATTGGCCATGAGAGATGAAGTTTGGGACACAGGTGAGAGAAAGCAAGAATCAGTCACATTGACAGGCCACCAAGGTCAGTCTTGCTGTAACAAACTCAAACCTGCTGTTCCTCCATCCCAAAATGGGGTTGATGGTGCTAAAAATTCACAAGCATGCTAGATCCTGCCTCTTTACTGCCTTCTGCGCCTTCATGAGGAAATCCTTGTTTTGACTGTCACACTTGCTATATACGTGTTTCAGATAAAAAGACAGAGGTATAGCAAAAAAATTAATCCATGCAGTAGAAAACCAGTAGGTCTATATTTTTTTGCTAGTGCTGTAAGAGAATCTTTGTATAAATATAGGTGAATCACCATGAATGCAGTTTTCTGAAGTGACTTGCACCTCTTGGTGCCTTGAACTGACGGAAATGGAAATGATAGTTTGAAACCCTGACATAGCAGGAACTGCAAATGCTCAGCCTGCCTGGACATTAAGTGACTGTATCAGACCCTTGCACTAGCTGTTTGATAACTTGGGTCATACGGCTGATACAAGTAGGATAGAGATGAAGGGTCATTGGACAATGGAAAAGGCTGCCCAGGGAGGAGGTTGATTCACCTTCCCTGGAGGTGTTTAAGGCATGGGTTGACGAGGTGCTGAGGGATGTGGTTTAGTGTTTGATAGGAACGGTTGGACTCGATGATCCAGTGGGTCTTTTCCAACCTGGTTGTTCTATGATTCTATGATTCTATGACTAATGGTTTGGTGCTGAGAGCACAGAAGGAGGAGGTTGTTAACCCAGTCAAGAAAATTATCCATTAAAAAGTATTAATTTTCATTTGGTTAAAATCAAAACGGAAGCCCTGTCAGCAGCTGATATTTACCCTCCCTCATGGAAATAAAGTAGAAGGCGATAAGCCCTTCCAGTTACTGCCACAGCTTGCTGCAAGTGCTTTTGTTGCAGCTCATCTGTAGTCCCAAGCCATTTCCGATGTCCACTTTGTGGTCTGCTGCAAACAAGAACACCACACGACTGCCCTGCCAGAATTGCTCACAGGCTTTCTCCAGCTGAGTCCTGTAAGCAGGCCACTGAGTGGTGGGGAGAAAACACAAGCAACAGGAATTAAAGGCTGTCTAGAGGACTGGTGAAGATATGGCAACTCCACGAGCAAGCTCTCTGTGCCTTCCCCATCCTGATGCATCACATGGGAGAATGAATCAGTGGTACCTTTGAAAAACACAGGCTCAGCACAGCTGTAAAAACTAGCACACTCCAACAAGAGGGGGATGCTCTCGTCCTGTCACAAAAACCTACAGTGCCTCTGTGCCCACAGAGTATAGTGACACTGTGATCACAATTCTATATTTCAAAAACTACTCTGCTACCATACCTACGATGTTGAAACTGAGAGGCAATGGCAGGACTGAAGCAATTATTGTCAGAGAAGGCTAATGGGACCATAGCTGCATGATGGCCCTATACTTCCTGATCCCAACACTGCTGTTTCCATGCAAATAGCTAGTGTTCCCAAGCCTGCTGCTTCCCCTCTGTCCTTTTCTGTTTGTCTCTGTAAATACCAGTGCCAGAGCATGTCTGAGGTACAAAGAGTGGCCAGAGCAAGGCTTCCCAGCAACAACAGGTCACATTGGCAACTCCAAGGGGGGTTGGCAGCAGGATGTCTGAAAGTTTCCTTGAGGACTTCCTGGGATCTTATTGTCCTCATCTGGCCTCTCTTTTTAAATACAGCAAATGTTTCTGAAATGCAGGTCATTTGGGGTAATTTATGATCTCCTTCATTGCCAAGAGCCTATCAGCAGTGGACCTCCTGCTGGTTAACTCTTCAGGACTTTTGAAAGGAAAGGATTTTTTTGTCCTTACCCTAAAATTGTCTAGTGGCAGCATGTTTGGCTGGGAGGAAGCTGAAAATTACTTGTGAGTGTCAGCGCATACTGGGTTTGGAGATGCTGCACAGTACATACAAAATATCTCAGTGAAAGGACATCATTTTGCTGAATAGCTTTGTCATTGAATTGCTTGATCAAAGATACCAAAATGAACTGAGTCACCATAGGCACGAGAAGAAACACTTTCTCTCAAGATATAACCTATCTATTGTTCTACTTGTTCTTTTACAGAGCAATTATCACTGAGAGAACCATTCCCATCTCTACAAAAAGATACGCATTACAAATAGCTCAGAATTTTTGGGCTGGATGGACATTCAACAGCCCTCTTGTGCTTAAGTGGCAAACTGTAAATGGACTTCATTTTGGAAATGCACTGCTTTCCAATGTCCTTCCTGCCACACATAAGTCCAGTCTAATGGCTGAAAGATCAAGACCTTAGAGTTCAAATGTACTTGACACGGGTGTTTTCAGTCTGTGCTACTAAGTTTTTCTATCTTGTCCTAGAGGAGGAGAGAGAACCCTTGCATCTGATAGCTGTCTGAGAGTCTGATGCCAACCTTAGGCAGGACTCTAAGGCTCATGGGGTGTATTTAAGCTATTTTTGTACTTTCTGA
Organism: Coccyzus lansbergi; assembly: GCA_033558105.1. Classification (NCBI taxonomy): domain Eukaryota; kingdom Metazoa; phylum Chordata; class Aves; order Cuculiformes; family Coccyzidae; genus Coccyzus; species Coccyzus lansbergi. The sequence continues at coordinate 858,577 of JAUMJK010000631.1, read as the reverse complement.
ACCCTTAAAAACTGAACAGGTGGCTTCTCCTCCCTATTCACAGACACAGCAAAGTTGAGGGTTGCTGTACTGCTACATGTCCCTGCATCCCCGTATCTGAAATAAGCCCTCAACAAGTTGCTGTGATTTATGCAGTTAAAAAGCCTTTACACTTGTGCTTTGCTGGTCACAGTGCTAGTTTTGCGTCATAGTCCTCAGAGGAGCACTTTAACACCTGGTAACAAGAGAAGAACCTTATTTAAATGAAACCAAATTCTTCCACACAAAGAAACAAAGGAAACAGCACCTATATTGGTTCTACTGCAAGAAAATTCCACTGAGGAATAGATACACTATAGACAGCCAGCTAAACAGTGGTGACCCTACCAACTTCTTTCCAAGTGAATACCTTCCCAGAAAGGAGGGTTTTTTGCCTGCAGGGTTTAAACTAGATTCAGCCCATATCAGCTTTCTGATACATCTTTGGAGTTTGTCTCATGCAGATGCTGCCTCCACTACACTGTGGAAGAACATTTTTTCCCTCATCATTTGACCACCTCGCAGAGCCCAGTAGCCACTTTGCCACATTAGGTTTTCCTTGGAGAAACCTGCATGGATAAAAAGTAAAGAGTAAGGTGGATGGTAAAGTGGTTCAGGACTGAGGCACAATGCTCATCCTGAAGTATCATCTCCTCCTCCCCTCCTTCAACTAAAAATATTAAGAGAAAAGTCACTGCTTGGACATATGTATGAAATAACAGCATGTAGGAAAAAACTCTGTATGGAGAAGTCATATGGGAGCTCAGAAAGCTTTTCCATCTGTGTTTGTTCTTCAGGCAATCTAACCGGGCATTAAGGAGATCAGCAACCTCCTAGCTCGACACTTTTTGTGTGAATTTCTACTCACCAGCCTAGGAAGAACAACTGTGCTCATTGGAAAGAGGGAAACAAGATTCAGTAGTTTCCTAGGTCTCAAACTTGCAGTCTTTACCAGTGATAAGAATCAAACACAGATTTTCCAAGTGTGACAGCCCACCTACCTCTTCCAATGCTGTTTACTGCATTGAAAAGTAGAACAAAAAGATGAGATTTTTAGCTTTCTTCTAAATCTCTGCTTCACATGATGGCATCTCTACAGCCAGCCCTAGATGAGCTGACCCATACCAACTTAGACAACCACACGCAGTGACCCTATCCTGTCCTCAAACCTCACAAAGCCATCAAGTTCTGTCATACTATCACATCACAACAGTAGCATAGGAGTACTTCCTGAGCCTGGACCCCTCTATGTGCTTTCAGCACTGCAGAGGATATCTTCCTTCAGCCAGAGAGATCTGCCCAGTTTGAACCAACCTTTAGTTGCCACCTCTGCTGAAACAGGTCCCACCTTGCCAATGCCAGCTTGGCACTACAAGTTTAGTTTTGAAACTCCTACCTCCTAAAGCAGCAGCAAGCTGCCTGCAGCCTTTCCAACTGTTTGATCATACTCTTGAGGCACAGGGAAAAATTCATCTCAATTGAAAGACTGGTGTATAAAAACTAGAATAGCGCTTCCCAAGTGTCCTCCCCTCAATTCATTGTGGCAGTAGGAGGGGACGGTCCTGTTCAGAGAGAAATAGGTGGAATGACTGATTGCATCGATGCCACTGAAAGATGCTGATGAGAAAAACCCAGGCTCCTGCCTGTCATATTTTCAAAACCCCTAGACACTGGCTCAGAGCCTTGCCTGTTGCTTTTCGTAAGCCTCTGTTGAGGAGGAAGAGTGAAGATCTCGGAGACAGTGTTTAGTGTCATAGACAGTTCGGCAATAGACAATTTTTCACCTTGTTAAATCCCTCTGCAGAATATTATCTGCTAGTTTTCCCTCTCTTTTATGATTTTCTTATGATTATCTCCTGCTGTTTCTGTCCTCAGCAGCCAAATAAATAAATACCAGTATGGCTGTCAGCAGCCTCAGTTGAATAAGAAAGCCCTGCAGACAGCTTTGGTGGGCTACATCCCTCTCCACCTTCAGCACTGCTGCCCTCCTTGCAGTAGCAGAGTGCTAAGACCCTCAAGTTTAATGTCAAGAAGGGAGTGGGAAGGGGCTGAGAGAGCAGCCTCTTGCTTCTCTGCAGGCAGGGCCATGGCACTGTCTCACCTGTAAAAGATGATGTTAATGATGACATTAGCAGCAACTTGATGGAGGAAGGAAGGAGGTGAATATTTTACTCCTCACTTGTGCTTAGAGCATGTTTTTTTACTACCATCCCACAGCACAAATGAAAAAAAGTATTGTCAGAGAGGTGAAGGGACTTCTATGGGGTCAAAAAGCCAGTCTGCAGCAGAGGCAGGAATAAAACATGTCCAATCTAATAGCAAGGCACTGGTGTCTTCCCTATAAAACAATTCAGCCCTTTTAAAAAAATAAATGCACTTTTTTTCCTTGTGTATGTGTATCCCTTCCTCTACTTGTTCTGTCTCTCTGGCAGGTTTATTTGTACAACAGTTGCACAAGTGTGCAGCATGCTTTACAGAAAAATGCAAAGACACAATGCTGGCACAGGAGGTCTTAGAGTCTGGACACTGTTTTCACTCATAGCTAGGGAATTCCTTCAAAGACACATTTTTCTATGCTGCTCAGGGATTCTGGTCCCTTCGGGTCCATGTTTAATTCATCTCCTATGACTCTGAGATCCTTTTCAGGTACTTATCCTGTCTTTTTCATGAGATCGCTACTCAGATGTTGGGCTTTCTTCTTCTATATAAAGTTTTCTTCTCCTTCTCTCTACTCAAATAAAGTGCTTCCTCTATTCCAGCCACCATATCTGGTCTTGTTCTCTCATTGCCTTTCTCTTCTTTCCTGCTTTCAGTGTATCTTTGCCTTGACACAATCTGTTCTCTTTTATAACAAGTTGCCTTTCACCCCTCTTAAAATACCTATCCTATCCCTCCTCTTTCAAAAGCCTTTGCCTCCCCTCCTTCTCAATTTGTCCGTGAGGCAAGTGCTGGATTGTATCAATTAGATAAATTTCTAGGGGTACACAGTATATTAATTACACAATGAACTTCTCACTGCATGTATACCAAACTGAGTAATTTTTAACACTACCATTGGAAGCTAAGTCCCAGGGCAGTGCAGTTAGCAATGTCAGCCAGGGCTGGCTAGTATTTGACAGTGTGAGATATCATAACCCAGCAGTTACTTGTTTGATTAGCATGACCACTTTAACACCCATATTTAACTCAAAAAAACCCCCCTAAAAATAACAAATAACATTTACTTACTTCCTATTTCTCCTGTCTCATGTAACATAGAGACAAAAAAAACCCAACCAAAAAGCAGAGGAAGAGGCAGAGATCTATGTCTAAGTATCTACCATGTCACAAACACTAAAATTTCTCTCACAGTCCCAGCTCTTCTCTCAGTATCTTCCAGACTTCAAACTACAGTGCTGACGGGAACAAAAGCAAATCTATTTGCTTGGGGAAGGAGAAATTTTTTACCCTTTTTTATATGGATGGTGTGATTTCAGCTAGCAAAGAAGTGTCAACCCACTCCCAGCTGTCACAGGAACTGGCTTTTATCTGACAACACTTTGAGAATCCAAAAATTTTGAAGACATGAAAACAGGAGCTTCATGTCTTATTCTGCTTTCTGATTGTCATCCCTTTCCTAGCACCAGAAAGTGCAAGGGTCAAGTCAGTTACTTTGCACCTATTTCTACAAATTTTAGGAGCATTATCCACATGATGCAAACTTCTTCAACCATTGCCTTCCCCGTCAGACATCATACCTGCTCTCAAGCATTCCCTTGTGATAGGCAAAAGCTTAAGATGTGACCATCAGAAAACTGAGACAAAACTAATCCTCATGAAAATAAAGATCACAACAATTTCTCACCTCCTGCACCCACTGACTGGGTCTATGCAGCAACTTTAGAGCTTCTCCAAATTGTGCCCAGAGGTCCTGAAACTCAAGATCCTGGGAACCACAGGTATACAGTCTGTCTACTGGACTTGTTCAAGTACAGACAATCAGGACCTTAGGTTTAAAAATAAATTAAAAAGAAAACACAAAACCAAACTCTATGTGATTACCTGCCTGGTTTTGAATACTTTTACCTCCCTTGCCTATTGCTACTAAGAAGAATATTACAAGACCCACTGTCCTCAAATTGCAGGCTGGGGTGATTTGAACCCTTCTGCAAGGACGGAATGGTTGGACTAGAAGATCCGATGGGTCCCTTCCAACCTGGTTGTTCTGTGATTCTGTGACTACCCTGGGCATTCTCCAGTGTGTGGTCCTATGTTCCTCTTCAGTTCCTCCTTAACCTGCAGAGCCCAACCACTGCTGCTCCCTACCCTAGGTACCTTAGCCCTACTTTTCCTGTAGCTACAAGAGCAGGCACCCTCCCACCAACAAGAGGCCAGTTCAGTTGAGTCCCTTTCTCTTCTCCAAAAGCTGGAGTAAAAGAAAACAGGAGGGAAGACAGAAAGCAAATAAGCCAGGGAGGCTGAGCTCTCTCTCCTTGCTGAGAACTGCTGGCTGCTCCTTTCATTCCCCTACCCAAAACTTTCTCTTCTTAAATGAGTAGAGAGCATGAGCCCCAACAACATCCTGCACTGCCTCCCCATGCAGCTGGCAGAAGTAAGAGCAGCCAAGTTGAGAGCTCTTTCCTCAGGCTATAACAAGCAGGAGCTTCTGGAGCCACAGACAGGAAAAAGTAATTTTGGCAGGAATTAAATCAAGAATACTTAGGGAACAGTCTTGCTAGCCAAGGAAAACACAACAATGATAAGTAGCTCAGCCCACTATGCCTTCCCCTTGACCCCAAAGGACCATCAAAACAAAATTATTACCGCAACCTCAGTACCCAGGTGTTAGCTAACGTGCCCCAGGATCAAACCCAAAAGGCATTAATACTTCATGGGAGTTCTGCAGCTTTCCTTCAGCCCTTTATGGGCTATGCAGCCTGGACTGATACTACTTCAAGCTGACCTCTTAGAGGCCTCCCCCTTCTTTTCACTCTTTTCACCAAAAAAAAATCATATATTGCTTGAGCAAAGGGACATGAAGAAGGAGCAAGGCAGAAACACACCGCTGCAGGCACGAAATTGGACTGGAAAAGATAAGTCATCAAGTGTGCCGGATACCATTAATGAGTCAAGAAGGCATGATCAAGGCTACCCTTAAAGTTTACCCTTGTTGCTTCAAGCTACTGTAGGGTTTGTCTGGGAAAAAGGCATATGAGGTCCCAAATTTCAGAGCCTATTGCAGGAGAAGGGTTGGCCTCAACCCCCATGATGGCCTGTTCCATAGGATGGCAGGGACCCTGCAGAGAGTCAGGTCAGCCCATGAGGGTGCCTAGGCATTGAAAGAAGCCAGGTAGGCAGCACACCACCACACCAAGGAAAGCAGGAGGGCAGGAGCTATAGCTATTAACATAATGCGCCTCCAGGAAGCATGGGTAGAGCCTGGAGCCACATGAATATTGGTGCCACAGGCAGCAGAGCATGATGAGCAGAAGCTGGTGCCAAATTCACAGCCTGCCTGCTGGCACAAAGCTGAGAGAACTGGGCAGGACCCCAGAAAGCATAAAGCAACTATGCTCCTGGGTAAGCCAGGCAATGGGGGCAGGAGAAATGCAGCTACTTCATGCATCATCTGCTTCTCAGATCTCAGTAGCCCTTTCGCCCACCCACAGGAGCCAGCACTCCAGCAGAAAGATCTCCCCATGCAAAAGATAAGGGACAGCAGGATGAAGCAGGGAGAGAATGTTGTTTGTGTTGAGACTTGGTATGAGTACAGATCTGTTGAGGCACCAGGCAGTTTGATAAAGGAAATGGTGGGACCAAGAAGCTGTTGTGCCTGGCTCCTTGTGAAATCAGAGTAAAACTCAGTCTCTGCTACAGTCATTATACAAGGTACAAGGAAAGGGGTGGTTACTGATCCCCAGAGAGGAAGGAAAGCAATTATTAGGCTAGAGCAAAGCTGCTGGCACTCTGGATAGTAGCACCACCAGTCCCTTCCCTGCAATGATCATCAAGCTTGAATGCAGTGTTCACATATTTCTAACTTTCCTGACCCATGCTTCCCAATTACCAAGATACTCAGTCTGGGAAGCTTTGCACACATCTGTGTTTCTTCTTACCCTTTTCTGCCACAGAGCAGCTCAGGAATGGATGTTACCCTTGTGCCCTCCAAGAAGCTTTCACGCTGAAAGAGCATTGCCAAGTACCTGTCGCTACAGGAAAAACAGCACTGAACTACTGATGAAGTGCTTGACTGTGCCTTGTTCACACAATACCTCAACTGGCATCAGCAAAGGCGTTGCAGGAGTGCAGTGAGCAGTTTCCATTCCTACATGTAGAAATACAACTGCCACACTAGTGAAGCTACAGCTAGAGAGGAATTGAGCTGTTCCCTTCTACTGCATTGTCAAAGGTAATTTACTCCCTGGCATTGTGTGATCAAGCAAAGGACGGGCAATAACATACACAGCAGCTTATCCTGGAGAATGGCAACTTCACCTCTGCAGCTTTTAACTGAACCTGACTGCAACTTGAGACATGTATTCATACCTCTGCTGCAAGTGTTCCCATCCCAGCACTCGTGATGGGGAGGCAGAGAAGGTGGCAAAGATCTTTGGTATTAACTGGGGAAATCAGCATACCAGTAAAGGCAAAATCCCAAGGCATTTCCCTGGAGGAGTAAAAGCTGTTTAGAGTAGTGTGTAAATTCATGGCAAGAAGCAATAAAGGTGAGTTTTATACATTCCCATTATTACTTGTACGTCTTTGCAATAATGTTTATTGACATGTTTGAACGGAGCACAAGCTGCAGTTTGGTTCAACTGCCTGTGAAAATGGGACATTTGTCAAGAAACAATCCTTACAGATCTTAGAAGCTCCTCTCTTTCCAGGTATTAGTTGGGAAATACTGGAATGGGTATGGAGCATCAGGGAAAAGCCAAACACTAAAAAACCCAGGGTACCTTGACTAGCAGTCCCTGAGGTGCAGAGAGGGAGGGGGGAAGCTCAGCAGATTAATGGGGAGCATCTTACTTTGCATCAACACTCAATGCACAGCCCAAAAGTATGCATGCACATCACTTACAGAATCCCTATGAGGCACAATAAAATTAACCTTGCATGGCCAGAGAGCTATACTATAAATGTGTCTCATTGAAGGTGCTTGGCATGGCTTTAGCCAAGTTACCCTGTGAGAACTTGACCATAACTTCCCTTGACAGGCAGAAATGCCCTTGCTTTTCCTTTCCACCAGTCCTTATTCTGTGAGGTTATGAGCCTCTTCTAACTCCTTTGAATTTTAAAGATCCCTGAAGACATGCATCACATTTAAAATTCATTAAATGCAGAAGACATTCTTCTTCAGGAGTTACCATGTAGGAACTGAATGTCCCAGATTTCAACAAGGCTTGGACTAGGTTCTTAGCTTGGTCTCCTAAAGACAAGAGAAATGACATCAAGTCATGCCATGCCAAAACTTTTGGATTGGAATCCCTGTGCTGAGCTTTAAACAGCTCAACGCTTCCAAATGTATCACGCTCCATGGTTCTGCTTCAGGCACACTTCATCTCTCATCACCCTTTTTACACTAAAAACTCATGGTATGGGGCTACCTCCATTTCTATAAAAAGCAAGGCTACCACACAGTCCATGCACTTCAATTCCTGGTCTGTAGTCAGCACTTTCCCACCCTATCCCAACACCGGCTCTGCCAGTATCACTCACTTCTGAGTAGCAATTATTCCAGTCATACGTCCTCTCCACACGTGGCACTCATTACCAGACAAACTAAACCTAGCCTTGTGAACCCCTCCCTCCCCAGCATCCTGCGATGTCACTTTTCATTAAGCTTCATAAACCTTTCAAGTGACAATTCTCTCTGCATTCATTGCTGCATCAGCCCAGGGAATAGGAATGGCCTCTGGTTAACATCACATCACTGCTGTGGCTTTGTTTTTGTGCATGTTGATCAGAAATTACCTGGCTTAGAGAAAGTAATTTAGTGATAAATGATTGCCCGTTCAGAGGTAGCTAGTTTCAGCCACAGCTGCCAGGTATTAATCTGTTTGTCAATCCTTTCAGATCTTTGTTGCTGATAAGCAGTGGTACATCTAAGGCACAAGAGTAGCTCTCAACTCTGGAAAGTGAAGCCCCCCTTTGGAGGGCAGAGAAGAGGACAAAAAACTTATTCTACACCTTTTTGTGCTGCATTTGCAAGGTGTTTTCAAAGCAAGGTGGACCAGCTGGGAGGGATTAGTTAGTGCTAGAGTTCCAGCTTTGACTTTCAAAAGGGTTTTTGAACAGAGTTCCAAAGCAAGAAGAGTGCTGATTAAGTTTCAGAAGTGCTTGGGAGTGTCTGGATAAAACATTGTGTGCGAACATGCCAGCTCATACAAAAAAAAAAAAAAATCCATTTTTTTTCATTGTTATCACCTTTCCCTGAACTTTCAATATGAAAATTCCCACGATGACATTCTTGGACATAAAGGGACAGAAATTTAAGTGAGGAGCTGGACTCCTCACCTAGGATGTCCAGCTCTCAAGGTCCAATTCTTCTTCTCCAAGAGGTATTTGAAGCTCAAGCCTCCCATCTTTTCTGAGCACAGCCACCTCTCTTTACTCCAACAAATAACTACTTAAAATATAAGAAGTTTATGCTTCTTTTATGCCCATAAGTGATTAGCCCCAAGAGACAGCAACCCAGAAAAACAAAAATTTATTTCCAACACCAGGACGAAGAACATAATCCATGATCTCATTCAGCCATGACACAGAATCAGAGCAATTCATCCTAGCCTGCTTGTTCAGAATGGACAAGATTTAAATTAGGAATGGCACAGACAGCTCACAGGACAAGCTGCATCTCTCCACCTAAGACAGGAACACCCAGAAATCTTCAAGATGAGTCTGAACTCTCCATGCGCATATTTCTGAAGTGCTAGGGTGCATAATTTGATACATAGATCCAACTTTCACATTCATGATTCCCAGACATGGAGAAGTGACACCACACCCCAAAATTTGAAATTTACAAACTGTTTTCACCATACCAGCCAGAAATTATTTCTCAGCCTTATTCTGGATTTAGTATATTGCTATAAGACAGCAGAAAAACTTCTGGTTTTAAATTATTTCCCTATAGAGAAGTTTGAAGAGCAGATGGATATCCAAACCATTACCACAGTCCTGACAGTGAACCACACTTGTCGCATAGTGGCATTGATACAAGGTCCTCTTTAATAAATCAGAATAATTTGGGGGTGCTTCCTGATGCCTCATATTTAGAGCTCCTGGACAAAGACTTCCTCTTTCTTGTGACAGGAAGCTTCTTGTCTCCTGTTGGTTGAGGAAAATGGTCTGTACCTTCCCTCTCCCTCCACTCTCTGCTGGGCTGCAGCACTGTTTTCTTGAGCTGTTCAAATTCTGACGCTCCAGTAGTAAGCCATTGACAGATCTCAAAGTGCCTTACCAAGCCCTGCAGTAACAGTGCAGCATGCACTTGCCTCGAAAGCAGATGCCCAAAGCAGCTGAAACTCCTCCATCAAACCTCTTTTTCTGCCTGCCTCACTTCCTTCTATCCTCCACTTCCTCTTTCTCTTCTTCTCCCATAAGCCATGGAGAGCAAATATTTGAAACCAATTTTCTCCATCTCTGACTTGGTCCCCAGCTCCCCTATTCCTTGTGGCCATGCCTTAGGCAGACCCATGACAGCTGTTGGGTGCAGCAGCCTGGGGAGAAACAGGGATGCCCCACCACTTACTCAAATGAGGAAGAGACAACAAGGAGGGAGCATCCTCGCTGCCTCCAGACCTCAGTCATGGCACCTCACCATCGGAATCCTGCCTGTGGCCAGCCAGGACTCACACAGGTGTGACGGTATCAGCAGGAGCTCAGGCAGATTCCCACACCTCGGGAACACTACTGAGAGCCATTCCCCCTGCCTTCAAGCCGGCAGGTTTACAAGCCTCTAATTCCCAGCTACAAGTGCTGCTCTCTGTGCCAAGGAAGCAGCGGTGCGTGCTGTCATTCACACGGCTGGAAGGCCACTCCTGCCAGCGTTTGCGGCTATCGTACCAGCTGCTCAGTGCTGGGAGCAGATGGCAGGATGGCACACCTGACAGGGAGCAGACCTTCCAAGGACGAAGGGGGAGGAAGAGTTTGCACACAGCATGGCCAGACCCAGTCCCCCAGCCATGCAAAGATAGAGCAAGCGCACTCACTTCTCCCTGTTTTCTCCATCCATCCCCCCTCCAAGTCACAAGTAAAGATTTTCACAGTAGGATAAGCCTGGACAGGTGTCATTGATACCTCTGAATTTGTACACTTTTCCTGCCTCAGTCAAAATGCCCTTTGTCTGAGCTAATTACCAAACACATTGAGCTAATTATCAAGCAATATCCCAGCTCAGTCTTTCCCATGAGGATATAAGAGCAGTTTTTTTCAGGAGAGCTCAGATACTGTAAGCCCACACCATTTCCCAGAAATGGCAGTACTGCAAAAAGTAAGAGTTCCAGCCAAAGGCAAGCATATTTCTCCTCCAGCCTTAGTCAATCTCTAAAAAGAAATGATGACAGAGGACAGGCTATGGAAGTAATCCCAGTTCCAGCTCCTCATCTTCCCATTGTTCCTTTCGGTAACTTCATCTGGGAGAAGATACAGCAGAACATCACAAAACGCAAGAGATATAAAACAGTGATTATGTCGCATACAATCCATCCTGAAGAACTGATATGTGAGCGCACATACATTTAAATATTTGAAAAGCATCTTTTACAATGAATATCAAAATGACTTACAATCCAAGTCAGAGAAAAATGCCCTTACTTCTCCCTATCTCCCTTTTCTCATTACAGAGATAAATCCCGGGTGCGTCTCTCAGCTGCAGAGGGAGACTGAAGAATATATATAAAAACATATATATGTGCGTGCGTGTGTGTGGGTATGTATAAAATATACAACAGTAATAATCTCAACAATTCTAAAAGAAGCTTGCTGGAGAATACAGCCAGTCTGGGAGATGAGAAATTCTAGGTATTAGCCAAAGCCCCCCTCTTCCCATCTGCAAAGTGGTTGGGAAAAAATGCCAGGTAGCAAATGCATGAGCTTGTGTTACGTACCAGAAAGAGAGAGGAAGGTAGAAGGAAGGAGCAGGAAAGACGGTCACAGGCATATAGCAATTGTGCTGGCAGTCCAGCAACCATGGAATTTCTGCACTGTCAATACCAAGCATACAAGCAACGGAAGTACAGGTGCTGCACCTATCCCAAGATTTTGAATCCTGTCAATTATAGAGTGGCCCACTTTTCATTGCATTCTTGTTTTATAATGAAAGCCAAAATGAAATGCTGAAATGAACTGTAACTTCAGAAGCTCAGTCTTGTTTGTTTGTTTGTTTGTTAGGTTTGTTTCTTTCCTAACACCTCCCATTCACAGCTACTGTGGAACTCAATCAAGAGCTTTGACCGTGCTGCTGCCAATGCAACTGTGCTGCTCTGCACATCGCAGGAGATGCTCCAGCTCAGGGGGAGCAATTCACACTCACGTACATTGAGATGAGAGATGTTGCTCTTTCAATTAGAGGGTTTCACCTCTATTCCCAACCCTCGTCACACCTGAAGGCATATGCAGCAGCACAACTATGTCTCAATGTACTTTTCTTTCTCTGTGATTCCTATTCAATTCACGGGCAGTTTATTTGAACAGAGTTTGTGCCTGAATCTCTCAATTTCTAAGTGCCTTTCTCTATGTAAATACATACACATTGGCAGTTTTTTCAGCTGCTTGTCTTCACTGTGGACCCGGGAGTATTACTGTATGTGTACCCCTATGAAAGCATCCTGGTACGATGGAATGTCCTGCAAAGCTTTTCACAAATTTCACTGGAACAACACACTGTGTTCTACCCACACAAGGCTGAAAAATCCTGTCAGTACTCCAATGAACATTCCCAACCCTGAATCACACAAACATCATTAATCAGTTTTCTAGAAAATAGAAAGGATTTCCAAGCAGTAAGAAAAGTTCATCTTCCCCTTTCCTTTTGTCATTACATGATCCTCAAGGGTGGATACAAGCCATATATTCAAGCTTTGCTCTGTCACCAAAACTACAAAAGATTGAGAACAATTTACTTTCAGAAGAAGAAGCATCTGCTAAAGCAGAAATTATTGCAGAAACACATGACACAAAAATCCAGAATTGGTAGTGCTGCAATTGCATTCGGTGTAGAAATGAAAAAAAAAACCACTTTTTCAAGAAAAAGATGCAGATCTGTGAAGTGGCTTGTACAACATGTCACAACAAATAAGGACAGTGAGAAACACAGCATAAGTCTCCTGACCCATAAACATGCTTTGCCAACCAGACCAGGCTGTCACCATAATGCGACCCTGTGCACCCAAATGAACAGTTCTCTGCTGTATTTTTAACTGTACATGCACTGGATACCAGAATTTTATAATTGTGCTTGCCACACAGAAGAGCACAGTCCTCCCTCAAATGCATCACTACATTTACATAGTTGTATATACTTATTGCTAGATGTATCCAGTGATAGGGCACAGTGCTTGTGCAGTTATGAGCATAGGCTAAGGTTGCTACATGTACGGGATGCTAGAGCCCAGTATATGTGCCCTGGAGAATTAATCAGAGCCCTTTGCCCTAGCTATGTCTCTTACTGTTAGAGCTTTGTAAAAAGTGACAGACAATTGCATTTCTCCTCAGCTTTATTCCCGAGCATGGCACTGTTTGCACAGACCTAGATGTAGAACAAATAATCAGCCAGCTGTAATGTTGCTTTAAATGCAAGTTTGTGTATTGGCTCTGGGAACAAGCCTGAGAGATGCAGTCAAAACGAACACAGTCACTCTGAGTACAGGATCTGCATAAATCACTGTCCAGTATGTTCATTCCTATTGACAGATTAATTCCTTTCTCAGGTTTTGCTTAAAAGTGTACCACTGAATACTAATAACGGTCCCCAGAGCTGCCATAATGTCACTCAAGGCAGGGTGAAAGATGCTGGAGGGAATGATCTACAGCCTTCTGGGGAAGCTCCCAGTTGCTCCTGCAGTGGGTGGAAGAAAACACCTCCTCACCTTCCAAGTGGATAGGTTTCCCTGAGTCTCTAATTCTGGCAGGAGGCAGCACTGTAAGGAACACTGTTACAGAGACACTAGACCTGGAAGAAAACCTCTGAAAGTCTTTCAGAGTAAAGTTGGAAATAGCAAAGCAAAACCTTATCTCCTCATAAAACTAGCTGCATATGCAACACAGCAATGTCACTGGCCTGAAAGGCAGGTCAGGCTACAAGGCAGGAAATTTCTGTAATGTTCCCCAGCCCCAGCTGATTCCTTTGGTGCATTTTATTCTCTGCACCTGAAAAAAAATGAGTTCAAAGATATTTTCACTTAATCATGTCTCCCAGTCAAGGTGTTAGGCACAGAAAAATCGCTTGTCACTCCAGTGCTTCCCAGCATGTGCTTGCTGCACCAAGGAATGGAGGGCAAAGGGATTACAGAATTAAGCGATATCGGTACAGCAGACGGAGAGTGGCCAAGATTTACTTGTCACTCGGAAGAAAACTCCATTTCATTTCGTTTCGTTTCATGATTTACTAAGAGTGAAAGTTAAAGTGGTGGGGCCTGGACAAATGCTGGGATCCATAAGCAGGGAATGTCAAACCATCAGCCCATGACAGCCTGTGCCAGGCAACTTAACCTTTCCCTGCGAAAGGCAGAGAAGCTGCATGGTAATCCCTTGGTTCAAGCTTAGTTGCAGGCTCCTAGACTCCTATCAAGACCTCATCACTTCCTGTCAATTATCTGGAGGACCAGCTTCATTCTTTCACAGAGGACCAGAAGTAGTGTTTTCTGAGAGTCGGGATAAGGTCTGGAAAGCTGGCTTCCCATCTCTATGGCATCTGCATAGCTGTGAGGTGCCCATTTGATTTTTGTTGATGATGATACCAAGACCAGCCTGACAAGGTCTTGCTCAGATCAGGACAAAGTGTGGGAGCAGAGAAAACGATCCAGCTATCATAGTTCCTCTTCCCACTTGTCTCTTTCACCCAGGCTGTTTGCATCAGGTTGCTTCAAGAAGCAGAACTGGTAGGACTGTGTGAGACAGCAGTGCTGTGTTCTTCCTCTGCTGATGACAGACAACCCTTAGGGGAAAGTCTGTTCCTGCCTATACACTTACTTTAGTGAAAACACTTCCTCCCAGTCTAAAAAAGTATCTTGGCCTCTATCACTTCTAACTCTCTTCTCCACTTTCTCATGTAGGGATATGACTAAGAGCCCTTGGGACAAAGCCCTCAGAAATAACATCTTGCTCTTCTATTTTTAGTGCACATCTCTGTCCTATTTCTCTCCATAAGATTTCCCATCTTCCCCCAAGATCCCACCTGCCTTCATTTGTGTCTGCTTCCCTTTCTCCTCCAAACTGTCCTCCTGGCTGTACACTGGCTGGGGTGATCTAGTCAGAAGGAATTCTCATTAGACCTTCCTAGCAAAGGATTAAAGCCTCTTTGTTACATTTTCATTCATCTTTCTTCCTACTTTTCGGGTCAGGGTGCCTCCCCAGTAACTCCATCATTTCACCAGACCTAAGAGCTCTGAAGGGCAAGTGATGAGCTTCTGCCAAAAGACATGAAGCAGCAGCTCCACAAGGTATCAAGTAGAGCACCTGGGTGAAAATCCTAAGTTTGCAACCAGCTGGCTGTTTACCTCTAGCTGGCTGAACCAAAGTCCAGAGCTGGTCATCTCTGAGCCTGGAGTAAAATCTAGTTCACTTGACTGTATTTCAGGTTGTGAAAAGTGTAAATGGAGTACTTTTTAAAGGCAGGTGTACCTAAGGCAGATTAATCCCCAAGTGTCATGAATCAATGCAACATGTTTTCATACTGCAACAATAGCCATTCTCAGGCTCTACATCTGTCATCTAGCTTTGTTCCTATTGATTGTGTCCTGTCATAAACTCAACTGCACCTTAATGCCAGCAGGAGCCTTTCCTCTGCCCTGTGTCAGTGCTGAGAGTGCATGAGGCAATACCAGACTCACACAGCTCAGAGTCCTCAAGCTTCTGCTTGTTGTCCTTACTATAAATCGACCCAAGGACAATGCAAACGCTGTTTTAGTCCACATAGGTGCTGGCTAGCTCTTGGTTAGAAAGATGACAGCATACATGATGCTGCAATTAAAAAGCAATACCTCTACTAAAAGGTTGTCTGCCTCCTTCTGCTCTACCAAAGTAACACATGCTGGTTATACTTATGTTCTAGACAGTGTCACTTCTACCATGCAAGCTGCATCTTGCTCCTTATTACAAGTTTATATGCTAAGCAGCACCCTGCTCGCATAGGAGCCACAGAGCATAAATACCCCATGAAATATATATATATATTCTGGCACTAAGCAAACATTTTCTGGGCAGTTTTGATGCTCTGCTAGCTCCCCATCTTTTCTCTTCCTCGCTCCATACTAGCCTCTGTGCTTTCTTATTTTTAGACTAAGTCCTTGAAACCCTTTAAATCCATCGATGCACAATTACCCTTGTTCTCCTTCTGCTTTTTCAGTTTCTTCCACTGACCTTTCTTCTTCTCTTCCTTACTCCACTCATCTGCATCTCTGTGTTCACTCCACACATTTTGCCCCCTTATACCTCTCTCTCCCATGCCTTTCTCTGCTTTCAAGATCTTCTGTCAGTCTTTTCCTTTTCTCTAATCTACCCTGAATTGTCTTGTCTCTACCATTTTAAAGCAAAATTAAGATTGCCCGTGAATACAAGTGAAAGGTACCTCCCTGGATATTTTTAAATCTTCCAAAACAAGCCCCAAGGCTCAGTCAAAGCCTATTTGCCTAGAAACGGCTACATGAAGAGGCCTGCGCCAGTTACAGACACAGTTAGTTCTTCACACACACACCAGGAGGTACTTGTCTGTTGTACTTTATCTCCAAACAACGGCACTGAAATACCATTCACATTCTCCTCCTTGTCCTTCCTTGGGTCACTGCTATGCAAAGCTGAAGGGTAAACACAGATTAATTGGTTTACAGCACTTTCAATTTGGCCAGTACAGAGTTTCTCTATGTACATCCACTGCTTTGATACACCCAACAATGCATGATTTATCTTATTTACACTGTGGGTAAACTCCTGAGACCTCCCATTTTAGATATAGGTTTGTTACATTGCTTCTCCAGAAGCAAGGAAAGGCCACAGTGCTAGTGGGGGATGATTGTACACCCACCACTCACCACCCATCCCCTTATTTGGGTGAAAGTTAATCAACCAAGCATGCTTGGATTTGACATTTTTGTTTCACCTGCGAGCGGCTTGAAAATCAAGGGGCTAAGCCTAGTTCTACAGAAGAAAAAAAAAAGATGGCCAAATGTGGCATGTATCCTGAAAAATGTGAAGATGAGAGGATTATAAAGCATAGAGCTTTGCTTTGGTTCCTAGGAACTGACGGGGACAAATAATCAAACTACTTTTAAGCACCTGCACAATAACAAGGAGATGAGTAACAGGCAACATGCACTCATCAAAGAAAATCACGTCAAACCAATCTAATTTTCCTCAGTGAAAGGGTAACAGGTCTTGTGGACAGCAGAGCAGCAGTTCAGTCATACATCTTGACCTTAGTAAGCTTTCTGATAACCCTTTCTCCTGACATTCCTACAGGCAAGCTCGAAAAAAATGGCCTACATGAATACGCTATAGAATGGCTAAAAAACCTGTTAGAGAACAGTACTCAGAAAGTAGTTACCATTACTTTCTGTAGTTTTGACAGTGGTTCACTGTCAAAATGCAAGGATACACCAGCAGGGTTTCTGCAGGGATCTGTTCACAGTCTGGTGATATTCAATATTTTCATTAATGACCAGAATAAAGTCTGTTTATTGAATTTGCAGATGACAGCAAGCTGAGAAGGAGTGTACATGGAAGACAGATATGGAATTAAAAATTATATCATATTTACAACATGAACTGATAAAAAGTAGAATAAATTACTATATGGGCATCAGCAAGGTCTTGCACTTCACTAGGAATAACAGCCTTCACTGACACAGGATAAACTACCAGGCAGTCAACAGCCTGGCATAGAAGGGGGTTGAAGCAGAAAAGGAACAGCAGACCGAAATCTCAACATAAATCACTATTGCCTTGGTAGTGAGAGAAAAAGTAAATACCGTGTAAGCATACAAGGGTGCAATTAATAAAGCTCAGAAACTAATATTCTGCCTTGGCTAACACCCGTGGGACTCACTGAAGTCCACCTTGAGAGAATGAACCCCAAGGAAAATGTGGTCCCTTGAGAGAGATACCCGAGGAAGGCAATAATAATAAACAGAAATTAAGAAAGCACAATTTCTAAGGGATCTTGAATGCATTTGGGCTGTTTACTTTTGAGAAGACAAATGAAAAGAGGAGATATTAAACTATTTTCAAAAATTGTAAAGGTTTCAGAAAAAAAATATAACGGTTTGTTCTAAACACCTGTGGTGAATACAACAAGGAATATGGGGCTTAAATTGCAGGAAGGGAGATTATGGTTAGAAGTGACCTTGGAGATGTAGCTATAAGGACACATAAGCACCAGAAACTACTGCCTGAGATAGTAGAGAACCCACCACTGGAAGGTGTTTCAGAGTTCACATCAGAAAAAAACCCCATTGGATATAGACAATCTGGTGTTTTAGCAGTAGGATAAAACAAGATCCCTCACCAGCTTACTTCTAGCCATCTCACCATGAAAAGTGTCTCTCTCACCCCAAAAACTAATCCACGTACAACATTTTCTTCACTGGTACTGCTCACAGAAATGAGAGAGTTAGAAAAAGTAAACTGAACTCCTGCTCCATCTGCTGCCATGCTGTATAGTGCTGCCAGCACTTTGTATGGCAAGAGTGACCACTCCACAGTGTAACTGTAGAGTGCCATGGGCTACAACTTTTCTTTACACCTGATTAAACACGTCAACTTGCGACATAATCCAGTAAAGAATTTACTTTTTGGTATCTCTGGGGACACCCCCACCAACGTAAGCAGCTAAGGTAGCAGATCCCAAAATAGAGGTCTTGACTCCAACAAAAAAAATCTGAAATCTTGGTGGAAATATCTACTTGCTCTGGAAAGTGGGACAACAGGAAGAAAAGGTTGCAAACTGCTGAGCTAAGGGATTATTCTCCAAGAACCTAACAACTTTCCTTCTCAATTGAAAGCTGTTTTGTGACACAAATCCTATATCGAGGTAGTGGCCTTTGCAACTCTATATTCCTTTGCAGTATAAGGAGCAACAGGACAAACACAAGCTCCCATAGCAGTGACCTGGGTTATCAGGCAAGTCTGTGATTAGACCTGCTCAAGAAATGGAATTTTGTCCACAGAGAAACCATGCTGTCCAGCACTTTCCAAGCAAAAGCACTCTGCCTGTACATTCCCATCCCCATCTCTGCCTGTGAGTGGTTGCAACAACCACTACTTATTGGGGACCAATTCCAAGGACTTGTCCAGGCATCAGTCTCTAGGTATTTCCTCAGTTCATATCCTGTGCCTGGCTGTATGGGATCTAGGCTGCCTTGACCTCAAAGGTAAATCACTGCATAAGAGCAGAATGACAGACCTTTCTAATGAAAATATTCATGTCTTAAAATGTTACTACCTGAAAGAACATGCCTTTTCTAACAGTTCTGTGGTGGGAATTCAAATGACTCTGCATCACTGCATAAAAAGTATAAACACCAAGGAAAGATAAAAATGGCTTGGGTCAGTCCCAATGCATATAATTGAGCAACAAATGGCACCAAGAAAATAAAAAATTAAGGCTTGGGGTGAAGGACTACTTAGCTCAGAGTGCGACACTCCATACATAATTCTCATCAAGAAAATGGAAGATGTCTCATCTCACATGCCTTTGCATCAATGTGCAAACCAATCGTAAGATTAGATGCCCGCAAACATGACTACTTGTACATATGCATTTCTCCTAGTGAAATGAGCTACTGATTTGTGAGGCCATTTCTCCGTGATTTTCTGATCCTGTGCTGATTTCCCCACATGTAGTCTCCAGATGGTGTCCTTACCAAAATGAAAGCTCAGTGCTCCCCAGATTCCTGACATGGTTAAGCACTTAGCCACTGCCACAATGAGAAACACTTTTTACAAATCAATTTGATCTTTCTCAAGGATTACTAGAAGCACCTACTCCCACTGTAGTGAAATGTAAGGCTGCAATAAATGATTTCACTGTAAGAGGTTTTAACTGTCATAGGCATCAAAATGGCTTTGCGATGGTTATGAGTAGATTTAATGCAGAAGTTTGACAGTCCCATGTGCTCAACAGCACACTGAATGATTCAGTAATGATAGTGTACATATCTCCCAGGGGACCCCAGTGTGAAGATTCACAGACACTTAGAGCTCACAGCTCTGTCCCCAGAAACAACGAGGCATCTCACTTCCCTGGCTGTGTTTAGGCAGGGAACCAGCTTTTCTTTCAGATCGTGCTGTTAGCATCAGTGAGCAAAGGCAGCAGGGATGATTATGCCTCACTTCTGGAGGTATGAGACAAGGCTCCCTCCATTTGTTCACCTGATGTTGCATTAGCTATCTGCAAGGAGATTTCTATGCCACTTGCAAAACTGTAGCAGTAGAGATAAGCAAGGTGTGGCAGGAAACATTATCAGAAGAAGAGATATGCAGCCACTACCAGACTCGGGCATAAACTAGCTGGCTCAAGCCTGTGTTGCAAAAGGTAACACCTCCTGCAGCACAGCCCATGCTGGGGCACTGGAATGGGTCCAGATAGGAAAAGAAGGGGTTTCCAGCACATCATGACACTTTGCATGGTGCCTGAGGCACAGAAAAGGAAATATCTCTGCTCTCTGCAAGGTGAAAAGCTTATGCTGGAACAGGGTTGCTCCAAGATTGGTATCTAGAGCAGGTGCATAGATTTGGCTGGCTTTCTTGCAACATTCACAACTGGAGACAGAATCTCATTCAGGCAACAAACTCAGCTTCCAGGTTTTCACAACAGAGCTCCTCATGCTGGCAGCAAGCATGTTAGAAAAACGGGACCTGTAATGACAGTCTCACATGCTCAAATGCTGTGGAGGTAGGAGCACGTGTTAAAAACTGTGGATGCTTCAAAATTCCTCTTGTCTTCTGTGGGACACAAGGAAGACTCCCAGGCACTAGGCAGCTGATTTCTACTATTCATGTTCCACAATGTGCAGATAAATATTTGTACTTTTTAGAAACTAAAATGCAATTACAATATTTTCTAGAGAAACTCAAGGAGTACAGTGAAAAGATTTTAGAGGAGGTTTTTAGAAGCAAATGTTTAAACTGCAAAGTTCTCATTCCAAATAATATTTCAAAGAAACTTTTCATTTAGCAGAAGAAAATAATTTTCTTCTGCATAGGGACCTATGACCAATCCCTCTGCCCTTCCCAAATGCCCTAAAACTGCTGACTTGGGGAAATCTGAAGTGCTTCAGCTGCCAGATGAATCATATACACACCACACAGAAGCCATGGAACACAATTCCTCTTTAAGATGAGTGACAAATACTGTTTCATTAGTGATTCTTGTGATATGGCTTACAGAAACCGTAAAAAGTAGAGAGAGTATACGCCATCCATCAAAGTAAGAGATGCTTGAGAATGTGCCCGTGCAATTAGCTTCCCTATCAATAAGGATATGCCCTGTGAAAGGAATCAGACAAAAACAGAGCTGATGCCTTTTAGAAGACAACAAGAATGTTAGTAACTAAAACTCACTTTAGGTATTCTAAAAGCAGTATGGCCAGCTCCTGTAAAAATGCTGAATAAGGGGGAAAAAGATTTGTGTGAGCCTAAGAAAGTCAGTTATGAAACAGAGGAGGTTCCAAACTCAATTTGGATGGTCCTTATAAAAGAGGAACATAGAGAAAAAGTACCACTTCCACCCTGAAAGATTACATCTGCAAGGCGAAGTCTGTTTTGAGTACAAAGTGCCAAAAAAATTCAACCAGTGAAGCTAAAACTACAGATGTGACATATGTTTGCTATGTTTTAGTAACTGCATTTCCAATGTTGTAATACGGAATGCAAAATTTTTACTTGACTAGAACAAAGCACAGTTCTTTCCTAGGAAAACAGTTTAGTTTTCAAAGCTGCCTCTGCTAGAGCTGACAAGTGCCTTAAACAATGAGTATCCTAAAGCAGTGAATTTAAAATAAATTAGCAGTGCAGGTGAACATACTGCATACCTGCAACCAATGGCAAGAGTGTAATCCCAGACATGTTTCCTACTAGATCACAACAGTCAGTTTGACAGCTGATACTCCTTTCAGAATGAGAGTACCTGCAACAGACATTATTAGGGCTCACTTGAAAATAAGCAGATCTCTCTTGGACAACACCCAAGTGCAGAAAAAACTGCTTTTCATGCCTTCCAAATTATTTCCAGTCATTATCAACATCTTGTACTTCATGTTGTCTTTAACCAAAAAAAAACCAGGAACTTTGGAAAAAAACTGTTGATTCAGTGTTAATTGGTCGTCCCTAACTTCCAAGAGACCTCAGTAAAATCATTTGGTAATGTGATTCCAAAAACTTCTAAGGACTGCAAAAATACCTTAAGAGACATACGGAAGAAAGACTTACATGCATATGAATGCATGCAAAACAATTCCAAAATGCTCCAAGTTTTGGAATGCTAAAATATGTTGGAACATTAAAACATTTCCAAAATGTTTTAGCATTTTTATGCATACAGAAGCCTTAATCTAGAAGTGAATATCTCATGCCCCACTAGGGAACTGCCAGTCTCTCTTTCCAAATGAGAAAATCTTCATGATTATTAGCTTTGAGTCCTGTGCTGTTGTAAGATATCAGGAACTGAAATCTCTTCCACCAAATTGTCCTAGGTAACTTTTTGGGGAAAAATATTCATTTAGAAAAAAATGCGTTAATTTGGTGGACAATTCTGACCCTGTTCTGCACATACATAACTATTCTGTGCAGATCATGAGTTTGCAGTTGGCATATTTTTGATCCTGTCTGCAAGGAAGAAAATGGACTCCTGAGATCTCTTCCAACCTTTAGTTTTTTTCTTTTCTAATATTGGATTGATTCCCAAGCAAATGAATTACTGGATGCTATGCCGGTTAGACATGCCACAGTACATAATGAATGGGGGTTTTATTATTATTTATATATATAAAGATGTATGCATGTGGCTTTGCAATTAGCTCATGGGTTTAACTTCTAGATGTGTGTGTGTGCAACAGGGGAGAAAGAAAGAAAGAAAGAGAACAAGCAAGGTTTGTGTCTGTACTTATAAATACTTTCCACATAAGATCTGTCTCCTGTTGCTCTGCTTTTGACAGAGTTTATACTGCCCACACTCCTAGGAAGGCACTGGGTACTTGCCTCCTACGAAGGCAAAGGTTTATTTGGGGAATTAGTCCTACCCTGCTGTGGAAGAATAAACCCTACAGTTGCGATTTTGCAACACGAGAAGGTTAGAAAGTATTGAGAGTAGGGAAGAGAGAAAGCCAAGAGCCTGGAGTTACAGGGCCTCCCCCTGGTACATACACATACACCTGTAACACATTTCCATGATACCTCAGTGAACACACATCTCTAGAAAACTCCTTGAGTGCACACATTGCATAACAGTTCAGTTGGTTTGCCAAGCACACTGGCATTTTGGCAAAGCCCAGATCCTGGCCCAAACTCTACTTTTGAGGCATAATCCCTGAAGTATTTATCCACCAAAGAAAAAAAAAGTGGCTCCACTGGAGCTTAGGCAGGTTGGGGAAGCTATGCACAGTGCTGCTAGAAGAGCAGCAGCTGTTGCTCAGCGTGGGCAATTTCCCTTTATTTTTCCACTGGGAAACCTCCTCTAAAGGCAGTATTCATAACAGGTTCAGGCAGAAGGCTGTGTGCTGGTATTCCTCATTCCCTCCAGCCTGGCCCTTCCTTGGGGTATGGCAGCCCTCCCAATACCTGAGTGCGTACCTACTTCATCCTGTAGATGCCAGGAGAGCAGATCTTGGCTCCTTGGAGGTCAGCACCTCTGAAGGTCCCAGGGAAGGCAGGCTGAGGGGCACCGCCGGGTGCACAGGATGCTGCCAGGTAAAGCAGGTCTGCTAGGGGCTTACCTGGCTGTACCTCCTACAGCTGTCCCCTTCCAGGCACTGGCAGGACAGGATGTTCAGCATTGCCACAGTTCCTGGGGGCTTCTACCAGCAACAACTGCCTGTTGCCCTTGACCACTGGGCTAACAGTGCTGACATCACAGTGCTTGCCCTGTCACTTGGCTCCACTAGGCCAAAGCCCTGCCAGGCAGGCAGCCCCAGGCAGTCTGGCTTCCCAGTGATCTCTTCTGCCCTCCAAGGCTTTTGCCCCAGTGCCCCCATCCAGCTCTTGAGCTGGTCTTCCCAGGAAGGTGTCTGGCCCCTGCATGGCTCCCCAGCCTCCGAGGCTCCAGCCAGACCCTGCTGAAGAAAAGCAAAGGCACAGCCACCATCAGCAGGGTGGCAGAGGGGCAGCGTGACTTAGAACAATGAAGAGCATAATCTGAGCAGAACTTTGAGAGAAGTTTCCCTTGATCAGCTTGACGCTTGCAGGAGGAGAATTAACTGCAATTAGAAAAAGGCAGAAAGGCTGGATCAGACACAACCCTATGCTAAAATTCAAGCTTTTCCTCCATTTCCCTAGAGGGATAAAGACAGAGATAGGAAGAGGCACACAAGGCAAGGCGCACTCCGGCTTTGTCTAGACTTCGAAGGATTTTAACTCACGTTAATTGCTCCACAATTAGCTGGAGTAAGTGAACACGTTTGTAAACACCAGTCTAGACACTCCACAAACATTTGTTTTTAGACACATATGTAAAATAGTTAAGTGGATGTTAAGGCAATTAGGTATAATCTTTCTATTTCCCTTTCTCAAATCTCTTTTTCACCTTGCGCTGGAGTGCAGACCCAAGCTCTGTATATGCAGGGTTTTTTTTCAAAAGGCACTACAAAGGTAAACCTTAGGGCTATAGCATGCAAAACCCTGATAAGGTGCTATTAGTTCCCAGTCAACTTTCAAAGACAGAATACAGTAGGGTTTTATACCAGCAGACATTCAATGCATATAGAATCCACTAAGTAGGTGTAAAAACCTTCAGAGTTTCTCAATTTTGATTTATATTCCCTTTACAAAATCATTAGGCAGTAGATTTTCTGGTGTTCTTTATACAAACGGACCCTCACCCCCTTTGTTACAGCTATGTATCAAAATGTAAGATTTCAACGTGACATTAACACTTCTGCTACTTTAGCACGCACAGCAACATGTTCCCCTCTGATTTTCTTTCAAAGATGCCTTATCATTCTTTATATATGATCATAATGTGGAGCATATATCAATGAGATTCTTCAGAGCTGGAGAAGAATTGCAATTTCTGAGTGCTTTCAGAATCTCATGAGCAAAAAAGAAGGTGAGGGGTTTCAAAATCTAGCATCTTTCCCAGTTTCACCCACCTCCCTCACCCCTCCCTGTCTGCCCCCAGTTAATAGATATCTGTACAGTTTCTAATCAAAGCAGAACAGAAACTGGCATCAAAATAGAAAACGCAGCCTTTAAATGAGCCACCCTCTATTAGCTTTTCTTCAGGGTTGGCAAGCCAAAGGCAAGCAGGTTGCGAAGGGCTCACCATCGATGTTCAGGCTGTGCCTCCTTTAGGACTGACAGCAACCACCGCTCCATTTTGCAAGCTTACTATTCGGCATGCTTTGTATTTCCCTAACAAGCCAGCTCTCATCTGAATGCAAAATGACACCAATTTTGGACCTTATCCTCAGAGCACAAACAAGTTTCAAAATTATTCACAGAAATTTCATAACATTTTCCTTCTGGGTGGGAAAGAGAGAAATAATTTTAATATTGCTATCATCCAACGTTTCAGTCTTATTTCCTGAAATGCCCCAAACTGCTTAATTTCAAGCTGTTTTAGTGTTAAGATGCATTTTCCTTTTGCCTTAGAAAAGCCAGAGGAAAGTTAAACGCCTCTGTTCTTTGTGATAGAGCTAGAGGCTGTGCTACGTATGTAGATCATATCTCTCATGATTTAGCTTTGCTTTGTCAGAAGGGAGCCACCATCTCGTAGCATTTTGCTCTTTTCTCCAAGTTGAGCTGTCTAGAGAAAAGGGCAAAAATGACACACGGACACACACCCCACATACCCTACTAAAGGAAAAGAAAATTAGCTTCATGGGGGTTTGCAACTAATTAGAAATTAAAAAGTTCAAACCTACTAAAAATGAGCAAGGTTTGGCTTCGGTCAAAACTTGATGCAAAGACCCCCACTTTCATTTTACTGATTGGAGTTGGGGGGAGGTTAGAAAATTCTTTTGTGCACCACAAATTTCCAAAACCTGCTTTACATTTAGCTGCTTCCGGATGCTTGGCAAAGCACCTATGTTTCAAGCAAATTATTTTTAGACCAGATGCACTCTCCCGCACACACCAGTTTTAGCAGTCAAAAATCACTTATTTCATTTGTGGTTATTTGGTTCTGAGAGAAGATGGCAGTCAGAGCACCTCGAAGAGGCCAGGCTTCTGCTTGCCATGTGGCAGGTAAGCTGTGGATATTGGTAACCAGCATTGCCCTTTCTTGCTGTTTCTGAGGGCCCTAGGCAGTGGCAGTCCCATCAACTCTCCTATGCATGCACATTCAAGTGAATGAATGTCACAGGCAGCTTCTACTCTCAAAAACAAAAGAAAGGAAAAGGGGAGAAAAAGAGGAAAAAAAGAGGAAAAAAATTTAAAAAAAAAAAAAGGGAAAAGTGTGTTTTAACCTCATGGCAACTGTCAGAAGTTATCTCAAGTGGAAAAACATTGCATTGATAGCATACTTTGGTTTTACCACGAGATAAACTTGGTGATGTCAGCCCCAGGCTTAGCTAACTTGGATTGACCTGACCCAGATTACTTTAAAAAAATTTTCCTCCATAAAACAAGCTGATTTTTCTGTGGGTTTTTTTTTTGGTTTGGTTTGTTTTTTTGCCTCTGCTCACAATATTCAAAAGCCAAAAAGGAAAAAAAAAAGACACCTTAAAAAGTACCAGAATCATTTCACAAAGGTGGCAAAATTCCCTTTAGATAATAACAAGCGACTCCTTTCCCACATCAAATTCAAGTCTGTAACTAAGAAGTCAGGCACCACTCCCATCTAACCCCCTGGATTCTTAGAGTGTTATGAAACAATACATTGCTTGGATCAAGTCCCCCAAAACCAGGGGGGCTTCTCCACTAGGTCACCTGTATATGTGATACTGCCCTGGGTGGGATGCAGGTGACTTATACTGAACTAAGTACATGGAGGGCTACAGTCCTGTATTCAATTTGGATGCATGTTTAAATAAAGGAAATATGTAGCCTAGTGATCTTAGAAACTCAAAAAAGTCAACTGATGTGAGAGAGGGATAAAAACCTGCAGTCTGCAGGTACCCTGAGATGCACTGCCCTTGGCCCAGGTGCTAGCTCTGGTGTGGGAAACTGAATGCTGCTCTTGGGAATGAGCAGCAGCTCTTCCATTTACATACATTAATCTATGGAAGTACAGGAGACATTATCATTTGCCAGACTTGTTTGCATAATGAGGTACTCTCAAGAGAAATTTCTTGGAGAAGTGTTGCCATTAACGTGCAGTGTTACCACGTTATTTCTATTCAGCCCCGATCCCTTCCTCCCCCTTCACATACACTCACTCACTGAAAACGTGAAGTCTCCAAAAAGAGCCCCTTGGAGCAGACCTGTTGGAAGAAGTCCACGTGCCACAATCTCAGAGGATTTTCAGACCCCTCAACACTTCTCCTGCCCAGCCTTGCCCACTCAAGCCAAAGGGGTGTTGGTGGTTAGCTATCACCTTCTTGACTCTTTCACCAGAAGGGTACAGGTTGTGATAGGGCTACATTGGGGTGAGATGGACTGGGATTAAGCAGAGATTAAACAAGACACAAAGACTGTAATTTTCGTAAACAAGATGACCACCATCTTCCTGAAGTAACTTAAGGAAGGAAAGAAGCAGGAAGGGGACAGAGAAAAAGCAAAAAGGGTTCCAAAAAAGTATCTAACATTTCTGAACCACTGCTGGTGTTCCCTTGAACCTAAGCCATGGCAGCACAGGCTGCACAGGAACTGCTACACTACCAACAATTTCCAGTGGAGAGCTCCTGGCATCACCCTGACTGACAGACCTCAGCTCTCCCTCTTTCTGCAGGGATTTGGTAGTCCAGAGCCCTCAGAGTCTTAACAGATGGTGAGGGCCCAAGCTGTCAGGCAGGCTAAATAATGGCCTCTAATGGGTTCAGCAGTGTTGAAAGAGCCTGAAAAATGGCTCAGGAGCTACTCCATTCTCCTCATCCCCTGCCACCACCCCTTTCACCGTCTCAAACATATTATCAAGGCTGGAAGTACCAGCAAGCTTCTTTCTCCCCCAGGGGCTAGCAGCACCGAGAAGGGAACCCCTGCCAGCCAGTCTCGTTGGCTTCCCCATTTATTTTCATTTTGTCACTAGACATTTCTATTTAAGCTGCTTGGAAGAATATCTGAATAACAGCCCTAGTAGGCTTAAGAAGACAGAGGCTGACAATGAGCCTTTCTCCCTCCCTCCCTCCTTTCTCCTGAACATCACCCTCACATCAAAACATCCAGTCATGCCACAAGAGAGACCGAGGGGGGCAGGCATGTCCAAGAGTTCTCTTCCCACCTTTCTCCAACCCTGCACAACCTCAGCTATTGATGGAAACAGAGATTTCTGTGAATCACATACCCTACAAACTGTCACAGACAGTTCAGTAGTTATGGTGCTAAGCCAACATTAACAAGGTCTAAAGGGATGGCCTACTCCCATCACATGGTTTACATTCCAGAGCAAAGATGCTGACTCTAATGCATAGATTCCCATACAAAACACCTCCAGACTCACTGCTGTGGATCCTTTGGGGGTCTGTATAGTTTTAGTACAGTGTTCTCCTTTCTGCACGCTCAAGAAGTCAAACTTTTGCATGGGAGGTGTGCATCTATCCTCCAAGAGCAAATGCTAATAGAATTTAGGCAGCTCCACATCACACGACTTTGCATTGCATACTGGGTAGGCATATCTCAGCAGCCTTTACTTGATGGCCACCATGAGATAGTCTTGAGCGAACCATCAGATAACATAGCCAAAGGCCAGAGGTGGAAACATAGCCCCTCCTTACTATGACACTGCCAAGGGAAAAAGTATATAACTTCCAAGGATGTTACATGGCTATGAGCAGAAGTAGAAAGTTTTCCCTGTGGGAGCTGGGAACAGGAATTCAGGATCCCTACAAGAGATCCTATCTCTGCTGCCAATGGCTGTGTGGATCTAGGTGCTTCATTTATCCATGCTTTGCTTCCCCTTGTGGACCATCATTGAGGATGATGATTGCCTTTGCAAACCATTCTGCTGTCCTTGATCAGAATGCAATACACAAGTGCTTGTAATTGTCATTACTGTCAAACTGTTGGGTTGTGTGCAGTTTGCACAGCTGAGTACAGGCAGATATACGGGGCTTCTGGTCCCCTACATCACCGTTTGTGTCAGGCTGTGCCTAGTAGGCAATGCCTGCCTGCACTCCACCACTGCAGCCTGCACACAGCTGTATGAAGCTGTCACATCATCTCTGGAGGAGACTGCCTCTTTTGTCACACTCTCCTGCATGATCAGCAATACATATGCACACTCTGAGTGTGGATGACTCTAAGTGGGATGCGCATTGAGATCTGACTATCTCTGTATGCATCTCTGTGTATACACACATGAGAATTGAGAGGGAGAATCTCTTTCCCCTTTCATGTTACTCATTAGAAAAATCCCCAATACTCAAAGTCACCTCCTGCAGGTTGTTTTGCAAGCCCCTGATTGAAACATCTGCTTCTCTTCCTACTTTGCTGAGTGAGGAGAACATCCACAGAAAGAAATGGAAGAAGCCATTAGCTCAGTCTCCAAGGGAGAACCCTTGAACAGCTCAGAAAAGCCTGTGCCAAGAGGAGGACACTGGAAAGAAAGAGCAAGCCAAGGAAAGAGACAGATGGGGCCAGCTCGACTGATTCTCAGCTGTCTTTGCTGCACTGTGCACTTAATATTCGTACGAGGTCTAATTTATAAACCCAGCTCGTGTTTATAAACTCTGCTGTCCTAATGGAAATGAAAACATTAATACAACCCGAGGATTCTTCACTTTCCAGGTTTTAATTAAAATCATAGGCGTTAAGAAGCAAGAGTGTCTTCGTGGAATACAAGTCTAATGAAGTATTTCCTCACACAGCACAAATCTCTCTGCGCAGTCCCAGCTCGCTGGCACTGTGTGCCCGAATCATCGACCCCTCTGGAACCAGGAGTTCATGTCTTGAAAATTAGAAAAACAAATTATCTTGCAATTTGTTTCAAATAAATGTAGGTGCCAAGACGGAGCTGGAAAAATAATATTAAGTAGGGAAAAGAAACCCCAACAACCTAGCGTATCCATGAAACATGATCTCTTAATTGACTAACTTGAGGCAATAGTGGCTATGATACAAGCTTGTGAGGGGGCCTGCATGGAAAAAAGGAGAGGATGTGGAAGGAGTGGCAGAACGTGAAGGCACAGCAGAGGAGAGGTGATGGGAAAGAAGCAGCAAAGTGAGAAAAGGCAGGATGGCAAGTTGGAGCGAAGGGAATTAAGGACACTGGTGAGGTGAAAATGTAATCACATGAAAATTGCAAGGACCAAAGGAAAGCAGGAAAGGAAACAGCATGGAGTGACCTACATGTGTAGACACAGATGAAGGGACTGATCTTAAGCAGGTGTAAAGTTGGCTGAAGGTCAAGGCCGATAGCAAAGCACTAGTAAATGCAAAATGAAACCCAGCAGAAGGAGTGATCTTCCTCCACTATTATCCTCTAAGGAAAAACGTGGCTAGTCTGCTCACTCCAGGACTGCATTCTACCTCACTGTAGGTGTAACTGTACTGTACACGTAAGGTGTACCCACCTTACGATAGGAGGCACAAAGAAGAAAGATGAAGCCACCATGAAAGTAACAGAAAGCAGTGCAGAGATGTGAGGGCTCTAAATGGGGAGAGGGTGACTGTCTCCCCAGTTCCAGGACCACCTCAAGGAAGAGTGCTGGCATCCCTCAAGCAGCTTAATAGAAGACTTCTCTGGGTTTGGTTTCATTTTAAATCTCAGAGATGGACCTCCAGTTAAACAGTGTGGCTCTCTTGGGCTTCTTTCAGGACTCTGAAGTTTCCACTAGCCAAACATTTGTTTGTTATTATTTCTGAAAAGAACACAGGTTGCATCACGTGGCAACCTGTAGGTTGCTTGTTCCACATTTCTTTCAATTTAAGACAAGACAAGTTGCTTAACAGTTTCCCATGATGCTCCTATATGTGTAGTTAATTATGCAACACTATAAGATAAAAACAAACAAACAACTGGGGGTTTTTGTTTGTTTGTTTGTTTCCCTGTTGAACCTTTTCTTTAGTACTTGTCACCTTGGGAGACAATGGAAATGCAGAAACACACTGGTCAGGAGAATACGACTCTCAGTTGAGGGAGTTGGAGCAATTGTGTCCTTGACCTTAACCTTCAGGAGTTGCTGCAAGAGGCAGAAACAATGGAAGAGATGCATCATTTCCTCATCAAATGTTGCTTCAGACCTGCACATGTTTCTTTCAATCCCTGATCTAGCCAATAAAGCGCATCTGAACAGCAAAGATGTCTTGTTTCAGACTCCTGACTTACAGAGGCAGTCTTATTCATTTCAAGTCCTCAGAGGACTTGAAGAAAATGGAAGGATGCCTGTCATCCTCAGATGAAGTCTAAAGCAAATTCCTTCTCTGTCAGGAGGGAAGCAGCTTGCAATGCTAGGCTGCAATATTTTTTGTCCACCCACGAATACCAAGTCTGTGAGCTACAGTACCTTCAGCTAAAAGACCCCTGCCTTGGCTTACCTGAACCCATTCAGGGTGCAAGAGGAGCCAAGGCTAAGGCACTCGCGAAGTGAGAGAAGCAAAGGAAGTGCTGTCTTTAAGAGGGAAACATGCTTTCTGTCCCTTGTAGGCAGCTATACATAGTATTAATGATGCCACAGGAAAAGAACTAAAAGCATCACCGAGCTTTGCAAACTGCTTCCTTGTTACTATACTGGTGTGGGCAACTTACAGTTTTTCTGGGCTACTCCTTTGGTCAAGGCCTGCTCAATTTGTATTATTTTTGCTCAGCGATAATGGGGAGACTTAAGCATCTTTTAAAAATGCAACACTGCAGAATCAAATGGAGATGACCTTGCAAATCTGGGCCTTATAAATCAGCCAATGGAAAGGAACACTGTGCAGTACTGAGAGAAACAGGGAAAATATGTGAACTTATATATGCTTGACTAACAGTTTATATTTTATAGCACTTTCCCTTAGAAGATCTAGAAGAATTTTACAGTAAGTAGAAAAAAGAAACAGAAAAAACTTTTCTTTTATGTCAGATCCTGCATCCACATGCCCGAATCTCAGCTGGTTACACCAGCTGACACTATCTGGAGACCAGGACTGCTATTTCCTTGTGCCTAAAGCAGAGGTAAAACACAAAGAAATCAAAATTCTGTGTTTGTGACATCACTCCCTTGAAGCAATACAAGGATCTGGTACCAGCTTTGTACAGACCCATATAACCCCTGGGGAAAACAATGGAGAGCCAATCCCCACTGCATCAGCACAAACCTCAAGTCCTACTTTAGGTTTTTTTCTGGGATGGTGCCATTAAACTCAGTATGATGAAGGACAGGCATAAAGACAGTTTTTTTGAATTTTGTCCATTCCCTTTGCAAAGAGGTTCTTACTATGCATCTAGGTAGCAGATAAATACTCTATCCCAGTCATTGCTGTCATACCTGAGCACCCACTGATACTGTCCTTACTACCCTTGGGTTAGCGACAGCTAAGCAGAAGTACTGTAAGACTAAGGTCAAGTTTAGAATCATAAAAGCTCACAGAAAATTCACAGTACCTACAGGCTGATCCTGCAAGAGATGTCAGCAAGTGACTCAGCCAAGATCACAGCTACGAGAAAGCAGCAGTACTGGGGACTGCCCTTCACCTTCTAAGAGTTGAATGCAAATCCAAAATAAACTGCTAATACTGATGTTATGGTCATCTCAAGACAGTGACTAACTTAACAATGTTATTAAACCTAATTGTAGAGATCTCTCTAGTACATCTGACTGATAGATATTTTTTTCATAGCCTCAGGCTCCTTCTTCTATACATACCTGTGAAAAGGTAAACATACGCATCTTGGATTTTCCAGTGGTAAGTAAGTTAAAAAAGAAAATAACAGAACGAAGACATTTGATTTTGACAGTATCTATCCTGGCATCTCATGCCACTACTTGAGAGAGCTAATGGAGAGTGATCACAATGCCAAAGGAACAGGAGCAGACAGAAAGAGCTGTTAAGCAATCAGAATAAGTTGCAAATGCATCTAGACAGGCGATTAGGAATCTCACCTCCTACCTACCAGCAGGCAGTGGCCGTGTTCCTCCTACTGCACTTGAACAGGGTTGGATGACACTCAGCCTGTGTTTGAGATGCTCAAAGTCCCAGTGTAACCTGTATGTTTATTTGCAAGCAGAGCTGCATTTTAATTTTGTATGCACCAATTCTGGCTCATGAGGCCATTCTGGGATTCCCCCCAAATCCTAGACAAACTGAAATGCCTAGAAAGACAAACTAAAACTTGGCTGTGGCATTTTCATGAGTAGCTATCTGTCTGTGAGTGTGTATGTGTAAATGGGGTAGAAAGGATGGCCCCCAAATGGAAAGGCTAGGACTAAAGACTCGAGGAATATACGTTTTTGATTTTTCCATTTCACAGTTGGTTGATTTCAAGCATTCTAATGGCTGCTTCCTACCCCAGTGGCCATCTGTCTATTTTAATAAATGTTCTTGGTAGCACCTACCTGGCAAGTTTTCGAACACCCAGCAGCAAAACCAAATTTCACCCTAAATCAGGGGGCTGGAACAGTGAGCTCTATCAAAATAATGCAATCATCCTTCCCCCACACTGCAGGCATTGGCAGCAGCAGATAGACAGATGAGTAAAGCAAGCAGACAAGGAAACATGATGGGCCTGGCCCCATCTCTCCTTCCCCTTTTCATTTTTCCTGTTAAATTCTGGGTGAGTAAAGGACAGATTGCTGTAACACTTGGGTGCCTTGTGCAACCACAGAGGTCTTCTGGGTGACAGTTGGAAAGATGCAAAGGTTCATCCGCTACCTTGGACATGCTAAGAGATAACTGATGCACTGAAGGTACCAAGTGACAATGAACTGTCCCCCTTTAGGACCCATTCATTATCTTTGTTCTGTCTGTGTCTCTCCCTGGACCTAATCAGTGGTGATGGATGTCAACCCTTGCTCCAACCTCTGGGTATCCAAGTATGTTCTCTCTCATTTTTCACACAGTGAATGGAGAAATGAGGCACAACTTCAGCACCAAAGCAAGCTATCCAGCAGGGACTGTAGGCTCTTTGTGGGCCAAAAAAGGCTACTTTTTGGTGTAAGCCTTTGACCCCTCTTCCCCTTAAGTGGAAGACAGCAGAGGAGTGTGGAGAGCAACTCACAACATATGCAAATTTCAACACCAGGCAAATATTTATCATTCCAGGAGACCTGCATCCATTCACGACCAGCTTTCCTCCATCTTTCCCTTCACTCACCCAAGAAGTAGCATCTCTATGTGGTTGCTCTTAAAATGGTGGCAGAAGAAGCCCCTGTGAATGCTATTATTCTGTTACTGCCTCAAGGACATGAGTGTTTGGTTAAATCTTGGCATTTCACCCTCCATCAATACTAAAATTTAGCAAGAAATGTGTACAATGAAGGCTTATGTCTTAGGCCTTTTTCTTATTAATCCTATTACACTTGTCTTTATGAGCTCTCCAAGTTCCTTTTACTCCCTCCGGGGCTTGGCTGCAAATGAGATTTTGCATCTCAGTGTAAAATAACCCAAACATTTTTCTATAAAATTAAATAAAAATCCTCCATCCTGGCAGTACATGCCCAGAATCCAATTTCTGGAGTCTATGTCTTTCCAAGTGCTTCATTGTCTTCTCAACTTCCCTTAGCTTTGGGAACATGCTTTCATTCTGTCGTGATCAATATCATGAAGAAAAGTAAGGAGCAAGCTGTAAACAGCTCAGAAGAACAAGAGGCAGAAAATGTGAGACTAAGCTGCATAATCTATGATGTTTGGCAAATCTCCTCTTATTACGTATGCCTCAATTTTTTGATGTGTAAAGTGGTAACAGTGATAGTCTTAGTCTACAATGAACATGAGTTATCTCAGCTCATGGATGTTCAAGAGTACATTGAGATTCTGTTCCAACTAATAGTATTTGTGAGTTTATTATTGTGGTTACGTAACACTTAGATAAGTGGTTAGGTCTCTGAACTTTGAATCTTCCTAGCTTTGCAAGACTGGACTGGAATTTCTGCAGTTTCCAGAAATTCCTAGTATTTTCTGTTTCCTATCAGGCAAACAAATGTTTTTCTTTAAAAAAAAAAATAAAATATTCTGTTTGACAAGAGCTTCAAGAACTAAATTCTGGTGCCAGGTTTGCATATGTCCTCAATAAGGAAGTCTCACCTGCTCCCAAAAAGCTTACCATAATGACAAGAAAAAGCAAAATTAAATGTCTATTAGCATGCTTAATGCTGTCTGGAGTTTGTGACGAAGTGCGGAATGGCCAGAAATGAAAAATAATGGGTGGGGAAAGTTAATAACATCCCTTCTCAGAGTTCTGACTGCTTTGAATTTCATCTTTTGAAGAAAAGTAAATATTGTGTGGAAAGTAATTCCTAACATATTAAGGGTCAGGAATTTTTACTGTACCATGTTTGAACAGGTTTGGTGCTCTAACATTACTCTTACTATTTATCTTTCAGCTGTAAAATCTGGATATGTGTTAGCAATTCACTAGTCCTACTCATAATCTGAAGCCTTTAACACCTGATACAGCAGGAGGATTTGGGATGGAAGAAGAAAACAAATCAAACACAACTTGCAGGGCCTTAAAGAAACAGATTTCAACCTGCTGAGCTTCTGTTCAACTCAGTCTCAGAACCTCCCCTAGCAAACTTCCACCTGCACAAGTGTATTCCTGTTCAGCCTCTGCAGCACATCACTGTTTACCATAAAAGTTGACATTTAGATATGAAAAAATCAGGAAGGAAAGAGATGATTTAAAAATAAAATGTAATTTACACTAATTATGTTGTTACATAGGATGCTCTGCAAAAAACATTAGCAAGTGAGATAATGTCAGCAAAGCACAAGATGAACTGTATGGAAGACTTACACATTGCTCAGTTAGAAAGCTGTGGCTTCCTGCTGCTTCTCATCTCTTGGCTAATCAATGCTTCATAAAGACTTTAGTACCTCAGAGTACCTCTACAGTCCCAATGTCTGCAGTATCTAAATAGGAAACCAGCGGTAATATACTGACACTCCTAACATCTCAGTGCAGAATAGCATATGAGCAGTACTCTTACAACACAAGGGAACAAAACAAAGTTGTCCTGAATCACCTGTGGCAAAATAGTCAAACCAAAGACCAGCATCATGTCACAATCACTGGCCACCCTTCATTTCACCTCCAGAAAAACGCTGATAAGGAGATGACCACCAGCTCACAGTGCAGGGGACACACTACTGTGCAGCTTGATGTCTTCAGGATCAAGGACTCCCTTTTTCCCAGTACTTAACTGTACTGAATGGGAAGGGTGACTGCCTGCCCTGTAGCTAACAAAGTCTACCATTATTAATGAAAAAAAGACTCCAGTAAACTCACAAATACTCAGATAGGTTTGGAAAAGTTGTTCTTCAAATAGCATCGTAAGACTTGATATGAGTTTAACACATCTCTCAAGTCACTTCAGCTCAGATCATCTCGATTCACATGTCAAGATCTTTCAGTTTGTTCTTGTGTAGCCTGGAAGGGTAAGGGGAGAACTTTTTGTCACTATCCCCAGCTGATCCAACTCAAGTATTTCAGAGTTGTACACAGACCACCTTAGGATTTAAAAGCTGCATGTAATCCATACTGTGCCTCCCACCTTCCCACTTTCCTATCCTACAGACTTCTTCTTCTGTAAAGTGGACCAAGATTGAAGCAACCTTGAAGATAACCAATTTGGTCATCCTGTAGTGAATGTAAAGATACATAATTTAAACTTGAATATTTTGGAGGTGCACAAACTGTCTCAGGAACGTGGGAGGTAATAAATGGGTCCTGCCTTGTATTTTCAACCAGGTTTTCTCCAATGTCTGTGCTGAAATTCAGGTGGCAAGTTGATGCCCTCAGAGTTTCTGCCATCCAAGAAGCAATCAGCTAACAAACAGAAATGACAGTAGTACTTTACATTTCACAGAGTACGAAATCTCAAAAATGGGCTTCAGCTGTGTTCTTTCTGCTTTTTTCTTTCCTGCTTTGTTTTGCTTTACAAAATGGTTCACCATCAATCTGTCTAAACCACTTCACTGACCACAGGGTCTGAGCATCTAAGGACTCTGTTTATTTGTCAAAGCTTTTATTTTTGGGGAAAAGAAAAGAAAAAGAAAAAAACTAATAAAAGTAATTCAACAGATTTTTTAACAAATACATTTGAAAATTCTTAGGCTACTTCAGTTAACCAGAAGAATAACATGAAATGATATGAGATGAATAATTTATTACAAAATATGGGGGGAAAAACCACTATGTAAATTATTGAATTAATATTATTTGACAAGCATTTGTCTTTTCCTGAAGTGCAACTTTCTCTGTGATGGAACATAGCAGCTGTTTAAAAGCCATACCAGTTTCAGGCAGCAAAAGAAGAACTGCAAGTGCTGAGAAAGTAGGAGATAGGTAAAATGTAACAATCCAGACTAGAAGCTGGTTAAAACCAGGTAATATGGCAGACGTTCCCTTAAAAAGATATGATACGATAATAATCAGAAGTGGTGGACATCTTCTCTTCTGTTTCATCCAAAATGTTTATTATTACCCAGAGTACAGTTCCTTCCTAACTCACTGATGGAGTTTCTTCCCTGCCTACACCACAAGACTACTTTCTGCTTTACACTAGCTGGATAGAAACACCTCCTAACAATGTATGTAATGAGAAATTAGCAAAAGCAGCCAGGCTGGGAGGGCCTTGAGCCCCTCTAATCCCACCCTTCAGCACTGGCTGAGCTCCATCTACATCATCACCTCCATCTCCTCTTCACTTAGTTTCAGGGCTGAGCAGCACTTGGTGGTGGTAGCCTGCACTGCCAAAAGGCACCTCACTTCATGCTAGGCTGAAGAGCATCCATCCTGCCACCAGTCGCTGAAACCAAAGAGTAGCAGCACATCAGCAGGCCAGCGAAGTCGCCTGAGATGCAAATCCCACCCATCTGCGAGTAATTTATAAGAACTGTTGAAAACTCAAAGCACAGTGGTTGTAGATGTAACATCTTGTGAGGGACGCAGCGATTATTCCTGCTGTGTAGGGGGAAGTAAAAAACTACAAATGCTTACAGTGTCGAGAGCTCAGCTATACATGCATTAGCACCTAGTTTTTATGTCAGCCATGATGAGTTAGGAAGGAAGGAGAGACTGCTTTTCTTCAGGCATATTTCTTTCATTAGCTTTATGGCCAGAAGATTGCCCTTACTCAACACCATGGAATAGCACCCTGTCTAGCTATTAGCGTGCCTCCAGGACCCGTTACTTTAAAGACAATACCAATCCCTTTCAAAAGGACAAATCATAACTGTGGCATCCTGGAAAGATTTGCTTTTAGTACCTAAGAGCAGGAGCTGAGCTGACCTGAAGTATTACAAGAATTATTTGGGGAATTTATGCTCTTGGGTCCTGGCTCCCGGTCACTAGCAGGGAAATGCAGGACTGCGCAGAAAACAAAATTTACAAATCTCTGTCACCCTATGGGAACATTGCGATACTCCCAATTTACACACGCACTTTGGATGTGTAAATATTTCAGAGCTGCAGTTTAAGGGCACCAGTGATTTGCACAGCACTATATATCACTGCTTCCCAAGGAACACAGCACTACTAGAAAGTAGCATGCAAGTCAGAGGTGGATTTAACATTAGCATCTCAGTACTACACTACAAGTTTGATTGTTTATGTACATCATGTCAACTGATTTAAAATCTATATTTACACACACTGAGATGGCCTCCACTCATTAATAAATTAAAGACAGTTGTAAACCACTGGATCTGCACACGCTGGCTTTCTAATTTACTAGCGTCTAAGTATCAGGTTGCCCACCCTTCCTAGGAAAAGACTGCTGGGAGGTAAAAAGCTAAGTGCTCCACATGGTCCTGTAGATTGTGGTTGTCTGTAAACCAATGGTATTCATGCTCCTTATACTAAATACCTCTCTGCAGGCTAAAGTCTCTTCTGTCTCAGGGGTTATTAGCCATGCATCTTTTGCCAAGATAAAATTCAATCATTTAGATCAGTTTAATGACAAGGGTTTGTTTTCCAAGAGGAAGCTGGAAACCTACTGCAGTATAGTCTTGAGGACTAAGAGTTATGCAGTGAGCAAGCTGACATCACAGTTGCCCACAAGGGCCCCTTCTGCCATCAGCTCTCCAAGCTCGTAGTTCCTGTCCTCCCTTGAGCACGAATGATGAAATATTAGAGGCTCTGATCTCTGCCTCATTAAATAGAGAATATTCTCACTCTGTCCTGACCTGTGCTAGGGCCAGTTTAAGGAGCAATCCGTCATGAGATCATTAATACAAAGACTTGCTCAGAGGGCAAGGATGTTCATCCAAAATTAAATTCTTAACCTTTTCAGGAAGGACTTCAGAAAGGGTATTTTACCTTTCCTAACTGGAGGGATCAGTTATATGTTTCCACACTGCAATGATGATGGAATCAGAGCCAAGAGGCCAGTATCATGTTGAGACTTTGCTTCCCCAACTCTTTCAGTGATGCCCAGCACTGTGTAAGCAGAAGCCTCAATGATCAGGAAGAATAGCAGTGGTCAGGAAAAAACTGAAATGAATATATTTCAAATAAGCCAAAGGCACAGGCCCCATAACAGCAATTGGGCAAGTGATAACATGAGAATACTGAAGAAAATGATGCCTGGACACAGAGAGATTCTGTAAAAATGTTAATGAGTATTTGCAATCCTTTCAAGATAGAGATTCAGTTGTCAGGCACAGTAAACTCAAAAGTTACATGACTGTCAATATGTCACTTATAAACACTTTGGAAGGACATGTATCCTTTCATATACAGAGTTACTGTGCTTGGTATCTGAGTGGTTCCTTGGTCTTTCTCCTGCTGCTCTCAACATGCCTCTCCTACAATGGGTTTTAATGACATAGCCTAATGATGAGAGTAAGTATAACTATGGGTGCAGAAGGGGCCAGGCCAGGGGGGAAGAGGGGGAGAGAGAGAGAAAGGAAACCTCCAAGACATAAGTTTCCTCCTAATAGTATACAATCTATAGTATACAATCTGCACAGACTGCTGCAGAAATTGAATGAATAATAGAATCACAGAATTTTCTCATCCTCTGTCACTGTCAAATCCTATTAAATTCACTCCAGGTAAAAGGTGCATTATCAACACTCCTAAAACTACACTATACATTGGCGTTACCATAAACAAATGAAAGAAGATGGGTATGAGAGAGAATAAAGACAAATCACAAATCATCATCTTCCCAGTGAGGCATCAAGAATATACATACTGAGGGTGAGGTGCTATTCTTGAAGACATACAAAAGCTGTATCAGGTTAGGACTGGAGCTCAATATTAACCCTCTCGTTACTGCTTTTTCTATGAATACTGGCTCTGCTGCTTCTTTTTGAGGCTAATGTGCTTTTATACCAAAGAAGATAGAGACAACTGGATTAGTATGGGATTTAGGGAGCAGACTGTGTACCGAGTGATATGACAGCAAACAACTAAATTTAATATGGCAGCTTGATCCATTATGTATTTTATTCCAAGAAAAGTCTACATGGGAATATGAAACCTGGACTGGATCTTGACTCACAGTGGACTGGGATCCCGAAATGCTATATGATGACCACATTTTAATGACCTTTTTTTTTGTCATTACACACATTTTATACGACTTAAGTTTATAAACACACTGAATCCTCATTAGAAATCATCCTGACACTAAATTTTAAATAAATATCCATAATATATAGCACTTTTCAGGCATTTTTACTTGCGAGGCTTAAAGATATTTAACTAATCAAAATTATAACACTAATTTCCATAAAGATGCTGAGCAGGGAGGCTGCAAGGTTGCCTGGTGAATCAAGAAGAGAACCAAGGAGTGCACCTATTGCTCCCATCTTGCTCAAACACTCCTATAATATTTACTTAGCTCAGCACCAGAACAGAGAGTTTATCTATTGTCACCATAAGGGGTCTGAAGTTTACAAACATAACGAAAATTCTAGTTCTGACAGTCTCAGAGGGATTTCAAAGTAGTACATTCCACTAAAGACACTGTCTGCAGATTATGGCTCTTCCTCAAGAAACTGCTGGGCGAAATCAAAGACATGCATAGATAACCATCCGAAAGTACTCTGAAACACCTCTACTCAGTTCCCCTAGATCACATGCAGCTCTCACTTTATACGAACAGAAACATATGACAGAGTACATGGCATGCTTAATATTTGTCAGCAGATAACTCCAATTACACCAAGACCTGTCCCCAGCTGGCTGCCACCAGACATATTTGCTTACTAAAGATGAAGTAGCTTCTGCTGCCCCATCCTTAGAGTAACTGTGAGACTAAGAAATATAAAGTTTTAAGTTTCATTTAAAAAAATATTAATCTGGAGAGGGCACATTTAATTTGATATCAGGTTGTCCTTTGCCTGTCACTGGCCTTATTCTACCATCTTCCCAAAGCTTTATCAGCTCTGAGAAGGACACAGCATGCAGCTATTCCAAGAAGCAAGGAGAAGCCTTTACAGAAACAGGTTTTGTAATCATTCGCAATTCATTTAGCATACGGACTGACATTCTGGGTGTCATGTCTCCCAGCTGGTGGCCAGACGCTACAGTGGATGCAACCAACTGGCCACAGTCCTTCAGCCTGGCAGATCAGGTTTCTGTGTATGCATAGCCTGTATGTTTCCATGGCTGAGGCTCAGATAGCCATGTCCAAGTCCTGCAAGCAGATGCCAGGCCAGCTGAACCACAGAGGAAACTATGCCCTGGCCAAGCCAGGCAGAGGGATGCCAAAGTTTGGAAAAGAGCACCAGCCAGCCAAGAGGATCTTACATCGAAAGTAATCAGCTTTCCTTAATGGTCGTCCTTAGTGAAAGGGGAGGAAGAACAGATGTCTTTGCATTCAAAGCTGAGGCTAAAGGACCAATGGGATGTGCAGTATCTTTTCTGTGCCCCTCAAAACTCCACACAGAAACATGGAACAATACAGCCAGAATGGCATTAGAGGTCCAGGAGCTGGCACCACACAGGTTGGAGTCCCTGCTGCACAGGGAACTGTGAGCTCACCTCCCAGAGCGACGTAACTGGCTTGGTACAGTACTAATGCCCCCAGACCCTGGTTGACAAACAACCTTTGTCTGTCACTAGTTTGGATATTTCTCCACTGCTTTGTCTGAATGCTTCTCAGTGACACTTTTTCTTCTGTAACAGAAGGAAGGTCCTGATCTTCTCTCAAACATTGCTTTAAGAGCCAGGAAACAACTAGGTAGATACCACTTTGCCTAGGAAAAATTGTCTGTGGATGTGGAGGAAGAGGACAGAGAAGTTGTTAATACACATTCAGCCCAGAGAGCTCCACAGGTAGATTTGTCTCTGCCAGTGACAAGCACTAAGGCCCACGGAGCCTTGAGGATGGGTTGCACTTAATTGCTTTGCCCAATTGCTATTGTATGGTTATAATTTGTTGCTACTTCCTGCCCAAAGTAGGACTCTGCTATCACTCTGGTAGCATTATAGCTAAAGACATGATTGCATTTCCAGACAGGCTTGTCATTTAAAGAACACTAATGCCCCACTTTTGCAAGGCGATTATTAAAGGGTACTCTGACTTTATAATAAACCAAACGTGTGCATGGCTGTAGACTGATAACATGGAACCGGCAGCGGCATTGATTAAGTGCTGCTGGCAATCTCACTTCTGGAATACTACAGGTCACCAGTGGCCATACAGGAATAATTAGTAATAATGCTTAGTCTTAGCCTCTAATGAAGAGGACAAAAACCTCTCCCTCACCCTGGCCCATCCTCCTCCTCTCCATGAATCCTTAGAGGAATCAAATGTGTGATGTAGCCATCACAACTTTAAGTTTAAGGGTCTGAGCACAGAGGAGCACTGAACAGATAATTGTACAGGTACTAACACCCTATGAAGTGCATTTATCCAGCCTTTGCAGACTGTGAGAAGCATGCTTGCCATGAGTCTTTGAGGTAATAGTGAAAAGTGACTTACGACCTTTTTCTGTTGTATAAAACAGCTCCAAAATCAAGGAACCTTTGTTTCTAGTCTGTCTTTGCTTCCCTGTATTGGCAGTTGAAGCAATCAGAAATTCTGAGCCTAGCCTCCCAAACCCACAAAAATGAGTTGTCTGTATGTGTTGAATTTGAATCATCAGGTTACATTGAGGTTATATGTTCGGGCTTTTTATCACAACATTATAATAAAAAACCTTCTTCAAGAGGAAAATTTGTCTTCTTGCTCACATACCTACAAGATGGCCGAGCTTGAAATTAAATGTGGAAGGATTAAGTGGGACTGAGGACTTATGCTAAAATTGTGAGAACAAACAGCAAAATTTCCAAAAACTTTGTCCTAATACTGAGGCTGTGGCAATGCCATATTTGAAATGGGTAATTCTTTATTGTGCTATACTTAAATTCTGTCATGCTGCTTTCCTCTCCTTGTTAAAAGTGTTCATGGGGGAAAACCTCTGGATGCTCTTTATATATAAGGGAACAAAGTGTCCTCTCCCACGGAGGCAGAATACGGTCTTGCTGACACTAAAAGGCCCAAAGTGCCATCTAATGCTAAAATAACAGGGAGTTTTACCTCTACTTATCTCTCAAAATCCTGAGGTATCTGTCCCTCAGATGAAATGAAAGATATAATCCATCACCTTCACTGCACACAAATACATAT
The DNA here is from genome assembly GCA_033558105.1 of Coccyzus lansbergi. Classification (NCBI taxonomy): domain Eukaryota; kingdom Metazoa; phylum Chordata; class Aves; order Cuculiformes; family Coccyzidae; genus Coccyzus; species Coccyzus lansbergi. The sequence goes on along the minus strand of JAUMJK010000631.1, from coordinate 815,348 downwards.
TAACTACATATCAGCAACTTGGGAGATTCCCCGCACCACCCCCACCCCCACCCCCGTGGGGATCAAGTCAAGTGAACAGTGTCTAAGAAATTTTGGGGCTTTTCCCCCAAACCCCATCTTATATCTGAAAAATGATGCCCAATAACAACCTATGTAGCCGTGGGAGCCACAATAATTATTGAATCAAACAAATCTCATGCCTCAGGAAGCAGGATGCTTTCCATGCGGCTTAGGATGAGAGCTCCCTGCCTACAGCAATACCGTGAGATGTGCAGAGCCTACGACCTCCTTCCTTGCAGCAGCTCTCACCTCACCACTTACCCAATAGGCAGCTCAATCCAAAACCCTTGGCAGGAAACTGTGCCAATAAATATACTTTCTATTGGCAGGATATTGCTCTCCTCTGAAATATCACATATTTGGCCATTAGGGAAGGCACAGTCTGATCTTGTATGTCAAATCCTTTACTCCCATGAAAAATGAAGGAGCCACTTTGCTCTGCTCTACTGTTCTCCCAGCTAACCAGCCAAGGATGTTGTTTCAAGTAAAATGCAGCGTGCAGGGCTTGCTTTGCCCTGGTAACTACTGCACCCAAAAGTGACACAGAGTGGATTGAAGAATGGAAAAGTGGTGGCAGTTACATGTGCCTACTTGCTCACAGAAACTGCTGAGAATTTTAATTTTAGCTTTCTTATCAGTCATGACACAAAAATTGTAGTATCAGTTAAGTCATAATGAGTTAGTGATGCATTTGATGTTTATAGACTGCAGATTAGTAGCAAAAGTCCAGGACTCCACAGTAGCCTCACTACATGTAGATGCAAGTTTTGGACCCAAGGCTTAAAATTCAGGAGATTCAACAAGAAATTGAAATGCTTGGTGAATTCATAATAGGAGAGATTTTCTTCTTTACAGTAACCTAGCTTTTACCAACTTCCACCAAAGGTGACCAGAGGTTCTTAACATGCAAAGACTTTTTTTTTTGGGTAGGCATTAGGTGGCCCACAGGTAGTTAATTTCAGTATAAATACCAGCACTCAAAACCTCCTATTGCAATAACTTACCAATTGCCTCACCACGAGGATGATTTTAAGACTTATGCTAAAAGACAGGAAAAAAGCATGGGGAGAGGGGAGAACAAAAAGAAGAAAGACTCAGAGTTTGGTCAGCATGCTTGATTCTAGATTTTGACCACTTTGAGACCTATTTTTCCCTCAAGATATGCCAGTTCCTAACCAGTTACAACACATCAGCAGAAAAGCTTGCAAATCTTTCAAAAGTGGACTATACCTCTTTGATTAACCAAATACAAATCCCACTCAGTGTGTTCTAACTCTGTCCTTAAGATAGATGGAGGGTATCTGAGTCAGCCTTCCTTCCACAGGGGGGTTGCACAATGAAGCAGGAATCCGTAGAACTCCTTCTCTGGTGGGTTTGACAGCACAGGAAGCCAGGGCTCTTACTGCTGGGAGTGCCACTGCCGCCAGTACCAGGAATGCCAATGGCAAGCTGTAGGGAGACTGGGTTCTGCAGTGCAGGGTGCTTGTGAATCCACATGCAGGAAGAGGCTCACAGGGGAGAGATTTAGACTAGTTCACATTGATAAATGTTTTGTGTGCTCTGATACTCCAAGAATCCTCTTTCCCCATCCCTCCTAGCCCCTCTGCTCTGCTGCTTCTCCCTCAAACCTCAGTCTTCTCCCTCCTGCCTGGTTTCATCACAACTCCAGATTGCTTGAACAAGCTGCCTGATAAGCCCACAGATGCCAACAGGAAGCAATGATGTTACAATAAGTGTCACAGGGAAAATGTCAACTGTATCATTATAATGAAGGTCATGTCTCCCTCACAGAGAGCTCAGGGCTCTGCACAATTCACATGTTGTTATTTGGTAGCTGTTGACACATGTAACTTCTGCCTTACAAGAGTCACTGCACAGGGAAGAGTGGAAAAATGCTGGCTCACAATACTCTGAGCCTAAACCTCTGTCACAGAAAGTGCAGAAGGAAACAATTAGCAAGCATTACACAGATGGGAATTCACAAGCACTCTGGTTCCAGCTCCTCGCAACAGATAGGATATGCATAGGATAACAGAGCAAATGCACAGCACATAAGCAGCCTCAGACAGCACCAAAGCTAAGCACAAAGTGGTACTCAGAGGAGTCAGGCATAAAAACAACCAGACTTCATCCACAGTTGATGCTAGTAAATGGCACTTGGATACTCCATGTAAAACAGCTCACTGCCTCCCTAATGTAGGGAATTCTCCACCGTTTAAACGTAGCGATAAAAATGATAAAAAGGAGACTATAAAAAATAAAAGCCTTGAATTAATACTCTAATGAAGTTTTATTATTTTTCTAAAAAAGATTTTGTTCTGTGATAAGGAAATATATACTCTCCTTGGCTCTGGCTCTATGCAAGGAAGTGGTTGCAGGGCTGGCAAGGGATGTTTGTGCACACATGCATGTATGAGATGAAGTGAGGTGCTATATACAGAATGCAGAGGACTTTTCATTTTCTAGAAAGACAAAATGTTCTTTCCTGCCTTCATCTCCAAACCTGTCAATATTTTGCTCAATAAGGGATGACATATTGGCAAGGATTTTCACATGCACGCATGCATGTGTGCACATACCCTGCTACAGCTGGTGGGAGAACATTAAAATCTGAGAGATTTGACTAATACATTCCATGACAAAGTGCTTTCAGGGATCCACAAGTCTGCCCAGCACTCATTTATTGAGGGAGATGATTTAGGACATCAAAACAATACTCATTGTTACATATACATATACTCATATACAGCCCTTGAGGGGCAAGAGCTAAGGTAGGGCTGGTGTATCAACACACTTACGGGTGACTGAGCACAATTTCATTCTTCATCCAGTCCTGAAAGCCAAGGGAGAAGCAAAGCAGTGGGATCAGCAGGTTGTAGCTCAATGATAATTGCATTTACATGATACTGTGTTGTAATTTATCTGCTCCCTCCCATTCCCACAGTGCCATGGTACATCCCCTCCCATCAATTTGTTCCTATATGCACTACTGTGAGACAAAACTGCTGGTTGGGCTTAACCAGGTATTTTTCATGGCAGACTGTGTCCACTCAGTTGTCTGAGGCCAGGTTACCTCAGGACTAAAAGTACACGGGAACATACACTTCCCTGAAGCATTTGTTTTATTTTAGTAAGTGGAGGAGGGAAGCACCATTTTATTCTTCCATCCACACAGTCATATTCTTAGACCCGTAAGAATTAAAATAGTCAATGTGGACAATTAACAAGCAATAGCTGAACACGTGGGCAATACACTAAGGTAATCATGCTACGATGGCCTGGCTTCAATCTTCCAGTTCCTGGTAGGCAAAGTACAGGAAGCCAGCAGTGAAAAAGAAAGACTTCTTACCATTACTTCTATTTTCTACCTTAGGATGATCCACCTCCCTTGTTTTTGCCCAGTGCTTTGGGAAAAAAAAAAAAAAAACACCTGAAACTCAGAGATGATCCTTGAAAAATCTGTCCTACACTGCAACTGAAGCCCAGCAAAAGGACAGGCAGTACAAGTTCTCTGCTGAGAACACTTATAAATAGTTGTCACATCCTAGCCCAAAAGGAACTGTACTTCAGAGACCTTCAGAGCAAAGCCCACTGAATCTCCACAAATGGTAAGTTTGGTTTGAAATATCAAATGGTCATCAACTTCTCTACCACTTGTTCTCCACCACTTCACTGTATTGTTATTCCTCCATAGTCACATACAGAACAACAAAAAAAAAAGTGTTCCCTATCTTGACGTGCCCCAAGCTGAAGCCAGTGAAGCATACTGAAGAAATAAAGGAAGAGTTGAGGCTTTCCCTCACCTTAGGGAGGAAGGTGAAAAAGAGGAAGTGTTTTGGGGGCTTGCCAGCAACTACTTTCAGCATAATGTATTTCTGAATCTAAGTCAAAGAAGGGATCCATTGTGTGTGCATAGAAAGCCTTCCTCCATAAGAAGTCATCAGTGGACTGGGTCCAGTATTATCAGAAGCAACCACTTTAGGTCCTACTGTTGCAGGTCCATTAATCTTAGTGGCTCACAGATTTCCCACTTGGCTCCTGATCTGCAAAGTAATCTGAAATGGACTGCTTCCTGCATTTCCACCTCTCCTTATTTATTCACTTATTTTAATTTGAAAGAGGATTTAGCAATTCATGGAAGTCAGCGATCAATAACCCTAGCATGAGCCAAGAACAGCTCTGAGCAAGATTTGTTTTACTATTCTGCAACTGACAGCTTACCTCAGTCCTGACCTCAGTCCAGTCCCCACTTCTGCCAGGAGCTGGCTTTTCTACTGTTCAGCCAGTGTCTCCTCCTCTACCACACTCACCCCAGCCCTTCCAGCACCTCACTTTGCCAGTTCCTCTCCCTCCTGTCCTCAAGTGTTCCTTGTGCTGAAGCTATAAAATACAAGCCAGAAGGTGAAACTATGGTTTTGAGATGATAAAATTAAGATGAGATGCACCGAATTCATTTTTATTTGCAATCATAAACCAAGCTTCACTTTACAAGACAGAGAAATTAAAAAGGAAAATGAGAAAGAGTTCAAGTGCATCAGTTACAGGTTGTTAATAGAACCAAAGTATTTTGTACTATTTATATTTTATGAAGCTCTATTGCTGTGTTTTGTGCAACAGAACATCACAATAAATGATTTACCAACTCAGTAAAGGGTACAGAAAACTGATCTCTCAGCTCAAGGCCAAAGATCCTGTCTGTGTATGTTATAGCCCTTCCCTCCAATACACTGATGCATTTAAAACTGAAGAAATCCCTGATCAGTCATGACTTTCACTTTTTAAAACTTTTGTACTAGATTTTTTTCAATTGTTATAGGATAATGTCCTTTCAGAAATGAAGCAATTCTTCTGAACATGACAAAGAACATTTAAGAAGTAGTCCATAAAAGAAATTACAACTTTCTAATGAAAAATAATTCTTTAACATCCCACATATTTGATTTTCATATTCCTGACAGAAGAAATAATTACTTAAAAGAATTATAATTACCATTACTTTTCTCAGAATTCTTTTGCAGCTGTAGAGGTTTCTCAGCCTTCAGCCCTACATCCTTTGAAACATGCCTGAGCCGGGATTTGCAGGACTGCTGATAGGTAAAATGCACTGGAAGGTGGCGTGCAGCTTTCTAAACATGCAAAGCTAGCTCCACTACCTTTCTCTCTGTTTTGCTTTTCACGTTATAGGAGACAAGCGTAATGATTCAGATATATCAGCATACCTGTGCTGGTCTATGATAACATACAAAGAAGCATGTGAGGGAAGGTGGGGACTGGCATCAACTTTAGATGAGGCAAAAGCAAATAATGCTTGCAAGTGAGCAAGGCAAGAGATTTGGGGTGACAATGCAGTGCCCACATGGATGATGACAGTTAAAACCAGAAGGCAAGACTCCTCTCCCTGCCCAGCAGAAACAGCAACAGGGACAAGGCAGAGGAGCAGTTGACCACATCTCTGGAAAAGCATGGGGCTGTGTCGGCGGCATGGAAGAGGATGCCTTGTCAGTCTTGCAGACACAGCAGAAAGTTTGACATATGTCCCTGTGTTCTGTTACACTGATCCTCCACTCTGAGCAAGCTTTGCTCCAAACAGGAAAGCAGGTATAGCAATGACCAGCAATTTTTTTATGATAGCTTCTGTCTTCTCACCACCTGGGAACCATTACAGTGTTCGTCTTAGACCTCCTTTGATATACTCTTGGATGAGTCCTGGCTAACAAGAGAAACTCAACCAGTGCAGCAGCATGCTTGATCAGAATGGGCCTGCCTTCAAAAGCAAAAGAGAGTCAGCTGTACTAGAAATGTATGTTGGAGGTTACTTTTCAGTATTCTGTTCTCCTGCCCTGACATGACCTCCACATGCAGGAAAACAAGTTGTTTTCCACACCAACATCCCGACCATGAGCCACTGCGGAAACAAGTCAGAAAAGAAAAGAGTGACAGTAAAATTTAAGCTCAGCGAGGAAGCACTTGCACTATCCAAGCCAAAGCAGTGAGCTTCAGAGCCCTGCTGTGAGGTGGGCTCACTACTACCCACAATGGTCTTCATTCATTTCAAATGCAGTTACAAACTGGTTTAATTGCATTGGTGCAGAACTCTGTATGGACCCTTACTTTAGTGTCAGATGGGTCTGGGGTTAGCACAAAACAAGGAAGTTGGGAAATGAACATGTTGATGTAGGATGTGCCCTTACCCCCACAATGCTCCAGCCTTGTTTCCAGAAACAGGCTTGCATTCAGCCAAAATAAGAATAAATATATGCCCCTATGCACCAATTTACAAAAGCATTCAAGGCCAAAGGATCTTGAAATCCAAGGGACCAAATGCCTCCTGTCAGAATGCCTGGAGGTGACTGTCACTTTATGCAGGCTCATCAGAAAACCACTAGTCTGAATGATGGAGTAGAAGCCCAAGACAGACAAGAAGGGAAGACAAAGAGGCAGCAAGTAAAGGACAACAGCTAGGATTTGAGTAGAGTGCATTTACTACTGGCCGAGCTTGTTACTGTTTTGGTGCAGTTAGCTCCTGTCTGCCACTCTCAATAAAAGTGGTATTGATTAGCATGTGACTTTATTGTAGAGAGCTGGCAGAGAGCCAAGGTGGAAGGACTCCAGAGGAAAAAGAGGATGGCTTGGCTGGCAGGGAGGGGGGATGGAGGAGGAAGAGGGAAGCTTGGAAACATAAAATCTTGAAAAGAGTAATTAATTCTGATCATTATAGCAATCTGTTCAGATTTTCAAGAATATTATAAATCAAGCTGCCTGTACCCTTCCTATTAGCATTCACACTGGGGAGGGATTCTGGGGAGAATTGATCAGGCAAGAGTGCCAGTGCCCTGGGGAAGAACTCCAGCTCAGGAAAGGGAGTATTATTTTGGCTGATCCTTTCAGACCACTCCTGTGCCCAGGCCTATGGAAAAGCAAGGAAGTTGGAGTTATGGTGCCTCAGAAGACTCATTGTCCCTCAGCCCACATCCACTGCTGTCCCTTTGAGGCTGCACGAAAGGAAAAGGCAGATAGTCTGCAAATCGTTCTCAAAGTTCTTACATCTTAACAGGAAAAGAAAAAAAAAAAGAAACCAACAGAAAAAGAGAGGGCAGAATTGAAGGGCAGAAAATTGAGGTATACTTCCTGCATTAATTTGGAAAAAAACCCCTTTTTTTCTTTTAAAAAAGTCAGTATTTTCTCTGAAATGTTTAATTCTAATTGTCTTCTTAAGGAAGAATTTAATTAAAACCTGCTTCATTAACTACAGAATCCCATTTTTTATTAACAAATTTAACTGCCCCCCTCCTTTAAACTACTTTCTCATGCATGGAGGCTTTGAAAAGTCATCTGGAGCCTTTAGGAAGAGCATAAATTGGGAACTGGAAGAGTAGTGAAAGATTATTCATTGAAATGCATGGCCGAAGGAAGTCCATCATCATCACCAAATAAGTCTTGTTCTACCATTTAAAGAAAAAAAATCTTGATTAGATATCTAATCTAATGGATGGATTTCTAATTTATGTATCTGGAAGATATGCTCCCTGTAGGGAATGCTCCCACTTCACGTCTTTAAGCTGGCCCACCTTTCAGCAAGCTGTGCACTGTCTCGTTTCAGGTTCACAAGACAGAGAGGCTACAATGAGAGACACTGGTAAAGCTCAGTGCAGGGAGCTCAGCATAGGATAGCAGATAATATTGAAGGCTGGAGCCAGGGCTAGGCTACAGGAACAGACTTGTCCACTATCTACTTAGAATTTAAAAGTATGCTTTGTCTGTTCATTTCCTTTCAAAAGAACAAAAATAGAAATATTCCTGATGTTTATGAGAACTGGCCTTGCAATGCAAATCCAGATGGTAACAAAACCCCATTAGAATACAATGGAAAATGAACACCAGTAAAGCACAGCTCTCCACTTCCCCCTTTTCAAGACTCAGTTCTTGGATTTAAAGGTCTCTTGATGCCACACACTAATTTCATACCTATCAACATCCTGACATTCTCTTTCTCTCCATTTCCACAGCTCTTTAATGGAAAGCTCTTCTGACATTCCTCTTTTCCAAAGTACACATATTTTTATATACTAGCTGTCCAGCCACTGCTCCAGGACATTGATACAACAGCAGGCTGGTTCAGTAACAACTACTTTGTGGTGCCAATTATTCCGGAGTACTATGGCAATGACACTGTTAGCTGTGCTCCAGGCCACAACTACAAGGAAGTACGCAGACAGTTTGTACCATGCATGGAGGTAGCCTTGGCTGTGCCACATGGCAGCACGTATGAGCTTTCAGGCAGTTAAGAGAACATTAACTATGCCACAGCATCAACACAACCTTTGGAAGACTGTATTACCTTGATCTTCAAGTGCGAGAACTGCCACATGGAGCTTGGTTGTCAAATCTGTTCCTTCGTTCTACCCCAACACACCTTCCCATCAGACCTTTGCACTGATCCTTCCTCCGCATCAGCAGCAATATTCAGGAAGGTGCCCCACTAGAGAACCAGCCCAGATGGCTTTACTCCTTTCCCTGCAGGCATCTGTGGCCACGCTGCCAAAGAGGACATTTCCCTGTTATTCTCTTCATTTACTAAAACATAGGTGTTTGGTACCATTTGGGATGCCTTGGGCTGCCCAAGACATCTGCACAAAAATGGTAGATATGACATGAGACTACAGGAAACCCATGCCCACCTGCATCAGTGGCAAGAAGCCACATAAGGCACTAGAAAGATACTAAAGCAAGCGACTCAAGCATTTAATACTGCTTCCAACCAGCAAGCTGAGGTAGTAGTATAGGTTGGTTCTTTGATATTGGGAGCATGGACAAACGAATCCTTTCTTCTTTCTGTGGACCTTGCCTTTCCTGGCAGCAGCTTCAGGAGACAGTTTCTGGAATATTTTTGCAGCAAAGGACAGGTAAAAATCTGGCACTATGCTCTGAGAATGGAAGATAAGACACAGTTCTTACTTAAGTAGGGGAAGAAAGTCACATATTGCTGTACGTGCTCTCTGCTTTCTTCTCTTTGAACCACTTGGGCATGACTACTGGAAAAAGGCATTGGATGGAAGGAAAGAATTTTTCTGGGAAGTCCCAAATGATAATACGAATAACTCGCTTGAATGCCTTTTACTGCTTCTTATTCTCGTGCTTCCCTCTCTAATACCTGCTTTTTTGATTTATCTTTTATTTTCTATTCTCTGTTTTCCCCACTGCTGCCATTCCTTAGCTTCATTTTCTAGTTTTGATTGCATGTTATTTACTTAGCACCCTTTGATTTGTCCCCTCAGGACTTCTCCATTCTAAGCAAAGATAATGCATATGATTTTTAAGTGGATGCAATTTTATAGAATAAAGGAAACAATCACTGTAGCTTCCTTCTCTCCAGAAAAAAAAAAAAAAAAAAAAAAAAAAAACCAACCAAAATGGTAAGTCCATCTGAGAGATGTTTCAGTGGCTGGTTGCAGCTGAGTTGATCACAAAATACTGACTGCAGAAAGGGTCAGGGTAGGAGTGCCGAGTATTCACAGCATACGCAAAGCAGCATCTTAACTGGTTTAGATCTGCTCAACTCGTATTATCTTTTGAAATGTACACAACATAACAAACCAAAATCAGCTTTTCAGTATAAGGCATCATCATAGTCCTCCTCTCAGACAAGCCACAAAACATACTAAGTTGCACTTTGGAAGCAAAACACAGGCTCAAGAAAGTAGAAGTCTAATGCACTCACATAGATGTTAGAAATGGTAAGCTAAATAGAGCTCTTAATAAGTTCCCAGCAAAACTCAATACAAAGTACTAAGTTTTAAGAAGACAGAGGCAACTAAACGTGAAAAATGTGTTCCAACCTTAAGGGTTTTACTCCTCCTTTACTACTCAGATCTCACTGACTGCCTTAGTGTGCCACCTTACCCCCCACCAGCACAGCCACTTCCCAACCACTCCACCTGGAGCTATCACTGGCTTCACCCCAAAGCCTTCCCTGGGAGAAAAAAAATCTACAGCCTTCTGAAAGTCCATAAGACAGCCGAAGTCCTTTACTGCCCCAGTGCAAGGGTCTGATAAAAATCATCATCAGAAAAAGTGAGCAGCACCATAGCCATTTCATTTTTATGCTATGTGCAAATAACAACATACTTCTCACAGATTCACACAATCATTTACTTACCAAGTAGCCTACAGTGAACAAATTTCAGCATGCATAAAGACAGCTTGCTTCTATTATGGCTGGGTATTTTTTTGTACAGACAAAAGAAAATCTACCAAGTTTTTAGATTTTTATAGTTTTTTTTAACTATAAAGATAAAATATCACAGAAAGTAAAAGACCCATAAACAGAGTAGCCTTTCTCTGTCCCTCTTTCTCACTTGCCCACTCCCTCTGCAGGGGCTTGATCTGTCCACAAAATGGCAGACTGGTTCAGCACCATGGCTGGACTAGTTTAGATCTTGATATTCTTTCAAACCTATCATTTTTATGATGCCATCTTATGTAGAAGGTCATCAATCACTTAAGTCACATGGTATCTGCGCTTTCCCCTTGTTGGATGACAGATGCTTTAAACAAAACAGCAAACATCAAGTCATTTTGTTATACAGTTGCAGGCGGCTTTTTTTAATGAGCAAGCAGTTTGGCCAGAGTCACATTTTAACTTTTAGGACTCATTTTCACAGGTAGTAAGCCACCTTTCCATACTTAACAGCAAAAGAAGAGATATTTTGCCCATTTATAGTAAAAATGCAATGTACAAACATAACTGAGTTCCACCACACATACTCTTTTTGGACCAGCTTCTCCAGTCGTGTAGGAACAAGAACTGCAGAGACATGAAAAATGGAATCAAGTTCAAAGAACAAGATGTACGTGCTTCTGACAGCACATGCTAATCCTTAGCATTAGGTCACCACATCAGCCCGTTGGTGTCCACTTGAAATCCTCTCTTTTTAATCCGTGCTCTTTTTCCTCTCCTGAGATGCAGTTTTACAGGTAGGATTTTCAAGAGTGCACAGCACTGGCTTATCTTCAACTACAGTGTGAGAACTCATAGACCAGTTGCAAATATTATTAAAATCTTTCTCAGCTTTCATCATCACCATATGTTTCATTCCTTGAGTTTCTCAACATACTAAATCCTTCCCTACCACCTTATATGTTAGTTTTCTACAGAACTTTCTTACTCAAACTCAACTGCAATTTAATTCACACCAAAATCAACAGTTGCAAAAAGACATGAAGCAGCTCTGTAGGGTACACAGAAGAACTCATGCATCTGTAAGCAAGTGGAAAATAGTTCTCAGTTTACAAGAACTGCTTAAAATACCAATACATGCTTCATTCACCACTGGTCCAGAAGATGCTCCGCAGAGGAACAGTGGCTCACCAACAGTAGTGAAAAAATAGGAAAAATTGCTCTGTTTTAAGAGAGGGAAAGAAGAAGCTGCATGGAATGAAGTGTCCTCTACCACCTTGTAGATGGAGCATTCAGGGTAGAATTAAAGGAAAGTCTGCAGTGAGCAGACAGCTGTGCACGTGCTGGCTGGTTGGCTGTCAAGCAAGGTGAAATTATATTGAAGAGACATTTCCATTGTGAAGACTTTCTGAAAGGTCTGCTGAAGCTGATGGGAAGAATATTTTTCAAGGAGATCCAGACAACAAACTGCACTTTCCACAATAAAAATACCCATTAAGGTCCATTATGGTTATTTTTATTGAGGCTAGTCTAGACATTCAAGTACTGTTTTTATTCATCTCCAGATAAATAGAGATCTAGATAAAGATGGAACCACTGCTGCTGTGAAGGGTCAGACTACATAATAGCCCAGTCATTACCCTATCTTTGACAATGACCAGAGCAGAAAACACATTCGAGCTTCCCTCATTCCCAAATGCCCTCTCAGTCTAGGCATGTACCTCTGACTCATACCCTGCGTCACTGTGTTCAACAGTTCCTTGGGTTTTGGGGTTTTTTTTCCATTAATGCATTTAATATTTGGAAGTTAATAAAAGGAATTTTGACTTATTCAAATTGATGAAATTAACTTCATTTGAGAGCTTGTTTTAGTCTAAATATAGATCTGCCTGAGATCCTTCAAGTCTACCTAATCCTAAAATGCCAAACACACTATGGTTTTCAGAAACTGGGAACACTCAGCAGTTTCTCCCAAGGCTAACACAAGCTTAACAATGTCCCTGCCTTTTAAACAAATATAGATTATGGGGTTTAACCTTTAAGTAAGTGCTACCAGCTAACTTTGGACCCCTTCAAGTCTGGAAATTGTAGTCTAGTTGCTATCTTGGCAGAGAAAGAACCTGAAACCATGATCCTGGTCTGTAGTATCTTGTCTTGTGCTATCAGTGTCCTGGTACAGAGTGAAGGGCATCTCTGAACCTGATGGATCCATAACATGGAAGTTTCTGGCTCTAGAAACAGCTAGAAAATTTTTTAAGGCTACCTTAACCTGGCTGTTTCCAGACAAGGCAATCTCAGATTGATGCTGAGGTTAAGAAATCTATCATGTTTTATTGTTCCTGCTGATGTATGACATGCCATCCTTCATCTCTTTATAATGCAGAGTGCATGCATGTTGGCTCACATACTGTCAGCAACACTATTACTCCCTCCTCCCCCAAGTCCATTTGGTCTGTCCATGCTAAAAATAATGCCCCCCCCAAAAAAAAAGATGGGCACCAGAGAGAAGCAACTTGCTGATTGGAAGACTCATGACCATACTTATCACCTTCTGCTGCAATCCATGATCATCTCAAATCAAGGAACTTCATTCCTGACTCTGGAAACCAGGGAGAAAAGTTTCAGACTTGAAGAGATTGTCTAATATCTAAATCAAAATCTTATCAGCAATGCAGGTCAAGAGACAGATGAGAGGTTTTTTGGATGTCACAGGCTCCTATGTTCTTTGTGGCATGAGCAAAAGTTTATGAGTGTTCAATGGGTGGTTTATTCAGGGAAGGACACAGAAGCCCAAGAAAGATTCTGCATCTTCATTTTAAAGCCCATTGAGGATTGCACCAAGTCTCAGACATTCCTGATGTGCCAGGGCCATCTCTATCTGGAAGCCTGACTGACAGCATTTCTTTTCTAGACAGTAAACACACACTAGCAGGGAAGAGAAGAGCTTTAGCAAAAAGTATGCACAAGGAATTTGTTCTGCTGAATCAAGTAGCAGGTGTACCCTCCCTGAGCTTACAAAAAAGCTTGCCCCTTCATGGTGTTGAGAAGCTCCAGGCTATTGGAGATGTGCCTTTCCTGTAAGATTGTTAATGCTGCTCACCTATAATCATTTAAGAGCCTGGGTTTTTTCTTCTAGGTTGTACTTTTCTAAAATCAGAGGTCTTTTATTTCTTAAAACGGAGCTACAGTGTCATGACGTCCTAATTTGTATAATTGCTGTCTATCCTAAAGTTTCCCCTGCAGTTTCAATTACATGTCTCACTTCAATTAAACTCCTTAATTCTGGTCCTGAATTGGCATATAGCATGCCTAACAGCCACAGTTATCCTGCTCCACCCCAAAGCTGGTTGCACCACCCTAGTGGGATGGCTGAATACAAAGCAGTTTGAGGCCACCTGAGACAAAACATCTCTGTAAAAATGTCAAAAATCATCTGCGAGCTACTCTCAACTTCCTTTTGCATCTGGAGGAACATGGTTTTAATCAGGGAAAGTCCCAGAGAGTTAAGGGAATGGAACAGAGCAGCAATGAAATGCCTTGCCCAGCTTCCTGGGTAAAGGAATGGAAGAGGTGAAGAGTTGGGTTGAGAAGGCTGAAGACCCTCTATAGGGACTCCAGACGATGAAATCATGTGCTTCAAGCACTGCAGATGGGAGAAGGAGGTGAAGGCTGGGGTGGGGTTTGCCACACAGGCAGTAGGACTGCTTCAATAAAGCAGCCTGTCGTGTAAACAAGATGTACATTTGACATCCTCCCCTTCGGGGCACCAAGCATGAAGCAGGCAATGTATTTCAAGCCAAACAGGTGATTTGTAGGTGCTAAGTGTTCATAAAGACAAGATTAAAGAGCTCTCTGATAGCAAGGCAGTAAATCATTCCCCACCTGCAGAGTTGAGTGCTGGGCACGGATGCTCCTCCGACCCTGATTAAATAAAGGATGGCTCAGCAAGACAAGGGCTAAAGTTAGCTGACAGCTCTTGAGTGAACTGGTGTCTTGCCTGCTGCCGTTGCAGCTGATGGCTAATTTTCTCCCAGAGGAACCTTTGCAAAGGCTGATAATTAAAACTGGTGGAAGGCAATCAGGTTCATGGGAAGGTAGACCCATCTGTCCAGTTTTCCCTAACCATGAGCCTCCTTGACTGAAAGCCTGCGTGGGTCAAAGTTGCTTCTGTTCAGGATGCTTTAAGGACTGTAACATAGATGCAAGGCCTGGTGCTTCCACTTGCTACAATGAAGGAAAGCTAGAAATAAATGTCTATTAACTTTACATACAGAATGCAACAAATCCATACAAGACCTAAGTGTCGCATGTACAGTTTTGAGGGTCAAATATACACACACATATATATGTATGCATAAATATATATACATGCACATATACCAATTCCCAAAACACCTTTATGTTTTCATAGTATCCCAAGCTTTCCCCTGGGAATCATGCTTTCCTCTACCTATTCATATGTGTGAAAATAATTATCTGAGTGTTACAATCTGGGGAATGATTGCCCAGAGGAGGGAAGTTTTTCAGTCAAAACCTTAGAGTAACAGTACTCAGGCTACTCCAACTCTTTAATCTCCTTCTTAACAAAGTGTATGTTTAGACTGAAAAAACCCCCCCCAAAAGGAAACCTTTTTTGTTTTAAATTACCTATTTTACTAGCCTAGACAGGACCCAAAAGAACTTAGTGGAAAGGAAACTTAATGGGACCTCATTAGATTGTTATAACATTTTTTCTGCACTGTGCTATTAGCTCTTTAAAATAGATTATCGGAAAGAACACACTTCACAGATTTAAATTACTTGTAGCTTTTGCCTTACCTGAGTTATTTCTTTTACTTTTTATTCATCTGGGGTTTTCAGACTAGATTGGACAGACAATTTTTCTCCCATTTCTAGATTTACAGATACTTGTACAAAGCTGGCACAGTTGCGTTGTTAGACACTTAGTGATACTCTTCAATCCTTAACAGAAAAATCTTTTTAATTGATGGATCCTCCTTTTGGAATATTTTGTTGTAAATCTAAGCAACAGAGGATTTTTTTTTTAAAGCAACATAGTATCAAGGTAGGTACTCTGTTCTTTTTGGGGAGGTTGCCTCTCTTTGTCATTGTATTGAGGTTGGAATACTCAAAGATCATCCAATTCCTGTAGCTGGAGTCTCAAATTGGATTTACAACGGTAACATTCCCTAATTTTGGCTGTGCTCAGGACTGGCCTTAGTATAAAGAGGGGAAGTCTGAGTGAGAGAAGGAACTGGAGCACTGGATATCCTGATAAGGTGCTTTACTTCCCAACAAGTTCTAAAATTCACCAACTAGCTTTGTTACAAAAGCTTTTGAAATTAGTTTGGGGCCAAGAATGTGAGTAGTTCCTCTTTGACTTGAACAGCCAGTTAACCTTTCTCATATTCCAGGGATAGCTTAAAGATAGAACCAATAACAAATTGAAAATAGGCAAAATAAGGACATAGGGAGACCTAAAAGACAAGAAGTCCCATGTGGTTGCTTTCCCTGAAAGTTATCTGCTTGTCTTGATGCTCTTTCATGTACCTAATTATCTGCACTGAAAAAAAAAAAAAACCATAAAACAATAAAAGCAGCTGCTGCTTCACAGTTCATGATGCTTTATGCTTAGCATCCTATGTCCACACTTTCCTGAAGTGGATGAAGAGTACACACAGAAGAACTAAGTGTATTTTTTCCTACCAGTACCTCCTGCTCTTCACAGTACCTTGAAACTGGATTTCCTTATGGGAACAGTAATTTCACGTTTTACAGACTTTTCAAGACAGCTTACTTCTACACAATTCATTAAATTCATAATACTACCTCACCTTCTACCAAAGGGTTCAGTCACTGCAGCCCCCTTTGCTTCTATCTCTTCATTGGTTCAGTACCCTGAGCCTGCTGTTACAACTGTGGTGCAGTCCATCACTTTACGAACCTCAGAATTTCACTGGTTGTACCCATTTATTCGCATATACAGGCACAAACATAAACTTGTTTGTAGAGGTCTAGCAAACAGACCTTGGCTGTGAAAGGAGTTACTCTACAGAAAAAAACTGCAGGATTCTTTCCATGCTCATCTCTCCAGACACTATTTTATGACACCAACATTTCTGTGCTCATACTCTGCTTGAAACTGAAGAACTCTATTGAGTTACGGACCTACATTTTAGCATTAGACCATCAGCTGACTGCTTCCTTGCGTCTCAGATGTAGCCCTTAGTAGACACTACACAATTTGATGTCAAGCTGATGTTTATCATTTTCCAGACAGCTTTGAAGAGGACTACATCTTGCTTAGGGTAAGCTGAGGTGCACCTAGGTTAGATTCTGGCCCTACTCTAATCTCTAACTAACCATTTGTTTAATTTTTACCCACATATGTGAAAATACTGGTGTATAGACTCTACCTGGATGCTCACTGCCCAGTGTAAGTACTGGTGTTTTATCACATCCTAATCTTTAGCCCTGAATCCTGACACAGTCCTTGGATGGGTTTGAACCAACACCTACAGATGCATTCACTGATCAAGAGCTAACCATTAGCTGTTTACATTCCTCCTCCTGTTTTCATGTGACTTAATTTACTTTGTCCCAACAAAGGAAAAGGAAAAGCAGGGATAAAACCAACCAACACCAAAGGTACAGAGTGAAGGATGTAACAATGAGATGGGCAAATATGGACAAATTCAGGACATCAGTCCCTCAGGTGCAAACTCTGCTCTAATATACACAAGACGTATCAGGCGAATGCCTCTGGGCACCTACCCACAAGTTGTAGCACTCAAAGGAAACTACCTTATGCTCAGTGACAGAAGAGTGTTCCCCCAAGGAGAACTATCAGCTGTCTTCTGAAATATGGATTCCCTTCTAATCTGGAGGAAAGAGAGAGCACAGGTATTAAACTACAGGCCTGTGACTGGAAACGAGCAGGGAGAGAAGGCAGCTGGGTTCAGTGCTCCTCCTTACCAAACCTTTGTCCTTCCCCTCATCTTGTCTGTGTAGCAGGGAGGAAAGCATTCCCCCTTTTCTGTGAGGACTGGGTAAATGAATATCTTTGAGACTAAACCCAGGTTTTTTTCTTGCAGTATTAGCAAGGACCACCTACGTATCTTGGATGGTTCCCTGAAAAGCCATGACGTGGGCTGGAGCAGCATGCCTGCCCCTCTGTTCCTGCACCTCTCGTTGGCACCCCCTGTGCTTGCCACCCTCGCCAGCTGCCACCGCTGAACGTGGCACTGCCAGTGCCAAGAACAATGAGCCTCCAAGTAGAGCTGCCCAAGCAGTGCCAGTTCCTCAGTCCTGCTCAGCTCCCTGAGTCTTTCAAGTTGATCTACGTATCTCCGCAATGTTATTTATCAACTGCTCCATAATTAATCAGACACAGAGCTTGGCAGCACTAAATGAGCAGCCTGTTTCCAGCACTCCCACCACCACCAGCCCCCTCCCCTCCCAGCTACCACGCTTTATCACACACCACAACACTGGAGCCTGCATTCAGTCACTCCTCATAATAGCAGCCAGGGGGACTTTTCAAATGATCTCATCTCACAGGGAGAGCAGGCACTCATTCTGCCAGACTGGCAGGAAGAGAGGAATTAGCATCCAGGTAAATGCCAGCTTCCTGCCAGTTATCCCACCAGCCACCTGGCTGAAGAGCAGCAGCAGCTATGAGACTAAGTATCTCGTTGCTCTTAGCTTCATGACCTCTTACTGCCGCTGCCACCCTGGTCTGTAATCTCTCCCTTTTCCATAAAATTACCTTCTCTCATTTTTTACCCTTGCCTCCTACCCCAGCACCTTCCCTTCCAAGACTATGCTCTGTATTTCAATGCCTTTTTCTCATGTTGTCTTCTTTTGCTCATCTCCTCTTGCTGTTATTCACTTTCTCCCTCACTCCCTCCTCACATAAGCCCAGATCAAGGACATCATATGCAAATAAAATTGCAATGTACTGGTTTCATGAGCAAAGACATAAGAGGAACCTGGACTCCACAAGTCTTTCAGCTGGAAACTATCAGATATAAACACCACAGATCCTAATCCACTAATAAAGCCTTGGCTCTGAGTCAGATTAAAAAGTAAGGCTCAAGAGACATGGGTTATGTTCCTAGATATGATATTGAGGGACTGACATGCTATTAGCAAGACATGCTGCACCTCAATTTACCTGTCATTAAAATATAGAGGACAGAGATGCTAACTGACCCAAACTGACAGTGTGTCCATTCTTGTAAAAGTACTCACACGCTCAAGGTTAAAGTGGAAGACTTTAGAGATTGGCTAGAAATTTAAAATCTCTCTCTTTTTTTCTCAGTATTGAGGCTGGTATTGAACACCTACTTTTCTGAATCAATCTGTGGGAAACAAGGTAGGGACTATAGTTTTGGGAAATTTTGTCTTCATCACTCTAGCTTCATTCAGGCTCCTTTCATGCTAAGGTCTCACCTATGGGAGCAGTGCCTTAAAAAGGCTTTTGCCAGAGCTAGCTGTGACACAGTGCAGACCCAGCACAGCCCTCACAGAGAGCCTGGGCACTGAACAAGGTCATCCACTGGCAGAGACATCACCTCTGAGTGACATCTAAGCAGCACATCTTGTCATGCCATAGCCTTTTTTACCCCAAAAACACAGGGAATGTGGATATTTTCCATGACCTCAGCTGAGCTCCCCAGGCTTCTTAGCTCTCCAGCCACAGCATGCTGCCTACCTAGCACATCATGAACACTGAATCCTAAAAAAACCCACCTTTTCTGCTTAAGCTGAGATGAAATCTTCAGATAAACACCCTAGTTTGGGCAGGACAGAGGAAAAGAAAAATTAACAACATAAAACAGTCAGTCTCTGACACATGACAGCCTTGAAAGAGAAATATAGAGAAGAAATCAGTGCAAAGGATCCTAACATAGCATCACTGGTTAATTTTTGCCCCCTCTGTTGGCTCACTGCATGTAAGTAAAATAGCTCACAGTAGTGAGGTTTACTTGGACATTGAGCACAAAAGTAAAGAGAGGAACCAGAGGGTGGCAAGAATTCTCTTGTGTTCACTTGCCAGTGCTTTTCATCCTCGAAAGCATTGGTTTTATTCTGGCCAAAGAGGTAGAGGTAGGAAGCAGGAAATAAGAGGAAAAAAATGGAAGGAATAGTGCAAAATGTTATTTATGTATGTGTTTTTGAAGACAAAGGTGAGGTTTTAATGGTAAAAAAACAGAAGAGAATTTGGAAGTAGACAAAAATCAGTAGAGAATGGAAGCTATAGAAAATTGAGCTAGTAGGAAATCAAGAAGAGAGATATAGAAAGCTCTGTTCAAAAAGCTTTGCATTTAGCACTACTATGAGGGTGATCAGCCGAATTTTTACTGCCGTTGATGGGATGTTTCTGTTTCTGACAGATTTCTAGCTACCAATCCCATACTATCCCCTTAGCTGAGGCCATGGAGTGCATGTAAAGTGCTGGCATTGCACCTCCTTGGAGCCTTCTTTCTCTTCCTCTGCAGGACTTCTGCTGTCCCAGAGGACTCTTGGAAAGCAAGCAAATAGTAGTTCAAACAGCATTTGAGAAATACAGTTTGGCCTAAAAGTCTTAAGTGAAAGGAACATTATTCAAAAAGGTAACTAATTATTTGGTGGATTAAGGCCACTGGCTGGGTCTGCAGAGTTAGCAGATGGACAAGGATGCAGTGGAGTCCTTTTTCACATGGACGGCATGGTGTGAACATCTGTCTGCTGCACACAGGAATATGTTCCAGTTCCACTTGGTCTCAAAAGCCGGAGTACAACCTCCTACTTGGACACAACTCACAGAAACCAAAACCGTGTTCAGGGGCTTTTACATGTGGTGAGATGAAAGAGCTGGGACTTGGCTTTGCATAAGGGGTTTGGATGAGCCTCACAGGGCTGAAAAAGGAAAATGGCTTAGAGAGAGCTATAAAGTCATTACTATAAAGACATTACTTTACAAAATCTTTTGTCACTAGGTTATGAGTTCGAATCTCATGCATTCTGGAGGCATATTAAAATCATTACCATTGCCACCTGACCATCCGGTGGTCTGTGTAAAGTTTTGTGGTCTTAAGCTAAATCCCAGTGAGCACATTCAAATCACTAGTACCACTGAGTATTAGAATAGCTGATCCAGTTCTACCAGACTAAAGTCAAAGCAAATTGACACAAACACAAGATCTGCCCTACAAGGAGTCACAGGTACTGGGGTAGATCCATCCACAAAAAAAAAATTAAGTCCTTAATAGGAAGGTGTTTCTATCTCTACAAAGTTTAGGACTAAATTAAATAGCCGTAGATGCGCATACTCCCTTAGTTTAAGCTTGCCACATCAACTAGAAAAATATATTATATTCCACCACAGATCAGCAACTAGAACTTCAAGTATTCCCAGAAGGGCCATTCTGCAGTTGGCACATGACAAATACATGGCAGTTCGTAAAGACATGCAACAGATTATCAGTAAAATAATCACACATTTTTCAGCAGCAAATACATAGGCTAATGGAGTTGGTTTTTCTCATGCACGGCCACTGGGGACAGTTACTGCAGAAAGATAAAATCACTGGTGCATCCTGTGGAGCAGGCAGGGTCCAGGTCCTTGGAAAGGTCTATTCAACAACTTCATGAGGACTCAGCCAAAAATGCAGGAGGAAGCCAGTAGTAATCAGAAAACCAGTAGTAATCAGATTTCTGCCCCCCTCTTCCCACATAAATGCAGTTTCTGACAGCGGCCAGTGCAGGGTACCACCAGCTCTGCCCTGATGGTACACAAAGATCATTGTCAAATTGAGTACAGATACATGCAGATCAGCTGTAAATGAGCTAGCCCAAATATTGGAAGCAGCCTAACCCCAGCAGCTTGGGTTTTCAGCAGCAGCAGTTTACTCTGCTGAGACACAGCACTAGAAAACCATGATATGCCCACAAGGTTTTGAACTCCATTGATCTTCACAGTAATGAATAAGGAGTACCCATTTTGAAGAGGAAAAGGCCAAGGAGAGTGGAGGAAAGCACAGGCACAGCACAGAGGGGTTGTGACAGACCTTCCCAAGTAGCTGCCCACATCTTGCTTCCAGTGTTCCCAGCATCTTACTGTTCTCTGTTTTGCAACCCATCTCTGTCCCCCACAACCCTGCAGCATTCATTTCCCCAGTGGGCCCAGACACATCACAACTTTTTAGCAGCCCAAACAACAAGGCAGAGGAGGGTTGTCTGCAAATGACAAACAGAATTAGCCTGGTGTTATTCAGGGCAGCAGCAGGAATCAGCACTGCTATTTACCAGGGATGCAGCTTACAAAAAGCAAACATCTCCCCATGGCTCATGGGGGCTCTGCGGTAACACGTCCTGTGACACTGAAGGCAGATAATTAATCTCCCATCACATCACCTGTCTGCATCACCCTTTCCCCGTATCTTCTTCCCTGTTCCTCCATTTACAGCCACCATTTATAGAAAGGGGGAGTGAAGTCTTATCCCTATGGTCTATTAGCATTTGCCCTGTGGGAAGGACGTGGCAATGCTGTGCCCCAAAACATCACCACTTCCCTACGGTATGGCTGTATGTAAAACAGTAGACCCCCACTCAGTGTTTAAACACCCAGCAAGTAATCCTAGATGTATCTGTAAAATAATTAAGAGTAAAGCTGCATTAGTAACAGTATTGTACATAGCCAGTTCCCTTGCTAACAGTTTTGGTGATGGTAGTTTGGTTGGGTTTAATTTTGGGGTTTTATTTCTTTTCTTTTTCACTTGCACTTAAGACCAGCACTGCACTCTGCCACGAGGCTATAGCAACTTCCTTGGACCCAGCTAAAGGTTCTCTGATACCACATGGCGTGATGTCTTTTGGACATACCTTGCAGGTCCTTACAATCAGCGCAGAGCTCTCTCCCTCAGTACCTGAAGCCACTCTCATAGGTCACTCTCACGGTGTTTGTAGTGAACTAAATCTGGAATATCTGGCATGGTTCTGTATTAAGGTCAACTTCACTTAGCTCTAGCCATCCGGGTAAAAGGTCTGTTTTCCTGCTGTGTTCTGTTGCACGCGTACAATCACAGTGCAGAAAGAATTTTAAGTTTTCAAGTAAATCTGCCTGCTGCTTTGAAGCTCAAAAGGTCAGGCTTGAGGTGGGGTTTGACACCTGCACCAGAATAGAGAAGAGGCAGGAGGAATGTTGCTAGTCAAAAGTTGGGGGCACTGACAGAGCTGTGTCAGGGGAGATCTGAACTGAAATACCAGGAGAGCTGCAGGGCAGATAGGGAGGCACTGGCAGACATGTCCAGAGGGGCAAAGATGTTTGCATCTCCTCTACACATAACACGCCTGGTTGCAGTCCCCGATACAAGTTCCTACTTCAATAAAAACCAGAATTCTATACTAATAAAGCAGCTGAAGAGCAAGCGACCCCTTGTTCTTAAAGCTGACCTTTCCCTTTTCCTGGCACAGTTAGATCCCTTTCAAGATTTGGCGTTCAAGAAGAATTTTTTTAAAACATTCTTACAAACACATTCTGCATGACTGCTTCCACTAATTGTGCAAACAGGGGCGATCAATGCCTTTAAAGGAGATTTGTGGAAACCACAAAGAGTCAAATGCTGCAACTATGGAGATAAATGCCCCTTCAGTACCTCAGCTGCTGCT
The DNA here is from genome assembly GCA_033558105.1 of Coccyzus lansbergi. Lineage (NCBI taxonomy): Eukaryota > Metazoa > Chordata > Aves > Cuculiformes > Coccyzidae > Coccyzus > Coccyzus lansbergi. Next base: position 792,457 of record JAUMJK010000631.1, on the reverse strand, counting down.
CACCACAACACACCTCCTCAGGGGAAGGTTTTACGGCAGATCCAGCTTATTATTAAGATGGGGCAGAAGTTCAGGACTGACTCACAAGGAACCACTTCCCACCTGGCTTTATTCCTGAACAGAAAGTATTGTGCTTAAAACACTCACTACAGCACCCTCTCACACTACACTGCATTATTAATCCAACATCGATCCAGGGAAAGCACACGTCACTTGCTACAGCTTTTGAAGGTCTCCCATTCTTCGTTTTGACCAGGCTGAAGGTTGCTTAACTTAGCAAGAAGAAAAATATCTCAACTCTACTGAACAGCAAAGAGATCTGAAAAAATATTCTTGGGGTTGGGGGGGGGGGGAGTAGGGGTGATTTTTTTTTTTTTTTTTTTTTTTTTTTAACTCAAGATCAGGATTTCAGTACATTCTACATTCTCCCTGGTCAGCTCTTTACATGTGAAACATTTTCATCCATCTCCATGAATCAATTTCAGCAGTGAGTAATCTGGACAGTGGTTCCTATGTTCAAAACAGATAACAAATCAAGCTATTCACAATTAAATGTGTTACCCTGCTTACAACTATTTTAAAGGCCAGAGTTCTATAAAGTAGTACCAGATGTTTTAACTAGCAGAAAGCAAAGGCATATTCCCACACAGCATGTTCCAAAAGGGATACCGAAATTACAAAGTAAAAAGTCTCAACACAGAACAAATGCATGTTTCATTTAATTTTTGACTGCTTTCCTGCACTCTAGCCACAAGCCTACCTTTCCTAGGACTCATTCCAAATATTACTTCAAGTAGATTTTGTTTTCTTCTTCACTGTTCCCTGGAAACCTTTATAAATATATTCCAGTGGTGTTTCTTAACTTCCCCTACTCAATCAATCTTTGTCCCAACCCAAATCTATTTCCTTTCATTTGAAGGAACTAACTCTGATCTAACAGGCACTCCATTAGAGATGCAACCACCGCACATTCTGCAGTCTGTTTGAACCCATGGACACAGCAAAGCAAACATTAATACTTCACTTGAAACATTTATAAAATAGTGTTTCTTACATGGGCCACATAAACCCAGAGAGGGATGATACAATATGATACAGTAGCAACTCCGTTATGTAAAAATTTACAGAAGACCTGTGTGTACATGCAGCATATAATACAACAGGGATTTCAGAGAACAGTACAAAACAAAAATAGCTATTTTTTAATCAAGATTACACTACTAAGAAAAGACCGCCAATGTGTTACATGCTGGAAAACAGAAAAAGTGACCATTACCTCAAAAGAGACCTTACATCTTTTCCCCTAAGATTCCCCATTTTGCCCTCAGCATGAACTGCTTCATGCCTGTCTCTGCAAAATTGGGGATAGGCACAGAAACCCCCCGATGGCTACTCTGCTCTATCTTGTCGTGGTGCTATGACTGCCGATAATATTCATACATACATGTCCACACTTAGCACAAGAGGGAAGTATGTCTGAAGATTTTATTGGAGGCTATAAAGTTCTGTGGGGGATTAATATCCCCAAGGAAAGAGCTGTTGCTGATACCAAGACTGTATTGTTCTATTCCCCACTACCTGCAGAGCCCTTACCACACTGTTCTCCTCATGAGAAAACCTCTGCAGTCAAGGGGGCAGTTTTAAAAAGTTTGGCCAGACAAAAAGGGAAAGATACAGCAAACTATTACCATGAAAGTGTACCTGTACTGGGAGAAGCACACATCCAAGAATTCATTCTGTTCTCTACAGTAATAAGAGTATTAAGAAGAAAAAAAAAAGCCAACACAACTAATCGTTTAGTATTTCAAAATACTCCAGTAAAAAGAAGAAAATTAAGATGGGTAAAGAAAACACATAAAAGTTTCTGTTAATTAATCCCATTTCCTTTCTGAAATAAGTTTAGAGCAAAACCCAATGGTCAATTCTCACATTATGTTCTTGGAAATCCAGTAGTTTTACATTGCTACATCTTTTCAGGAATCCAGTGAGCTGGGACAATCTGCATGCGCGTTCCTCTTCTGCCTTTCCTAGTCGTGCCCCTTTCTTATTCTTCCCTCTATCTGATTCAGTGGCTTATTTCTGATTTCTCCTGTCCTTTGGAGTTATCAGGAGTAAGACACAAGATTGATTTGCCAGGTCAAACTGTTCCTCATCAATTATAGTAAACAAACCAGGAACGTGTTTTCAAGCCAGTCTCCTTTCTTTTTCTCACACACATACACACAGATGTCCTTCTACTTTCAAGGAAAATAGGAGCTGAAACAGGTCTTTTTTTTTTTTTCTCTTTAAAGACAACAATGGTCACATTTCTCCAATTTAATAATTTGTATAGAAGGCAGCATCTCTTAATGAGAAATAATACCAGTTATTGATACAAACAGATTGGATTACAAATCCAAAATCTAAATCCACCCATTCCTGACAACTCACATTTATTTAGCTCAGAAATTTTAGTTAACTTCAAGATAAAGGGGGGGGGCTGGGGTGGGTGGTGGAGGGAAAGGAATAGCAAATTTAATCAGAAAGCAAATGACAGGCTTCCAAAACAATGATGAAGAAATAGCTGAAAGAAGGAGTGGTGCAGAACGAGAGAGAGAAAAAGAACAAGAAAAGGACACTTATCCCTAACCTTCTTTTATTTTCCTTTCAATAGCTGCTTACAGCACACCTCAGCAGCTCACAATAGCTCCAGACATCTCCATGTTAAAGTTTTCCACTGGTAGTCCCCATCCCATTCAGCAGAGGGGTCACTACCCCTCACCTTCCAACAGGGTTGCACCAGTGCATGAATCACTGCAGATGGGCAGCACAAGATGCCCACTGCTGCAATCATGTTGCCAGCCACATCAATGGCTTGGTTTTGCCCAGGGCTAATGGTGCAGGCACAGGTGGGCTCATTCTGTCCTTCCCTCCTGCCAACAAACACATTCATCTCCAGAAAAATGGACTCCTCTCACCTTCCCAAAGGACCACCAAAGACTTAAAATCATAGTGAGGTGTTGCATCTCTACTGCAGTGCATTAACATTACCTTCTATTTCTGTGCTACCAGCTTCTAGAAGAAACACAACTACAAGCACCTTTTCCTGGCTCAAGCCAGCTCCTACCCTTTTCCATGACCACAGAGCAATGCAACTGCCCAGTTGTATTTAGGACAAGATCCTCTGCACAGCCATGGGAATGCTAGTGCCATCACAAGTAAAGCATTACAATATCTCAACACAATCATAGCAGTGCTGAGACCTTAGATCTTCAGCCCTAAAATTTATGACAAATACTTTTTAATTTTTTTTTTAATGTAACTGACGCACAGGATGTAGACACCTTTCTGATAAGGCAGTAAGGAGAAGGCAGGAGCGCTCCACAGTATAATTCCCTTTTGGAATGATGAAAGTCAGCAGAGAACCAAGATCAAAACCATGCTGACTAGCAGAGAGTTACAAAAAACATTTTGGAAAAGGTACTTCCTTTGACCATCCAGGGCACTGGCAAAGGGATAACCCAAGAAACAACCACCAAATTCCACCTTTTTCCGCTACCTCTACCCAGCTGTCAGCAATCAACATGGGCTTCCCATAGCAGGTTGTCATCATCGTCATCACTGCTAAAATGATCTTCCCAACATTTTGCACTACCTCTTCAGTCCTTTCTAAGACTTGTTTATTTTGATCTCTGGCACTCAAGACTAGACTCTTGCTGTGGGCTGCTTTGTCTTGCAGTGCTTCCAAATTCTTTGACAACACTAACACCTGCCCATGATAATAAAGCTTGAGAATTTTCAGAGTTCCTTAACAGACAATAGTGAATCTCAAATAAGCCTTGGCTGTTCTTACAAGCATTAAACTAGTGTGCTATTGAATATATGCCAAAAGCAGAGGTGATCCATGAGTCTCCATATCATCTCTAAATAGAGAAACTTGTTACAAAACCACAGAGAAGACTGGAAGAGCAAAACCCTAAAAACTCAACAAGTCCTGACTCCAGACTTTTCACGACTTTTATGTCTTTTTTTCCCCTTTCTTCCTTTCATTTAATAATAAAAAAAATTAATAAGTGGAATGTTCTGTAGTAACTTTGAAAGAAGTAATTTAATAAAAAAAATTCAGAGTGCCTCAAGTTAATTTAATTCAATCCTAGGCTCATGCTGCTGCCAAATTGCACATTTCAAAACTGCATAGCCAAAGAACTTTAGGTGCCCTCTGAGAATGCCTGAAGTGTATGAAAAGGCAGGGAAAAAAGACCCATGCAAGCAAAGGAAGGGAAAAAAACCTTGTTGGGGGTTAGAACAGGAAAAAAAAAAAGAAGTTTCAATTAGTGTGCAAGTGATTTAGTGCTTAAGAACAATAGTTAGGTAGAACTGTCACTGGTATTTGTTTAATCATTTAACATCCTTTGATGGGAAGAGAGAGTTGGTCAAGCCACTCAAGAAGAGGTAAGCTCCCCAGTCAAGAATCACTAGCTTGCAAAATGAAATGACAGCATAGTAATAGAGTCCTGAGGGTCAGGGCTTCAAGCAACAGAAATCAAGGCACTGCAGAGTAAATTCTTCCCTGAGATGTATTCAGTAAGGGTCTGTAGACTAGACTTTAGTGGGAGCCCTGCGACCTCAGATGTGATCCAGTCTAGAGATGGTGATAAACACCTTATGGGTCTGATCCACTCCCACTGAAGTAAAACCTATGTGAAAGCAGCACTGATGTTGTTAGCTGGCATCTGAGGCAGCTAAGAGGCTGTAGTGGACAGATGGCAAGCAGGAAAATAACTTAGAAATGCTCAACTATAGCTCAATGTTGTGATGTCCTAATGTCCTACACAAGCAAGTCCAGAAATTAAGAGGCAGGATGCAACTTCAGTCTCATAATTTGCTCTGGAAAAAACAATACAAGACACATTACCAAGCCAAGATGCTTTTCACCAGTTCCTGTCTAAGTCCATAGATCACACTGCCACCAGATTGTCCTCCAAAGTTGTTTACTAAAACCTGTTCTCAGAAACTTACCACAACACACAATATTTAGATTACGTGTAACATTGCTTGCAAGTAACTTCCTCCCTCTAACAAGCTAAGCAGACATACCTATCATCACTTCTGTCCTCTCTAGCTCCTAGGCCCCACTTCATGCTATCCATCTGTTTACAACACAGGGGTTTAGGTGTTAAGCCCTTCAAATCAGGGAATGTTGATTATTATAAATGTGTGCCAGTGTCCCTCCATGGTCTCAAAGCTCATGAAAGGGATCATGACATGACCAACAGTAATACCAGGGGACTGGATTTGGTGACCCAAAGAGGTCCTTTGGAGCCCTGCACTCCTAATCACTAGTGCATTGCTTTTGCTATTACTATTGGTCCTAAGCTTATTGTTTACTTCTTTCAGCAGGTGATGGTAAATTCTGCTAGCTTGCTTTAAGTTCAAGGTTATGGCAGCTCTGATTCCAAAAGCATTACAACCTAAATAAGCAATACAGTTTTGACCAAAGACCTTAGACTGTCAGCTAAGAATTTTTCTGAAGCGGGATACAGGTTAAGCTGGATGTCATTGGAAAGACAGTACTTTCAACAAGATTTTTGATAAAGCCACATAATTAACAAATGACCTTGATGTTATCATACTAACTGGGCACATTTTCTATTGTAACAAATATCTCTGCTTGTATCAGGAGACTGTTCCACATTCCTTTATGTATATATATAAATAAGCAGAGTAATACAACATTGAATTTATATATATATAAAAAATTCTTATACATAAATATATATATATGTCTGATACATAAAACTATAAAGAATTAGTGCTTCCCAGGTCATACTGTTTCTTTTATTTTACACTTTATCCACTTGTTCCATATTTTTGATCTTTCAGTCTACTTCTCCTATACACTATCTACTTTGTTAGAAGAGCCAGGTACAAGCGATGATGGCTCAAGTTCTTCAGATGCCTAGGCTTAGATAGGAAATACAGTTTCCATTTACAACAAAAATAGTATGCAAACTTGGTACCAGCTTTACCTCATTTTACATAGTCTTTGCATCCCCCACACTCAACAAGCTGACCACTTGACTGTAACTTAGAACTGGCTCTTTCTGAATTACGAAGATCTTAACAATTTCCATGGACAATCAATATTATGACAACAGATCAAGTTCCAGTAAAATAGATTTATAATATACACACCACTATTTACTGGCTTTTCTTATATTTACTATGGTATCCAAAAGGGCTTTGTATGCATCTCAGAAGTTATCCCCCATTTGGCGTCTAGGGAACAGAAGTCCATATCCTCTAAGATAATTAGATACTTAATGATCTACGTGTCTATTTACTTTTTGAGGATCTTGGCTGCAGAGAATATTAAGCGACTTACCCAAATGTCATACAAAAAGGTTGTGGTAGTGCCTTAAAAAAAACAGAACTAGAAACCAATCTCCTAAATCCATATACTTTGTCTTAACTACTATCCTTGTGAATTACACTGTTATATAATGTAATTAGGAGAAAATAGCAAGTTCTATTCTAGGAACTTCTAATCAGCGACAAGCACTGCACTCCTAACGATCTCATTAGAAAAGAAATGCATAATTGCATGGTAGCACCATCTAGCAAACTACACCTCTAGCCACAGGGGCAGCCCTTTCCCAGGTAGACAGCACAACTTCGAGTGAAACCACTTCTGCTACAGGTAACGCCTGAAACACTCACAAGTAAGAAGCAATAAGGACCTGGTCTCTTCTAAACATGAGGTAAAGGCTTTAAAAATAGAAGAAGAAAAAAAGACTTTATTGCCAAGGTAGTGTTTGTGGAGAATAAATATTAAGTACAACAGTTTTATAAGCAAGGTCTACTTCTGATAGGAATACACCTAGAAACCACAGACTCAGAGGCACTTTGAATTTTGATCTAATCTTCTCAGATACATTCATATCCAATAATCACTCTGTACACTTTATTTATTCCTGTCTATATTTATCTTGCACATCTCAAAACAAGCATCTCATCGCAACACCATAAATGAAGGAGTCCAATCTTCCTGCTACATCCTCACAAGCTCAGTACATTTCAGACCACACATTACATGTTCTACCTTACAACAGTGACCACTATGACCCAACCCTATCAGAGGATGAAAAAGCATGCACCTGGCATGGTCAAGAGCAGTTACAGATGACATCTGAACTGTAAACCTCAATTTAGGTTTTCAGACTCCCAAAATGTGAGAGTAGTATGGTCTAGATTTTATATTTTAAGTCATCACTGGATATTACCTGGTACTTTCCTCAGAAGGTCCTACTTGACCAGCAAAGAAGAAGCTCCAGCAGCAGGGATTATAGTTACAGCTATGAAGTAAGAGGATGGTCTCTCAAGGTCTCCGTACAGTAATGATTAGTATTACATGGCGTGTGGGGAGACAGTTTAAGATTCTCAAAACAGACATAGTAGCTGCTGAGTGGTATTTGCAGCTCTTTCACAGCTTCCTCTACTATTGTCAGCAAACTCCTACTTGAGTGTGCTGCTCTGTAAAATGGGAATTTTACAGCTCTGCAGGGAAGATGGGAAGGAGTAAAGGACCAAAGTGAGGAGTTAGACATCTAAAAGCTTTATTGATCCTGGTCTAAGCATACCATATTATTGGACTCCATGTTAGGTCATATCTGGGAGACGAAGAAAGAAAAGCAGCTGTTAGAAGCAGCAACAGATTGAACTCTAAAGTAAGGACAGAATGTAAGAAAAATCATGAACAGAAACATTTTAACCTACGAAGGCAAGGACAAGAAGTGGTTAAGAGGGGATTTTGCTAAAGCACAGAGAAGAAAATCTTCAGAGATACAAATCACGACTGCTGATGATTCTGTTTTCCTCCTGACACAGATAATGGGATAAGTGGGCATGCATGGAAATCACAGAAAAGAGAATTTCTGAGGAGATGAAAGCCTTTCACAAAACTAGCTCCATTATACCATGTGCCTCCTGCTGGGAAAGCCTGGGAGTACAGCTACCCTCATGTGCTCCACAGCCCACAGGAGCAGCTGGGAGCTCTCCTATGCCTGGAAATATACCACCCGAAGCCCTGACACACCTGCCTATGCAAACAGCTGGGCCTGGAGCAGCTCCAAGGTGTCCCACAGCTGCTTCTCCCATCTAATTTCTTAACACACTCTTTACAGGGAAAAGCAGGGACTGAAGAAATTGGGATGTCTTACCCTGCTCCATCCAGGCTGGGATGCTCAGGCCCCAAGGCAGGAGCATGCTGAAGGGCACCAGTGTCCCATCCCTGTCTCTGCTGCCTAGAGGGAGGTGACTGAGGCTGGAATAGGTTCTGAGAGTGTCTCCTGTGTGCTACTTCTCGTGCAGGAGAAAGCTTAAAGTGAATAAAGCAGCAGCACCCTGCACTGGGCAAGCCAACATCAAAGCTCATTCACTGACTTACACAACCTAAATCTCCGTGAGGCTCCTCTTCTTCTTCTTTCTTTTCTCCCCACCCCCAGTCACTCTCACTCTTTTTTGGACGTTGCCATGGAAACTGCATCTGGTTTCCATTCTCTCCCTTTCTGTCATGTGCCTGCTCAGAGGCAGCATTGGGGAGACATTGATCAGTAATGCGATGAGCCAGCCCTGCAGGAACCAGGCTGGCCTACAGCACAGAGTAAGTAACCCCGGGGCTCCTAATCACCACCTTCCTCATAGAGAAGGTCCAATTTTACTATAGTTTGGACAAGTTTAATTAAAAATCAGATAGGATTAGGCCCTCTGAGGCATTATCCTTCAGACAGTCAACAGAAATGTCCCCATACACACAACTCTCAAGCCCTTGCATAGCTCTGTCAGGAGATGCTGGGGTTGTTCCCATGTTCCTATACATACTAAAGTCTACCATTACCCACAAAAAAGCCTGTGAGTCACTTATGTGCTATTTCTCTTTGAAAGATAATCCATACCTTACCATCTACGCCATCCACTCCTGAAGTTGTTAGAACAGTGATGTTCTTCTTCAGGTCTTGCATTAGACCACATACACTGGCAAATCTAGGGCTGTAGGATACACAAATTCCCTCAAAATCCATACACCTGCACCCTACTCTTTTGTGCTTTACTGCTGCCGTCCAATTTAGTGCAGTAAGTAACCAAAACCAGAAACAGTTTGCCACCACCCAGAATCAGTAGAACAACATTTCCATTAGGAAGAGAAATGAAAATTTCAGATTGCAAGCAACAATAGCAACACTAAAAGGTCAAAAAAGGGGAAGGCATGTGAGTAAAGGCATAGCAATCCCGAAGCAATGAAGGATAAAACAATGTTTAAATGGGGCCAAGAGAAAAACTACCCTGCGTTTTTAATTTCAGTTTGCTGCTAGCTGAATCCTTTTTCCTGCAGCCTCCTCCTACCACCTCCCCAAAGGGTACCATTGCCTCCTAACACGCTGATGTGCCAAGGAGCCCTCTGACAGCTCTCTATTAATTAACTTCATGCCAATATAAATTTTATTTAAAGTTAAAAAATCCAATTCACATTGATCCACCTTCATTGCTCTATCTGGATGCCAATCAATGCCTGCTTGGTTTTACCTGACTAGGGAATAGATCTCCTGGTTCCATGCAAACAGGAATGCTTGGGAAGTGGGAAATGAAAGTTCTGTCTTTGGGCTGCTCCCTCATCCTATACCCATTCTGGAGGGAGCTATATCAGCATCCTGTCTCTTTCCCTGATTTTTCTGCATTCTCCGGTTACTCTGCAGACCTCCTGCTTCTGACAGCATGAGGTGCTCACTGTACCAATTACCCAGGGTCCCATTGTACTAGCCTGGGAAGGGGCTTCTCTCATATGGCAGACCAGGTTAAAACTACAATGCACAGGGCTCCGTAGTAACAAGAGAGAGAGCTGAATTGGCCCCCTGTGTTCCGACTCCTGACAAGATTTGCTGGATTTCTCGATGGCAATTATCATTTCACTCTCAAAGGGAAAAGCTTTGTCTCTTCCCCTTCCCTCTGCCCCAGGAATCAATACGGCTTCAACAGAGAACAGCCTTTCCCAAACAATGCTTGCTCCCTTAGGCCTTGTCTGCACTAAGAAAATTGGTAAGCATTTTTTTTGTGTGCTTTGCAAGTAGCAAAATAAGATGCTGGGGAGGAGACATAACACATACATCATTACCTAAGGATCAGAGAGTGGCTGCTGGTCCCATGTTGTCTACACAGTAGCTTTTACTTTCAACATTACTGGCTGTTGCCAGTCAGGGCATGTGTTATAGTTATGGTTGCATTTGGCTACCATAGGTTAATACAGACCTCAAGTTGGCCTTTCTCCTGATCTTTAACATCAGTTAGTTGACTGATCTGTGACCCAGGAAGAAGCTGAAGACACATTACCTTGCTTCTTGCTGCAAGAAAAAGTGAAGTCTACAAGCAGTTTTACTTAATGCATTCTTTCTAAATGCCTCCTTGAAAAATAATCATATTTTTCTACCATAGGCAAAGCTTCCACCTTGCCAGTATGGCACTTCAGAGTCTCAACAAGCTTGCTGTTTTGTTAATGAGATTCTAAAATGTCACAGCTCAGGAGTTTCAGTGTTAGCAAGCATGGGCAGTACCGAAACAGAGACTACTTAACAAAGACTGTAGCTATCAAGAGAAAGATGGAGAAAAGAAGACAATAGAGTACCACCAGGTAGCAGCAGCCTTGGGGCCATTGTTAAAATTCCACCATTGAACTACATGGTGATATACCTGTCTCTGATGAAGTCATATCATTTCTGCCAGTCAACAAATCCATCTGGCCTAAGAGATCATGTATGCTTGGTTTCTTTCAAAGAGTACATTCATCCATTTTGGCTCAGACCAGACAGAAAGGTAAGCTCTGGCCATTCTCTGCACTGTATGTCGTTCTTGCCCTCTGCACCAAGGCAGTTGCTTGTCTGCTCACACCAACTGAGGCAGACAACATACAGGCTTAATATCTTATAATGCACAAGTCTTCACATGCACACATATTTCACTGTCTTATAAGACAATAATATGCTGGCTTACATACACCACCTTCTATTTGTGGGTGAAAAGTGAAAAGAAGGATAAAACCCCTGCCCAATGTAACCTAGGTAAGTATGTCAGATCACTTCTCTAACTTAAGTTGTGTTTATATTCTGAGAACACATTAGTGGGTATGCTTATAAACTTAATACAAGATGCAATAAGAGGAGGCTGGATACCCTTGAAATGGAGGTCTGAGCCCTTGCTGGATACTGTAAGAGCATGGCATGTGCAACTTCAGTAAGAATACTTGCAATTCCTAAGCCTGACTAACGCAATACAGTTTTGGAGCCACAGAGAAAGCAAATGAGTAGGGAATAGAAATGGATGCCAGTTAGCTTTATTACATCTTTGATTCCTGGAAAAATATGGCCAACCTGACTTTATTGTCCACATACAAATTTGGATACACTTTAGTAACCTTCCATTTGCCCAGAAAGTATTTCTGACTCTTGTGGCCTATTCACAGATGGCAAATACCAGAATTAACATCAGTGAACCAGTTTTGACACTTGCTTTTCTGTGAAGTAGAAGAAGGAGCTATAAGACATGGTAAATCCAAGTTTACTTTAGACATGTGTTCTGAATTCAGGATAGGCCAAGGAGAAAACCTTGCATTTGATTACTCTCTAGCAGGCTCAAATTTGGAGCAGGGCAGGATTTAGAAACTGGTGCAGAAAATATATTGGGGGAAGGAGGAGCTTTGTAACAGGAGTTGCTGGAAAACTCTGGAGTTTTCCCAGGCAAACAGATACATACACATCCAGCCCAAGTGGACATCCCTCTGTCTTTCCCTTTGCTTGGTAGAACAAGCAGTTTGTTTTGAGGTTCTATCCAGCCATAGCCAGCCACTGGGTCACAGGCTTCCCCGGCTCAGTAAAAGTATCTTTAACATCCAAGACCAATAAGAGCTCAAGTTCCACCTGGTAGCCATCTTGCTCCAAAACCATCAAGGTTGGTATCCAATTAGAAGAGGATCCATACTGTTCAGACCTATAGGGATACCATAGCACTTTGTACCTCAAAGTGTTTATCCTTCTGACACACCCTTCTTACCCAGCATTTTCATTTCCAGAGTGTGGATTAAAGCACAGCAAAATTAAGGAATCAAGATAACAAGACCTGTAGAAGAACAGAAAGATCAACCTCCAGCTCCCAAGTCCCAGGTTACTGCTTTATCCTTTCTCCTTCATTGTCCAAGCTCCTACATCCCAGCCTTCCAACTGTAATGCAGTTATGGATCTAACTGATACAGGAACACAACAACAAATTGTCCACAACCCTTCTCTGCATCCATCCTCCATGTCTCTCTGCTGTTCCCCCCACTCCCTTTTTTTTTCTTTTTCATTTATTTGCTCTTTGTACACTCTCCCAGGGTCTCTTTCTCTTTTTGCCTCTCTCATCTTGAAGATAGACAGAGATACACACCATCTATGCAGAACAAGAAAGAAAAGAAACATTCACAGGTTGCTGAACATGCTCATTGGAAGCAAAAAACCATAGCAAAGCGAACAGCCCCTGCCCTCACAAATTTGGCTTCAAACAATGAATCAAAAGCATTTACAGTGGCATTAAACCACCTTAGGCATTTGGAGCTTGCTGGCAGGAAAAGAAAAGGTGAAAGAGAAAAGGAAAAAGAGGAAAGAAGTGTAATAAGAAGTTAAAAAAAATGCAGGTGCAATAAGTAAACCAAAGAAATAACAGTCAGAAGGGCAATGCAGCTATGCCTTTGGTGCTCACTTTATTAAGTAACATTCCCCACACAGTCTCAGAGGGACCACACTTCACTACCACCACCACCACCACCCACTCTGACTCCCTCCTGTCACCTTTCCCCATTCCCTCAGACACATGCAGCACTGTGCTTCTCTGCCTTTACTGTTCTCTTTCAAACACACATTTTCCACTGTTTCCTCTTTTTCTCCAGCAACACTTGCATCTTAACTCCATCCCTATCTCAGGCTCTTTCTTTAACAGGCCTTGACAGAAAGAAGCAGGTTTGAAATTGGCTGCTATTCAATCCCAGATTGCTGACCTTCAGGGGCAGAGACTGCTGTATGCACTTATAGTGTCCCAATCACCACTTAAGGCCTTTTGATATTGCTACAGGAACCACATCAAAAGTTAGAAGGGGTCATTTGGGCTAATATAACCTCCAGGATAACATGGGCCAGAAAACAACTCACTCAGCAATTTCAGCACTTGGTGGAGAAAGTTGTTTGTGTTACATCATCTCTTAGAAAGGTGCCTAGTTTTGACTAAAAGGCTCCAGCTGAAGGACTGTCTACCATAAATTTAGTCAGACCAGCTGGTGTCACCCTTTTAAACTTCTGTCTCATTTCTAGTACAAATTCATCCACCTTCGTCTTCTGATTGGTGTGTACCATTATGCTTATGCCTAAAATCATCACACTGTCAGAGCTTGTCAAAACCTTTCTTTCTCTTCAGGAAAAAGTTCACAGTTTTTGCCAGGAAAGAAACTTGCTCAGATGAGAGACTTTCCTGTGAGATAAAGATATTGGGAAAAACCTTCACTTTAGGAGGTGTGAGAATCCTTTGCTTCAATGACACTGAAGACCCTAGACCCTTGCTTTGATAAAGACAAAGATCTGCTGCTGCTATCATTCAGACTTTTATTATGCAGAGATTCAGACTGGACATAAGGAAAAATTTCTTTACAGCACAGGGTGTAACAGGTATCCAAAGAGTCTGTAGAGTCAGCGAGATAAAGCTGTAGTGACCTTATCTGGTGTTGGTGGCAGACATATTTGAAGAGGAGGCCATACTTTGTGACACATCTGCAGTTCTGTAAAATGCAAGTCAAAACAAAATACTCTAGCCTACTTAAAAGCTAAGCATTTCACCAAGCTTTCTGCACAAATGGTTATCATACTAAGGAGATAGTGATTTTTCAAGGGAAAATTTGGACAATCATAGAACCAGGTTCGAAGAGACCCACCGGATCATCGAGTCCAACCGTAGAACGTTTCAAAAAGAGTTACAAATTTGTTCTTGAATTCTACTCTTGAGCTTTCCTTAGTACAGGAAAAAGAACATTTAGCTCTCTTCACTTTTGCTTGTTTGTCCTCCTGTGCCAGAAGTGTGTGGGCAGGTAGCATCCTGTCCCTGTGTGTGTAGTGATGTAGAGTATTTTAGTAGGAGTACCGTGGCACACACACTATCCTTTTTTGAATTATGAGGAAGTAGCAGAAAAGCTTGTCTTCAGAAAAATATCTAAGTACTTCAGAGCAGTCTCTATCCCACACCCAATCCCCAAGCTGCAATAACTCCTTTTCCCAGAAACTTTTCGGGAAAAATCAACACTTTCTATCAAAACTTTCAGCTGAAAAAATCTTTCGAGTTAGTCTTCTCTGTCAAAAGGCTGTCAGTTTTCCCACTGAAGTCTGGAATATATTCAAAGCAACATTTTTTTTCTTCTGTTTTGCTTTAACATGTCATATTCTACATTTTTCTTTCTTTTTTTTTTTTTTGGAATGAATAAAAGCATGCATGACAAAGTGACATTTCCACTCAAGCTATCATTTTATCTCCTTTTTAAGCTGAGAAACAGAAATGGAATATTTACAGTCAAAATGTTGATTTTTGAACTAAAAAGTTGGTTTCAAATTTCCACTCGGAAAACCTTTTTTTTCCCCCAGCAGAACAGATGTTCTCCCTCCCAGACAAGTTAATTTCCACAATACCTGTATTTCTTCTGTCCTGCAAGAGTGCTTCCTGAACATAAAAACTTCAACCTATATGAACTCATTTCTCTGTCTTGGCAGTTAATTTGGCAGACATGGGCTGCAGGGAGAGGAAGGGTACTGGGAAAACCCCTCCTCAGTTTGTGTCAAGGCTCTGAAGAGGGACTGCAGTTTCTCCCCAGCTGATAAGGATAGGACCACGGCCTCTGACCACTTTACTTCTACCACAGTGTATACCAGGCACAAGGGAGGGTGTGAAATTTATTGTGTCAGTAACTACATAAAAGTTGGGTCTTAGCCTTTTGTTGGTGCCTTTTTGCTTCTGAAGTCTGTAATCAAACACACGTGGCTTTGACAGCCCTTACAGGTCTCTAGAAAACTGTGCTTTCATAAATATATAAATGCCTAGGTGTATTCACAAAACTGTGTATTCATAACTACCTGGCTACCAAATTTTGTGCTGCAGTCCAATGCCTTAATGTCATTGTTCATATGACAGGTACAAATCCTCTTTGGTTAAAAGCAAACATCCACAACACAACTTAATACATATTACTTCAGTGCCAGGCCTACACTAACATTAGTGTATCTGCCTAGGCCTTCCCTTCAGGACTCAGGGAAGCATCTAACTTCCAAACTTCTGAGGAAAGTTTACTCTGCTGCACAATACTATATATTAAATCCTCACAGTAATGATAAAGTAGCTAGGAATATTTGCCAGCAAGGAATTGAGTGGGTGGAAAACAGAGGTTTGCTGAATTATTGCTAGACTATTTAATTTGTAGTTCAAATATGTAAAGATCTTTTTCCTTTTACATGCTGCTCACTTTGCCACTCCGGGATTCACACCTTACCTAGAATGGTCATGGTCAAGTATGGCTTTCCAGTTTGTTTCTTCTATTCAGTGCATCCCACTGTCAGAGTTCATGAAGTGCTATCCCTTGAAGGACATTTCCAAAACCCATGCCCCGATTGCACATCCACCACTCAACAGCACTCTATCCAACTTCACTGAGAAAAATTGATCAGTCCTTAGCAACCTTTCCCTGGAAGGCATGTGGAGGCAGTGCATAGTAAATCAAGCACTAGTACTTCTGTTAGAAGAACTTTACCAAGGAAATGCCTTGCATAACAACTAAGATAAAAAGCTGCATATGCAACACGTTAAGCATTAGACAATGCCCACTGGGATGTCCCTGGCAACTTCAAGGTTGCCTAGTGCTCCCAGCAAGTTGGCAGCTTTCCTCACTGTTATTTATATTGCACCTTCATTATTATATTTTTAAGACAAACAGAGATTCCAAAATTAAAAGTAGCACCTACAATGCTGAACTCAAATCTACAATAAGCAGGACCCATTAAATTTTACTGTGGGGATGTTGCTGCTACTGGATCTTTTGCAGATCCATATGCATAGAGACATTTGTTTCGTTAACCTCATGCTTTTTCATCCATGTAGCTAGTTTAGCAAAAGCGTAAGTTAAAACTCCTACTCGCCACCAATTTTACTACAATCCCTAACCCTTTCCATTTGGTTTATCTTTTCTTTTTTCTAAATTGCGTTTCTTTCCTATCAGTCAGCATGAACCTCTAGCCTATAAAACAGAACCTACCTGAAAGAAGAGACTTCTTCATTAAGCATTAGAGAAAGTTGTACAGGAAATTAAATTCAGGAGCCCAGGCCCTCATGCCTAAAGGCAGCACAGCTCTATGCATATGAGGAAAACAAGACACACAAGTCAGGGCACCAGATAAACAGGCTCAGTACATGTGCTCTTTCTTCAAAGCAAGACGGGAAGGTATCTCCTGTTAAAGTGAAATATTTTGTACCCTGTGGAAGGTGGAGGAGTGTGGAGTCGCTTCTAGCATCTTCCTCATGAAATGAGAAATCAAGATGTTTGGAATCTATACCAGGTGTTGTAAAAAAACCCTAAATACATGTGCATCATCTGTCCAGGTTAGACAGGAAGGTGGTCTGGAGCATCTTGAACAGGTGGTGGGCTAGTCCATGAGCTGTAGCGATATCTAGGGAAAAAACTGCCCTCATCAAGCATGGTATGTGGTTTTAAGTGTGGAAGTGTTGCTGGGCAGAGCTACAGTGATATAGCCTGTGACCACTACTTGCATGTGCACTAGGGATGGAGCAAGCAGCACACAGGACAGTCCCTCCTTCTGTCTCCTCCCTTGTGCTTCAGAGCCATCTCATGGAGTTCACGCAAGGCAAGCACATCTTCACTTCATGAGGGACCAAGAGACACAGAATTTCAAGAAATGTTATGCCTGATGTTTTCAAAGCTAGATGTGCATAGAAACTGTACCAGAGCCATAATGGATAATGTTCTTCAGTTAGAATCCACCTTCTCCAAGGCATGTGGGGCGGGTGGCCAATAAGTCACCAGTCTTCACAGTTATTTCATATGCCCCCCTGCCACACACAAGCACCCTCCTGTAAAACAATACATAGATCATCTCACTTGCATGGTGTTTACATAACACTGATCATCCTAGATGATAACCATGCAAATCACTCCCCAACAGTGAGGGCTCTGAGCTATAGTCTGGTTCAAGGTATTTGTGCAGTAATCAGGACAAATGAAGGCACCATTCTCACATACAACACTGAGCCCTCTAAACACAACGGGCCCTCGTAGCTATATCTAATTGCATTACACTGCTAATGGTCAAAAAATACCCAAGTAGGGTAAAAGTCCCAAGCCATGCACAAAGATGCAATCTCTCCAAGTGACCTCCCCACTTCCAAGGGGGCTAAAAAAAGTCATCTAAGCAGGGCAACATCCACACACCTTTCCATGGTGGGCTGCAGTTTTCCTTCTATGTCCCTGACAAAATAAAGACAGACACAGTTAACAATCTTTTAGTTGAGACGTATGTTTAGAGGTTACACTAAATCAAACTGAACTGGTTTAACAGTAAAGCAGAGACATCAAACTTCAAAGATAATTCTGCAGGAGGTTGCACAAGATGCAGCGGTGAGAAGGAACATGCCATGGGTGACACTGAATTAGTCTGGCAGCATAGTTTATTAGCACACTGCAACACTAACCATATACTGTATTAGTATAACAGGGAGTCTGAGTCACATTAATGAACCAAATGGAGGAAGATAATCACAGTGCGTAGTCATGGTGGAAGAGAGTGGAGTAAGCATATGTCACCCAGATCTCTCAAGCCAAAGGACACCCACAAGAGGAAAAGGGAATCAGAACACAAAAAGCTGGAAAACTATTTCACAAATCTGGGGAAGGGCACACCATTGCACATAATTCTGCTACATATCTAATAAACCCAGACCAGCTACTGTTGAAGCACAGGCTAGCAGAGGGCAAGCAGGACAGAGGCACCAACACAATAACCTGGACTGAAGCCAGCAGAAGCAAAGGAATCACCCTATTGCTCCCTGGGATCTATTGCAACACCTACAAATGGAATGCTTTCCTATCAGAGTATGGGCCGATAGAGAAGTTATTACAGAAGGCTAGAATACGGCATCTCTTATGAATTCATCAGATCAAAAATACAAGTCTGAAAGACAACTAGACCCTCAATTTTTTTAGGCCATAGACACAATTATGAGTGGAAGTCCAGGCTCATACATGGCAGGTATTCTGCTGAATACATTACAAGCACAGTTTACATTGCTTTAGCTCTACCCTGTCCTGTTTTTCTTATCTGCTTTCTTTGAGCTGTCATTTCTATATGACTTCACCACATAAACAAGCTTATTTAGTTCAGTTAAAACAAAACTAGCAGCACACATAATGCAAAACAAAATGTGCATACTCACAATTTGTTCTGGATACGAAGGTAGGATCTACAGAGGCTGAACCCTTGTAGACATCAGATTAATGTGAGAAGACTCACATGCCCAGAACATTATTTGTAGAAGTGCCTCATATCCTCTTTGCTCTCTTATGGCTGGCCTAGGGCCTTTTATCGTCACAGTGCAACTTTACGGATTCTCTCCTATTCTGCAATCTCACATCCCAAACCAAGCTGTCTAAGAAGGTTTGTGAACTGATGCATGGGGTTACAGAGTAAGAGAAGCCACAAACCTGCACAACATTCAGGATCCTACTGTCAAAGACGAGCTGCTGCATCACACAAGTCCCACCCAAATTGTAGTTCCTTTTCACTGGATCCTGATCTCCTCTCCCACCACCTCACAGTGTTTCCTGACTAGGAGTAATCTCTGGAATGTTGGAAAGGATCTGTACAGGTAATTTTGCCATGTGCAAGGCAGTCAAGTTGAGAAGGTATGAGATCATACTTCTGATGCAGAGACAACTCTGCTCTAGGTCTCTTGCAAATCTGTTCCTCACCCTGGGCAAGACAAAGGACACAAATCTAATGAGCACAAAAAAATACTTATGAGGCTGTTGGACATGGAGAAAATCAGAGAGCTGAAATACCTCAGAACTGCTGCTCAATGTCATCTGAACAGGTCTTTATGTAAGGTTGGATCTCGGGGATAGAGTAGATGGCACATGACTGGCCTCTATCCTCATTCCTTCCCTGGCTCTATATGCACAACAGGAGGAACAGCATGGGAAGTTGCACTGATCATTAGAAAGCACTTTTAATCAGACTTTCATGAAGATCACAAAGTCATCAGCTCATGGTGACGGGTTGCCAGGGACTCCATGATGAATGCATTTGCAAATATTGCTGCAGAATAATTTTCTTCCGTCGCCAGAGCACTCCAAACAAATTAGATTCCCTCTAATCACATCTCCTGTCTGTGGATGAGGAAAGATGGGCCCGTCAGCACAAATGCACTTAGGGGGTGGGAAGCAGAGGGAAAAGAGCTGGAGGTAAGGGGCTAGATGCAGCAGGCAGGCAGATCAGGCACTGGAAAGTTGTCCAGCTTTGAGGAGACTCTCTGAGCAGTGGTGTGGATACACAGTAATCCCAAGCATGTTAACAGCTCTCCCCCTGTTTGCAAGAACACAACAGGAATGCTAGACGATGGAGGCATTAAAAATTGTGATTCATCTGGAATTTTACAGTGGTACAGAATAAGAAGGAGAATAATGCCAGCATCATTTATCCCAGAGGGCGCAGCCTTCACTAAGGTTACACAGATAAGCTAAAAGCCATTTCTGTGATGAGGCAAAGCCTCTGCTGTTTTCCACAGTCTTCCCCATAACCCACCCCTAGCTGAGATACTTGAATAAGCAAAACAGAAGGAACAGCTTCCCAGATAATCCAGTTCAGGTGACTCACAAGATGGAGCACCAGAATGGGAATCATTAATGACTACCAGGTGGCCATTCTACCATGCTGGAGTCATTCAACAAAGCTGGTAGCCATTCTAATTCAAACTAAGCCTAAGAATATCAATTTAAGGCTCTCAGAGACACAACAGGCTTTATGTTTAAAGACAAACCAAGGGTGAACAGCACTTTACATTATGAAAAATGATGGTCTAAGTAAGATGTCTGAAGGCTACTATTCTTCTCTACATCACTTTTAGAATAAGTGTTGGAAGCTGGCCAGGAGGGCATGCTCACAGTGATATCATGCCCAACATCAACAATTTCCCTGAATGCATGAATTAAGGAAACAATAGCTTCCTCTTCCCTTGCCTGAAAAAGTCAAGTGCCATTGCTTAAATGATATATTGCTTAGTGAATGACCTGGTGAGTCATAGGTTATAGCTTCTGTTCCAGGACTGGACAAGTGCAAGCCATGGAGGAAAGTCAGTCATATGGCAAGCCCAAAGTTTACCTTATCCAGCTATTCCCCCAGCCTTGGCTTTAGATCCACTGTACACATTTTTGCCAAGAAACTGGGGAAGCTGAATATTCTTAGAAAGCAGATCTTTATATGTTTCCTCAGGTAGGGCGTAAAGAGTGCAACATTATGGAGAAGACAAGGATAATAGGCACATTCTGTGACTACAAAACAGTAGAAACAGGCTGAAAGAGCTAAGTGCTAATACAAAGTTTGAGCAAAGTATGTAAGGAAGGCCTGTGAGTTATCTGTTGAAAGGCTTACTCTTGTGCTATATACATATCCCTGCTCAGAGGAGCTATAGTACTTTTGTCTTCCCACTCCCTAGTTGGTACCAACATACTTTTCACAGTCCTTGTTCCTAGCAGCTCAGAAACTCTGCTAACAGCTCGCTACTGAAGGAAAAAAAATGTAAGCCTAGTCCTTGCCCCTTTTAATTAGCTTTGAGATCTGGCACCAAATCAGCTGAAACAGAAGACACAAGGTAAAGAAAAAGTCTTGCGTGAAATACAGTGGGGAGCTAGCTGTGGAACAGCAAGAGGGAAGAGAGTAGGGGATGGGGAGTGAAGGAAGGACATGGGAGCTGCCACAAGAGCAATTGGCCTTGTTTGCTCTCCTGGAAGCCTCTGCGTGCTTTTCCTCCAATGTGCACTGGATTTATATAGGGGGCAAACCCTTATGGGCCAGTGGGCTCAGAGCATGGATTGGGCTAAGAAATGGGCGAGTTGCTGCTGCCAGCTTCCCCTCCTCTTCTCATCCGTTCATGCTCTCTTTCACACTCCAGCACAGCAGGACCTTCTTATCAGGTATGATAAGCAGCACGCCTGAGCATGGCTGGCAGGCTTCCAGCTCACGTTCCAGGAGCACGGCCGGGTGCTGCCGCTGTGTGAGCACACTTTAATAAAACTCTGATTTTTATCTGAGCATTTTATTAATCCAGGCTCAGCCATATGCCAAAAAAGCCAATGCATTGAATATGCCAACACGTGTTCTCTCCAGCTTCTAATGTTGATGTACCTCTGCCCACAGAGTCTCCTCTGCTTCATACTGGGATGCATTTTCTATGCAGAGTTTCTCCTACTTTACTGCTTCCCCTTCCACCATGCTAGGGAGATGGCAGGAGCTCTCTACAATTGACCTGCCCTCCCTTCTTTTGCACAGTGAATTTGAACAGGAAAGGGGGGCATGATATGATTTTTAATTAACATGGTCTTACTGACAAAATTACTATTTTCCCCATATGCAGAGAACATGGAAAGACACTGGACTGCTACAAGCTATTCCTAAAACCAAACCAAAAGTCTCTTTCTTTTCTTATCCTTCCACTGCCACCCTGCTGTCATTCATCACCTCTCATGATACACCCATCACCCATCTCATGGGGCTAGAGGAAAGGGACAAGGAAGATGAAGAAGTTTGTGTGGAAGGAGGCTCAAGAGATGAGATGGATATTCTAAGAGCATCCATAGTCAGTTAATTTTCTCCATGCTCTGGCTGATGGATTGATATGACTTCCTAGAATAATACAGCCTCCTCTGCTGTTCTTCCTACTCTTATTGTGCCAGTATGACAAAAGGACCCAAATGTTTTCAGCTCAATAAGGAGCTACACTGCTGGGACATGTACTCACCTAAATGGAGTAACCCCTCTGCTATCTCCAAGACTGATGAGATTCAGTGCAAAAGCTTTTTTGTGAGCTGTTTTAGAGTACTAAGCACCTTGTAGGACTATGATACTGATCCACAGTCTTTACTCTTTCCGAACTGGCAACTGTATTTTGACCTTTTGTCCCTGGAGGAAGCTACACATTTTCCTAATCCACCTTTCTACAGTTCTTCTGTAGAGGTTGTCCTCATTTGTCCATCACTCTTTTATATGCTTAATACATTTTCCCTATAAGCTTCAGATCAAACTCTCCCATTCTGTATTCCAAACCCTACTCATCTCCTGCTGCAAGCAGAGGCAGTCTTGTGTCTTCCATCCCACTTAAGCCAGGCTAAATCCTAACCTACTCCAGTACAAGCTCAGAACTTCCTGTCATTCCTTTGAGAAAAGTTCATTGTGTTTTTAAGCTTAATGTCACAAACCTCCTGACGCTCCAGGATTCCCCTTCAATCCAGTTAATGGCCCCCTTTTTGGCTGTCTGATCTGGCATAACAAACGCTCAGGGGAAATCATAAGACAGACCTAGTGCTGTGCAACTGGGACTGCACCTTACTAGGCAAGATGACATGAAAACACAGATAGCTGGGTGCTACTTCCCAAGCCACGGAGACAAAAGATTTGACAAGCAGCTCAAATGATAATCAGTAGTCATGGACTTCGAAAGCAAGGACAAGGACATACACATAATTCATTCTTCTCTGTTCATTTGAGCAGTCACCTTTCAGAAGGAGGCACACATTTAATGTTGTCAATGTATTAAAACTGAAATGAAAAAGCAAGGGAAGTTGGTGACGTTCTTCCAACTCAGGAGATACTTATGAGACTGAGGTTCAACTATTAGCTCTGCTGGAGACATCACATGTGATACTGATCAAGTCGTCATTAGCTCCTACTTTGTATAGCTGGGATGCCCAAAATAGTCGAGCCCTGACTTTAGCAGGGATCATGAGATAATGTATAGCAAGTAATGACTGAAAATTAGAGTTTGTGTTCTAAAGATTCTGAACAAGGAGGCAGGAAAAACTGCTCTGGGGATAAGCAATAGAGAGGTGAAATAATGAGCTTAAGAGTGCCATGGGAATAAGATGTCCTTAAGTCCTATTCCTATTAGGGTTTTACATAAAGTCTGTATGCTCCCTGTCTCACTCTCTTTCCTCAGGCAAAAGACAGGCTGGTTGCTTACGCTAGCCAAATGCTACAATCAATTCCTTCAGCACCAATCTTTGGGTCTGTCTTCCTTTACATCAGTCAATGAAGTCTGAAAAAACCCCAGTAATCCACACAACGTTCCACACCCTGCCAAACAATCAAATTGCTTCCTGCACAGGAGCACTGTAAGTTTCAAAGGATGCTGCAATTTTTCTGCTATGGGTTTATGAATGCAATGCTAAGTAGCATATTTGTATAAGGGCTGGAGCTCAATAGAAGTTAACTAAGAATTGTAGCATGCACCGTCTAAAGGCAAAAACTGCTTGGCCCTAGGCTCTGGACAGCAAAGAAGATGTCTGTGCCATGCAGGATAATTTAACTTAGGTCCTAGAAAAAGCATGGATACATTAGTTCAGCATGCTGATCAAGCTACTGTGCCCTGCTTCCCCAGGCAGCTAAGTAATCTGATGGGACATTTTCCCACACATGGTTATTCTGCTCCCAAAATAGCTTAGGCGATCTCACACAGCACTGTAAGTTACATGTAGAGAGACTATTTTGCCTTGCTGTACTGGCATTCAGTCTTTCCACAAGAGTGGTTGTTTAGATGCAGCCACATATCCAGTTGGAGTGGATGCAATTTGGGCTCAAATATTTCTGCACTTCTGATATTAAAGACTCTGCTTCAGGACAGCAAAGAAGCCACGAAGAGTCCCCCTCCAGTGAAAGGTTAGCATTAAGAATGCCAAAGCCTTAATGAATACAGCATAGGAAATAAGACTGCTAATTTTGCCTTGTGAACATACTTCTAAAAGGACTAGGGAAGGAACAAAGTACGACCTTTTCTTAACCTTTTTAAAATAAAAAAAAAACTATGATTCTAAGCACAATGACTGGAGACAGAAGACTGCACTGAAGCAACAGTAAGAAGATGGTAAGGAATGAACAAGTATGGGTGACTGTTCCTCATAATCTTAAAACATTAACACACATAGTAGCTTATTATCAGTTTTGAAAACACAACAAGTGATCTCGAGCTCACAGGATTTTTCCTGGTAAAGATTATTACATTATGTGTTCTGGACAAAGTTTAACACCAACTGGTAGACTTGTCAGCATGAGTCGAGGACTCTGGGAAATCTACGAGGGCAATTGCACAGCTACCCTGCCTCTGCCACACAGTTATGACAAGCGCAAATCTAGAGTGATTCCAAGTGGGAGACTGTCTTGCTTTACAAGTGAATGCTTCAGTCCTCGGGTAGACATGTAGGCTGGTCACTCCAAGGATCTATTTGCAAGGCAAGTGTTTGCTCCAAGAGTGGAAGAGGCAGTATAGCATACAGAAGGAGTCCAAGATGCCTGCCAGTCCCTGCCTGGTATGACGAGGCGTGTTCGTATATGCCCCAGCAAAACAGGTGACAGCTGCTGTTCAAAACATCTCTTTTCAGAGGCTCATGCATTATTTGCACAGAGCAATATTATTCTAGATGTCTTCTAATTATTCCTCTGGATTAATGAAAACGTGTTATATTATTGACGGGTCTTTTGCAATATTTATAAAACAAGGATTGGATTAAGGAGGAATAAATAAATATGTAGAGGACGCCTAACATGTAAATAATAAATACACAGTCATCTATTTTTTTGCAAGATGGTTTAAATATATGGCGTTTTCAATAAATCTTTAATAACTCTGCAAATATTTATTTATTTGGTTTGAAGCATAAGGGAATTGCAAGAAAGCTCTGCAGATTCTAGAAAGGGCAGGCATATGGAGCACATGCCCTACCACCACCAAGCCTTCAACCATCTTCTGGCAAAGAAATAAAACGCATCCTGAGCTACTCTACATCATGGAGGGAAGAGAGAGGAGGGAGGGGACTTTTAAGAATCAAATGGAGAAACATTCCACTTAGAATCATAGAATCACCAGGTTGGAAGAGACCCACTGGATCATCGAGTTCAACCATTCCTATCAAACACTAAACCATGCCCCCTCAGAACCTTGTCCACCCGTGCCTTAAACACCTCCAGGGAAGGTGAATCAACCACCTCCCTGGGCAGCCTGTTCCGATGCCCAATGACCCTTTCTGTGAAAAACGTCCTCCTGATGTCTAGCCTAAATCTTCCCTGGTGGAGCTTGAGGCCATTCCCTCTTTTCCTGTCTCCTGTCACTTGGGAGAAGAGACCATCACCCTCCTCTCTACAACCTCCTTTCAGGTAGTTGTAGAGAACAATGAGGTCACCTCTCAGCCTCCTCTTCTCCAGGCTAAACAACCCTAGCTCTCTCAGCCGTTCCTCATAAGGCCTGTTCTCCAGCCCCTTCACTTACTTCGCAATGAACAACACGCACCAACCTTCACTGCTGCACAACACAACACCTATGCTCAGATAACCACCATGTAGAGCAAAGCTCATGATTACATTACAGGGGAGTACCCAGCCTCTATAGCTTTCTCTACCCCAGCTATCCTAGCAGCAATGGAACTACTGGGAGCTTAAATGCTGGATCTCCCAAGTCCATCAGAAGAATGGAAGAAAGGAAAACAAGAGGAGACCATTTGTTTGTGAACTACTCCCTGTTTTTCTGAGTAGTCTAGTTTTTCCAGAGGCTAATATAATGCCAAGACAATTGTCCCTTTTAAGACTCTACCTATGACATTAAACATACTGACACCTGTGTTAAAGAGCAGATCTGCTTTCCTCTAACAGGAAAGATAAACTCTGTTCAGTTAAGGAACTCTCAATATTCTGTGTCTCAGAAGACTTGGACGCAAATCAGGGTGTTCAGCCTCTCAAAGAACACAAGGTCATACAGGGATTTTTAAAATTCAGACACCCCCACATTATCAAAAAGTTCTACTTTACGAGATATACCATGTTTTGCCTATCATGACTCAGAATAACATCATGGCAGGTTACCAAAATGTGACTCTTCTGATATATGTTTGCATAGCATCAAATGCCTGCTAAGACAATAGTTTCTTGTAATAACTCAATATTATGGTAAGAAAAGCTTTAAAATTAAATACCCAAAACTCAGTTAACACATTTAGTTTTAATGAGATAGGATGGTCATTGCATGTTAAATAAACACTGATTGTAAAAAGCGAGTCAAGTTGCCGAGTTTTAATAGCTGTGCAGTAAATAACTGTTTATGTGTCATTATGTGGATTTGGAAGCATCAGCAAATATGTTTTTAATAATCAATTGATACTTAACATATAATATCTGTCTGATTAAATCAAAGGAGACTGATGCAGCCACAGTAATTACTGCTTATTGTTACAATGCCATTGGATTAGGGAAGCATATTTATCGAGGTGGAAAAAAGTCAGAGGTAGATACATATCTCCTTGCCTGTCTCCTTACTGCAGTACCTCGAGCTGTCATCTCATTGATTTCCCAAGATAAGCAATGTTCACCTTAGTCAATACTTGGATGGGATACCACTGAGGGAAACCTAGAATGCTGAGGGAAGCGGTGCTAGTAATGCAACTGAGATTGCTCTTTCATTTTCTGGAAGAAAAGCGTGATGCTGCAAGTCTCTGAGGCACAGCACCCCAGAGAGGATATTTGATTCATTTTCCCTGAAGGAAGCAATCCATAGCTCACACCGTCAGTAGCACAGACACGGGTCACCCCATCCAGGTAGACTCCACAGCATGTAATCACATTCCAGCTCTCTAAATTGCTGAAGTTTCTAGTTCCTCCCAGTTTCACATCAGAAAGGAAAAAACCAACAACAACCAAGAAAAAACCCACAAACAAACAAAACAAACAAACAAACAAAAAAAAACCATAAAAAAACCAACCCCACACCACACATCCTTCCTGGTCAAGCTACAGCAAGAAAGACTGTGAAAGCCTTCTTTCTACCTACTGAGTAGCCTTTTCTAACTTCATAAGACTGCAGAGCCTTTGTCCATCTACCCCCTTACACCTTTAGTGGGGCAGGACCAGCAGCCAGAATAACAGCCTTCTGCTTTACAGACACTGCAATTACTCTCATCAGTCCAATTCTTGACACAGCAAAGTGCAAGGTGGCTTGTAGAACCTGGGCTTCCCTACCTCTGGCTATACCTAACATAACAGAGCATTAATTGAAGATGTAGCCCGGAACTAGTTCGAAACTTTGGTCACCAGGAACAAAAACATGCTCCTGTTCATTGATAGCTCTAAAAAAACTACCCTTAGGCCACACATTTAAAGGCAAGGAAAGAAAATTTTGGTATAAGCTTTAAGTTCTTTAACAAACAACCCATGCTTATTACAAATGCACAGTGTATGAAAATGTAGCCTGTACTAAAGAAAGCCAAGGAAAATCTTCAATTGTGTACATTGCTGTGGGCTACCCAAAAGCAAATGGGACTGTGGCACTTCATCAGACACAAGGGGCTGGCTCCTTTACTCATATGTGCAAAAGCAGTGAGAACCAACTATTCAGTCAAATCCAGGTCCCAGCTTTACCAAGTGTATTTATCCTCCCTCACATCAAATCCACTGGAAAAGTGAGTCACTATCCCTAGAGATACTTAAAAGATGGGTAGATGAGGTGTTCAGGGATATGGTTTAGTAGTGAACAGGTATTGTTGGGCTTAGTCTCAAAGGTCTTTTCCAAGCAAATGATCCTATGATGCTATGAAAACAGAAAGGCGTTTAGAAACAGAGATAAGTATTACCAAGCACTTAATTCCACTGGCACCAAGGACACTCTAAAGGCCTGAAAAAAAATGAGTCACAAATCTCTCATTGAATCTGGCCCCTGTAATAGAGCTTGAAAGTACTGTATTAAAATAGATGAACCTCAAAAGTCTCAGGAAAACATCTCAAAACTTTCAGGAAGTTGTAGAAAAACATCTTCAATTCTCTGCATGTTAGTAAGCCTGCAAAGGTACATATTTTCTAAGTTATACCAAAAATAACATGGCAGAATGACAAAAAAAAAAACCCAAAAAAACCCCAAACCCTCTTACCTCAACCATATGAATCATAGAACAACCAGGTTGGAAGGGACCCATCGGATCTTCTAGTCCAACCATTCCTATCTAACACTAAACCAAGTCCCTCAAGACCTCATCCACCCGTGCCTTAAACACCTCCAGGGAGGGTGACTCAACCACCTCCCTGGGCAGCCTATTCCAATGCCCAATGACCCTTTCTGTGAAAAAATTCCTCCTAATCTCTAGCCTACTAAAAGCAAGTGAATGCTTCAACTAAAAGCAAATGAAATTTGCATCAGTACAGGTGAGTGATTCACCTGCTGGAAATCAGCTCTGCAGAGAATGACTCAGGGGTCCTGGTGGTCAACAAGCTAAATAAGATGGAGCAATATGCCAAATGTCAACAGTATCCTTGGGTACATGAAGAAGAGTGTGGCAAGCAGGTCAAGAGAGGTTGTCCCCTCGTCTAGCAAGGCCCCATCTGGAGTACCGTGTCCAGTTCTATGCTCTCCAGCTCAAGAAAGACTGGAGACAATCAAGAGGAAGGCTGTGAAGATGATTAGGGCACTAGAGCAGCTCTCTTACAAGGAAAGACTGAGAGCCCAGGGTCTGTTTAGCCTGGAGTAGAGAAGACTGAGAGGGGATCTTAACATTGTTTATGAATATCTAAAAGATGAGTGTCAAGAGGATGGGATCAAACTCTTTTCAGTGGTGCCCAGCAACAGGACAAGGGACAACAGGCACAAACAGGAGCACAGGAAGTTCCATCTGAACACAAGTTAAAACTCCTTTACTCTGAGTGTGACAGAGCACTGGAACAGTCTGCCCTGGGAGTCGATGGAGTCTCCTACTCTGGAGATACTAAAAATCTGCCTGAGTGTGTTCCTGCACAGTCTGCTCTAGGTGAACCTGCTTCAAAAGCAGGGGTATTGGACTATGATGTTCTCCTGAGGCCCCCCTGCCATTCTGTGACTTTGTGAGGTAGATGGTGAATTTGAACCAATGCAAGAGAGCACACAAACCCACCTGTTAGACTGACTTTGCCACAAAAAAAAAAAAAAAAACAAAAAAAAAAACACAAAAAGCATCACTTCTGATATCTTTAAAAAGAAACAGACAGAAAGCACTATGCCCACTAATGTTATTAATATGACAGTAGTAGTAACAATGCTACTTTGGATTCTTAGAGCACCTTTCACCCTGCAGTCTCAACACTCATTATGATAAGCTGAATAAGCATCACCCTGCCCCATTTACTACTCAAAAAAATATGCAGCATAAACAGTTTCAACATCACTGTCCACCTGAAATACTCAAGAGCCCCAACTCCCTTGCCTTAACAAGACCTTGCTTGCTTGCCTATTGATTGTCAGACTGGAATAAAATAAGCATCAAATACTAAAGTTTCAGGAACCTTAGTGGATTTTCAAAGGACAGTTCTCTTCTCCCTTGACCCTAACCTTTCCACCCTATTACACACCAGTGCAGCTTTGGACAGAGGCACTATTGGATTTTCTTCACTTCCCTCCATCTCATGAAGTCAAAAATGCAAAGATTAACACGGAGCCTGGCGTATCAGTGGCCTGTGGTGGTAAATGGCATCTTGGCAAGAAGCAGAGCACACCTCAACAGCACTAGCATTTTTTTTTTTCTGTAAGCACTGAAATTAGACACACCTATTTTTCAGAGGCTTGGTGTGTGTTGTATATGGGGCTATTTGGGATGATGCTGTTTGGGGGTGGGGGGAGGGTGGGGAGGTGTTTTTAAGAATTTGTGGGGTAAAAAGTCTCCTAGAGAAGCTTTTCCCACTACTTGGACATTGATAAGATTTCTTCCGGAGCAAGTCTGTTGTCCAGACACATAGCTGAGTTTATATAACTGCAGAACTAGCACAAGATCACTTTCCTCCCATTTTCATAAAAACCAGAAAGAAAAAAAACAAACCACTATAAAATGCCTTAGAGATTTCAATTCAGTTGAAATCAGTCAAGACATTCAGTAATTACAGAAGACTGAAAGACAGTCAGACATTGTGCTCATAGAAGTTATGTTTGTGTGAAACCAGGTTAAGAAACAGGGGACAAGAAAAACTAGAAGTCATATTAGCTGAAAGGTTTACTTGGGAAAAAAAGCAGTAGAACACAGACCGCTTTATTATCTGAATAGTAGTGTGTAAATTAATGGAGCTACTCCACAAAACAAGGACTGCAGCATTAGGCCTAGAGAAGGGCTTCTTCCATTCTTCTGCTGAGATGTGAAGCTAACTCTGTCAGCTCTAAGGCCATCACCAGTAATAAGATCAAGCCAATACAAAAGAGGAGTTGAGAAAACAGCTTGTCCCAGCTGCAGCATCAGGCAAATAATCCAGCTGCAAGCCTTGTCACACACGATCTGTCAATAGCGGAGGGAGGAGGTAAACCTTCCTCTTTCTGGAGAGCCCATCCCAACTATCACACTCCTCATCCCCATTCCAAGCCTGGCCAGCCTTGCCAGCTGCACAGCCCTGCAATCACAAATAAGAGCTCACAGAGGAGTAGCTGGGAAGCCGACTGGTTTATTTTATTGTTTTGCAACTTCTTATTTATGAAAATGCTCCGAGAGCCTGGATGTGGATCAAGTTTTGCTGCTCAATATTTATTAGAGTCTCACCTGCCTCACCAAAATGGGAACTGCACACACTTTGATTAATGGATTGGAAAAAAAGAAATGTATAGTGTCCCTGTCGCCTTGGTAAGCACCTCCCCATATCTTGTGCCAAGAGGCTATTTTACAGCATCACACTCCTCAGTGAATCTCTGCTGATTGCTTGCTGCCTCCCTACAGCAGCACTCTGCTCAGAGGTGTGGGGTGGCACTGTGTTTTATCCTGTAGCTGGAGGTGGAAGATCACTGTGGTGCTATGTCAAGTAGAAATAGGCCCTCTCTGAACAGCAATAAAAGCACTGACTTAAAATATCACCCCAATGGCAGCTGCAGGTTGGGGAATAAACTAACTTCTTTTCTGTACTTCGAGAGCACCCACAAGCACCAAATAGGGATTTCTCTGACTGTGGCCTGACTGTCTCCCAAGGTGACAGCTGTATTGTCTTTGAAGGCTGAGCAGATTTAGCAGATGCCTGTAGACTCAGGCAGCTCCAGAAGCTGCATCCTGTAAAGTACAATGGATAGCCATGCCCTGTCCTGCCTTTCTTCATCAGCCACCTCTTGAAATCAAACTTATGCCAGCCTGCTGGTTTTGAGCTAAACAGAGTTTTGCTCCAGTATGAGGCTGCAAGATGTTTGTATTTTGCTACTGGTCAGCCAAGAGACACTGCTGAAGCTCAGACCCATGGAACACACAGACCCTACACAGTCTGTTTTGCAGCAGGAATCTCTCCTGTCTCTGTGGTGACATGTTCCAAGAGCTCAGCATTTTGAGGTACAGCAAAAATACGGCTACCAACAGCTGACATCCCACAGCTGTTAGCTATGCAAGAATTCTGGCATATGATCCAGTCAGTCAAGGCTCCTCCTGCCACAATACCCAGGGACCACCAATTCAATGTATACCTTATGTATGCTAAAGTGACACAAAGTTTTCCTCAGTGGTGAAAGCAGAGAGTCAGTGTGGGTCCCAAGACATTTATTTGCTCTTTAAAGCCTCCTACACGTGCTTGCCACATCATATATTTCAGCTGCATGCTGCACTGCAACTCTCGCCATCAGATCAAGCAGCACTAGCCTGAGGAAGCCAGAAAGGGGGCAAGAGTGGAGCATATTACCTCTATGAGAGGGCAGATCCATGCATACTCATACAGGTAACTTCTTGTACGTGTTGGAAAGTAAGTCCTTCATAATGAAAAGCCCCGCTATCTCAACATTCTTAACCAGTTCATCTTCTCTTGACTGGTACAGAACTGTGCCTTGGAGATACCTGGAGTCTGTGCAGTTATTTAAACCTGCACATTGTAATCTTTTATCTTTACATTTCAAATAATAACCTTTCTGCTCCAGTGGAAGTGAGTAAGTACCAGCACTTGCTAGAGCCAGGCACAGAGGGGGCCAATTCTGTAATGGTCTTGCACACACACTAAGGCAAACCTCAGGCTTTGCCTTTAAGACATTCACTTCACGTCTGCCTAGAAAACCATAACCCTTCACTCCTCTCATGGAAACCTTCCACATAAAACACATCTGTGCTCACATACACAGATTACTCAAGCTGCAGACTCCCCACACCAGCTCTGCCACTGTCCCCCCACTTCTTGCCCCACAGCCCCCATAGCTGGGGGTTCCTCACACTCAGCTCTGCCAGCCTCTTTTAGTCTCTACTTTCTTATTTCCATTTTTCTATTTCTACATTTTCCAAGACATCTCACACATGTCCTGCGCCTTGTCTCCTTGTAATTTCATCAAGGGAGGTTCATTAGCAAGGCTCTGTACATGATATCTCCCTGGGATTGAGGTATCATCACCCAACTCTCCTCACTTCTGGAATTTTGGAGAGCATGCCCAGCACAAGGCAGTACTTCAGCTGTCAGATTAAGCTTCTGATGGGTCATTCTCATCCCTTTCTGGGGATATCCAAGTACTGAGTATGCACGATCCCAAAGGGCCCTGATAGGATTCGGCTAGACTTCAGTTAATTGCTACTGCAAATTAGGTCTCAACCCATTTGTCCTAACCACATGATGGATGAGACTGCATGTTATGGTTGCTTCTAAAGTCTACATTTTTATCAAAAGATTGGCAGACCGTGGAGACCTTCTGAGATAAAAGGGGCCTTCTGCTTCCCAAGTCCCCTTTCCCTACTCATTCCTTCTCCCAGTTTTTGTATTCATCTTAGGACCTCCACAAGCATCTGGAGGAATTAATTTCCTTCTCAGCCCGCCCCTCCTTCTCCTGAAGAAAAACTAGAGCTGGATTTTCCAAGTTGGATTCACAGGAGAAATATGAAAGCTAACGGCTCACAATATAAATAAACATGCAATGGGAACACAAGAGGCAAAACACAGAGGCCCAACGCAGACGAGAGAGACAATACAGCATAACAAATAGCAAGCTGTGCTCTGCCTGTGGCATTTTCCAGCTACATCAATAATTATATAATACAACATCGCCAATTTCTCAGGCACAGATCAATACTGACTGTGGTGCCACTCTGCTCTGTGGCAGGTTGGGGACAGAGGGACCCTTTACAAGCCCCTGCTTTGCCAGTGCTGGGGATCAATAATTGCATTTTGCAGGCCGTGCCAAGGGCTAGGGAAACAGTAAGCACTCTTTGGGCTAAAGACACAGGGGTCTGCCCATGGTGCTTGACATTGCCAGCATTGGTGAGAAATGGTTTGCTATTTTTTCCAACTACCTGCAGAAGATATAACCTGGGTACTGCTTCGCATAGGTGCTGCTGTGCTTCGCAATAGGTTGAAAGAGGATTCATCCCACGAAGATCTTGCATGCTGCAAACTTACTCAGCAGGAAAGGATTCTGCTGTCAAGTGTAAAGGTATGAATGCATCCACTTGTCAGGCCTTCCAGCACAGCAATTAGAGGACACAGTACAATTAGACACATTCATATTCTTCATAACAAAAAATATAATTCTCTAAGCACTGCAGAGAGGATGCTAAAAATAAGTAGAAAAAACAGAACAATTTTGTGGACAGAGCATAATGAGTGCCTCTGTTTTAAAGAGGAGAGTTCTGCAATCCCTTCCCAAATTCCCATTTTAAGTGTACAGTAATGAAACAGTGCTGGAAGGGGGAAAAAGGGGGAAAATAAATGAAGGAAACATTGAGAACAACAACCACCACCACCCTCCTTTCTATTGTTAGCTGGCTTAGGACTCCTACGAAGAGCAAGCCTGAAATTTCCAACCATTAATACTATTATATAAAGGCTAGCCTGAGTCAAGTAGTAGAAGCTATGCCTGACCCATGCAACTTCCCACAGACAGCAATTACCTCTAAAAGCTTCCCATGCTAAACTTCATTAAATTGAAAGAGACATTTGGAAACGTGAATTGATTTGTTTGTTTGTTTTTTCAGGAAAGTGGGTCTTTTGGGCTAGAACTGACCAATGGGAAAAAAAAAAAAACCCACCACCAAAACCAAGCCAAAACCAGCCCCCAATATCAACAACCAGAAGATGTGAATGGTGCATTCTTGCTCTATGCAATTTAAAAGTAAAGTAATTTTGCTTGCAGCATATGTTATTATTTTATTCAGTTGCAAGCTGTCTCTGGTCAGGTTTTGTCTTGTATTTATTAGACAAGCTTTCTGACACCACTACATAAAATGTCAAGTAATATAATTGGGCCCTAGTCCTACAAGGCCTTCCTTCAGACAGAACTCATGTCATTGGGAATTCCAACTGATTTCCCTACTGGAAGTCTAGATTAAAGGTCTTCCTACTGCAAATATTGAAAAACTCATAATACTGACACACTCATCTTGCCAATCAAAGAGTAATACAAAAACAGAAGTGACTCTGAAAGACATCATCTTAACCAGAAAGAAATCCCTAAATTAATAAAATAAAACACACTTGCATCCACTGGCATATGAAAATTTATGGCATATTTCACTATCACTACAGTCACACAGGTAAGTGCTCGAGTGTCACCATGAATAGACTACAGTATAAAATCTACAGTGTAAAGAAGGATACTGCCCTTATAACTCCAGTTACAGCCAGAAGTAGAGGTCTGCTCATCCCTCTCTGGGAGGACGCACAAATCTGTAACTAGATATCTTGGCTGAACTAGGTGTTATATAAATACCTAGTAAGAGGTAATTGCTACATAAGGCTCCATAATTTGCAAAGACAGAGATGCACAGGAAGATAAAGAATGAGTGAAATTGCAATCAAGATGGTGTGGCTATAAATGTTTTCCCAGCTGCATAATACATTACCTTTGCTGCAACTGGTACTTCCACATGAACTTTGATCATGTGAACGGATCAGAAATGTACGCTTCCAGTTTGTGTAAGGGTTAGTGAAAACATGAAGGACTGTTGATTTTAGGATTGATCTTTCCTCCATTAACAGTTATTAGTAGCTATAATGCATTTACAGAGATCCACTATATAGAGAGAATCTAGTATTCATGGAACAAATGCATGGGTATTATCTTCCCAGTACTGATTAAAGATGGAGGTCAAGAGAAAGCAAAGCAACCTACTCAAGGTTGCAAGCAAGCCTGTAGTAGATTGAGGCAGTAGAACTGAACCTTTGGACTCCTAGTCAAATACCTTTCCTTTCTGGCAGATACACCAGGAGAGCGATGGAATAAGTTAAAAGTGATAGGTGGGTTACTGCAGCCCAGCTGATCAACAGTATCATGTTAAGCCATAGAAACCAGACTTTCAGATCTGTGCCTGTACACTGGAGTGGCTGCTCTTTATCTAGTTTTTTTTCTACTATCAATTCAATGCAGTTCAGAGCCACTAGATTCAAACTGAACCAAAATACCCTGCTTGGGCCCAGGACATACATATGATTATTTACAGAAATTTTCCTGGAGAAAATGTGTGGGTAGAGAGAACCTAAATATTTGTCAGATAGAGAAAAAAAGGTAGTTCAACACATCTTGTACTGGCATGATGATCTGGGTTTGCTGTTTGCCTCTCCCTGTCATCTAATCAAGTCCCATTGGAAGACTTTTATGCAAAGACTCTCCATTGCATGCTGATGACTGATAATGCAGTCAGCATATTGTAAGTGGGAGCTGTTTTCCTCTGTGAAGGGACAAACCCTAATTTGCCATAGCCCTAGGTCAGACATAAGTTAAATGAGCCAGAGCAGGGCACAACCACACCCTCCATCTCTGGGCTATGCAAGCTGCACGCGTACACATGAAATCAATTACTCTGGGCTCTTCTGAATGCGACAGGAGAAAATTACATCTGAGCTCTGGCCTCAGCCAATCAATCCTACAGTAGCCTGATTTTTCTAGGAACGATGCCGGAGGCAAGGCTTGTGTGACCTACAAAGAGAAAGGTCTCAGTTCAGTGAGTTCTCTAGCTCTCCTTTTCTGCTCCCTTTCTCAGACTTTGCTACTGTCCTCATCCATGGGGCTGTTCCATCACAGCAAGGACATCAAATAGCACGTGGCTTATGCCACCAACTGCAAGAAGTCATTGAAGCTCAAACACCAAATACCCAATTTTATTTGCAGCAAGTCACTTATGTTCAACCTACAAAACAAAACTCACTTTCCTCATTCATTTAGCAGCCACTTCATAGAGCTTAATTGCTCCAAGACATTACAGTCCAAGAAAGAGAGGCAGGCAGTGTGTCACAGTATTCTAAACTACTTCACATACAATAGAAGGCAAGTATTAAAATAACCAGGACCTCATTTGTTCCTCTCGGAGCCTGTCAGGCCTTGCAAACTTACAAGTCTCTTAAGGTATTTCATCCTATGTAATAGAACACATAGGATGAGGTATGGAAGAGATCAC
This sequence comes from Coccyzus lansbergi, assembly GCA_033558105.1. Lineage (NCBI taxonomy): Eukaryota > Metazoa > Chordata > Aves > Cuculiformes > Coccyzidae > Coccyzus > Coccyzus lansbergi. The sequence goes on along the minus strand of JAUMJK010000631.1, from coordinate 755,781 downwards.
AGAATCACAGAACAACCAGGTTGGAAGGGACCCATCGGATCTTCTAGTCCAACCATTCCTATGTAACACTAAACCAAGTCCCTCAATACCTCATCCACCTGTGTCTTAAACACCTCCAGGGAAGGTGACTCAACCACCTCCATGGGCAGCCTATTCCAATGCCCAATGACCTTCTGCGTGAAAAACCTCCTCCTAATCTCCAGCCTAAATCTCCCCTGGCAGAGCTTGAGGCCATTCCCTCTCGTCCTGTCCCCTGTCACTTGGGAGAAGAGGCCAGCTCCCTCCTCTCCACAACCTCCCTTCAGGCAGTTGTAGAGAGTAATGAGGTCTCCTCTCAGCCTCCTCTTCTCCAGGATAAACAACCCCAGCTCTCTCAGCCGCTCCTCATAGGGTCTGTTCTCCAGCCCCTTCACCAGCCTCGTCGCTCTTCTCTGGACTTGCTCCAGAGCCTCAACATCCTTCTTGTGCTGAGGGGCCCAGAACTGGACACAATATTCAAGGAGCGGCCTCACCAGTGCTGAATACAGAGGGAGAATCACCTCCCTGGACCTGCTGGTCACACCGTTTCTGATAAAAGCCAGGATGCCATTGGCCTTCTTGGCCACCTGGGCACACTGCTGGCTCATGTTCAGTTGGCTATCGACCAACACCCCCAGGTCCCTCTCCTCCTGGCAGTTTTCCAGCCAGGCTTCTCCCAGTCTGTAGCTCTGCTTAGGGTTGTTGTGCCCCAAGTGCAGGACCCGGCATTTGGCCGTGTTAAACCTCATGGCGTTGGACACTGCCCAGCAGTCCAGCCTGTCCAGGTCCCCCTGCAAAGCCTCCATATCCTCCAGCAGATCAACACTTGCACACAGCTTAGTGTCATCTGCAAACTTGCTAAGGGTACCCTCAATGCCCTCATCCAGGTCATTGATGAAGACACTGAACAGGACTGGACCTAGCACTGAGCCCTGGGGAACCCCACTTGTCACTGGCCTCCAGCTGGACTTAACACCATTTACCACCACTCTCTGGGCCCGGCCATCCAGCCAGTTTTCTACCCAGGAGAGTGTGCGTCTGTCCAGGCCAGAGGCTGACAGTTTCCGTAGCAGAATGCTGTGAGAAACTGTGTCAAAGGCTTTACTGAAGTCCAGAAAGACCACATCCACAGCCTTTCCCTCATCCAGCAGCCGAGTGACTTTGTCATAGAAGGCGATCAGGTTGGTTTGGCAGGACCTGCCTCTGGTAAACCCATGTTGACTGGGCCTGATCCCCCAGTTCTCTTGCATGTGCTTCATGATAGCACTCAAGATCACCTGTTCCATGACTTTCCCTGGCACTGAGGTCAGACTGACTGGCCTGTAGTTCCCCGGATCCTCCCTGCTACCCTTCTTGTAAATGGGAACTACATCAGCCAGTCTCCAGTCCAGAGGTACCTCCCCAGTCTTCCAGGACTGCTGGAAGATGATGGAAAGGGGTTTGGCCAATACATCCGCCAGCTCCCTCAAAACCCTAGGATGTATCCCATCTGGCCCCATGGACTTGTGGGTGTCCAGCTGGCCAAGCAGGGCTCTGATCACCTCCTCTTGGACTATGGGAGCCTCATATTGCTCCTCTGTTTCCCGGGTATCTACACAGAGGGAACAGCTTTCTTTACAATTAAAGACTGAGGCAAAGAAGGCATTAAGTACCTCAGCCTTCTCCTCGTCCCCTGTCACTGCTGTTCCCTCTGAGTCCAAAAGGGACTGTATGGTCTCCTTTGTCCTCCTTTTACTGTTAATATACTTATAAAAAGATTTTTTATTGTCTTTTGCTGACTTAGCTAATCTGACCTCTAGCTCGGCCTTAGCCCCTCTGATTTTTTCCCTACATAGCCTCGCTTCCCTCCTGAAGTCCCCCCAAGAGGCCTGTCCCCCCTTCCAGAGCCTATAAATCTTCCTTTTTTTTCCTAATTTGACTCAAGATTTCCCTACTTAACCAAGCTGGTTTTTTCCCCTGCCGGCCTTTTTTCCAGAACACGGGGATGGCTTTCTCCTGAGCTGCCAGGATCTCCTTTTTGAGGAACTCCCAGCCCTCATGGGCTCCCTTGCCCTCAAGCGCTGTCTCCCAGGAGACTCTGCCAACCAGCCTTCTGAACAGTTCAAAGTCTGCCCTCTGAAAATTTAGTGCAACCGTCCTGCTTAGTACCCTCTTCGCTTCACCTAGAACAGAAAACCCTATCATCTCATGACCACTAAGACCTAGGCAACCCCCTACTCTCACATCCCCCACAAGCCCCTCTCTGTTGACAAACAGCAAGTCCAGGAGGGCACCTTCCCTCGTAGGTTCGTTGACCAGCTGTGCAAGGAAGTTATCTTCCACGCACTCCAGGAACTCCTAGACTGCTTGCTTTCTGCTGTGTTGTACTTCCAGCAGATATCAGGGAGATTGAAGTCTCCCACAAGGACAAGAGGCACTGACTTGGAGATTAACCCCAGCTGTTTAAAGAAGAGCTCATCAGCTGCTTCTCCTTGGCTGGGTGGCCTGTAACAGACTCCCATCACAAAGTCTCCCTTGTTATGGGCTCCCTTGATCTTAACTCACAGGCACTCAATCTCCCCATTGCCACAGTCCATCTCGGAGGTGTCCAAGTCCTCCCTTACAAAGAGGGCTACTCCACCCCCTCTCCTACCCTTTCTATCCCTCCTGAAGAGTTTATACCCCACCATACCCGAACTCCAGTTATAAGAGTCATCCCACCACGTTTCCGTGATGGCAACGACAAAGGCACCTTGCCCTACAACGGCTTCCAGTTCTTCCATCTTGTTCCCCATGCTGCGTGCATTGGTGTAAATGCACTTCAGCTGAGTAGCAGAGCCTTCAGCCCTCCTAGAGGGGACTACTCCTCCTGGAGTAGTTGATGCCAGAATAATGATGAGACATTGCCTTGAGAAAATGAGGGAGAGGAAACATACATATATTAGAAATATACATATATTACCTCTCTTTGTTGCTTTAACAAGTTTTTCTTCGTAGTAATGGAAGGCAACATTCCCAGTCTTGCAAATTGTAAGTTCTGTTGTGGTACTTGAACTGTAATTATGAACTTAACACAAAACAAAGGTTACTGATCACTACTCATCATAACCATGCTAAAACTTTATCACTACAGCTTTGTCGCTGTATCTGTTGGCAGTCACCAGAGAGATGCTGCAGTCAATTAAGACTGCTAGCAATGGGCTACCCAGAAGGTAGGCTGCTATAGATAAACATGTTTTTTTTCTAGTTTGTTTTCTAGAAAAGTTCATGCCAGTACTTAAGCCAGGGAACTGAAAGTCAGTGATTCCACCATGTTGTCATTTCTCTCTCCTTTGCCTGAGGTTTTCTATTCACCTTAGTGGTCTCCGCAAGTTCTCACTGCATACAGAATGGCCTATGCATTTCATAGACTGATGACTCATTTTCAGAAATTACTTAGATGCATCAGAGCTCCACTCTCATTGACAGCTGATAGCCTCTGCCTTCCTGAGTGACCAAAGTTCAGATTTCTAAAGGCTATTCAGATGCCTTAATAGTAGCTTGTAAACCTAGAGTGCAAAAAGCCAAGTTTAAAGCAACATAAATAAATATCCACAAGTGAAGCTAAATAGATACAGAAAAATTGAATCTCTCTCATTATATCTCTATCTATGTATACCCAAATCACTTTGGAAGATGAAGTCTTCAATCCTTCACTCGTCAGAATACCTTGTGTACTGGCCTAAATAGAATACCTCTTCTAAAGACAATTTCAGTATTAGTCAATATGATTCAACCTGCATAACAAATCCCTGTAGAAGAACAGAGTTTAAAAGTCTGGGACTATAGCATAGGAAACAAAAGACTACATGCTTGATGATTTCCATGAGCACGTCAGACTGCAGCAAATTATATCCTATAAGCTCTGTGAAACCATTGACATAGTGTTTGCCTTAGCACATCCTCCTCATGAGTCAGGGTGCCCAGATGTCTACCTAAAACAATAAGAACATGCTGTGTGTGCCAGACTAGGGTAGAAATTAACTACTATTGGATCAAAGTAGATATTTACAGTACTTTTACAGCTGGAGAACAAACAGTGAAATTTGGCCTCACATTTAGCCAGATAAAAAATTGGTTATCATTAAAAAGTCAATTATCACAGAACCTCACAGCAATATCTGACTTTAAAAAGTTGGTCATCTTTCCTGTACTATGTGAAGTATACAGGAGGATGTCAGTCACTGCAAGATGGTGCCTATTTAACAATGACCTCCCAGCCAACAAATAAAATCAAAGCACAAAGCAGCACGCTAGCCAGAGTAAGACAATAGTAAGCTCAAACTTTATAAGAGCCGAGTCTATTCCTAGGCATTGTAGAAAGATACTGATGTGGAACAAGAAAACTTCTCAGGCACGGTTTGCCATAGGCGTTGCATTCACTGAAGATGCCTGAGCACATAATTAGAGTGTTATTTATAACAGATCAGGCAGTTGATTACATTTTTCCTCCACAGATCTATAAATGCTTGATCCAAACCACACGATGAAATAACCACTAAGACCATCAACAGAAAGAATACTTAGAAGGCAGTAAGATGCCAGAAAAACAGACGTGATGAGAAGAGGTTGAACTAATCTCCACTAGGTCCTCTGCTGAGCACAGATGTTTATTGTACTTGCACTTTGGTGGCTCTTGTATTCAAGGTGACATTCTTCCAGATGATAGTGGCAGCTGAACAATGCCTGGACCTTTTAAGCTGAGGTTCTATAGGTAAACACTGAAAATGCATCTGTTAGTGTTCAAGAAAACATTTGCTTTCTAATGAAAGCAAAAAAAAAAAAAATAAGAATTCATGTTTTCTTTAGCCTGTGACGTACTGTTCATGATGCGTATAAAAATCAGCTCTGCTATTTCTAATAAACATAAGAGAACCCATGCAGATTTAAGTACTTAGACAAGCGTAGTGTGTTGAATTAAGGAAATGCAGAACCATTTTTCAAGAAATATAAAGGGAATTCTTCACTGAATTTGCTGAATACTGCTCTCCTCCATTAATGCAATCATGGCTGTCAATATCAATGGTCTTCCTGACTCCTGGCCAGGATTAACTAGTCGCCAAATTGGGAGCTCAAAGGAGCTGAATCTAGAAAAGCAGAGTTGAAAGAAACACAGGTCAATTCACAGAAAAGGTTTCTTTCTTCATCATGCAAAAGTAGGATGAATAAGAACAGAATCCATTTATCAACAGTACATTAAAACTCCAGGGCTCCAAAGGTTTATTTCATTTCAAATCATGGCCTGCCTGCTCATTTTTATGTGACTTCATGAAAAATGCTTGACATTAAAAAGTGATCTCAGGGCCTGGCTTTCCTTCTCCCCACCCTCCAACAGCTCTTCTCACATTCTCTCAATTCAGCCATATTGCACAGAGATGAGATTCCCATACTCACAGTCTGCCTGTATGACCCAACTAAGCAGCTAAGATAGTAAGTCAGAAGATAAGATCTTCAGCAACAGAGGACATCTGTTCTCCATAAGACTTCCAATAACATGTCTAACAGCAGTTACATCAAGTGGGCTGTCCTAGATCATTTAATAATACTGGGAAGAATAAAATGTTTCTTCCATAGTTGTAGGACCAAGGCTTCCTCTCAGAAAGACAAGAGTATCCAAACAAGAGAACATGGGCAGCCAAATTCCTAACCTTATACAAAGACAATTTGCATACAGAGACACACAGTAGTCAGGCACTTATGCTGATCACAGTAAATCTCGGGCTGGATTTTACAGGCAGCTTGTGATTACTTACCTTTGCTGTGCTTCCATTTCACTCCAGGATTTAATAAAAAAAAAAAAGTAATACAGCCCTTCCCACAGTATACCAATTAGTTAAAAATATTTTCTTAAAACATGCTTTCAATAGCTTTCTGCACTAGTTATCTAGGGGATTCAGAGGAAGGATGGAAAAAGGTGTGCAAGGATGAACGTTTTAGTGTTAAAATGGATAGTTAAGGCAACTTTCACATTTACTTAGCTCAATGTCCAGGAATGCCAAGAGAGCCTCTGCCCTCTGCTTAGGAAAATAACATTGAACTTTTACTATGGATCACAGAAGAATTAACGTTCATACTTTCATCAAGAATTAAAGTGGCATTAATTCAATTTAGTTTAATTCCCTTTAAAGGAAAATTAAATGAAATCAAATGAAGGCCACTTTTAATTCCAAATGAATCTGTGTGTGTATGCATCAGTTTAATATAGTTTACATAATCCACTTGAAACCCACCTTGTTACTCAATCCAGATCAACTTTGCTATGTGCTCCTGCCTAAACAAGCCCTTAGAGATAACATTACCCATCCTAAAGAAACAGTCACATTTCATTATTGACACCTGACTCTAGAGAGAGCTACTCTGGAAGGGACAATGTAGTTGCACACAATTTATATGTCTGTCACAAAAAGAACAATGCTCTCTATACAACTACAACAGCAATTAATATACTTGGGGTTGTTGTTCCATTAGTGACTAATTACACACTAGACCAGTAAGAGAGAAGCCTTGTTCTTTGCAAAGAAACCATAGCTCCAGAACTACCGAACTGATAATTCAGAGCCTTCTTTTTGTATCCCTAGGGATGCCCTGCACCTTTGCCATCAGTTAACTGAGAACATGACAGATGACATAGATCCAGAGGCAATGGCTGTGTACTGCAGACCACTGTTTAAGAAATTTTGAAATATGGCATTTGCATGAGATTAGTCAAGGTGAGTTCAGTGACTGAACAGAATTGCTTCCAGTCTTTGTCATAACCTATAAGAATAGTTTGTCACTGAAGATTTTTGCTTCCTCTTACAAAAATAGAGGACAAGCATGACAAACCCAGTCCTGCATTGTCTCATCAGTCTATTGTAAAAACAAGAAAGTGCCAACTCTGGGAATGGTTTTGAAAGATGCTTGTTTTGCCAAGACATTTTGCAAAACCTAAAAGAGGAAAGAGGTGAGGGAAGAGGAACTGGAGCAATACAAAGCTTTTAAAAGGATGTTGTAATATTTGGTAAGCCATGTATGTGGCCCTAGTCAGCCAGGGAAAGGGGACCAACAGGCCCAGCTCCAGAGCATTCTTTAAGATCTCCACACACTCTTTTCCTCCATTGCACACTGCACAGCTTCATTGTAAAAGTGCATCACAATCCGTGTTCTCTTCACAGCCAGCCAATCCACAGCTCCAGCATTGCTGTAGGCTGTAAACATTTGAAGAGAGCCACAGAGGAATGGTCTAGCCATGCTCTTTGACAGAAAAGTAAAACAAGAGAAGCAACCATCTTTCTTGCTATTCTCCCGGCCATAGCAAATTAGAACAGAAGGGTAATTGTTCACCTTTCCCCCACACCACCCCAAAGCAAGGGCTTCAGAAACTTTGAAAAATACCAATTTATAAAAGTAGCCATTTCCAATCAACTTCTCTAATTAGCATTTAGTAGAAACTTTTCACCTTTCCTGAGTGACAAATCTCTCCAGGGATCTATAATTAAAGCAAGCTACCTCTTGATATGGGAAAAGGGATAGAGACAGTGTTCAGGAACAGCATTACATTTTTTTTTTTTTTAAACAAAGTCTACATCTCCAGAAGCTGCTCACTGGAACATGTCAATGGACCATTTTGATCTCATTATTTAGAATCCTAATTTAAAACTAAGAATCTTGTCAACACATTTTTAGTCCAACTGTGTTGATCCTGAGTCAACAATTCGAGGAAAATAAAGCGTGTCTCCTTTCTTTCACTTTTCCTTGTTGTTACTACACACAGACATGGGAAAGAGATTGTGCTTTCATCAATACTTTACATTTAAAACTGCATACGCTATAAGTATTTCTTACACATGAAAGTCAGGAAAATATCATCCAGTTGACTTCAATACAAAAATGCTAAGTCATGCCCAAAACTGACCAGTTCTTTAACATCTGTGATGAGCATCAAGGAACAAAGATTAGCCTCATAATGAAAATTCAATTGCATCCTTGACTATTCACAGACTACCACTCTGCTCCACACAGAACAACTAAGGATAATTGACAAGATGGATTGAATGATCCAATATGTTTCACTTCTGCAAGTTTTATGGCAAAGACTTTATCTCGGTTTAAATAAGTATAGTACCAGATTTATCCACAGAGCTAGAGAAACTCTGAAAAAAAGAAAGCCTGGATCAGATGAACTTCTGGTCTAGAAGAAAGACACCATTATACCAAACAATAATAAAAAGGCAGAGAGAAGACTGGGACCCAACAAACAGAGAGCATCCTCTATGCGTTTGGGAATATGGAGCTGGAACTTCCTTTGTCTTCATTTTCATTGCACAGACAACAGGTAAGCTAAGGCGTAAACTGATTAATGGACTGACTTAAAGAAAGCCTGTGGCAAAGGCAGAAATCAAGCTCAGCTCCCCCGAGGATCAGTCCAGTATCTTAACAAACCCATATCTTTCCATTCTAAAATACTGTGGTTTTCCTTTGTAATTAAACAGCATGGATTTGAGGGGGCTGACTTTAACTGTCATTGTACTGAAAGAGTACATTGGTCAAGTGGGGAGGAATTGCCTTGCCAACCTAAAAAGGCTTTTCCTCTACTTAATTCCAGGCTTCTACCTTTCAGAAATAGAATATATTGCATAAGCAACAGTTCTGAACAATTTTGAAGGAATACTGAAAGAACATTTTATGTTCTTTCATTTTAATAGCTGGTGCTTTTATTGTAGACAGTATATGGTTACAGAATAATGTGTATGGGTTTAATGTCTAGTATGATAATATCCAAGGTGAAGATATTGAAAATTCAATTAAAATATAGTTTAAGATATTGGCTTATTTTAATTTCCAGCCTCCTTTGCATCCAGGCATTCTTCCTGCAATCTGAAGCTAGCAGTTACACTACGAGTCTTTTCTTCTGCAACTCATAACCTGAAGTTCTTTGCTCTTCTTCAGCACTAGACTACCTCTTCTTAAAATTCTCCAAAATCCATACACTCCTTTAAAAGAAGAAAAAAAACTGAAGTGCTGAGATAGAAGTAGCTCCTATCAAGGATAAAACTAGATGAGGAACCCAAAGTCTTGTCTGACAGCACTACACCTTGGATCAGTTAAACTCAGTAGAGCTTTTTAAAACTATGGCTGCCTTTTCGAGCAGGCTCATAGAGGGAACAAACTATTTCACCACAGCAAAGCAATTCCCTCCCATGTACTTCGCAGTTACCTTTAACTAACAGAGCTTTTGCCATCATTTATACCCTCTTGCTTGTTTGATCAGCGAAGCTTTCTCACCATCACAGCACTTCCTTAGATGGTATAGAAAAAAAAATAGAAGTCCTATTGGAACACAAACAGAGAAAAAGCAATAATTTCAAGAGGCAAGCAATGAACCAGGGTCTTTCAGAAGAGCTCCAGCTGCTGCCCAGAGTTTCTCTTCATCCTTCCTAAAATATGTGGGAGGTTATGTGTAGGGTTAGTCACTTTGGTGACTGCTGCACTGAAGAGTGGAGCATCATAACACATAACAGATCCTTCTTTAACAGGCCAGAAGAGGTCTTTGCTCTGTTTTGTGTCTCAGACAATGCTGAGGAACACCTGAACATGAATTGATTTGTGTCAATTTTGAGAGAGCTTATACCTGAAGTGTATATCTGGCCCATCCAAATGTTACTCTGACTACAGTAATAGCAGGTATATATCCTTGTCATATGAGATATTATCACTAACCTACTTACTTCTGAAACTCTTCTAACTGCTCAAGTTTCATTACAATAAACTATGTATCTAAAACATTATACACATAGTACCCCCTTTGTTTCAATGAGACCACCCCCAGTTTTCATAAGAGAAAGTAGCAGACATTTCATAATCAAACCCGCCACCAACACAAATCACAGACTTAAAAGACTTAGTTTAAGCACTATAGTCACAAGTCCCAAAGAAACTTATAAGTGAGCTCTTCAGGATCTCAGAAGAGTTGTTAGTTACATCAGCCAGATATCTGGTGATCTTCAGTACCTGTGGCTGACTAGAACGGAGGGCTTGGCCAAGGAGTACGTGCAGTGCCTGCAAGGCAGCTGAGGGAAAGATAGACACCTCTGTTTTAGGGAGGTGAAGGAGATAAATGGGAACTCTTTCTCTAGTGATGCTGTCCTCTTGCAGCACACACTTTGAAATCTGTCTAGCTGTAAATGCACTGGAAGGCCAGCAGGCAGCAAACACAAAATACATTAGTATATTAATACTACACAATAATGGGAAAAATTCACCCTGCATTGTTTCTTTTTGAGCCTTTTGATGATGTTGCCTTGCTTGCCAGCTCCCAAGACATGCTCTTTCAGAGAAGATAGCTGTCTGTGCCCTGCTTCCCGCACTTCGCTGCAGATTTAAATATGCAGGCATTGCTGCTAGGTGAGTGCCATTTGAATTGACAAACTGGGATTTCTGCTGCATGCTTCACACTCAATGTAGCCCTGCCTAGGCTTTGAAGGCTACGGCTTGTTGCCTTAGGGTCTGAAACTAACAAAGCCAAGCAGAACAAGCCCAGGGCTCCCATTGGATTGCTCGATCAAAGACAATATTAAACAGCACTGTTTTCATAACTACTATTCTGGGGCACTCAGATAGCAAGACAAAGGAGATGAAGTTAATTTCTGTTATCATAGCTCAATGCAGCTGCAAAGGCCCTGGGAGAAGCCATCTTCTCTTGATGGTTTATGCAGCCCATGCTTTTGCAGAAGCTCCCATTAAGCAAACAAGGCTTCAAGAGCTTGTCAGATGCACTTCCTCTTTCTATCCACACCACACTGCTGTCAAATGCATCCCTGTTGCTTCCGGTAGACATCTTCCAAGCATTTATTAAAGACACCGAAGCACCTCCCACTCCTTGGCCACTTCCCTGTGTCTCACAGCTCTCTGCTTCACCTTTTCCATCACCAGCATTACCAATTTCAGCCAGACTAGGGAAGCCCTGCCCTTGGTGCAGAAGCATTTGTGGCAGATAAGCTGCAGACAGAAAACGGGTCCTGCAGCTTCTGTCCTGCCACCTAAATAGCTCTTCACCTTAGGCAAATATCTTAGCCTTCGGTTTGTACATGGTCAGCTGGTATTAACAAGGACTGGCCCATTTTTGTTAAGGTGCTGACAGATGAACATATGGTACATACCATATTTTTTTATATACCCTTAGATGTGACTGGTGACTTGAGCAGTACTGCACGAGAAAGTGGAAGCTATCCCCTCCCGAGAAACACTGCTTTGAGTATTTAATATACCCCTCTTATAAACCAGCATGGTCATGGCCAGCAAATCACCATAAGAATGGATGCTTATCTACAGCAGTGCTGTCTCAGGATCGCCATAAGTACCTTTTTTTCCTCCTTACTGTTCAGCCATACTTAAGCATAGAGATAATTTATGGAAAAGCAAGAATGTGGTACAGCATGCTTACAATCTCATCTCAGTTTAAGTAAAAGGACTGTGTGACCACGAAAAACTTCAAAATGAGATTACTAAAATGGAGGAACTCCAGAGAGTTCTGTTTAAAGTCTCCCTTTTCACGCCACAGGTTGTTTCTCTAAGGTCAGTCTGATAAAGGCAAAAAACATTTAAGATGAGGCATAGAAAGAGTACGCTGCTTGAGACAAGTAGGGTACTTGAGGAACTTGACTGCATCAATGCACAGAACATTCCATATTATCATCCTGTTAAACTAGGAGCTCACCTCAGATTTAAGACTTAGCAAGACATCCCCAGCAGCCTGACACAACTGCTGTACAGGAAGCACTCTGTGCTAACTTCCATCCTGGTTTTCACAAACTTATTTCATTCAAACTTGTTCTGCCCTGTACCCTCAAGATTCCAAATTAGATAAGAAGCCACTAAAATAAAGAAAAGGTTTGCTGGAAAATTTCCAAATACATCCACCATCAATGTCCACAAAACAACAAGGATGCAATGAAGCTCACAGGAAAGGGATATACTACATTATGTCTGGCTATATGGTGATATTTTGTATATCTTCCTGATGTCAGAATTTTACTAATAAGGGATCAGTACAGATCGCTAACAACTTCAGAGGAACAAGTTTCCATTCTAGTTGGTGAAAGCATAAAAAGAGAGAGCTGTTCCTAATCCAGAAGAGATGTAGCCAGTCCTCAGTTTTAAAGCAAACCTTATAGATGTAAATTCCTGCATTATTTAAGCTTATTGAACATCTAACTCCAGGAAATGTGCAATTCATGAAATTTTCAGTGAAGATGTACGAATGAGACTTTCTGGTACATTTTCAAAAAGTGAAATTATCAGTTTTATGAAGTGTCAAATTTGGCTGTATATGGTAGAGTTAATTGAAAGCATAGTTCTAGCTTAAAAAGAGTCCCCGTGAAAGTGGCAATGTGTGTTTTATTGACTCTTAATAATTTCTAACTCAAAGGTGCCCAAGATATACATGAAGAAATGTTTCTTCTTACTGCCAGCCTGCACTGCAAATACACTACTCAATTTGAGAATTCAGTTAGATGCTTAGCTTCTTACACTCACATCACCAGTCCTACTGTTTCAAATAATGTGCCTAGCTACCCAGATGTAATGCTTAAGCCCCAGATCAGATCCCATAAGAAATTTGCTATCATCATCAGGAGGACTGAAGATCCTCCATTCAGAGTATCCTTGACAAAAGGAACAAACGACACGGGAACAAGCTGTAGAAAGTGGAAAGATAAAGGTATCCTCACTCAGGAGGGCATGACTGTCTTTGATCAAAAGACACATATACTACAATTCATTCCACTTTTTCTTCCCCTCACAGAAATGCACTGGGTGAGAATTTTCTTAGCCTCAAGTTGTAAGAGGAACTGCAGAAGACAACTAAATCAAATGACCCATCTTTAACCTTCTAGACAGAGACAGTGTAAATCTAGCCTGAAGCCTCTGCTCCCTGAAATTGGGTTAGGGAGTCCACATTGGGTTGACTTAAAACAGACAAATAGTCCTTACAGCTATCTTTTTTCTTCCTTGTTTTTCATTAAAGCACACACAGCACCCCACCCCCCCAAAAGAAAACAATCTTCAAGAGGTGTTAAGCAACTGTCTGTCCCACAACAATGAATAAAATCAGAGACCAGAATGTTAGGTTGCACCTTCTGGGTATGACCTTGGTGCAGAAGGCAGGTATCATAAAAGTTGTTGGGTTACACTGCTTTGCTACAAACACATCTTTGGTCCCTTGTTTTGGTCACAAAGCTGCGGCAGCAGGAAACAGATAAACTGAGATATTTGATTAAAGTTTAATGCAGGAGTATGAAAGAAAAGACTAAGGCCCCTGCCTTACTTGCAGCTCCAATGAGCCATCACCAGGAGTGAGAAAGAATTGGCCAGATTGACTGGAGGTTGCAGGGCATACACCACACTGCACATTTTACAAATGCAACAGAGCTGCCCACCTCTGAACACACCAAAGGCAATACACGAGACTTTGGTCAGCAACATAGAACTCTGTTTTATGGCCACAGCACCATCCCACCATACTGCCTGCTGAAATACCTGAAAGGACCATATTCTGATGCTGCTTCCTCTGCTCACAGAGCCAATAAGCACTTCCCAGTCACCCACAGTGACAAGTGGGGGCTCCCGCACGGTCTGCCATCCAGGGCAGCAAGTCAAAGCAGAGACATGAAGCTTGTGTGTCTTAGCCAGTGTGAGTCTTTATTCCTGTGTCTGTGTGACAGGTGCAGTCCTTTTTGGTCACCACTTATCTAGCAAATAATGCAAGTCCCACACTGAATGTTGGAAGTCACAGAGTTCTAGCTCCAACATATATGGTGGCTAAAAATGTGATTTAGGAGACAAAAATATATAAAAAAATAAAAGTAAAAAGAGACCTCTCCAAAGCAGATCAGAGCCCAGGATATAATGTGCTTTCCAAACAGAGAGATAGCCAAATTCTAGATCCTATCCTATTTTGGAAGAAGTCTTGTATTGCACTAGCTTAGAATTAGTCTCAAATTTTCAGGAAGGCCATCCTCACCATGAGAAATCCTTCCTTTTACCAGTTTTCGTTAAACACCCACGTCTCCCCAAGAAGTTCTGGTTTAGTGTATTTGCCTGATCATTTTTGTAGCACCAACTCCAGTTACTAACAAAAGTAGTAATTAAATAGTATCAATCTACTTTTTAAAATTTTGTTCAAATGTGAGTAAAAGTAAACAAAGAAAAAAAATTAAATTCTTGTTTAAGAAGAGTCTCCCCTCCTGTGAAGACTGCCATTAGTGGTGTTGTTATATATCCAGAACAGTAATTTTAGAGAATGGATGCCTAGATTATTTTAGATTTTGGCTTTGAAAAGCTTAGATTTTTCTTCAAGAATTCAGCATGTTGCAATACATCCACTAGTTTGCCATCAACCACCCTCTTCTTTATAGCACTCTGGTTATCTCTTTTCCTTTCAGAGTTATAGTTCATGCAACCCACAAAGCAACTCCACAGCTCTATCCTGTACAACCAGTTTCAGGAATCTGACTCAAGGCTACCTGCTGCTATGCCTTTGCACCAATATCTAAAGGAGGTGGCCTCATCGTGCTCTGACTCAACAGCTGGGTGCAAAGCGACAAATGTTCTGCCAGGGTTAGAATGAGATTAGCAAAATCCCACGGAACAATGATTAAAAGGTGCCGTAACAAATCCATTTGCTGCATGCAACAAACACAATTACCAGACAAATTATATTTCTCTCTCCCCCCGCTCTTCTCTCTGCAGTGAGCCAGGACCGAGAACCCTCATCCTTCAGGCTCCAAACATAGTCCAGCATTTTAAGCAATATTGCCTTTGATTAGTGGTAGCAGAGTAGCTGTTTATCTCCCTCCATGAGTTATGCCACTAGAGGGCACACAGATTGCCTAAATAATATCTAGAAAACAGCAAGTTTGTTGGTCTTTTTGCCTGTATTTCAAGCTCTTAATGAGCACATGTTCTACCATTCAACAGCAACTCACCTGCCAAAGCAGATTCCCAACTTTGGAGTCTCCAGCCTTCTCCCTTTCTTCATCCTTTACAGAACTTCATACATCTGCCAGATTTCCCATCATGGCACAAATGGAATCACTTACCTCTAACTAAAGCAAAGGTGGGTGTTTTTTTGTTTTTTGTTTTTTTTTTTTTTTTTAATTCTTTCTAGGCCTTGCATATTTTTTAAAATGGAGATCATAACAAGAAAAATTAGGAAGTTCAGTGTGGGCAAACCAAGTCTACAATGTTACTTGTCTTTGGTTCAGAACCAGAACCCAATTGCACTTCCATTGCTATTGAACATCACACTCTACTAGAGAGCATGGAGTAAAGATGTTGTTACAATAGCTACCTTCCATGCAGCAAGGCTAGAAGTAAGTCCAACATAAGAAGCATCAATTTCCAACCAGTCAGCTGTCTCTACACTTTGTTCCTTGGCACGGCTGGACTGCTGAGATGGTTGAACTGCCCCTGCACAGACTAAAAATGATCCAGCAACACTTACAAGTCTGGAACGTATGCAATGCAAAATAGTGCTCCTTGCTTCCTGCCCAGAAAACAGACTGCAATTTGCAATCTGAGCTCATAAACTATGATGAACTCTCTCTGGGTCTGCAACCATGGCACAAATAATCTTCAGTCTAGGTAATCTCCATTATGTATCCTGGCTCTTCTACTCGAGCCTCAATACCTTTTACCTCTGGAAATCCATGGTGCCAGCCAGTACAGCAACCACCACAAAACTTGCTGTCAATTCAGTCTGTTCTTTTCTCAAAAAAGTGTTAAAATGAGGAGCCAACACCTCACATTTAGCTTTCACTGTTCAATTCCTGTTGTAAGTGATAAAGAGCAAACCAGCTGGCTGATTCCCACCTGACATCAATCAGATCGGTCATATATTTGTTCTGCTTCTGCCTCCCCCATCAGCCCACCTCCCTCCAGTTCACAGATGGCCCTGGAAGAGCTCGGCACTTATGAGACACCAGGAATTCCTCAAGATCAGCCACATCAGCTTCTCACTCTGGAGGCACTAGTCCATTGTTTGGTTACCATTTTGAAAACATGCAAGAAAAGGAAAGCAGAAAATCAACGTGTCAAAGACTATCTCAGCTTATAGGACAAGGTTATAGACATGGGGATTTCATCTTACGGAGTGTCCAGCAGTCTGCTTTTGTCCACCTATCACACAAATCTTAATGAACACCCCACTAAAGAGGGGAAAAATCTGAATTACTAAGTTGATAACCAGATTTTCATTTGTTAACATAGCAGAAGACTTCCTCACGCACCAGTATCTGCGTCACAGCAGAAATAATAGAAGGCAAGAAAGAAAAATGCTTTAAAGAATATGGTTCTTTGTCAGACTGGAAGTATTAGCTGTGATTCAGAAATTAATGACAGCATAAAAATCTATTAAAGCATCTAGACTGTATCTCAAGGGACCTTTTCAAGCTTGTAGTGCATGGATTATTCTCCAGGGCTCTGCCCAGCCAAACTTCAGATATCCCAAATGACAGCAATTCCGCCACTATTTTTAACAAAGCTAGTTCACCACCTAATCTCTTTCTTCCATTAAGTATTTTTCTCTCCTGCCAATTTTTCTTTTTCCTCCTCCAAATTTTCTACCATGAGAGGTACTTCTAGCTCTCAGTCCATACTAGACAATTCTTCACGCCTTCCTAGTATGCCTAGATCATTAGCATAGCTCCTCTTTAGTCATTTAGCCAAAATAGCTATATATTTAGCTTTCACAAGCATTCCTCATAAGTCAGTCCCTCCAGCCCCTTAATCATTCTCCTTGCAATCCTCTGAATTCCCTCTAATTTTGTTTACATCTTTCTGGAATTGAAGTGCCCGGAACCAAGTGCTGTAAACAGTAACAGCTCGTTATCTGGCTAGACTGTAATTCCGGTGATCACAGCACAGGCCCTACACGTTATGCACACACAGACACATACACATGTTCATCTCCTGGTTCAGACAGCACTATTGCAGGATGCAAGTCCCACAGGACAGACATTCCCTCCTTCCCAGTGAGATAATCTGGGCCTCTTTCAAGGAAATCTAATTCCAAACAGAAGTGAGGGCAGATCTTCTGTGGATCATCTACAGCTCTTGTGTAAATGACCAATGTTTAAATCCACAGTGTTCTCTAGTTTTACAATTCCCAGTCTGTCCAGGAACAGTCACAAGCCAAGTGGAATAAATGTTCCCATCATCCAGCTCAAATGCAATTCACAGCTTAAGGCCCTTACACATGATGAACACTCCACACGTTCCAGTCACATCAAAAAGGGGCTGCTCTTACTTTTGAGGCAAGCATGGCAACGGTGGTTTCCTCAAGTATTTTCCCCCAAGGAAACAGCATTTAACCCTTGATTAAGAGGGCCAGGACTACCACACTCTTTGCTAGGTATACTGAAAACCCTTTCCCAAAGAGGCATTCGTAGGAGAAGGTCAAACCTAACATCCCAGGAAAATAAGCAGGATAATATATCCCTGAGGATGCTCTTTCAGCTATCTGCAGACACAACAGAGACACCAGCAACCAGTGGCACTCAGATTACATTTTCAAGTTTTTTGTCACAATTATGAAGACCATAATTTTCAGAACTTTTTTTGGTTTAGGCAATAGTTGAGATTTTGATGCTATCATATGACAGAAGGTAACACATCACAGCGAAGACTTCAAGCACTTGTGCCTTGTTCTGTTCTTGAAACTTGAGTTGGAATTTTTCCAACAGAACACCTTTTTCTCTTATTAAAAAATGTCAACAGAGCCAGGCAGAAACTTTCTGCAAAACCTTCTGGTTTGCTTCAATAAATGTGTAGTCAACTTTAGGCAGAGCTCAGTTTGAAACTTGTTAAAGTTCCTGCCTGCTCTGAGGACATCTGTGGGATAGTCAAGGCACTGAGTAAACACAGCAGCTCCACAAGAAGGGTTCTTCTAGATCAAGATCCTCCCAAAGCCTCCCATGAACCTCAGTGCTGCTGCTCCAAGAATCTCTACAAATTTCTACAAAGAAAGCAGGGCCTTGAAGTATCCCGCCTCCTTGGTACCTTCCACACCACTATTCCTCCTGAGCCGCTCAAGCGACACTTCAGCACCAAGGACAGCCTAAGCTTTCCTGTTTCACTTTTTGTTGTTGTTTGGACTGTTTGGGGCAGCAGGATGCGATAAAGATCAGAAATTCTTCAGGCTGGCCAGGGGTTGAGCACAGCCTACGAGCAGTGGTCTTGTGAGATCCTTCCAAGCCTGAGGAAAAGACTGTTGCTACAAAGCTGTATATCAGGACAGAAAGAGCAACGCTGGCCAGTACAGCCTTTTCTCGCTTTCCTCTATATAGGCACACAGCAGACCAGAAGGGAAAAGAGACTCTGCACTGCTGACCTTAGCTCTAGGTCCCTCTGGGGCAATGCCAGAGCTTATCTACCTCATACTGTAGCCCGACTTTATTTTTTTTATTAGCAGCCAAATTTGTTGCAGCTCTGTAGCTGCTGGTTAGTACACAAACCTGTCACCAGCAGGCACTTAGGATACATAGAAATGGAGGAAAGGTTCTGTACCCTCATTTCATATCTTCCTTCTCTTACCAGGCTTAGACAATAGGAAATTCTTACACCACTTCAGCCAGTATGATTAACTGGTTTTTTTTAATTGCTGAGAAAATACCATTCATGAAAGCATTAACATTGATACAGCACAAAGACTATTTCAGATAAATAGCTTCATTCTCTCTAAAGAAGATCTAGGGGACGTGCAGGACATCCCACAGTGGCATGTCTGCAGTCAAGTCTATCCTGCATTTACTCAGCTACCTAAACTCAAGGCTTGACAAGACACAGCTATGCTGGACAGAATCCTTGCTGTTGAGGTAATTAAACCAGCAAGGCAGCCAGTGTGCAGACTTGCTGGTTCACTGGTTCAGGTTGCATGCAGCACAGAAGTCCTTTGCTCATACAGTACAAAATAGCATAGCTACGTAACAAAGGTTGGCCCAGTCAGGTTATACTATTTTTAATACGTTGGTCTAATTAAAACAATGCAGCTTGTGTATGTAAGAAAGTCTCCTTTAATCCTCTTCCTTCTATCCCCAGAAACTCTCCCATGAAATTGCAGGTGTCAAGCATGTCCTTTCAACTTTTGACATTGTATTTTATGCTCAGGTGATTGAAGCATGACCAAGTTGCCACCTTACACAGAGGTTATCGCAGAAAGACGAGGGTGGGGGGGGACCCAAGCCACAGTAACAGTTCTGTTTCACTGCAACAATCGCTTGCCACGTCAAGATAGGATGCAAATCTGCTATGAATAATGGTCACTCTAAAAGCATACATAGCTATGCAGATACTTCTATCAGTACTCATGCTGCATTCACCTACAGAACTAACATTTCCTAACCTCTCTCTTGCACAGAATACAACTCTGAACCAGATTTGTTAACATGGTACAAGCACCTTTACCACATTTTTTATGCATTTTCTGCCTCATACAGACATTCAAACACATGTGCACACATACATATACATCCACCATTATCTTCTGTCTTGTACACGCATCTTCCCAAAAGCTGAAGAGATATTCAGAGGCCTCTGGTCATATCTTCACACACAGATCATGTATACAGGCATCAATAAAACTGGATGTTGTGATACAAGTAGTCCTATTATAGCTTTAGAAGGCAAAGAGCAGATAATTATACAAGCCGATGTACCCACAATAATACGAGTTTAAACACATTTACACAGAAAAAAAACCCCCACAGATGTTCCTTGAAATAATTCCTTCCTGCAGGCAAACCCTCACCTGCAAATCACTCCTTTGTCAGGCTCTCAGGTACATATCCACTTGGTCAGTTTCAACGATACCCACACAAGTGGAAGTCAGGTAAACACAGTGCTCTGGCTACAAGGCTCACGGTCAGAAAGACCCTTGCTCTCACTCTTGATGAAGCTTTGAGTCAACTACTGAAGGCCAAGCACAGCCAGGCTCCAAGCAAGTGTAGCAGCCAGAGGGCATGCAGAAGAATATTAATAGTTATTGTCCTAGCAGGTTGTAAGGATTAATTGGTTCCAGTCTGCAACTCACCATCAACGTAAGTGCTAAGGGGCAGAGAGGAGGGAGCTGTGATTACACACGTACATTGCATACTCCTATCCCAGTGGCTGCATGCTGCTACGCTATTGATCTCCTGGTTGGAAAGCACCACAGCCTTCCATTTGTCTCCTTGCTTCCTCCCTCCCTCATCCTGCTGCTCATAGCCTGCCTGCCACATGTTGCCACTCCCAATAACCATGAACACAACTAGAAAAAAGGAGAGGGTCACCCTCTTAATGGGAGAGCTGCCAAACCTAAAAGCGAAGAAACCTGCATTCATGAGGTCACACAGAGGCAGATCCTAGGGAAGGGAGCAGATTTCAAGAACTACAATCTTCAGAGGAGGGTTTTTTGGATATTTTATACAGCCTAGGAACTGCAAAAGCTCAGAATGTAAGCCCACAGCTCCTATTATACTCACCACTGCTTTAAACCAAACCCTTTCCTCTGGGGCCTACTTTCTGATGCTATCTTTTTTAAAAACAACGAACCCAATCCCTCCAAAACCTACAACATGCTAGCCTGTCTTAATTTGATATGTATATCCTTGCACTGTCCCAAAACCATCTCCTGCCAGAGACGTTGGACTCTATGATCAAAGAAGTCTTTTCCAACCAAGTGATTCTGTGATAGATGATTCTATGCCATTCAGCGAAGTCCAATACCTCTGCAGCTGAAAACCATTGTAGATTCCTACTGTGTGCTTGTGAGAGACCACTAAGAAGGTCTAGCGCAAAGGACCCTTTTCCCTCAGCATGTAGGCATACAGAATGTTTTCTGTGAACTTTAAGACGGCAGACATAGCCAGCAAGACTATTCACTGTGAGGTCCTGCAAGCCTTTGCCAGGGAGATAACTCCTTTGCCTCAGAAAAATTAAAGCAGCAGCCACTGCAGTGCTATTCCTCCTACACAGGTGAGCAGGGAAATGCTGTCCCACTGCAGGTAACCTCACAAAGAAATACCTCAGCTTTCAGCATGTCCAGTATCAGTCAAAGCACCACAGCGCAATGTCACAGCACAGAATCAAGCTTAGGTTTCTGCTTACTTTAGCCACTCATTTCTGTAAGAATCATGAAATCCCAGGATTTCTTTTCCCTTTTCATGCTACCTGTATGGATTGCTGCCCTTCCTTGATTCCAAGAGAGGTCTGTCTCTCACATGCTCGCTCACTCACATATGCCCTTATCTACCCCTTCTCAGGGTGGGAACAAGATAGTCTGTGCTGTGCTTGATATTTTGATTTTATCCTAGATAAAATGACTGCAGGAAGAACACATCAGCTATCAAAGCCATTGCTCATTGAGTCTGAACAGATAATATAACTATGTCACACACTTTAAAGAAAAGGGGATCCTGAAGATGCCAAGATTCATGCTTCCTAGAGAAACTGCAAACAGCAAAACTCTGCATCCTCTGAGCAGCACCCTGCACCCAAAGGCGACTACCTTTGGCAAAGCACATGCCCACATATTCAAAGGCACACAGTGAAGATGTTCTCCACACTCTTGGGGATGCCTTTATCTGGCACCACTACAGATTTCACTCAGATTATTCTGTCCTTTAACAGCCTCTATCAACCTCAGCTAATCCTCTTCTGCAAGAAAGTCCATCAGCTATTCAGATCTGTCCAGAAAAGGAAGCTTCCCTTGCATTCATCCTTAATCACTTTGCACTGCCCATTTTCACTTTACATCACAGAGACCAGTAAGCAGTGCAACAGCTCTTCATCACTAGCACTGTTTCACTGGCCTGCCCAGCCACCCTAGCCTCTCTAGGTAACTGTACAGAGCACTCAGTAGCTGCTGTTGCAGGGGCTACATCATATTTGGATCCATGTATTAACATCACTTTACAACATTCCTAGCTGAGGGAAGGAAACAACTCTAACCAGCAAGGCAAGGGCCTTGCCATACCCAAAAGCTTCCAGAAGGCACTGCTGGCACGCAGCAAGTACACAGACTTCTAAAGTATTGGCTCTGTCATCAGCCTAGGATAACAACAGCCATATACTCCACTTTGATTGGAAGGATATCTATTGTTTGCAGGTGAAAAAGGAGATGGAAAAAGTACTCTTAAAGGACTTGTCTACTCCTTAGACCACACTAGTGTATTCTTGGGTGCTCACAGGATGAAAAGGAGCATCAACAAACATAGGGACTAGGCTACTTGTTACAAAACTAGTTAGACATTTGTGTGAGAAAAGATCTCCAAAACTAAAGGAAGCAGCAAATTTCTGCTTATCATAATGAAGCCCTCTGAGTACATAGTTAAGTGCTGAGATTTACAACAGCTAGGGGAAATGTGTCCTTACCGGTGTGGTAATTATTGACTCAAATGGTCTGCAATCACTGGGATAGGACTAAAAGAAACACTTGGGATATCTTTTTAATGCTCCCTCTTTGGAGATAAAAAGCTTTCTCCACCTCTTCTCCGTCTTAAGCCTACAGGAAGTGTTTTGTTTTAGGTATTGAACCTCTTCATCATTCAAAGGAATGCATAGCAGCTGAATGGGTTGTTTCAGTCCAGCCTGTGAGAGCTTTCCCTGCCTTATTTGACAGAGAGAGAGTTGAAAACAGATAGGAAGAAAAGTATGTTCAGGAGAGCAGGAAAGGTCTTTTTCAGTCAGAAATATCTAAATGGTATCCAGCTTCATCGAAATCACCCCACACTGTCGGCCATACACCACAACGTCACCATTCAGACTTACATACATTCCTGCTCCTCCCTCTATTCTCCCCATCCATTACACATTATCAGCACAGAAACACTTGGGTACATGCTTCCATCCATAAAGGATGCACAAACCTCAGGCATTAACAAACACATTTTTCTCACCTGCATTGCCCAGTAACATTACAAAATATGAGACTTTACAGATGACATTTGTACTATGTACCAACCTAAACCATCCAACTGATCTGCATGCTTCTGTGATTTCTTTCATCAGACTCATTCGCCATTTATGAACACCGTTGAGAAGCTCAAGAATACATCATAAATGAATGCTGTCAGTACTACGCAGACAAGTTCTGCATGTCTTTTCCTAAAACATCTACTTCACTAAATTGACTCTGGAGGTATCTTAATTTTTTGTTTTTAAAAAAGCACAAAATCTCCTGCAATTAACCAACGAGGGGGAGTTGTAGGGGCCATTGCTTAAAAGAAGCTGGGATTTCTTAGCAAATTGCTGATTTGAAACAGCTGTTATTTTTCAAGAGAAAGAGTTTGTTTAGGAGAATTTTCAATTTAAATCAATGCTGGAGAAAATGTATAATTTGTCAAGGCATTCATTTTTTAAATAAAATCCTTGAGGGAGGGAAATCAGACTACTTTTCATATCAACAGCTAAGTCAGAGTAACAGTAGGTAAAAGCAAAGATATCAACACCAAATTCTCCTAGATTATTCAAATGCAATTTTTGATAGACCGAAAAAATAATCTTCCCCTCCCTGCACATCCATTTTTTTACTTGCAAGGGGAAAAAAGGGGAAAGAAAAATTCAGCCTTCGAGTCCGATTCCAGAATCTGATCTTTTAACAGAAGCATTGAGGTACACTATGCTAAGAGATTATTCCATTTGTGGGAAAATCTGCAGTAAAGCACTAGAAAATCTCACCCACCAGCAGCAT
This sequence comes from Coccyzus lansbergi, assembly GCA_033558105.1. Classification (NCBI taxonomy): domain Eukaryota; kingdom Metazoa; phylum Chordata; class Aves; order Cuculiformes; family Coccyzidae; genus Coccyzus; species Coccyzus lansbergi. The sequence continues at coordinate 732,041 of JAUMJK010000631.1, read as the reverse complement.
TGGGGTGTGTTACTATTTCTATTCCTCCAGGCCTCTCAAGGTAGGAAGGTCAGTGTACCATGTAGGGGGAACAACTTGGAGCCCCCTGGCTCCAAATGAGGACTAGAAGCACAGCAGCAAAGAAATGCAAGAATCCATAACAATAAAATTAAGGAAAATTAGTGAAGAATAATAATAATCCTCTGTGCAGGACTCTTAGTCTCTAACCTGCCTGGGCTCAGAGGCTTTGGCAGCTCAGGCAGGTGGGGGACAGACAACTCATTGAATGTCCTCTAGCAGAGGAGGTGGAGGAGGCTGCCCACTGGACTTAGCTGCATTTCCTCCTGTGCACCCCCACTGCATGCTATTCAGCCTCGTCAGTTGCGCCAACATCGCTCCACTTCACCCCAACATTCTGTGGTTTTGGGAGAAGAGAAAAACCGAGGAATTGATTTTGCATTCACTGGTACACCCCCAAGTGGACAGCGAGGAGAAGAGGGAGAGAAGGTAGAGAGAACTTTTTGGATAGCTTGCAGAGTACAGGCTCAGTTGGCTGGCTCTGGAGGGGTGTGCTCAGAAAGAGCTTGGAAGCAGGTCACTGCCTGTCAGAGCTGCTACTGAGGTTTCCTAGGGTAAGAGCTCCAGAGTCGTGCTCAGCAGAACCGTTAAAGGTTTGTTACCACAGCTTCCAGTGAATAAAGTGAATAACAATTAATTTTAAATAAGCGGTGGTGTTTGGGGTTGTTTGGGTTTTTTTGTTTGTCTGTTTAAGGGCACAGTACTTCCCTAGACCTTTTAAGTCCTTCAAATATTTTGAAGGACCTGCTTAAGATGTGCCCTGCTCCTCCCATCCAGCCCCATATTCCTGCTTCCCCGTCCTCTCACTCCCCATATCAGAGAAAGAGAATCACTGCTGTCTATGAAACTAGATCCAGCAGTGTACTGGATCTGGTTTATATTATGTCTGAAGTTTGAAAGCAGTAGGAAAAGCAGCTCCAGGTTTGCAAACCTTCCCTATCCCAAAACCCAGGGAGGATAACAGCGTTAACTCTGCTTCCTCAGAGAGGACCTGGTAAGACAGCCCTCAAAGAACCTTCCCTGATGCCTTCAAAATCAGAATAGATGTGGCTGATACAACCATGGCAGTAGTAACTCAATAAAACAGATCGTAAAAGCCTGCAAATGCTTGTAACCAAGTATAAGCTATAGCTACTAAAAAGGAATAAACAAGCTCCTAGTTGTCCTAGCACTAGGTTGCTAAAGTTGCAACTCAGTGAAGGTTTGTGACTTGGAAAAATTGTGTAGAGCAAGTGCCATTGACTACAGACTAGGAAACATGCATCAGAGGTAGAGGCAATGTTCATAGTTGATGTGACTTGCCAGTGTTCATCTTTCTTGACAGGTCTGTGCCTACTCCTCCAAAGCAGAGGGAAGTTCACATCAAGCTACCTAATTTCATCACTGACATTAGCTACTTTTGTTACACAAGTACTGGTTCTTCTCTCTCCACATACATCCTGTGTGCTGGATTAAAAAAATCATCCTCCCCTGTCAGAAATATCCACTTCACAGCAAGGAATTCAGGTAGAAGGTGCTGATGCTGGATTCACAATCCAGAGTTCAGAAAATGCAAGTTTTAATGAAATATGTCACAGTGAAAAGCATGGGTGCGCAAACCCAGAAACAGAAGAAGCGAGACTGTATGAAAAGAAGCACTCACTAAATGTGAGAAGGCAGCAAAAAAATACAGGATTTGATAGTCAGTGCTTGTAACAGTGACAGGTAAGTGTGAGGCTGCAACAGAAAGCATGTGTGTGACAGAGAACATGTGTGTGGGAATTTGTTTAGTAGATGCAAAATAGACGAGAAAAGTACGTGCAAGACTGTAGGTAAAATTAGGGGCTAAGGAGAAGTGAGGATGTTGTGACTGGGCATATCTGTGCATGGCACTCATGCACTAGAATGCACAAGAGTGACAGAAAAGTGCTCCGTGCATGATGAAGACAGAGAAATACCCTCTAAGGGTGCATCTCCCTGAAATACAAGACTACGAGATACAGAGTAGGCCAGACAGACTACATATATATTCTTTATTTATATACTGACCTCTGTGTGTGTGCACGTAATCTTACAAGGCTGGTACAGCAGGGTAGGCAATGGATTTTTATATGCAAGCAACCACGAACACTAATGTGCAGGATAGAGAGCACAAGAAAGGGCTTGAAGGAGGTGGTGGGAGAGGAAGGGAGAACATGAGCCCGAGAGAGGTAGACTGGCACTCCAGGAATTACATGTGCTAGTGAGCTAGAACTGTATGTGTCCAAGTGAGTTTATTATTCTTCCCTGCTGCATTCATATGTGTGTGTGTGTGTGTGTGTGTGTGTGTGTAGGACCACTGATGTGCACGAGTGTGGATCATGTACAAGCTGCAATTTGGAGGGCTACGATTATATATATATGTGTGACATGTATTTATATATACAGCATGGGATGCATTAACCCTTAACTCCTGTTTACAGAAAGCATCTCAAAAACAGCTAGCATGCCTGTCATCACTTCAAACTAAATTCTGTACTCACACTTGGCTCTTAAAGCAAGAAACCCAGCTGGCAATTCTCCACTGAACAAAATTCCATACCCAACAAATTTCTCTTTCTCCTGTCTTCCCTCCATCACTTTCTTTTTTTTTTCCCCTGGTGGAGGGGAAGGACACTGTTTTTGGAGACAGACCAGAGGCATAGAGGTTCCTCTAACCTCTTCCTCTCCAGGCAAAGCCAAAATAAAATAATAAAACAGGAAAAAAAAATCCAAAAGAAACTTAACACTGATCTCCTTAGGAACATGAAGAATCCAGGAGTATCAGCACTTGTGACCCAAAGTGCTAAGAAATGGTGGCTGTGGATGGAGGGGATACCCACCTTCACCCACCCCTCTTTTCCTTTACAAATCTTGTCGTGCCCCTGCCACCCCCCTCATCCTCCCAATCTCTCTCTGCAAAAGCATAAATACAGCAGCGAAGTCAGTCACATGCAGTGCCCTCTAACCATAGCATTTACTAGCAGCGATCTCTCCTTGGCTTATTTCCTAGAGGGGTAAGCTAGGGGAGAAGGTTTGGAGGGGAAGTGAGGGGGAAAGGAAGCTCCAGCTTCCAGCTCCATGTTTCAGGCCATCCTCAGTCCATAAGCCTCAATTCAAAAAGAGGGGTTTGAGGAGGTTGCGAGAAAGAACTCATCACATACCTTGCAAGGAGAAGAGGGACAGGAAGAATCCCAGCACCCAGATACTGTGCAGCCAGTAGGTCCTCATGCTTCTCTCTCACTCGCTCCGCTTCCTCTGCCTTTTTCTCCGTATCTTCGCTTCTCTATTTTTTTTTCCCCTTCTCTCCTCTCAGATAAAATGGGATTTGTGCTTCCCTTCAATCCCCCCAGGCTCTGCTTTACCAGCTCTGACAATCCAGTCACTGTAAAAGCTGACCCACGGTGGTCAGATTCCCAAATAACCTCACACTCTCCCCTTCAAGTGCTGGAGAAAGTGAGGGCCAGGTTAGATGCTCGCTGTAGCCTGCGCTGGCTGTAAACACAGAGAATCTCTGTCTCTCTCCTGCAGCTCCAACTAAATGCGACTGTACTTAAACAAGCAATGCCTTATAGGACAGTACTCAGAGCAGAAAGGATCCCACCTCTGCCACCTAGTGTTGAAAGCCAGCTCATTTATTTCATTTTTATATGTTATGCTATAGAAATATGGTTTTCTCGTTCCTCTGCAAATGTATCTCTTGGATCACAGGTCTATGAGCCACGCTGAGCTTGGGAGTCCCGAAAGCTCCAGCTGACATGGGAAGGTTGTTTAGCAAAGAAATATTCCTTATCACCTCAACTAGAAACGCAGCAGTACAGGTTTGATTTCTCAGCAGAGTTCTGCTTGACGAATTCTGAAGCAAGGGTCTCTGATGCTGGTGTCACTGCTGGGCAGCACACAAGGGGCAGAGAGAGATTCAGATACACTGATTGTAATTACGCATCTGCCAAGGCCTCTAGGAAAAATAGCAAGTATCGGGTTGCATTAATCTTTGTGGGATCACTTGTGTCTTTCAGGGGGGCCAGAAGGAATCCTTCCATGAGGGAAATCCAGCCTGCAAAGCCACTGTTTGCTCACAGAAGACTTCTCCCATTATCCCTCTTTCAAATACAGGTTCCCCCTTCCACAGGCAGTACAAACTATTTTCCCAAGGAGTAATTAACTCCTGCAGCTCTATTGCCCCCTAATATCATTACCTCTGGTGAAAGGAACAGCAGTAATGAACTGTTTCTTAACATTCGCATAGGGCTTTTTAATGATCCTCCATCCATTTCACAAAAGAGTGTCCTTATGCAGCTGGGGTTATGGAAGCAGTGCATCTGTGCAGCTTTTGAGAGGCTGTTCCCTGGGATGCAGTGTGGTGTGGCAGTCCAAGTAGGCTGCCAGCCAGCCCCATGGCCCCTCTTCAGGTCACGTTGCCACCTTCACTGTAGCCACCATGGTGGTCCATGAGGATGTCATCACTTAAGGATACCAGTCTCCAATTTACACAGTATGGATGCAGGACGCTAAGGTGGGCATGTGCATGTAGAGGCAAGATGCCTAGGATTCTTGTCAATAATCATGCCTCTCCAGAAGTATTTCTTATTAGACTGCTGCAGAGCAAGCTGTTCTGTGAACAGAATGCACCAAGCCTGCCTCCCTGCGGGTTCTTGTCTGCTGTCTCCAAAATCCCCCCTTACTCTGCTGTAATAAAAGCCAGATCCCATCACATCCCATGTGACATCCCCTGTAGGATAAAGAAATGACATGCTGTGGCTAGCCAAGAAACACGTGCTTGTTTCCTAGTGGACCAAAATGCTCACTGCAATGCAAAGCAAAATGCAGTCACCATTTGGCCTGGTAGCTGCTACCCAGGTACCAGCTGCATTATTCATGTTTTTTCTCCTATGAAGGGGGCAGGGCATTACTTGATCACTAGTTTTTAAGAGACATACTTGTTCCTGTTATTTTTCTGCCTTCCATCCTCCCTTAAATGTGGTTGAAATTGGTTGCACTGAAAAATTATTGGGAGGAAGAATATATGGACAGTTACACATCTACTGTCAGCAAGGCTTCATTTCCCAAGGAAATAAAACCAAATATATTTGAGTGCACTAAAGTCAACTGACTCCATTCAGCTGGAGGAACATGCTACTTTTTCATTGTTTCCTTTTAAATGGTTTTCATCCTTTGATACCAACACAGTATGGTCTGAAAGAAAGCACAGGCAAAACTAAGCTTGCCACTCAAGATGTATTTAGAGGTTATCATGCAAAAATCAAGTGGTGACAACCAATTTGTAGGCTTCGAGCAGGAAGCAGTTTTTGATTTTCTTGTTGCAGGAATCTTCACCATCTAGTCTGGGTTTAGGAATCAGATAGGCCAGCACCTTAATACCACACCAGCTCTATACATCTCTGCCTCTTATGAGCCTATATGCTTGGCATTCCTCCTTTCATTCATCCTATACCTTAATCACCCATTACCTCAGTACCCAACATCTACTTCTGACATTATACAGAATTATATCCATTCATACACTTCCAAAAATCTTCTCCTTTGTCCCATACACAGTCGCTAAGCTCATCTCCTATCAGACATCTATCCCAGCTACCCACAGTTGCATGCATAGCCTCACCTCTCACCTACCTTGCACACAATCCTGCAGGGACACACAGCCTTACCACTTCTATCAGATCAGTACATAACCATTCAAAGTTGACTTCACCTACAGCCTTCTGCTCACAACCCTATGCACAATCCCATAATCTACAGCTCTCAAACTGCAAGGCCACCTCATACTTTGGATATGAATATCCCATGGCCTGTTGGGTTCAGACCTCTTCAGAATATGAGTATTTATGTAACAGAAATGTTATTGAAATAACAATAACAATAGCAACAATAATAAGAATAATATAATCAGAATTTGTTCTCTGCTCCATAAATTGCATAGGAATAAAACTCATGTATTATGATGCTGAATCCAATATCACTCCCATCTAGAATAATCAGTGGTGGTTACAAGTCTGGAGAGAAGATGCTAAGGAAGAAGCACTCCTGCATAACAGTATCTCTTTGCTTCCCTAGAGAAGCCCATGTGATTGAAAGGCTATTTCTTACAACCTATTTGACATACTCCTAACCTTCAAAAACATGCAGAGATGGATTTTGGCTCCCTTGCTCTTGCTGAGTCATACCAACGGGATTACTTGGGACATTAGGCTACTAAATATGAGCAGAAGTATCAGATTCTGTGGTCTGAAACTCTCTGGGATTGGTCTTCAGCCAAAGGTAAGTCCACTTTTCATGTAGACAAATCCCTCAGCTACCTACCTATTTTGAGGGCAAAAACAGAGGCAAGAATTACATTACCCTCTCTAAATGTTCAAACATTAAAAAAAAAAATAACCAATACAGAACAGAACAGAACAACCAGGTTGGAAGGGACCCATCGGATCTTCTAGTCCAACCATTCCTATCTAACACTAAACCAAGTCCCTCAAGACCTCATCCACCCCTGCCTTAAATACCTCCAGGGAAGGTGACTCAACCACCTCCCTGGGCAGCCTATTCCAATGCCCAATAACCCTCTGTGTGAAAAACCTCCTCCTAATCTCCAGCCTAAATCTCCCCTGGCGGAGCTTGAGGCCATTCCCTCTCGTCCTGTCCCCTGTCACTTGGGAGAAGAGGCCAGCTCCCTCCTCTCTACAACCTCCTTTCAGGTACTTGTAGAGAGTAATGAGGTCTCCTCTCAGCCTCCTCTTCTCCAGGCTAAACAACCCCAGCTCTCTCAGCCGCTCCTCATAGGGTCTGTTCTTCAGCCCCTTCACCAGCCTCGTTGCTCTTCTCTGGACTTACTCCAGAGCCTCAACATCCTTCTTGTGGTGAGGGGCCCAGAACTGGACACAGTATTCAAGGAGCGGCCTCACGAGTGCTGAATACAGAGGGAGAATCACCTCCCTGGACCTGCTGGTCACACCATTTCTGATACAAGCCAGAATACCAACCAAACAAAACCATACGATAGTCTTTATTTTTCCATCCTTTCTTTTTTTAATTACTGCAGTTCTACCACTTACATCAGGATTCAAAAGCCAGATGAACCACAGAAATATTAGCTATTGAAAAGCACATCTAGAATCCTGTATGTATATGTATGTGGGTGTGTGTGTATATTTATATAAAGAAAGGTTGGATTCTGACAGAGCCCTAAATGACTGAAGGCTGCCTACCTTTAATGCATAGTAAAAGTATTTCATTAAGGCAGAGTGGATGCATTTAGATGCACTGTGCATGGATGCCTGTCCATTTTTTAATAAACAAATGTGCTTTGTACTATTAACTGTTTAAGCACTTGCACTTTCATTTCTATTTCATCTTAGCTTTAGTCACTTCACGCAATATCAATATTAACTTGATTGTGCAGCGCACACATAATATTTTCTCTGCCAAGTCTTTATGCTGAACCTACCATAAAATACTTCTCAAATAGGCATGCCAAAGTTGATGGAGGAACTTTTAACTTTTCCATTACAGATTTTTTCAAATTACTGTTATTTAACTGTGCAAATGTCATGTTGCATTAGTAAAAGGCTTAGTGTATTTTTTACTTTAATAGAAAGAGTATTGAAAACACAGTTGGCCATGCAAATTTTTCAGGGTTTACATAAGAGAATGAATGATCCCAAAACGTAAAGCTGAGAGAGCTTTGTAAAGCGCCCAAGAGGCAATAGTCATACACTACCCAGGAGTGAGGTTTTCTAGACATTTTAGTGCCCTACCCTGCATATCTGCATCTGGTATATGTGTATTACTACTTTTTTTATTGGGTGTTGTATATGAGGGTTTCATGGCCTGTCTTTGGGACTAGTGTATGTGCGATGAATGACACATTATATTTTTGAAGAGTTTTGTGGCATGGGCTGCATGTAAACTTGGGAAAGGGAGTGGAAGGAGATATTATCTTAGCAAGAAATACTCATTTGTCATGTGGTTCCGTGAAACCCACCACTGTCCAAGGTCAAGGACTACATAGTGTCCAAAAATGTAAGTTTTCATAGGAGGGAAGCATGGCGCATCAAGAGCATGATAATTAGTCTCACACCTGATTAGGCTCCTTTACATAGACTGAGGAAACAGCATTCATGCTTCTCCCCTGCCTTTACCCTGATGTTCAAGAGAAGTCAGCCCTGCTCAAATCACACTTCCCACCTGCCCTTTCCTATCTGCCACTTCATACTCCTCATCTATGTTCTTTCCTTTTCCCTCTCTCAGCTTCATTTTTGTATCTCACTGCCTCCTGCCTCATTCCATCTCTCTTCCTCTCTACAGCCTTGCTTTGAAAGCTATCAAAGATAGGAGAGTATCTTTTTGAGGCTTCTTCAAGGGGAGGATTTTTCCACCAGGGTTTCTGCATGACTTCAAGCTGAAAGTAGCTTTTTTTGAACAAATAAATGCCAGGCCAAAAACTAAGGAAGGTAGCATGTGGCTATACAGCTATTTCGTAAGATAAAAATCCACAGAAATAGCCAACTAATGAGACAGTAGCAACATTTGAAGAACGATAGAAGGAGGGAAGAGACTGAAAGAGTCATCATTTAGTTCCAAGTACTGTGAAGTGACGCAGTGCAGACTGAACCAAGAACCCTAGAAGACAAATCTGTTGCATGAACCATTGAGATAAGTTTCTCCAACATTAGCCATAGCAGACCCATATCATCCACAAGAAGGCTCATAAAAAGAGTATTTTAAAAAAAATTGCTAGAAGTTCACACAAACGTTGACATTGTCACATAAATAGAAAATAAAATAAATGGCACAGTAGACACCATCAACATGTCTACCATGCTGTATCCATGCTGCAAACTCCTTCTCCTAGGAGTGCCTCACACAGGCCACACTGAGAAAGCCTGAAACACATGCATGCAGAACCAATACTCTGAGGAAACACACACACACACACAGTTCTGCAGAAAGGGCCTCTGCTCTTTGAACATTTGCAAGATTTGCTTGAAATCTGCAAGTGTGAACAACACCACAAAAAAATAAAATTGACTAGCACCCAAAAAAAAAAAATTGGCAGATAACATTTTGAGTTGTCATGTTTTCTCTGGGAAAAGAGTCAGCTTTTTGCAAACTGAGAAGAAAATATAACTCTGATCAAGTTTTTTTGGAAGGTGGGAAATTTACAACCCAGAGGAGGAAGTACTTACACCACAATACCCCTGCCACACCTAGCATTAACTGGAGTCTGCAGAGGCACAAATGGTAATGTCCACACAACAAACCACCTTTTAAGACAGAGATTTTCTGCAGCCCTCTGGTCTCTAAAACTCCACAAGAGCACAGACCTTACTCACCTCCTCCTGATATTCAGGGCTTGTTCCTCCAGGCAGCACTCCACCAAAGACATTTCCTTAAAATAGCACCCAAGTACCCTATCAAGTACCTTGCTCTGCCTAGAAGCAGAGCTCCAACTGTTGCTTTTCAGGTCTTTAGTCACAGCTGAGGTCCTTATGCTTTCCTTCATTAACCCTCCACATCCACTGGGAGGACCTGCTGCATGCTGCAACCCAGCTTCCTGACCCATGGTTCCAAAACATCAAATCTTGTGCTCCCTAGGTGGAACTTCCAACTTTAGGCTAAGGTTTGTTGGCTTTTCTGGATATATTGTGGATTGACTTTAGAGAGAGGACTACCATACACTCCCCTGTATGTGTCCTTTGTTCTCTAGGCAAAGCAGGAGAGGGTAATGTGGCCATTTGCCTGCTGTGCCTGACTGAATGAGCTCCAGCTGATCTGCCTGACATGACAAAGACCCAAACTAGTAACTACCACGTCTGTGCTCACCACCCAAATGAGATATATGTAGCAAATGACATCTCACTAACGGCAATAAGAGCTGAACTACACATATGTGGGCAGCCTGACATTTCCTGGACAGAAATGTGGAAGAGAGAAAACTCTCCACAGATATTTTTTGTGCTGGGTTGTCTATACCCAGTTGTCTGGAAGGCAGCTGAAGCTCATGCCATGTGAGCATTCCCATTGCAAATGTCTCCATGTAGTGGTTCACAAGATCCTGAAACTATGAACTTCCAGGCTGATGTTTTGCAGAGCTAGTCTCTTATCCAAGGATGGCTTGGTATGATTTTATTTTTATTTTTGAAAGCATAAGCAAGAAAGACTTTATCTGTTTGAGATACTTGGCGGGGGGGGGGGGGGGGGGGGTGTGCTTTATGATTAGTGAAAGAAACAATTTTTGTCTTTTTTTGTTTCAGTCCAGAAATTACTGCTGATAATTACTGCTACCCCACAGATCTGCTTTCATTTGTTTTTAGCTCATCCTAACAACCACATCACTGCATCTTGGAAGAGAAGTCAAGAGGTGATGAGGACAACATTATCTGAGGAGTAGAAAACATACAGACATGGAGGCATTCTGTTGGTCTTAATTTGGTCAAATCATAGGTCCTGGTAAATAGCACTTGGTTTGTGTGACATGAAAACACTTGTGTTTCAATGCTGCACAGAGAGTAATCCTTGTGCAGGCAGAGCTTTGTGCATTTCTATGCATCACTGAAGATCTGGTCTCAAGCCCAATAAAAGCAGCTAGAAGACTCTCCCCAAACTCAGTGGCCCCAATGTAGGTCCCGTCATCAGCAAAGTCACAAAGGCAGCCTTTTCCCTTACTTACTTTACATTAAATGTATGTATACCTTCCCCTGCCACTGCTTATCAGTTGTGTTGTAGGTGTGTACAGAGCCCTCATGTAGAGATATGTCTAAACTGGTCCATGAAGTTTGTGACAGAGAAAGAAGCAAGTTTAGGCCAGCTATATTGTAGCAAAATCAAGTTTTACAAGTCAGTGGAGGTTGCATTTACCACTGGATTGCCCTCCCTCTCTAAGATGCTAACCTCTGAGGATACCTACAATAGAAACATCTGCTAGTCTAATTAGTTCACAGTGTTTGTTGGCTTTGCTGTTTGTGGGAAAAACCATAGTACATATGCTGTTCTTTTGACAATAATGTACTTCTACACATGTAGGGTACTGCTTGGAGAATAAATGGAACCACTCTGGAAGAAGCACACCTTAAGGATCTATATTACAGCCTTTTCTGGATGTAAAAATAAGTAATACTAGGATAAGCTATTGCACCAACACGTGCCTCAGTTTCAACAGTTGTAAAGTAGTAATGCAATGAGCTCTTGATCAACAGGTAGATGGAACTGTACAAGCCCTGGTTATTCCTCTCATTCTGGATGCAACCACTTGTGTATTCTTGGCACAGGTTTTGGGCCATTGATTAATATGTTTCTAGGCAGAGAGGATGGCAAAGAGAAACACCACTGAACCCCTTGGTATGGTGTAAAGTGGTTTTGCGGAGACAGACCCTATATCAATATTTTCTGGTTGAAGAAGCAGGCCTCAAGAGACAGTATCTTGCCTAAGCTATAGAAGAGACCTGTCTTTTTTCCCTATTCTCCTCTCCTACTATTGATACATGATGTGCAATTCCTTATCATAAATAAGATTTGTGAGCTCTCTGGGGAAATGAACTGTCTCTTTTTCTGTACTTGTACAGCCTTACAGGAGTATAAATAATAATAGTCATTAATGCTAATAATGTGTTTTTTAACCTCCTGATCATCCTCTGTCTGATAAAATAGCTACAGGAGAGAAATCTTGCTTTGAAAAAGAAGCTATGGCAGAAACTATTAACATTGCAAAGGCTAGAAGAATTCAAGTAGTTAGACATCCATAGAGCTTGGATCAAACTTTATTTTTTGATTGGTTAAAATGTGTAAAATAGAGCACGCTGATGAGAGTATCCTGAAAAAAAAAACCTGAGATGTTCATGATAAGTAAGGAATTGAAAAGTTTATGAACATGCATTTAGTCTGTAGAACTTTTCTCTCAGTGCAGAATCTCATTTCAACATGAGCCTTGGAGAAGTTATAAAGTGGAAGTATCTTAAACTGAGACTGCTGCAGTACATCCCCAGTGGATCCTGGGGCAAATGCAATGCTGAACAACAACTCTGTAGCTGGCTGTGTGTGATTCCACCTCCATAACACTTTCACTTGAAAAATTAATGAAGTATAACATGGTAAAATTTAGGGTTGCATATGAAGCAAGTTCCTTGTACTTCTTTGTCACTTAAAATACAAAAAGCTAAAAGAGCCATCCTTCAACATAAACAGAACAGATTTGCTACTAAAGGCAGAAGATGTGTATGGTTGCCATGAAGCTGTCAGCAATCACAGTCATAAGAAGGTCATAGCAGAGATGCTCACAGGTAGATACTAAATTTATTCAATACTCTTAGGCTCTGTTTAGATAGACTGAAGTTATCTCAAGGTTGAACTTTGCTATGATGCAAACTGTAAGCTTGTATATGCAAGCTCAGATGTTGACCAGGCACATGTTTCAGAATCTCCAGCACTCTGTTTGTCTAAACACATTCAGTGAGTCATAGAGTCAACAAGTAAGTTTATGCAGACATCCAGTTAGCTCTCTGAATGGCAGCCACAGGGACAGGATGCAAATATGGTGCATGGTCTTTGGTCTTGGGATCAGTTTCATAGCTGTGCAGACATAGCTTTAGTTTAACTTGTGAATTTCTCCTGCTCTCAGGATGCTAGCTTCCCGCTCCTAATAGTAAGCACATTCTTTACCAAGCTATTGTCAGAAAAATAGATCTGGAAATTGTATTGTTCTGGACCTTACTTCAGTATCAATTTAGATTAGCTTGAATTAAAAAAGGAGAAAAGGCGGCTCCGAGTTACATCAAGAGCTCATTTAGAGTTTGTTCTTCCCCTTCCCACATGCTTTTCTTTTGCCGAACAGAGCCTGCCTGAATTTGGAAGTCAGGCCATTCATAGATGCCTTCTGGATAGAGTTGTGCAGTTAGTGTACACCTCTGCTCCGCAAATGAAGATTTGTATTGTTTTTCACAGAGAAGATCCAGACTAGCACTACAATCAATATAATAGAGATTCTTATGGAGGTGCTAAGAACAAATGAACCTTCAAGGTTTCCCTAGCCTTTCCAAGCCTAGACGGCATATACATACTTTGCAGCCCAGCTTCAATGTATGAGGCATGCTATATCCTAGAATAGGCAGTAACATGTGTCTTATGGTACCCAATCTTTGCTACACTACCAGGCATAGGTCAAGTGAAAAAGATCCTCTAATGCTAGAAAAGAAGATACTCAGAAGATATAAGCAGCCCTTCTTCTGCCCCCTGTACTGAGCATCTTGGTTTGTTTCTGTGTCTACAGGTATCTCTGCAAAGGCAGTGGTACATTAGCCCTTATTCTATGGCTTCTCCTTCATATTTTGCAAGGATGTTATCTGAAAACAGTCTTGTAGAGGAAGGCAAGGATGAGAGGCCATCTGTACCTTCAGCTGTGAAGCTGAAGCTGGGCAGGGAAGATTTAGATGACACCTTTCCATAGATGTGGCAGAATGTGGGGAACTTGGAGATGAAAATTGTACAATGGAAATGTAAAAAATCAGACAACAGACCATAGCTTCAAAATAAAAGGAGAAGGATCTGAGTAATCAACTTAAGTGGCCTCTTATGTTTGGCTTTACCTTGGGTCTCTAAGGTCTCAAATTCAAATGAATTCTGGAGGACTATCACATTTCCTTTCTTTTGGTTTCTTTCTAGAGACTGAGATATACAACCTCCCTGACATCTTTCCCCGTGACCTCTGCAGGGCTATAGTTTGGGATTTTCTCATGTCCCTCTGCCTGTCCCATCTGAATGAGTGATTCCTCTGGTCCCACAGCTTAGCTGAGACTGATTTATGCCCACACTAACAGCTTCCTTGGTATTTGGGGGTTGGCACTCATTGCAGTCCAGGAGCTTGAAACTTATTTGACTTCTACCTCAACTGTGGCAAACAACAGTAATGAACAGAAAAGTGTTACCCAGAACTTGACAGATAGGGATGCTGCAGTCCCTTGAGGAGAGAAAAAAATATCTGTGCCATATCTTGGAGTTTCTTTTTCCTCTGAGAAAAAAAAACATAAAAAGATGGCATATTTATGGAAATCTGTAAACCTCCATAAGATCTGGTATATTCCAATGAGACATGTAAACTGAGGAGGAAAGAATAAGAGAGGAGAAAATAAAGTAATTGCCTAATGTATGCCTTTAATGAACTAAAACATATTCTCCCCACAAAGGGCTCATAAGTGAAAAAATAGGATTCCTCATATACACCTTCAATCTAACACTGAATTATCTGTGGCAATGGGACCCACAGCCTCATACGAGAGGGTCTTATAAAGAGGAAAGGATATTTTAAGACTACTGTCGGCAAACACACCCAATTAATTCAAAAGCATCATTGTTATTTCATTTATATAGCACCATAGGGGTATGCAATGCTTTACAGACAATTAGGGGCTATAAAAGTTTAGAGAAAAGATGAAGCGGAATGTAAGGAGCTGGCAACCAAATGGAGTAGAGCCCTGACTAAAAGCTCTCACCATGGTGCTTATGGTTTGTTTGTTGTGGTTGTTTGGGTGGGTTTTTTTGTTTTAATTTTCAGGGAGTGGTTTTTCACACTAATCCCTTTTTACAAGGAGGGAGAGACACTTTAACATGATTGTTGGGCCTATTCCAAGGATGTAAAATTAGAAAACATACTCATTAAAACAGGTCTGAAGAAACAAAACACAAACATGAACAACAAGAAGCAGGGAGATAAATTTGAGATAAACTTTAAGTCATTTCCTGAGATTTCGACACTTCAGTAAACTGATAGCATAACCAGAGACTGCATATGCCCAGGACTGACTAGCTGAGGCTCTTATTAGATGAGTGTTGCTCTCCTAGGTTGACTTAGACATGCATAAAATCACTCTGTAACCTGTGTCCTGCTTTTGCAACTCAGGGATACTCCTGGATCCTCAGCTGGCTTTTAGCTGATAGGAGATCAGCCAAGACCTGGCGGCACCTTTTCATCAGCAAAAAGACCATGTGACTCAAGATTCCAAATAGAGGTGTTGTTAAGGGGACCTTAAACTTACCTAGAAGCCATACAATGAGAACCTAGCAGTGTTCTCAAGAAACGTGTACTTTTCTCATAGCAACATATAACGTCCATGCCCTGGAAATGGCACTAAGCCAGGATTTTAAGGATGAGTTTTACTGCACCAGTTGTGGCTCAAAGTGAGTAGATTTTTAATGGGATTTTTTTTGTTGGTTGCTTTTTTTTTTTTTTAAATAAGACTTGGGGAAACTTTCTCATTTATTTCATTCTAAACAGGAAAGTCGTTCGAAAAATCTGTTAAATTTTATCTTCCCTCTAATATTTCCTGTCTACTGCTTTCATGAAAATGGCCATTGAGAAATTTTTTTAAAAGTGGAAATTAATATGCAGTAAAAACCTCCTTTGTTAACTAAGAAATTCTACATTAGTAAGCATTTTTGTTAAAAATCTTGACTGAAAAACGATGCCGTTTTTAGTACGGTGTAGAGGGAGAAACATGTCCTTCCTCCACACTTTGAAAAAATTTTTGCTTTCAAAGTTTCAGAATTCTGTGTGCAGTTCCTTGCCCTTCCACCCCCATCACTTCTGAAGTAATTCCTGGAATGTCGTTTGCATTATTTCCACAGAAGACATGTTTTTTATTGCTATTGTCCAACAACTAGCATCAGTGATTTTCAGTCACCTAAGGCTTAGGGACTAGCATTTGCATGTTTTACAAGATGGCCCATGAACTGAAGTTTGCTGTGTTAAAAAATTTACCTATAAGTATCTGTGACCTTTGGGTAACTATCCTCTAAACCAGTTTTATTTGTAGAAAGTTACACATGGCTCACCTCAATCTTTCGACTGAGATGCTAAAGCCTGTTTAAACCTGTCCTATGCTACTACACTTTATTCTTTATTCCTTATTGCTGCACAATTTAAAGTACCTTTCTACTGATTTTGCTATGTCTATGCTAAGAGAAGTTATACTGTGCTAACTATTCCAGTATGTTGTAGGACAAACTAAGATTTTTGGTCAAAGCTACTGATAAAGACACTGCTTCTGTGGGGGAAGGGAAAGGAATTGAGAACAAGCTATTTTTTTGCTTAGAACAGGACTTGTGTGTGCATGTGTTTGTTTTATTCAAACAAAAAATCATCAGCAACATCCTGCCTGACCTTTTTCCAGCCTTCCCTTAAACAGTGCTAAAAGCTGTCCCTGCAGTGGCCTGTACAGGCAAATACACAGTTTTTCATTTTCTTGGTGAGGATCCACAAACTGTGCTGTTCAGTTTCACACTTTATAGAAGCCAAACATGGGCCCACAGGAGCAGGGTCTCCAGCTGTCTCTGCACTGATGGCAGCAGGCTCCTGCAAATCTCATCTTCTGAAGTAACCTGCATCACTTGCTGAATTCCTGCTCCAGAAAATGAAAGGGCAGTAGATCAATGATTTCTAGTGTAGGCTACAAATACCTGTTTGCTTTTCACAGGTTGGCCCAGAAGTCCAAATGAGTGAAGTTTCCAAGTTAGTTTACCTCTACATCCCTGTTTTTAGGTGGCACATGTAGTTCTTCAGCTTAGTCATGAACCTAACCTGGGACTTCCCTTCTGACAGAGAAAGGCTGTAGCTTTGCTGATCCCCAGAAAGAGCTTCTGAAACTCCATCCTGAGTTTCCTTGGAAACAGTGTATGATCAGCTTAATCCTCCATGGCACTTGACCATTCATCTCCATGGTGGTTATAAAAATCCCATCAGAAAAAGCCTTCAAGCTTTTTTACCCCATTAAAAAAAATCCAGATACCAATCCTTTGATTCAACAGTAAAATAAGCAATAAAATCCTTCATTAGACTAATTGGGGCAATACTGTTGAAAAACATGATGGGCCTAAATCTAAATTCTAGCTCCAAACCCAGGAAGATGAGATCTGAGGCAATACCCATTGGGCCTGTGGGTCTTGTCTGCCTGGTAATTGCTATCAATTATGAAAAAGCGGTTTTCAACCTTTTCAGTATTGTGGCACCTAAAAGTTTCCTACTTATTTCACAGTGGAGGTGTGGAGCTGAGCAGAGTGAGTCTAGCCTTCCTGAAATAAGCTTTTCTTAATAACTTTTCCTGGGTTCACTTGGATCCACACAATGCAGGCTGGATAATGGAGTAGTACTCTTCCACAGGGGAATTATGGGACAGCTCATGAATAAATGGCTTCATTTTCCAACTAGAGCCCCTACTGTGATTAAGACTATTTTTCTCTTCCTTAACCTCTTGAGTGAGGCATGGAGAAAAATGTGTTTCAAAGGCATTAGACAAAAGAGTGAGCCTTGGAAATAAGCAATTTCTTCCCCCTCCATCTTTTGTTTGTCATTAACAGTCTTCTCAGTAACTACCATTATGGCAACACTGGGCCACGTGACTGAAGGTAATGAAAACAAAGAGGAGAGGGGAAAATTATTGCACTAGAACAAACTCTGTTATATTGCACATTATATTACAAGTGAAAAGCACATGACTGCATTGCCTAAGACTGTGGTGATGCTATGGGAGACTTTCTCAGTCCTAAGTTGTTCATTAGCACAGAGAGATTTTGATTTAATAACTGATCAGGATTCCACTGAATATGCTGGTCATTATGTACGCAAACTGAAGATGCTCACCAATGTTTATTATCTTTGAGTAAATTTAAGTATTCATTAAAAGGACCAGCTAGTACATACCAGTTACATAAGGAAAGCATCCAAATGATACTGTTGTCTGAAAAAGCCCTGACCTTTCAGAAAGCAGTTGATAGTGCTGTGCCAATGGAAACAGCAGCTAAAGACGTTAAAGAGAATCCAAGTGTAATACATTAAGTAGTGACCATGCTTAATGCGCAATAAGGTAAATCATTATAAGAGAGACCTCATTCTGCTTGAAGGGCTCATATAAACACAAAGGCAACATCAAAATATATGTGCACATCTTGGCTTCATCTATTTGAATAAATTACAGAGTCAGGAAACACTCCCATATACCTGAACATCAGAACCTGCATTTTTCAATAGCTGAGCAATTCCTGGCATGGTTTGGACCCATCGCAAGTAGCATTCTCCTAAACAATCCTTGGGTAAAGTGTGGGAACTCACAGGGTCCAAGGACCATTCCCATTTGACAGTCCAGATGTGTCTACTTGTTTTGGAGTTTAAGAGATCTTAAACCATTGAAACTGGCTATTCCATGCCTGCTAGAAGAAGCACCAGAGAAGTCACGGTGTATATGAGATTTCTAGGTACATAGTGAGTGCTTGGCAAGTTTCCTAGAGCTGGATTGGCAGAAAAAAAAATAGCAAATAGGGCGGAAAGGAACAGAAGAGATCAGCATCTTGGGTCCATCTCCTGTGGCCTAAACTCTTTTCATTATATTGATTTTACACTGTAGCATGGATGTGTTCTGGTGAAAATGCACCATGGATCTGGAAAAACAGGGTAAAGACATGCTAACAGAGAACAGAGTGACAAGCTGAAACATTCTTCAGAATTTATAACAAGATCTAAGGTCTCCATTGCTGGTCAAGACCTTTATTCAGTACTTCCATAGCAAATGCAAATTGACCAGACATAGGTGTGGAATAGCAGCATACAGACAAATGATAAACTCTAGAGCACTGTCAAAGTAAGAGTGGTGTTTAAAAGGCATCTGGTAACTGAGTGCAATACCAGAGAACTCATCCCCTTGAACGTTACATCCAACTGGACTGAGGCAAAGTCAAGGGCACCGTGAACCAGGTTTTCAGAGGAACTTGGAATCTAGCTACACTTCAAAATAAGCAGGTAATTATTTCAAAGATGCTGATTCCCCAAGGCTGTGTCCTAAACTGAAGAAGTCAAACACTTGAGAATAATACAATGTAAATACTAGATATGGTGAATACAAGTTGTACATAGCATAATCTTCTATATATTAGCACTAACAGGTATTCAAGTGTAATTTAAATGAAAGTCACCAGTAGGAGTGACCTATGATGTCAACACATGTGAGACTGATATTGTTGTCCTTTTTACAATGACTGATGGCAATTAGTTGCCTGTTGTTTGTGATTCAAAGAGGTTTTGTGCAAGAGGGAATTCACTATGTCCTCACTGCCTGGGAAACACCAAAGCTGGCACAGCAAACTAAGACCTTTACACATGAGACCTTATGCTCATAATGAATAAAATAGTCACTTTCTTCCTGCTTCCAAAGGAAGATATCTCACAGCAACAAAGAAAATTGCAGAAGCAAGGACTTTGTCAGCACTCTGTCAGCATAATATCACAGACTTATTAGCTGGCATAATACTATTGACTGTCTTTCTTGCCTGCCATGGCACACGTAAGACATTATACAGAGGAGTAAGAGTACTCAGTCTATACCAGGTTTCACATCATAACAAATGCACAAATAGAAACAGAAATATGTATACAGTCACTTTTAAATTATCCATGTTTCTTGAGGCAATGGTAATTGCTCTAGTGGTGTTGATTTCTCCTTTCAGTGCTCATATAGATTGAGCATTGATGAGGGCTGTCTCATGTGTTGGATCCAAGTTGTATTTCCCAAGAGGCTGTAACAAGCTTTTTAAGAGGGAATATAGGGGACAACTTCACATCACTGGGATGAAATCAATGGCTGGAAGCTATCTTTGATATCTTAACAATGAACACTAAAGGTCCAACTCCAGATATGGTTAATCAGACCCATTTCTAACTACAAGGAGCTGAAAAACTGAGGTTCAGCAATCAATGATATTAAGAACAAGCAATCATAGTAGACAAACTGTGAGCTAAAATGAATTCCAAATTTTTTTTATTGACATGCATCATTCAAGTGCATATCATCTAGCAAATGGCTGCCAGGTGGAGCTTAGGTGATTCCTTGTGCTGTTCCATGTCCATAATGCAAGATTAAATGGAACAAACTGAAAAGTTTGTAACGATACAAGTATTTCTTTCAGAATTAAACACCAAATCGCTTCTACCACAACCTGTTGAAGATCCAATGTACTTCCAGATTATTAGCCTTTTTATGCCATCAGGTAACTGTCCAGCAAATGGCCACAGCAAACACTCTGTTGAAAAATACTGGAGACACAAATAGATGTTCTAAACTAAAAATAGATGAAGAAAACCTTCACAACATTCTGTTATTTAGTAGATTTTGGAAGACTGCAGTTTGTACATCTCTGGCACCATTTCAAAAAACACCAAGTCAAAAGCAACCCTGGTATGCTCATCTATGATTTGCAAGACTCAACCGAAAAAAACACCTTCAGCTAAGATTGGTTAAAGTCAGCTAATTCTTCTAGAGTAGACAGGAAGCCAAAGAGTTGCTGTACCAACCTGACAGTCATGTCAGAGTGACAGCAAAAGATCTTAATGCGGAAAACAGCCACAATTCTTCCCCACTGTTTCTTGCTCTTATAACAGGCTAGGCATGCGACAGGATCCAGCATGCACTGGTACAAGGTGAACTTATTCTAAGATGGTCAGAGGCTGCACGCTATCATAAGAGGAATAGGCCATTTCAGGCTCTCCATGACAGCTTTCTTGTTCAATGTAGACTCATTTAATTAAACTGGAAGCCAAAAGAGAGGCCTGACTTTGTAGGCAGGATAACAGCAAAGACTTCAAAGCAAAAGCATTATGTTCTCCATTGTGCAAGATACAAGGGGAGGAAAAAAACATTCTTTCACTCTATCAAACATAATAAAAGGCTGAGTTAAGAAGCACAGAAAAAAAATGTCTGGTTAATTTAAGGTGAAATCAGAAAAGAAAAAATACAAGGGTCTGCCTGGTTCTCAGAGCGTCATCACTATTGCCGATTTTAGATGGTACACTGGATACTCAGCATCTCTGAAATTGAGATCCAAAAATTGAAAGGGGGTGTATTGTTCCTTCTTACCACATTAGAAGTGCCACATTGAATCTCAAATAATTTGCAGTTACAGTGCAGTTGGTTCAGGGGGTTACAGGGAACACCACCACAGGTGCACTGTGTTGCACATTTTTCTTGGGCACATATACTAAGCAGTGAATGCAAATACATTTAGAGATTACAAAGCTATCCACAAGTCCTGATTCTTTTTTTCTCCTTTAACCTGCGTGCAAGAAAGACAGTGACATTAATAAAAATGCATCTGGTCATTTTCTTCACTGGGGTAGCTCATGGGGGAGCCAGAGCTAAGGCAAGATCACAGCAGCTCTGTCTGGACGTTGCATGAGGTTGGTATGGGTGGAGGGAACACAGATCTGAGAATATGTAGAACTAACAGTATGTTTTGAAGGTATCTTCGTGTTCATTCAGAACCCCATTCCTCCAGCCAATCCAGCTAGTGGGCTCAGTTAGACATATAACAGAAGTGTGTCTTCCTGGACTCTGTGATATTAACTTGAATAATTGATCCTATGATTCTATCCTGCCTGTGGGTGCAGGTGTCATCTATGTCAGTGATGTGAAAACTGAAAAAAACCCTAAACCTCTGCTCAAAGGTGAAGAAGGTTTCTCGGGGAATTAGCAGTTATTGTAACCCTGAAGAGCTGGTATTTCACCTCCCCTGTGACAGATTTCTGAGATCTCAGGCAAATCTGCTTGATATGGAAGGAGTTCTCAACTGATAGAAATGGGTGGGGAGGAAAAAAAAAGCTTATTCTAGTGCTCTGTTCTTTGCAGTTTCCAGCTGAAAAACAACACCACAACTTGTCCTTTCAAATTTTTACTATAAATTGTGGAGTTGTCAAATCATCCTTCAGTTACATTCTGATCAGTTTCCTATAACGATACGCTTGTTTTGAGTAGAATTTAATGAAAAATTGAAGGCAAAAAAACAAAAAAAAAAAGAAGGGAAGAGGTAAAGAGGTTCTGACAAGAGATATAGTTGATGCTGTGTGTGCTTTATCTTTCACAGCTTATGCAATATGTATATGAGAAATAGTTTGATAGTTAAAGAAACTAAATCCCTGTCGAGGATAAAATACATCAGGGACACAGAGCAATTCTTCATCTATTTTGGATATCATTCACTTCCAGCCCACTGGCTGTCTCCCAGGAGCACCCATAGTAGATCAGAGGCATTGATCTTTTCTCTACAGGCCCCCACCATTTCTTCCATTCTTCCCCATTTCTTCTTATCACCTAGCCACCACCATTTTTCCTGTCCCATCTTGCCAGCACCCTGCCCAGAGCAGTGTAACGGGAGCATTTGGAAGCAAAAAAATCTCTGGAGGCAGCATAACTGCAAGAAGCAGGGATAAAGGTGAAGAGGCTGGTAAACATGGAGAGTCTGAGGTGCTGGGCCATCCTTTTGTGATGCTTGCAACTCCCTGCAGGCTATTTCACAGGGAACAGCAGGAGGAGTGGGGGAAGGCAGAAATAAAGTCTCTCTGGAGATACAAGATGCAAAGATGAGGCCAGAGCAATGCAATCGAAACAGCTGAATGAGCACTCCCACTTCCCCCAAATTCTGTATTTACCCGCTCCCTCTCAGTATCTCACCTCCCCATCACTGCAGGGGGACACACTTCTGCTGTCAGAACAACAGACCAGAAGTATCTCAGAGTTTGGAATCCTTTGTTTCTAGGATAGAATCAATCTCATCACAGCCTCATGTAAAGAGTATGTGCTCAAACACAGTTAATATCAAAGTTGTTACAGGTAGACCTGTATATGAAGTGTCTAATGCATCTCTTTTTTTAGTTCCTTAGAATTTTTCCAGACTTCAGTTGTAGGAATTGATAGGAGCTAATTGATAGGTATGAATACTGGGATTGTTGGGGTTTCTTTCCCCCATCTGCAACTTCATCTGAAAGAGTTCATGTACCATTTAACATAAACAGCCAGGGAAAATTCCAGATAAGCTCAAGTGATCTCAAATGGGGAGCAAGAACATGAAATCTGGCAAGATAACAGGCTTCAGTCCAGAAATGTGCCATTGATACAGTCAAGAAAAATGCAGATAAATCTACTATGACAGAAGCTCATGAAATAAAAATCAACAGGCTTCATGTGAAGAATAATATTGTATGTAGACTCTTAGGGGATATTTGGGCTGTGAACCAGTAAGGAGGAAGTGTGTGAGACTTGAGGCTGGACTGAGGAAAAACAAAAGATGAATAAATAATCAGAAGAGAGAAATTGAACGAGTTAGGCAAGAGAATTAATACAATATAAGGAGATGAGCATAAAAAGATCCTGCTCACCGAAGAGTCTAAGGCTTGGATGAGAAGACCAACAGGAACAAGGAGTGATATGGTAAAGAGCCTGGCAATGGTACAAAGAAGTGGTAGATAGGGAGAGACTGATGGGCAAAAGCAGGGTAGAGAAGATATAAGACCACCTAAGTCTTATTTAAGGAAGTGCTAACATTGGAAAAGTCTTCACTCACTGTAGAACACCTCTCTAAAGCTTGGAGATACTCTCAAGAGGCAAATTTCTGGTCACCGTTACCTTACAAGCCCTTAGCATAGCTCCCAAATCCTCCATGTGCTGAACCACAGACAAAGTCATTAGACTGGTACTGCTGAGGAGGGAAAGAACTGTCAAGTGGTTAACGCTATGCTAAACAAACATTCAGACAGCAACAACATCATGACATTTTCATATTTCTGTTGATTTAAGAGATAGCAAGACATTTGTTAACAGTGTGCTCGAAGTCACAATGTCAAACACTCAAAAGCTGGGAATTGACACTCTTCAGCTGAGAAAATGCCTGTTTGACCCCTAGGTATATGCATATATCAGAAGCCATAGGTGACTGGCAAACAATATAGTAGACAGGGCTGGTAGAGAACAGGCAGAAATCACCAGCGTTTCTGAAGCCTGGGTCAGATCTGTCAATTACAAGGAAATTAAAGGACAAGCTAATCTGGGCACCAAGGAGGGATGTAATGAGAATGAGATCAACAGCCAGAGTGTTACACTACCTTAAACAGTTCCACCGCCCTATACAAGATGCCTGGAGGAAAGCTAGACCTCTGAGAAGGAGCACAGGGAAGGCAATCTGACCATCAAGACACCATGCTAGAAGAATGGTATGAGCTCATACCTGAGGAAGGCCTGGAAAAAGCAATGAAAATGGCAGCAAAGGCATTGAGGCACGAAAATGAGCCTCAGAAGCGTTGCAAATGAGTAGGCTGAGCTGCAGCAGGGGAAAGAAAATCCACTAATGGGGTTTGCTATCAACTTTCCACTTAGCAGGGTTTTCCTATGATGGTCTTCACAGGGGCAATTAAAGACCAGCCCTTGTATTAGCTCTGAGCAAACTCTATCCCCACGTCACATGCAAGAGAGAGAAGCTCAAGAAGCAGCAGCCATTGTTTGGATACAGCAGCCATGCACATCTTCTTGCTGTGTGCAGCCACAGTAGATTCCAACACTTCTACTTGACCAGTCCTACTGCAGTGTTACAGCATCTAGTATCATGTTTTGCACTGTGCACCTCACTGAAACACCCTCCTTGTCTGCCTCTGTTTCTTTCTCTCCTCACCCTATGGGGATTCTGCTCCATTGAAGGGGAAGGGAAGATACTGCCTTCACTAGATAAGTGCTGGAGTGTATAGTAGATGACACAAGATGTATCGATGAAGGCCCTGCAGTTTGCAAGCGAGCAAGGAGGATGCTATCACAGAACCACAGAATCACTAGGTTGGAAAAGACCTCCAGGATCATCAAGTCCAACCATACCTATCAATCACTAAACCATGTCCCTCAGCACCTCATCCACCCATCTTTTAAATACCTCCAGACATGGGGACTCAACCACCAACCTGGGCAGCATCTTTCAGCGCCCAGTGACCCTTTTCATGAAAAAATTTTTTCTGACGTCCAGCCTGAACCTCAAGTGGTATAGAAGACCACAGCCTCATGCTGACTACTGACTACTACAGTCACAGATTTCATCCCCATAGTGAAACCAATAAGGACAGTGGCAATGTAATGGGAGTAGAACAAAACAGGGAAACCCCAAGCTAACCTGCATACCACACTGGTACCCATCACCACCATCACTGTATGTTAGAAAACACCAGTAGCTCAGGGAGATATCAGCACCAAGTCAAATGGTAGTGCCCACTCACTACTAGTGAAAACACCCCCTAATTTGGGGATATTTTGGCTACTTAACACAAGAGATCTCAAGCTGATAATTCAAACCTGTTTGAATGTGCTGAGGGGGAGAAAGGATAAGTAATTTACTAGGGAAACATGGGAAGAAGGGCCTGTGCAATTCCACAGGGCAGCTTGTCAAAAGCAGACAGCTAGCACAACTGGTCCAGGAGGACAATATCATGGGAATTAGTTGGTCTTGTGTCATCCTTGTCACTAACTGGATCACACAGAAGCTGCTATTTCACCTCACGTCAGCATCACAGAGCCTCGTTTCCAATACTCAGATGTTTCACTTTCTTTCCAAAGGTATATGGCCTGCCAGGAAAAGTTCGAACAGACTGCTCTAGTTGGCTTCATGTTCCTTGAGGATATGGAGAAATCAGACCCCTCCAAAACTTCAAGGCTGTTGTGAACACAATGCACAAGGACTACAGTCTGCAGCTAAAATTCCCTTATCTCCTTCCCAAACACAAATTCAAAAAGAGTTTAGGTGAAGTTCCCAAGCCAGGTCAATTTTTTCAGGCATCTTTTTCTATCAGCAGTTCATTCTCACTACCCTTGGCACAAAGCTATGGGAACTGTTTATTTGTAATATTAACTGCAGGCTCCATGTCAAAATCAGTGTTTCATATGAATGGAAATACTTTATAGTTATAAATATGAGGATAGGCAGGAGAAGAAAAGCAAGGAAATTGCAAGACCTGAGAGCTGTGACGGTCTTTGGCAAGAAACAGAACCCAAAGTGCATTCAAAGCACTAAATGTCTATCAAAGTCTATTAAAACAAGCAGGAAATAGGAGATCCCCTGGCAGTTCAGTATTTGCATCCATCAACAGGGAAAGCAGGGCCATACCCTAAGCAGATAACCTCTGCAGCTGGTCACCTGAGTTTCAGGCATCCACAGGTGAAATCTATAATGCAGCCCTTACTGCATCATCTATAAGGGGAGGTTTTTCATAAGCTCTTGCAGGAAATGTAGCAAACAGTTTCACTGAGAGACACACATTAAATACATTTACATTAGCAAGCTTTCACTTACAAAAAGCAGCCTCTGTCAATCCCCTGGGGTTACCCATCACCCTGTAAATTTAACAGCATGTGATCAAACAGCAACAGAATAAGCAGTGTCTTTGTGCCCTGGGTGCTTGTATGAGGTGCGGTTTCTCCTGCTCAGATTCAGGGATCTTGGGGCTGGCCTACAGTCTAGCTTTCCTAGGGAGGTTCATTACACCAAGTCCTACTACATTATTTATCATTTGTTTGCTCAGCACTTTTAATTGCTTCCTTACTAGCATTACACTCCCTGCATTCTTCTCAGTGAGACATACGTTTCTTAATCTACTGTCCAGTGAATGCTGAGCTCTGCCTTTTAGATGCCTGTGTGCATTCACTTCTGGAGGTGAAGAAATTGTTTTGGGGCAGAAATGAGCAGATCCAGATGCAGTAGATAAAGGGTACATTGCTTGGCAGCAAGCAGCTGACTTGCTCTTTTTGGGTGCTCATAATCACTACTTCCAGTGATTCACCCTCCTCTAACTGCCTTTCTGAATTAAACAGATCCAAGGATAGGCGAGAATTAGTGTGTAACAGTCACTGTTTAAGACCCCATGCTCTATGAGCCATCAGCATATAGTGCTGTCGGCTCTTAAAATCACAATTATGAGGAAATGCAATTTTAAGTCATTACCAGAGGCTTTCTAAAATGCATTTGTTTCCTTCCAAACCCCATTCTTCTCTCAAGGTCTATGCAATTGAATTAATTGGGGCTGCCTGTCTTAATGTTCAGGAAGAAATAACACCTGTACAATGCTCTGCCCTCTCACCACTCCTCAATGATTGTTCCAGAGCACCTTCTTTTTTAAAAAAAGTGAAACACGCAGGCAGGATTGAGAGGGTGCACATCTTTTCCTAGTGCTCCTCTGGGCCGAGTGGGCTCCACTGTGCCTCAACAGAAGGTCTGTTTTGAAACCATGCTCCTGAAAAGTGCACACCACACTGTAATGCAGTCACTATATATAGTCTGTAAAGAGCTTTTGGAAACCATGAGGAAAAGAGCTATTTGATGCACAATAAATTATTAATTGTTATTATTTACTATCTTGACAGATTTCTGTTGCTCATCTATTCTCCACCCCTAATTTAGGGAGAGGGAGCAACTTCTTTCCATTCTCAGCTCTTGCTTCTCTCTTTTGCCCCCAGCCCACTTGGGACTAACTCTGCCTCCCTGGCCCATGCTGACTGAGGACGAACTGGATCTTAATCTTCCTCCAACTTTCCCATTTGTACAAATAGTGACGTAAACAACAACACAGCAGCACCTCAGGAAGCTCTACACCACAACAGGAACCACTGTAATCTGTATTTTACCTTCCCATCTAAAGCATGATTCAGTTACCCCTATGTACTGACCCCAATGCCTTAAATCTGAAAACAGCATAGTAGCCCAGACTATTCACTGACAGCACTCCATCTCTTCCTGCATTTATTATATGCCTGAAAACATATTTACAGAGTTTGTTGTGCCTCTTCAGTTTCAAACAGCCTTTTACAAGCTTGCTGTGTACATGCCAAATTTATATGAGGAAGGCCCTTCTGTGGGGAACACATGTATATTAAAGGTGAGAAGTAGCTAGGAGGCACTGCAGCATCTGCCAACACTGAGCAAAGCACAGCTCAAGGCCTTTCATCCTTTCTGCTTGCATAATGGGACTTTGCCAGCCTCTTGCCTGTTTGTGAGTTTATAGCTCTAAAACCAACTTTTCATTGAAATTCCTTGAGACATAGTTAAAGCCAGAACACATCCCTTTACTGAGCTCTACCTGATAGGTGTGTGACCTGCAAAACACAAACCCCTTGTTCAGAGGAGAAGTGAAAAAATTATGAGGTAACTGCTGATGTTGTGTGACTGCGGTATAACCGTAACCACAAGTCCGTGCTGATCCATTCTATATATGGCCTCAAGGACCTGTGTTCTGAGTCACTTCAGCCTCAAAATGAAAACAGAATAGAGGACTCATTTGCCCTTGTCTCTGAAATGCCCAGCAAAGTCTTCAAAACCTCCATACAAACCCAGAAGCATTGTTTCCTCCAGCAGTGGGGTAAAAATATTAATTTCAAGTGTAAAATTATAATGGTATAGAGCTGTGCTCTAAAAGTGAGGGGCTTGGAGTCACAAGTCTTCCAGGCAAAGTGAGAAAAGGGAGACTTTGCAGGCAGAGACATCACTCAAGCAGCTTCGACCATGAATCATAGAATCATAGAATCATCAGGTTGGAAAAGACCCACCGGATCATTGAGTCCAGCCATTCATATCAAACACTAAACCATGTCCCTCAGCACCTTGTCCACTTGTCCCTTAAATACCTCCAAGGAAGGTGATTCAACCACCTCCCTGGGCAGCCTCTGCCAGTGCCTAATGACCCTTTCCGTAAAAATGTTCAGCGTAAACCTCCCCTGGTGGAACTTGAGGCCATTCCCTCTCATCCTGAGCACCCTCCTCTCCACAACTTCCTTTCAGGTAGTTGTAGAGAGCAATGAGGTCTCCTCTCAGCCTCCTCTTCTCCAGGCTAAACAACCCCAGCTCTCTCAGCCACTCCTCGTAAGGCCTGTTCTCCAGCCCCTTCACCTGCCTCGTTGCTCTTCTCTGGATTCACTCCAGAGCCTCAACATCCTTCTTGTGGTGAGGGGTCCAGAACTGAACACAGGATTCAAGGAGTGGCCTCACCAGTGCTGAGTACACAGGGAGAATAACCTCCCTGGACCTGCTGGTCACACCGTTTCTGATACAAGTCAGGATGCCATTGGTCTTCTTGGCCTCCTGGGTACACTGTTGGCTCATGTTCAGTCGCTGTCAACCAACACCCCCAGGTCCTTCTCCTCCAGGCAGCTTTCTAGCCAGGTTTCTCCTAGTCTGTAGCTGCACAGGGTTGTTGTACTCCAAGTGCAGGACCCGGCATTTGGCCTTGTTAAACCTCATGCCATTTGTCTCATCCCAGCAGTCCAGCCTGTTCAGATCCCACGAACGGCAGCTCCATCTATCCAAGATTCCAACATGCTCCAGACCACTATGTCTATTTGCTTGTGTCATCATTTGAAACAGACACACTCTCCCATTTACAGGGAAGCAGGAAGTCTTCACCACACTATGAAAAATTGTCTGCCATGAGTGCAGCTGTACTACTGAATATAATTTACCTGCCAGGGCTGATGAAGACAAACCAGCATGGGTGCCATTTCAGAAGCCAGGATTAAAATTTACTTGGGCTAGTCTGTGAAAGGTATAACCACCTATACCACCCCTGTTTTTTTGTGTAGCTACACCCGTGGCAACTGTGCGTGCTGGGCACTGAAGAGAGCAAAGGAAGTGTGTGTGCACACAAGGAAGTATACAAAAATTTTGTCATGTCAGTTGTTAGATATAAAACACTTGAAACAGGTAGGGTTTAGAGAAGCATTTCTAGACTGATGACCTCATTTGAACAGTTAATTCCAGACTTTCTCAAGCCAAGAACAAATAATTGAAAATACCTTCAACTACAACTGAAGTAATGAGGATTAATCACAAGATAAGGGGAATTACTCATTGGAGAGAAAGGGATAGGAAGAGAATCAAGGTAGAAGACCAGCATTTTTGCTTCCTTGTTCCAGAAAAGCTATGGGGAATACTTTTCACTTATTCTAGAGAAAATAATCTGTCCCCAGGACATGCATGTATACTCCCTGTTTCTGCAGAGTGCGTCAGAGTGTAAAGACAGAAATTCAGAAGTAGAATCAAAATAGATATTTTCCTTTAGTAGCAAACTTAAAATATTGCAAAAGGTTAGAATGATTTAAAACACCCAGTCTGAGTGGCCACGCTTGGCTGTTCTCTGAGTACGTGTGAGGTGACTCTGCAAACGGGGCTCTTGCAGTGGCCAGAAAAATTGTGCTGCTTGCAACCACTTCCATTACTCTGTTTTCTTCATGAGAGGTACAAGAGAAAGTTACCTGCTTGTCACATAGGGACATGACACAGATGGCTTTTCTGTCACAGTAAAGGCAAGTGCAACACGGACAGAAGAGTGGTCCCTCTACCCTCTGTGAGGGAATAGATGTCAGCCATGCAGCCTGTTTCTCATGCTTCATTCTCTTAAAATAGTTACTGACCAAATTTATGCTTTGTAAATTTGTTGGTATGTAGAATAGCTTGAGCTGGAAAGGAACTTCAAAGATTATCCAGTTCCTTGTATATGGCTGTATACATGCAGCTACCTATAATACAACAGTATGGTTGCATCTATGGGCTTTGCCATCTCAATTATATTGCTATTGTCAAGCTGTGGGTGTGTGCCTTCTCCCTGTTGGACAGACTTTATGGTATTGCTATCAGCAAAATCTAATTGGTTACCAGCATTCCGTTATCTCTACAAAGTAATTGTCACAAAGGTGACATCGTAGTGTCAACAGGACTGATTGGCTGGCACTGTGAAAAGTAGTTACTTGGCATGTAGTCTGATTTAGTAAGATATAAACGAAATTGCAGAAGATCATCTTGCTTCAGCACCATCCCACACAGTGAGATCACAGAGATAGGACGAATGTTCTCAGTCACTGTAATTTCAAAGTCACCACAGAGGAAGCAAGCAAAGCTCAGGCAGCCTCTAGCCAACCAGGAACTAGATTACATATATACATCCACTAGAGAGATTCATTTTTATCCCTTTGCATCAGCTACCAAACTTGGAGAAACAGAAGGACTATTAGGAAAATGAGAGGTAGTGATATCGTCATCATGAGTAAGAAGGGCAAACTAGCATTGCCATGACAGAAACTGGGCTACAACTAATGTTGGCTAAGAAGTCCTTCATGGGTAATTTGGCCCAGAAAATTCCACATTAGGCAGGGAAAAAAAAATCATAATAGCATATACACAAAGGAAACAAAGTAGCAATGGCACAATTGCATTAGATGGGTTTAAGTTGGCACTAAATATGGTGCACAACAGAAAATAATTTTTTTCCTTAAAAGACAGAATTAATGTGAGGGCCATCTAGATGAGATACTGATGAATGACAGTCCACTCTCATGACTGACTCTATAGAGCAAGAATATTTATTGAAGTATCATTGAGACTGGACTAAGTTTGAGAGTTTCAAGAGGCACCAAGTCAGGAATCTGAAAATTAGGACTTGCACTAGATCCCCCCTCTGGAATAATGCCTGGCATACAGTAGTCTTTGTCTACTCCAATCAAATAGACCACTTAAGAATATTTTAGTATTTTTGTTCAAGTTGACAGCTAGGAATGACTATCAAACAGAGTCTACCCATGCATATAAAGAAAACTGCAGCTGAAGATGTTGTTATTAGACTTAGGAATATGGTGTTCAGTTAGTTCCGTGGCAATTGAAAAAAGGAGAAAGGGAACATCAAACAATTTGAATGCAACTGAAAATAGACTCTTGGAAGAATACAACCTTCATTTACTCTTCTCAAAGCAAATATGAGCTGATAGAGAGCTGCAAAATGGGAAGTGAACAAAAGGTACATGACAAGGCTCTCTAGGAATGGTAGTTAGAGTTCATCATGTGTTTTTCACCACCATCAACACCACTTGCTAAGATTGCTGAAAAAATACACTACCATTTCTTGATCCTCAAATTCTAATTATCATTACTATTGAAAACTATTTTGTTGACAGTTTTGCCCTGCCTACAAGAGAATGACAACAGTAACTTTTCATCACACTCTGGTTTAAACTGCCTGAATGCAAGTACATTGTGATTTGAGGATCAGATGATTAGTAAAAATGTAATCACTTCACCAAAGCCTATTCTTTCTTGTTAGTCTAAGCACAGGACCAGCCACATTCAAGTGAGTGAATCCTATTTATTGAGTAATGAGGTTTGAAGTGGGTAACAGAGAAGCACAACTCCTCATCTACTACTGTACGAAACAGAAGACCACTGGCAGGTCCACAGTTTTACTGTACCTCTGTTTTGGAGAGTAAATCCTTGGGGAGGAGTGAATCCAAGCCAGGATTTATAAAAATTGCATCCTCAGATCTTAAACTTGATATTTCTGAACCCTCCCTTATGACCTCTGCAAAAGCAGCAAGCAAGATCTATTCACAGTAGGTAATATGGAGAACCTACACATCTGCTTAGTCAGAACATTCAAGGTAGAGCAGTGAATTTTCATTCATATCTCTGTTTAATTGTGTCTAAATTTCACAATAAACATCTTTTCTTCTCAAAATTCAGCACAACTAGATCATCTGTCAGGAGAAAATGTCTCTGAGGGAAAATTAAGTCATTTGGAAAATGTTTTTTAAAATTATAAGTCTTGTAAAAGTAAAAAAAAATTATATATTTTTCAAGTTTCTTTAAAACCTTTAAAGGTTTCACCACAAAACAGAAGAAAACAAGCTACATCTGTAAACGCCGCATCTACTTTACTTAGTGTTTCCTCTTCCGGATGATCTATATGCAAGATTCATTCCTGAAAGGACAGCAAGGCTCTTTCTGCGTTAAGAAAACATGCTCTGTATTGATGCAATTACACTGGTGCTGACTTCCTTAATGTAGGCAACACTTCAGTTGACCTTGGAAAACATGCCATTTCTCCAACAAGTTTAAAGACTTGGTGGAGGTCAGGTGGAATATGTAACCTCAAAAAAATAGACTCCTTATGCTACTTATTCAATATAGCAGGAATCTTAACTCATCTCATATTTTTCTTGTGCTTGTCAGGCAATATTCTAGGACTATATCTGAGATGGAGAATTTGCTGCTCTATCCCCAGACAATACCTATCTACTATGGTATCTTTTCTTCAGTCCTGTGCATGGAGTCCAGAGGGAGGACAGTGAGAAAGGAAGAATTGAGAGAATTGATGGTGGCTTCTTAAAGTACCCCATCACTGTCAAATTCAAACCATTTGATGTCATTAGAAGTAAAGCAGTCTATTGTAATTTTTTTCCTGTTTGCATTGCCCCTGCAATGAGGCAAAATAAAGAAAATCAAATTACAGCTATGGAGGGCTTCTCCTCCCTCCTTTTTTGTGCTTCTGTCATCCTATTTGACTCTTCTTAGATGTTCAAGAACTGTAACTTTGCATAGCATCCATAGGGTCTCTGGCAATCCAAAGTGACAAAAAATGTAGTAGAAAAAAATCACCCAAGGGGTAGATGAAAAGTGGCAAAGCCAACATAAAAACAACAAAAGGGAAGCAGTGGGGCTGGGCTGGTTGTAGTTGTTGCTTGTGCACTCTGGAAATATCAGTAAAAATGAATAAAAGGCAATAAATTGCTTTGAAGTTGTCTGTGATCCTTTCCCTATTGACTGTCATCCCAGAGATGAACTGTGTGCATTGGAGTTCCTTTCTCTTCCCCTCTACCCAACCTTTCCCTTTTTCCTGGGATTTAACACATGTGGTAACCTTTTTGCTTTTTATTGTGCACTCGGGAAATAAAAATACACTCAGTTAAGACACATTGTGAGTAGAAATGCAGCCTTCAGCTCAGGTGGACTTCTACTACAGCAGCTCAGAAAATCCAAACCAGACAGCCTCTACACACTGTAATGAGTTGAACTACTGCTCCACTGTCCTTTATCTGCCCTGGCTCCTACTCTCCCAAACAGTAACCTGCAGCTACCTAAACTGGTCAGAAAACAAAACCCCACATCCCTAGTCTCCCCCTATCAGGTTTAGAGGGAATGACTTGCTGAAGCACAAAAAAGTACAGGTCAGAAGGGACTTCTGTAGGTCATCTAGTCCAACCCCTCTGCTAAACTAGGTTCACTTAGAGCAGGCTGCACTGGAATGCACCCAGGCAGATTTTTATTATCTCCAGAGAAGGAGACTCCATAAAAGCCCTGAGCAGCCCATTCCAGTTCTCTGTCATTCTCATAGTAAAGAAGCTTTTCCTCATGTTCAGATGGAAGTTCCTGTGCTCCAGTTTGTTACTGTTGCTGTCGCTGGGCACCACAGAAAAGAGCCCAGCCCTGTCTTCTCAGTACCTGCCCTTTAGATATTTATAAGCATTTATAAGAGCCCTTCTCAGTCTTCTCTTCTCCCAGCTAACAGATCCAGATCTTTCAGTCTTTCCTCATAAGAGAGATGCTTGAGTTGGAGAAATGATCACAGGTTTGTATTTGTAACTACATATAACACCTTGAATCCCAGAGGAGAGGTTAGAGAATCGGTCAATCATATTAGATTCTTACCATTACATATTAAGGTAATTTTTATCTTGAACCGAAATTAAGAACCATAGAGGAAGATGCTCTGGTTTGGGTTTTTTTGAAAAGTTGATATGTACAAGTACTTCTGGGCTGATTAAGAAAGTGCCCATAATTCTGTGTCTCTGATACAAATAAAAGCACTGTAAAATACAAAAAAGGCAGTTATATTGATAAGCACATCTGAGTCAAAATTCTGAGTCTGTGTAGACAGGAGCTGGGATGAGACTAGAAAAAAAGGAGTGGTGTTCACTGGAGAAGAGCTTTCAATTTACTGTATGACCGATGGAAAAGCAGATCTGATGTCCCCACCATAAATTCTTTCAGGTAATCAGCTAATAAGCGTAACCAAAGAGCAAGTCCCCTGCCTCCTGAGGGCTGTCCTCCTGTGGCACTTCCATGTGAGAGGAAGGTGTGAACACCCTTGCAGTGTTTCTATGTGGCTCTGAGAACCTGGGGCTCCTCTCACTCTGAAGCTCCTTTAAGGAGCTATTCACTGGGTCCCTTGTGTGTATACAGGGCCTCCTTTTGAAGCTCATATCTCCACCATAGAGAGAGTTGCGTTCCCTTGAGTGATTAGGGTATTCTTGACTTAGTGGACATTTCTTTGTTGGGTAGATTAAGTGCTGGTACAAAGTGAAAGAAGTACTATTTCTGGGCAGTTTCAGCCTGGCCATAAATCTTGTGTCACAGATCAAGTCAAACGGTAATAAATCACTTAAAGCTTGTACAACATGATGCCAGATCCAGCCCTTGGAAAAGGAAGTACAATTCCATTGACTGCCAACACTTGTTTGCATGAGATTTTATCTCTTTCCGTCTCACTATCCCCCAATACCAATACCTTGTAGACTTTAAGTGAAGTAAATGTTGTTCTGAAAAAGAGGACAGCAGGCTAGAAAAGGCAAGAAAATGCTCTTTCTATACTATTTTCTCAGATTGCCAAAAAATTTTCATTCCACAACACATGTAATACAGCTGGAGGCAGAGCAGGCTCAGAACTAAGCTACAGGGTCTGCATAAATATTCTTCTTAGACATTTTTGCCAACACCTCTGAGGTCAAAGTCTGACTGTCTAGTTTCTCTTCTAGTATTTAAAGGACATCACAAGAATGACCCTTAACCACCTCTGGAGTGCCCCTGTAACTGTCAGTGGTTCTTGTCACAGGTTTTTTTCCCTCTGTAGGAACCCATTTTTCCTAGAACATTTACCAGAAAGCTGCAGCTGATCTGCACCATCACACTCACACCCCACCTCCCACCACTGCTCACTGAAAACGCTTTGGACAGTGTAAAGCATCCAGATATAGTCAATAGGTTGCTGGTGGCATGAAACCTGCTGCTGCCAGCAGGCTTTATGGCATTTGCACATTCTGGGGAACCCCTCACTTTCAGAACTCCAACAGCTAACCAGGGAAGATGTCTTAGTATAAATTCCCCAGCAGGCACATGTGAGACTGCTGAGCTTTGAGTCAATCAGTCAGCAATGAATCATTGCTCACCAGGGGTAAAAAAAACAAGACCTGTAGAAGCTGTTTTTCAAAAACAAGAAAGAATGATTCAAGCATAACAAATAAGTAGGCATTTGGCTGGATTGTGGTGGTCCTAGTTCTCATTCCTGTATTTCTCATCTCCCATACCCAAGATGAGTGCTCCAGCAGACCTACGCAATCAACTTCCTCCCCCTTAGCTATACAGAAAGTGTGATGGTTTCCTTAGGCAAGACTGCAGAAAAGAAAGACACATGAGAAAACCCATGGTTGTTGGGAACAGACACAGAACAGGGACTTTTATGTGACTTCCAGCTTCCTTGGTTAAACCCTTGGCCACCATGCTGTTTGGTACTCATGAGCAGATGGCCTCTTTCATGAAAAAATCCCAGCTGAGACAAAAAATTCCTTCCAAACATGTTACAGTTAAAACCAACCAGTTCATTCTTGTATTTCAATAAACTGAAAGTCTCTGACACAAAACTGTCTGAAAATTCCCCACTGATCTTCTGCGAAAGATGCTCCAAGAAACACTGTTGGTGCAAATTTTATAAATACCAAGTATCCAGGCTACAGGTCAGCAAGAGCTAGATATAGAGGAATCTGACCTTGTTTCTCAATATCCATATGCCATGTTCATTCAGTAAGGGAGCATTCAAACAAGCCAACAGTTGTTCCTTTTCATTTAATCTTTTTGCCAAATAATAAATCTTTCGGACAGCCTCACTGTAATTATTCGAACACACAAACGATCAGCTACTAGAATACATTGCTTTACCAGTTACTGCCCTTTATATTCCCTGGGGTTTTGGTTCCCTTTCATAGTGTCCTCTTTGATGGTAGGAGGGAAGGCAAAATCAGCTTTCTTACTTCAGAGAAGGCCATGAAGTTTTTGATGCATACCAGGGAGAACTGTTTACTCTGTTTATTCTGCCTAATCATATAGAACTAATAGCTTCTTCCTTTTAAAGGCAAAGACTTTGGAAATCACTTAATTATGGTATAGATATTCAAGTTTAAAAAAAAAAGAAATTTGGCTTATGCAAGGGCCAATAAGACCCAAAAATGCTGGGAACTCTGGAGAGACTCAGAAGCAAATTAGAAGCAAAACATCTAGAGCATGATTCAAGTAGCAGGGCAAGAACTGAATGTTTTCATCTGCTGATATATTTGGATTGAATTTTTACTGAAAGCTGCATAACACTCTACTACTAAGAGAAAACAAGAAAGAAAGATTAATTAGTTGAGAAGTCATGTGCACAAGGAAGTCTTGCAGAGAAAAAACTTTCTTGATCTTGAAACTCATGTGACTCAAACTGTTTCTTATTGCCTAACCACTTCATTGAGGCTCTGAGAATGTCAAAGGACAGCAAAGTTATGACTAGCAAAGGCAATTATTTAAACTTGCCCATTAAAACAGAGGACACCCAACCATGTTCAGGTGAAGCAGCATAGATGCATCTGTGCTCCTTAAGTCCTGAGAAAACTTATACGGAAAGCATTCCAAAATATGTGAAGACCCTTTTCTTTCTTTAACTGGTCTCAGATATTTCCAACTTGGGGTTTTTTGTTAAGAAGAAATTCAAAAGGAGACTCAATACCCTGCTTGAGCAATCTATTTTAGTGTTTAACTATTCTTACTGATAGAAAGTTAATCCTAATGTGTAACCTAGGCCATCCTGGTGCAATTTAACCTCATCACATTTCATTCTTTTCTCAGCAGACGCGTATGGAAGTTTTATCCCCACAGATATGGAAGGTCTAACAGCAAATTCAGCTTCCCTTATGTCACAGCCCACTCCAAAAAGTGAGCTCTTAGTCCCAGCACAGCACCAGAGTGATCCAAAATCAATCAGGAGGAGGGTGTAAATAATATTTTGTGCATACCCTTAAAACACTAGATTCAAATGCTCAAACAACCTGCACACAACTGAGCACCAACAGAAAAAGCACAGTAGACAAAGGTACCAGTACAGCCTATCACTCAGCATCAGCTGGTGACATTTTAACAATCTGCTTAACCCAATCACAAAAACAGCAAAGAGAGCTCTAATGCTGCCAGAGTCAAACTGAAACCGAAACAAAACCGCCAGCTACAGCCCACTGCATTCACACATGTTGCAAAGCGAAATGGGAGAGAAAGAAAGAAAGAAAAGGAGAAAAGAGGGAAATAGTTACAAGAGGAATAGGAAAGATGAAAGATAGTCACCACTTTAGGAACTCCACATTTTGCAACACATGTTTCTTTGACCAGTGAGTCCAGAAGATGGTGGATGTCCAGCACACACGGTTGGAGGCTTTCTGTCCCCACCCCTCATGCCCAGGTAACATGACTTCATGCCCTGCACTAGGCAGGTCCAGACATAATGTACTGCCCAGCACATCTTCTCTTGCCACCAGTGGGGAGAGGACACACCTGCTTTGAACCATTAACCTACCCTATACTAGGTCCTTACTGTCCTTACTGTCAGACATAGACCTTAATGGCAAGACAACTTCAACTCCCACACCTCTTATTTGTGTATATACTATGCATATTTCTGGCACAAACCAAAGACAACTGCTTTAAATAAATTGCTGCAAGGATTTTGTGGTGGCAGAGAAAACGTATTGCCATTGTTGGCATTATAGTACTAGAAACATTTTTCATACATCCTCATAAATAAGTATTCCACACACACAGTTTTATCCATAAGTAGCAGTGTTGTTTACATGCACTTAGAGTTCTGAGGTCAACCTAAAGCTACTCACAAGTATACTCCATCCATATCTGTATGCAGGCACCCAAGTGCCCATACAGACACAAAGACATATGAAAGCTTATGGATCTGTGGCAGCGACTTGCAGATGGTATAAATCAGTGTTGTTCCTACTCAGCCTAACTCCTATTCAAGTTGTCCATAAGGTATGAACAGACAAATATGTAGATCCCCATGTCTACATAGCCATATGGCCCATATACCCAGGTGGGTGTGTAGCACACCTTACTGCCCTGATGGATGCTGCAGTACAGCTGCCAGCCTGGCCACCCAAAGCACAAGCTTGGGTACTGTCACATTCCCATCAGCAGAAAATTCTGGCTCAGGCACTGGAAGAAAGACTGCAAGCAGCATAGTGCAGTACAGCAGGGCCCTGTTGAACCAATTAGGGTTAACACATTTCTGGTTAATGAGAGGTGCCGGTCATGATTGTAAATTA
Organism: Coccyzus lansbergi; assembly: GCA_033558105.1. NCBI lineage: Eukaryota > Metazoa > Chordata > Aves > Cuculiformes > Coccyzidae > Coccyzus > Coccyzus lansbergi. The sequence goes on along the minus strand of JAUMJK010000631.1, from coordinate 692,979 downwards.
ATATTTTCCAGTGGCTACCCATGCACTCAAGTGTCAGTATTGATCAAACTTACCTCTGCCCAGTTAATGCTGATGGATTCAACAGCAACATACGCCTGCTCATCTGTTACCCAATTAAGATAAGCTCTCGACTCATCCTAATAGCTGTATTTATTGTCATCGGGAATATTGATATAATCTGTGCTAACTGCAAACCAACGTACACGCGTGAGCACATGCAAAGGACATAGTGTTGCTCTGGGAATTGTCCCAGCCTCAAACCACAGCAAGAAAACACTTTGTCAGCCTTCATGTTCTTTTGCCCAGAAAAACAGTATTTTCTATAGGGAAAGGGAAAGTAAATGATTCTCCCCTTCTCTGGTCTTACTAGACTAGATTTCCCCCAGCCCCACTTCAGAGAATAAGCAGCACAGCAAGCTGCACAAATAAACTGCTTGAATCTTTAAATACTGAAGCAAATGGAAGCCTCCTGTTGCACAGGGAGTCCAGCACGTGAGAAAAACTGGGCATATAAGGAAAAACCCTATGGGAGGAACCAAATAAGGATTAATGAGCATCTTTTTGTATGGTTCTCTACATTTCTAGCCTCCCTGTCTGAATCACAAGCTGCTAGGTAGCTAATGGGCCTTGGGTAAGGGACACAACAGCAGCTGTCTTGTACAAAGCAAACAAAAAAGATTGTAGGAAAATTTAACATTTTCCTTGCAGTGCAAGTAGTTCATTCCTGAAAAGTCTGCACATAATTCAGCTGACCTAAGAAACAGTTCCTCCGTCCTGGAAACACACACAAACTCCTACCATTAGCAAATAGGCTATTAAATGGAGCAAGAGATCAGGACTTGGTTCTTCATAAAAAGGTCATTCTAAACTAAAGTAGAAGTGAGAGCTCGGAGGCCAGTTCATCTCTGCAGTCAAAGTGCAGCCTTGGCAATCCCAGCCAAAGCACACATTCTGTGGGGCTGAGATTGCACTGTGGTATTTAAAGCTGAATTGGAAAAGCGGGTTGTACATGTGACTCCTAGGGCTCAACAAGTTAGAAAGCAGTTAACACTGGTCTTTTAGTGTGCAACCCTCGCCTCTGTGCATACTCATTATGGAAGCCTTTTTTCCCTGTCATCTAATCACAAATGAGACAGCACCATCTGACTTATGCAGAAGCTGAGTTTCATCACACAGAACTGTTTGGAATCTCAAGTCAGTAAAAACCTATCTGGTGTTTTTTGTAATCGGTCTTCCAATTTGACAGATGCCCTCAAGGCTACTTGTGGTCCTGGAAGCACCTTGCTAAGCCACAGTTAACGGCAGCTCACACAGGGTGACAAACGCTTGAATGGGATCTTGCAAATAGACCCTTTTAACCCACCAGAGGTGGAACTTGCAAGCCTGCTGCCACAGAGTGATAGAAGAGCTCATGCTGCTGTTGCTTCTGTCCAATCTGTCCTTTAGATAAGTGAAGGACACCTATCTCCAGGGCTCTCCACTTAGTACTTTTCACCATTCACTAAATTAAAAAGTGAGAAATTGACAGCACACCTTATTAAATGACACTTCTCCTTTCTTCCCCTTACCATCATGGCTATGTTTTAACTGCTGCAGATACTTTGCTGGTGTCTTTTTAATTTGATTTAACTAAAAAATAACACACAAAGCCATTTGGCCTTGTGCCACTCAACGTATTGCTGTAGAGCAGGCATGAGTTATAGGGTAATATTTCACACCCTGTTGTATCTTATTACTTAACTAATAACAATATTTACCCAGGGTTTTCCCCGAGCAATTCTGGCAGGTTTAAAAGAAATCTCGATTAAAGAATGACAGCCAAAGTATTGGATGTTAAGTATAAATAAGAGTAATGTGAAGAGAGTAGAAGAGTTTACTGTTGCATCCTGGTAGTTTGCAGTAAATCAGTATAATATGAAAGTTCCACCTTTAGCAGGCCTTCCCAGTTGCCACTTCTCTTGCTGCAGCCCATGTGGAGAGCTGCCAGACTTCACACTTGCACAAGTGTAGCCATTGTGGGATGCAGCTGCAATAAACAGTGGTAGTGTTTGCCTGCCAGAGGCTGAAACTTCTGCCTTAAGGCCTTAACCACTACAGCTAAAGGAGTAAATAGACACCTCTCACTTTTTTAGGGGCTAGCCACTAAGAAATAAAATTACAGCAAACTAGCATATCACAACCATCATCTTCCACAAATTCCCTTTTACTCAGTAGTCTGTAACTACAAGCTTAACTATCAGCTAAGAATCTTAGCTGATATGAAAAAAACACCTCTCGGTGTATTATCTGTGGAACTCCCTGCTGAGGCAAAACCAAATACCAAGTAAATTGCAAGGGCATTAGATGCTACCAGTAAAAGCACCCCCATTCAGGTTAGAGAAGATATGACATTTTTCCTCATTCACATGACTCTTACCAGTCAAGCAACAACTTTCTCTTCCATAGATTATTCCATGTTCTTGCACTTTGCAGTTTCTGCTAAAATAGTCAGTGTTGCCCTCTGTTCAAGGTAGAATACAGAGCTATCAAAGACCTTGTCTCACTTCTTTTGGTAATTCTCCAGCTGACTCAGGGACTTAGGCTACACATCCATTCAGCTAAGGAAAGCACTCCAGATTCCTTCCAACCTAGCTGCATTCAGAAAACTCATCTAATACTGTAAATACAAGGACTCCTGTCAAAAGCAAAGAAAAAACACATTCAAATTTATGTTCAAGTTGCTATTTGCCTGACTGCCTCAGATTACTTGCCCACTGGAAGGGAGGATGAAACATCGCTATTCTCTGCAGTTTCTGTTTTCCTGTGGAGACTTCCCCTTCACAAGTTTGCTAGCCTCTGATATGACTCCCCTGTAAGAGTGGCTAAAATCACAGTCCTATTAAGAATGTATGCAAGGCACTTTAAATAACATAATTTCTGTAGAATTACTTTAGCTGATGAATGGGCAAAATCCTGCAGTTGTTACTCAGGCAAAACATCACTCCAAGATGCTGGAAATTTTGAATGAATAAAGTCTGCAGGATTTGGTCCAATTGCAGTAATTTTGGAGCACACATCTTAGTCTCTCCTGAAAAAGGAAGTGTGACACAGGATACTTTTACGGTCCAGTTCACGTTATGCCAGCAACAATCTGTCATTGGCTGGATTCTTGAGAAGAGGCTTTGTTTTTACATTGGAAAGACTAAGTATGAAAGACTTGTTCTTTTCCAAGGTGGGAGGTCTTCACTGCAGGAGGGCCTATGGACAAGTATCTGAGTAGCATTTGGATTTGCAGGGTCTGCTATACTCAAATGAGATCCAGCTAGGGAAAGTGACAGCAGTGAGAGACAGAGATCCTGCTTTGCCTCCGCACAAAGAAGGAAAGGAGCAGTGTGAGCCAAGCAGAGTCATGTGGAGGTGGTACCAAGGAGTAAACTAAGGAAGCAGGGAATGGAATTTCATACCTTATTGAGAATATTTAGTCCAAGCAAAGGGAATATTTTCTTCTTCTCCTCTACACTGACAACACCTGTGCTTGCAGTAAAGATTTACCTCATCTTATCACATACTTCCTCTCCTCCTCCACTCATCTCCCTTAAGTACACCCAGTTGTATTCAGTCCAGCTTTCCTGCCCTTAGGTTTATAGTGTATCAGGTCCTACCCTGCCTCTTCACAGCCTTTTTTTCCCTACATGAGCACCTCCGCTTCTCACACACACCAGTCCCCACTTCTTCAGATCTGCCAGTTCTGTCTGGGAATGGCACAGGTTCATTATTAACTCTGCCAGCTGTTTTATCACCCTGACTCTGAGCACAACAAACTAGAAAGGCCTTTGTTCTCCAGGACACCCCTCCCAGCTTACTGACTGGGTAGCTTATCACCAAGAAGCAGCAGCTTTTACCCTGGCAGCTTCTTTCTACTGCCCAGTCCTTCAGTGCTAGAAAAAAAACCAGCCTTCTCTCTCCTCCTCTAGACCCCTACCATTTGGTTTTAATTTCTCTCCTAATCAGGGGAGAAAATCATACTATACCTCTTGACTGCTTCTGCTGGGCATATTCTGTCACTCTGCAGCAGATAGAGCTTGTAAGGAAAATAGAGATGCCCCTGGGTTAAGAGGTCACATCCTTATGAGTTAACTTACAGACCAGGGTGTAAAACCACTGCCAAATAGGATGAAAGTGGCAGACATTCCTGGTTTCTATTGGGAAATTAAGGACTTGGCTTTAAAAAATTGCAGGATGATATGTGCTCCGTTCCCCAAATCACCATGCATATGTGTAATAGAAACAAAACATTGATGGTAACTAGTTTAAATGGGTCCAGTACTTATCCAGAGTAAAGACAGCCAGACTTATCAGACTTCAGCCCAAAAGCAACATCAACTGCTGGTCTTCGGAGTTATGAGACACACATCAGCAGACAGAAGGGCAGCAGGAGAAAAATAATGCCCCAACTACTGTTCCCACGAACCTCTGTAGTGCCTCAAGCTGCTGCTGTGAAAATTGTATTTTAACCTTTCATTCCAACACAGGATAGAGAATATCTGCAACAGGGAAAGGTAATTTCCAGTTTCTTAGCCTGAGAATTTCAGCATAATTTCTCACTCATTCCAAATCTACATCCTTCCTTTGACGTAACCTAACTCACCTCCAACTCCACTTCTTTGACTTTGCTCGCCTTGGCAGGAATGCTAGTGTATTTGTGCTTACTTTCACACAGCAAACCCCATTTTCTTAACATCTTTCCTTCCTACTTGGCTCTGTGGCAGCCATTCTGCAGGGATGCAGCAACCTGTTTCATAAAAACTGTATCCCCTGTGCCTGAGGCTCAGCACTTCCCAGACATCACAACACTTTTGTGTTGTACTGCTCCCCTGTCTGCAGTGGAAGAGTCTTTAAATTCCAGGCCATATCTGTTTTGCCATTTCTGGTCTAAGACATGTTCTTAGGAGTAGTGTGAGTATGGGTTTCCAGATCCAGTAAGGATTATGTCTGTCATTGCACATACACCAGACATTTCTAGTGAGAAAAATACTGATGTCAGGTTCTGGAAGTGGTGGTGTGCTGGAAAGAGCACTCTAGAGATAAGCAAAATTTTGTGTGCTCTCCCCCTCTAACTCCTGACAACAAAACAGTCAAAGCTCTGCAAGAAAATAAAAAACATCCCAATTTTATAGCTACCCATATTATTCCTGAGATACCAAATACATACTACAAAACACAAATTTATATATCAAGACCAGAAGGAAAGATTATCATTTTGTCTCATTTCCAAGCAATGACCATTTAACTGCAACTAAAAATTTCTGTATCCAAGTGCTTATGTTTGAGTTAGAATTGGTTTTAGACAGCAGACCAGTCTTGACTTGAGAATCTGATATAGGGGAAAGTTAGCATTTCTCCAGTCATTTCATCCCAATGGGAAGGCATACTCAGGATTAAAAATGCCTTATTTCCTCCTAGTCCCCCTCGTCCTTCATTTGTGTAGGTCAGCTTGCAACTAGTAGGTCTTGACAGCCTTTTTTTCTGCCAAAATTGCTGAGATCTTCTTCCTAAGTTGGTAAGCAGGGCCTGTGGTGATGATCTTTCTTAGACTTCTCTAAATAGATTGTTTCCTAGGACTTTCGTTCTGAGGCATATTACCAAACTTTGCATCACTCCAGTGGGCTCTTTCCCATTTGTCAACAGGCCTTTGATACACCTGGAACACAGTTAAGTTAACATTGCAAGAGAAATCATCACTTTTTTTTTTTTACTTTCTAGTCTTTTGTGTGCTGTATTTCTCACCCATAACATTACATAGAACTACATACCACATGCAGTAGAAAAACATCAGAGGAAACTCTTAAAGGTCAGAAACCAAAGTAGAAATTACATTCTGGATAAATCAAAGTATATATCTATGTTTTCCCCCCTGTTTCCACCTCTTCATGCAAGACACTATGGGAGCATAAGATACCTTCCCCGTTAACTTATCCAGTTCAAAGAAAATTGACCAATGCTACTGTCATTTCTTCCTTTGGAAAACCACTCTGCAAGACTTGTTAAAGGAAATTTTTCCTACTACCTAATTTTTTCATGTGGTTAATTTCAGTCTCTTTCTTTTACAGCCTTAAACCACACTAGGCAAATCTTTCTTCTACATCCTTAAGCAGTATAAATTACATCCTATTATTTCTACATCCCTAAGCCACCCTAACTAACATCCCTTTGTTACCCCTACACCCTTAAGCAAGATCACATGTCCTTTAATATGTCCAATCCTTTAAATGCTTTTAAGAATCCTAACACCCTAGGTGGGTTGGTCAGCTTATATTTGCTTACTTTCAGTTTCCATACATCACTGTCAATGAAACCTTGCACTTGATTCTTTGCATTTCTTTCATCTCTGGGACTCATTTTACATTGAGATATCCCAGATCTGTCTGAACTGAGGCATCATTACTGCCAATCACAACGGTCCCTATCTTGCCAGTCCATGACTTGCTGCCTCTTCCTATGAAGCTCACACAATCTCAAGTGATATCCATTTCCATTATATATATAAAAATTGATTTTGTTCTGCAAATGCAATCACAGTTAAATTTCACCCAAACCAGAGAGGAACTCATCTTCAGAATAAATGTAGGAAATAGAGGATGGAAAATGCAAATAGCCAAAGATCTCAATGAATGCTGTTAGCTGCAGGAGAAGTAAGCACAGAGTAGGACAAACAGCATCCTCTGCTATGGAACAAAGGTAGCTTGCCAACTGAGTTTTTAGTTTGTTTGGGATTTTTGTTTTTAATCTAGGATACAATCAAGGAATCTTAGACTCCCATCTGTACTTCAGCAGCAGCACGTGTAAGGATACAGGGCCAATCTAGCTGGTATTGTAGATGGCATTTTAGACATGACAAAGCTTAGGACACATCTAAGACCCTTGCCTAGTCTAGAGATAGCTGTGATTACCAAATCCTCTCTGCTAGAAGCGTAAACATAGCAATAAGCAGCTCTTTTATTTTTGTGCTGTCCAAATTGCAGACAGAATCTTGCAGGCTTTCAGGTAACATGACAACCAGAAATGGCTCAGTTTTGCACCCATTTATTTGGACTCTTTCAGCCCATCAAAGGCAGGTTTTAACCCACTGTCCCTCTTGGGGTGAAAAGGGTCCGTTTGCAAGGTGCTAAACTGGTCACTGAGTTTGAGCTGCCATCAATAGCAGCTGAATTACAGAATGGCAGCATCTTTGAGATTGGAAAAGAACTGTGATTATCTAGTACGATAAGATGCTTTCAAGACCATAAGTTATCTTGGTGGTACTGGTCATAACTGATGTGTCAAGTGAAGGAGTCGCAGTGCTTGTACCCAGTTTGAAAACCACCATAACATATACAGATGCTCTTTGGGAAAGCTCAGCAGAAATTTAATTCCTACTTCCCTTAAGTATCTTTGTGTTCTGGTGCTGAAAAATGCCTGATGCCCTACATAACAGGGATGGGACAGGACAAGAGGGAATAGCCTCAAGCTCTGCTAGGGAAGGTTCAGGTTTGACATCAGGAAAAAAATTTTCATGGAAAGGGTCATTGGGCACTGGAACAGGCTGCCCAGAGAGGTGGTTGAAGCACCTTCCCTGGAGGTGTTTAAGGGACAGGTGGATAAGGTACTAAGGGGAATGGTTTAGTGATTCATAGGAATGGTTGGACTCGATGATCCGGTGGGTCTGTGAATCTGTGATACAAAAAACCATTTTAAGAGCGAGTACCCTTAAAATGCAGCTGACATTTTGAGGTGAATTAAAGAACGCATTTTGGATTTCACCAAGATGATACCAAAAGGGAAGGCATAGAAGGCACTTCCATTATAAATAAATCTGTTCTGGCTAAAATTTAACTGTTTATGCTAACTTTTTAATCATAGAATCATAAAATAATGAGGTTGGAAGAGACCCACTGGGTCAGTCACAACACTAAATAATTCCATTACTCTGCCAAGCCTTTATGGACCCCAAAGTGAATTATTTGCTTCTTGGTTAAACTTGTATCAGAAGATCCTCAGCTCAAGCTAGATGACACTTTGACACATAGCAAGGACTCACCTCTGAGACATTTAAGAATTTTGTTTCATTGATTGATCTTTTTCTGGATTTATAGAACATGCCTTTCCCTGGAGCTCAGGTCACGTTTGCTTAGTCAAATAATAATGCCATAAATCTACTTATCAACAGTAAAAAGCAATGGAGAAATAATTCCTCCTAGGGCCTCCTGAAACAACTGCTTAGCTCATTGCTTTACCTTATGCTATTCCTTATGGGGTGAGTATGGTTCTCTGACTCGCCAGATTTGTTCAGCAACCCACACTGAAGACTTTAGTTTCAAGAGCTCCAGCAGTCAAGTCAAGCTGTGCTAATAATGGCTCATGATGCCAGGTAATAGAACACCTCCCTGATACTTACACATAGAATTACACACTATAAAGGAACTGTGCCCTAGATCAGCTGCACAGACTTACTCTTTGTAGTTCGGTCAGTTCATTAAAAAAACAACACTGGGGAAAGGTTTTTTTGTTGTTGGAGAGAGTTGATCCAGGGAGGAGGTTTTGTCTCCTGAGTCAGGTGGAAACAGTTGTTTAAGGATGGAGACTAGATGTCAGAGGTCGCTTTATATGATAATATATGGTATTAGTTTCCCACTATGGTAGACTGGAATCTGCTCTGAATATTCCTACCAGCATTTAGTTAGTAAGTAAGACCAGTTTCCATTCTATGGTCTTAAAAGAGCAGTAAAGTTTATATTAGCTTGAGTCAAACACTTCAGCTACATTTTGACCTCATAGACCATCTGACCACCAGAGGAATGAGAAAAGGTTTTAGCTCGTGAACAACCCAAATGCTAATTCCTGTCATATTATACCATTACCATGGACTTCATCATTATTGGATTCATTGTACAAAGGGATATATTTGGACTACTGTGTCAAAAAAACTTCAGAGTGAATGTATGAAACACTCCTGTATCCTCTTGTGCTCTTTTAGTAATCTGAATCACATTTGCTTGCTTTTATTTGGATGCAATCTCTGAGTACTGTCTGGCTGCTGAGCAGACTTCTCCCAGACGAGTTTGAAATGCATTTGGCAGTTCTTTACCCATGTGTGTTCCCTCAGACATGTCTCCTAAAAATCACACAACTAGACAGTTGCCCAGAAGTCACTATGTGTTCCCCTCAAATATGACAGGTACTATTAACGTGTGACTTCAGCTATTTTAACATAGTCAGATGCTACAAACACGAGAGTGGTATAAAGCAGCATTTAGCTAGCTAGTAATTCTCTATCAGTAATGAGATGGCAGTTTACTATGGTAGATAATAGACTATTTCCTATTAGAAAACTGTAGCCTCTGCACGAAGTGAAAGAACAGCAGGGAACACAGTAGGGACATTGCAGCCCAAGTAACTGTATTTATTTAGTTTCAGGGCACAAGAGAAGGCAATAAATTAGACATAAAAGGTTGAGCTTAAAGGTGCAGGAGAGCCATTTTCATTATTTTCTCTCCTTCTTCTGCTCCTCCCTTTCACTCCCATCTCCCTCCTCCTATTTTCCTACCGGTGGAGGTACATTTCCACAGCATGCAGACTTTCATGTCTAATAAACTTTTTCTTCTGTCACCAAGATGAAAGCCTTGAAAGGGATGGTATTTATGGAGAACACTCTAACCTTCGCTGCATACTCCTCAGGAACTGGCACGGTGCAGAACTGGAGAAGCTTCTGAGTGAAGCCATGTGGCAGCTTTCTAAAGTGCATATCGTAAAAGTCTGGGAGGGCTGGAGCCACAGCAGCTTCTAGTCAACCAAACATGACTATCCCTGACTTCTCTCTCAGCATCTGTAACCATCCAAAGCTGGAGTCCTAGCAAGCAAAAAAAACCAGAATGATGCAAAAACTGTGGTGTATGAGGGAAGAAAGGGAGAGGGAACAATGCGAAGATGGAAGTAAAGGATTCAGAGAGAGAGAAGGTAAGAGATTTATTAAGCATTTCCTTGTCTGTCTTCTCCACAAACTGAATCACAGAAGCATGAAAGTAGATGTATTGAATCTCAAAGGAAATAAAAGAAGTGGAAAATTAACTACTGATGAAAAAAATAGCTGTGTCCAGGGATTCCTGCATATCAACTCTGAGCTCCCTCTTATCAGCTTAGAATAGAAAAGGCCAGGGGACTCAGGAGGAAAGGTCAAATGCTGAGGGAAAACACAGGCAAGGGAAAATGAGAGCTAACATGGAAATCAAAGCAAAAGAGCAGGATGGAAAAGAGCTGATCCAGTTTCAGACGATTTGCATGAACTGCCCTGAATGCCATTTCCTAGTTTCAGCATTATGAATGGGTGAAGTAGGCTTAAGGCTGAGGCTTAGAAAAGACACACGACTTTCTGCCTTTCTTCCCTGCTTTCCCATCCTCCCCACCCCCCATTTGGCAGCAGGTAATAGCAGTGCACTGGGGAAACCTCATACAACAGCAGCTGCTGCCATCTGCAACTGGCACACAGCTGAGCCAATTGTGAGCTGCTGCGTGCCAGGTTTGAACCAACCTCAGGAGCTCTTCCCTGCTGGTTGCTAATGGCTTAGACAGTGTGCACAAACTTGGCCTGTTTAATTCTGGCTAGATCCTGGGCTTTGTGTTTTTCTGTATCTTACACTGTTTCTTCCCTTTAGTTTTGAAGAAGCTTTGACCTTAATTACTTGTGGGCCTCGGTATTCACACTGACTTGAGTGACCATAACAGCTTTCCACGTGATGAGGGATAAAGGACTGCCTCCATATATTTTTCTGATTCTAGACAGGCCTATTGTCATAATTGTGTTGGAAACTGCTAACAAAAGAAAAGTGGAAGAAGCGTAAATTGTTCCTTTTGTCCATGGGTAGTCAATATATGAGACCTTAAATATTGCAGTGGAATTGAAACTAGCTGCTCAAACGTATTCCAAACAAATGCCCGCCCCCTTACACACCAGTCACCAGTGTGCAAAGCCACCTTCTTTTGAGAAATCTCCACTGAAGCCCAAAGTCTGGCTCCAAAAGAGCAACTGCGACACCGAAATTGCCTTCATCTGCACAACAATCCACTTATTCAAATTGCTTCCTCAAATCAATATCACCAAAATGACAGCAACACCCTGTCTTCCAAAGTCTGGATATCTACTTAGTCAGTCAGGGGCAAGATGGACATGCATAAAGATAGGACATACCTGGGTACACATAGGTGGCATAATTCAGCAATGCTGGTTGTACAAATGCTGACTACATGACAACTTCTTACAGATAGAGCTAACAGCTTTTAGACAAGAACAAGATAAAAGTAACTTTGGGGGTGGAAATCAGGACAGATGGGTTAACAAACATAATAGGATATGCATAATTCTCTGCTACTCAGGAGCAGTAATCACAAATCACCACCTGCCCAGTCACTATCATATGGCAGGTTTGCCTCTTCACATTCAACAAATCTGCTTCTTGTGTATGCATCATAATCAGACTTGGTGCATTCACTTAAAGTAACTTTCTTGTCCTACGCAGCCAGCTCTGCTCTGGGAGAAGAAACAGGAGTTTACACCTTCTTATAAAACAAATAATTTACTGCGTTTGAATAGGCTACAACTGTGTAGGAAACTTTCAGCATAGCAGCGCACTTAATTTTGCCTTGCAGAAACTTTTACTTTAGGTGAGGCTTGACTTTGAAAGTATAGTTAAGCACTGCAGAACTTGTTAGGAACTACATTTCACTCAAGTGGATACTATTTGTTCTTGTGGTACCAGAAGGAAATAAATGGAACCCTGCAAACTCACTGAAACTGCCACATCACAAAAAAAGACACTACCAGGAGAGGCTGTGCATAACATTTTTGAGCAGAACAAAAATTCCATTTGTGACGATTTGAGTGAATTTGGGTCAACTTTGACAGAGCCTTATGAATAAAAGAAAAAGTGAGGTGTGTGTAAAGATGGGGGATAGAAATCTCAGGAGTCAGATTTATTTACTTTTTTAAACAATTGAAATTATTATATCACTTTTTAAAATAGTTCAGACTTAAAAGAAAATTCAATAAGAAATGAGTGGTCATCCGTCCCACAATTAAATGGAACTTTTCAGTTTTAGATTGAACAACATATTTCTAGTCAATGGAGCCCACCTTCAGTTTACTATTTTTTTTGTCCAGCCATCAAATTGAAAAATCCATTATTCACACAACACAACCTGAAATAAAATAGCAAACAGCTGAAGACTCTTTAGTTTCTGAATTAAAATGTCAAGCTAGAGGAGACATAGTAGAATATTCCATTGTCAGAGAACCACACACTATATAATCCCTTAATTATAACCAAACCTTTAGCAGTGGTTTCATGTACTCATAACATTATTGGCTTGATCTTAAGCTTAACTCCTTACAGTACATAAAGGGCACATGCTGTGAGCAGCAGGTCTATGAGTACTGTTTATCTAATTCTTGCAATAAAAAAAGAAAACAGCTGTCAGTGAGATGGCAACTTGCAAAACTGGAAGCTTTTGGCATGGGACAGTGACATTTCTGGATTACCTCTGAGGATTACCTTGAGAGGAAATTCTCCTTAGGAAAAAGTAATAATAAAAAAATAGCAGTAACAGGAGAAGACTTCTTATTTGCCAAGCAGGCATAAGGCTGTAGAGAAAATAGGACCTGGGCTTCAGGTGACATTCTGGAAGGAGTTCAGTCAAGAACACAGCGGTGAACAAACTGCACAGCTAATCTGACCTGTTTCTCCCTTCCCAGAAGTTCTACAACCACAGCAGTTGAGTGACAAGCAGAATACCAGGCACCAGTCCAGTGCCTGCATCCTACGTTCAATGGTCAAGGATTGTCTATTCAACATGGAGGTGTAGATTTCTCTCAGCTCTTCAGCAGCTTACTGCTAGTTATCTTCCACCAGCCAACTCCACCCTCCCCCACTTCTTCCTTCACTCTCAGCAAGGCTTCTCCTGCCATAGATATAGCCCTGTCCAAGCAGCCAGGTGATAAGAATTGCTTTTATAAGCCTTTGCTGGCCAGAGGGATAAGGGAGACATTCTTCAAGCTTGCTCACTCACTTGCTACTTGGCCATAGCAATTTCTCATAATCATTGTCCATGAGCGCAAGCCCACAAAAGTGAAGAAAGTGGAAGTTATTTCCTGCTGTTGTTTTGAATGTGAAGTAGAGCAGAGCCTGGATTTCATTCTCAGGGCTCTACAGGGTCACAGGTGGTGCATAGACAGCACAATCGCTTATCTCATCCCCAAGGCATTGAATACAGGAAAGAAAAGACACACAGCACTGGCCAGGGTTCATTGCTCTTGGTAAACCACAGCAGCATCCCAGAGGTGAGTGACTTCCTGAGCTAGCCCAGTCAGAAATACCAGCTCAGAGGTGAAACACTGCACCACTTCAGCACATGCACAATGTGTGAGACAGCCACAGATATGCAGCTGTGAATGTTTAACAGCAAGTGTAATGGCCTCCTGGGAGAGTGTATCAAGGCTCGTGGGCAGACTTCCTTGCAGACGTCTCTTTAAATCAAGTCTAAGTTATTCTAAGCTGTGGTCAAACGCAACAACCAGGACTTCAGGCAGGAATTATCACAGAGCTACCTCATCACTGTGTCATGCAGAGCACCAGCGGCTGATGGATGCATGGTCTTCCTTAGCCCTTCCTACTAAGCATTCTGTGTCAGATAGCCCCCTAACCTGTGGATCCGCATCATACAGTGACCATGATGCGAGAAAGTCCAGAAGCATGGGTGTTGAATATACAGGTCTATGCCTACCATACTTTTTGTGAGGGCCTTCTGTATTCCTCCTCCATTTTTCAGCCAGTAGAGTTTCTTAGCCATTCTTATCCTCTATTGTCTTCCAGTGCTATTCCAGTGCACTATTGTCTTCTGGTTTGCCTTCACATCTATCTTGGTTGGCTACAATAGTGATATTTCTCAGACATTCAGCAAATGAACCAAATTACTTAAACCCCACTACTTAGGAGAAGCAAGACTATACCTAGATCTTCCTGCCTAGGCACCACAGCAAGCTCTTCTTACCATTAAGAAAAGCAGAGCATCATCACAGCTACTCTTCAATCCAGGAAACTGGTATTCTCTCTGGGGAGGTGGAAGATTTAACAATAGCTTTCCTTTCTTTGCAATTCAGAACAGAGAATCCTCGGGCATTTTTAGTTGCTTTCTGGCATGGTAGAGTTCCTGGCTTTTGATCATTTGCTACAGAACTGAATATTGCTATGCACTGGGAAGTGCTCTGCTACAGAGTGAGAGTTTGGGTCATACTTCTGGATCCATCAGTTATTTTCTACCAATCCTGCTTTACAACCTCATTGCTGCCCAAGAGAGCAAGAGCAGACGAAGACGTGCTGACTCCTGTGGTACCTTTCTAGCCTGGTGCTTCACTGTTGCCTGATCATCAATTTATAGTAGGGTAAAAGGGAAGAAGGAAACTTCAAAACATTCTAATCAAATTGTACTTGCTGCCTGGCAGTTAAGGAATTTCTAGGGGACAAATCCACACTGTAAACAAGGCAAAGATTGGATTTGAATGCCAATAGATATATCTCAGTGGCTCTGTAGCACATTGAAGCGTACCCTGCTGCTGAGATAAACATGCAATTTAGCACAATCTGGCCCCTTGCTTGGAGGGCTTCCTTACACTCTGAGTATGATCTGATCTCCTTCCTGAGGACTGAGGTAACATCTTCAGGCAAGATAGGTGGGTAAAGACTGACCTTACAAAATCCCTGGGGACTGTGATTCTAACTTCTGATGACCAAACTAACATACCACACAGATATGTCTTTGGAGTAGCTAGTAAGCATAAAAATAGCCTGGGAGTTTCTGTCTGCATTGCCCATGAACTACTCACAAAGCCAAAACATTTATCCAGTGAAAGACAATCATAGATCACTGAACATGACTTCACTCACTGTTTCCCCTTGGATGGTTTAAGCCATTAATTTCACCTAAGCCCTGCTCTCAGGTGAAGTTCTTCTGAGGAAGACCTACAGAGCTGCTGCTACCACCATCCTGCTCCTCAAGCAATGGCTCATCTCACTCTAATATGCTCTCAGAAAGCAAACCTCCTTCACCTTTTCCTCCAGCTGAGCACTACATCTTGCCCCCACCCCCTGTCAATGCTAGCAGGCTTGACCGGAGGGGTACATCTTCCTGCATTCAGCTGGCTGCTGTTGGGAGGGAAGGAAGTTCACCCAGATGGATTTCAGCAGTTCTCATGAGTATTTTATGGTCTTTTACTGATTTACAGCCAGTTCAGCATTCTTGTAAATGGCCATAAATTGGATTGAAGTCATAAATCATAAGCAGAGAGAGACACAGTCTCTGAGTCCCAGCTCATGCTAAAACAGCCTCTGTGAATACATGGAGGAAACCTGCTCACTCAATCAATACATACGGCTCAGGCTACAGCAGTGTTCCACCCCCCATTCCTCTTCCACAGGGTTGTAGCAGCAGTTACATACTCCATGTGCTAAAAATACCTTCCTTCCAGCATATGTGAGGGTTGTCCCCACTGCCTTAGGGTCTGAGCATTTCGTGACCTTTACTATACTTGTACATGCACATATACACCCAATCCTGTGAGTAGGGTACACAAACTGGCACTTTTCATACCAGGCTCACAATTTCTTCACGCAGATCTTCAAGGGGAGTTTCCCACCTCACAGGCTACCTTTGACAGGTGATCTCTTTCCTAGGGAGACTAGTATAAAGTTCCAAGTTGTTCTACTGAAACCTCTAATTTACTGTACACAGGGCACTGAAAGCTGAAGTGTCTTGCTTGTGCTGCACAAGCCTGGCACCTAAAGTCTAGGGGTTTGTGGTTTTCCCTTTTGTTTCCCTATCTCATTTTTAGAATCTAGCCTGTAAGCATTTCTGAAAGCATCTGATACAGCTGCTGTAAGTTCGACCCTTCATATTTCTGTAGCTGACTGCAGCTCGGGAAAGAACGACTGGTTCTTTTTACATCATTATCATGACAACCAAACACTGTGCTACTCCTAAATATCAAAGAGTGGAAGGCATCTGTCCCCCACTCACCTTTGTAACTCACCAAAACCCTCCTACAGACACTAATATCTAAGAAACCCAACTGTCTCCTCCTGTTTATATTTTCAAGGCCTTAAGGGCAGACGGGTGAGGCGCTTTCACAGAATCACAGAATCACAGAACAACCAGGTTGGAAGGAACCCATCGGATCTTCTAGTCCAACCATTCCTATCTAACACTAAACCAAGTCCCTCAATACCTCATCCACCCGTGCCTTAAACACCTCCAGGGAAGGTAAATCAAC
Source organism: Coccyzus lansbergi (assembly GCA_033558105.1). Taxonomy (NCBI): domain Eukaryota; kingdom Metazoa; phylum Chordata; class Aves; order Cuculiformes; family Coccyzidae; genus Coccyzus; species Coccyzus lansbergi. The sequence goes on along the minus strand of JAUMJK010000631.1, from coordinate 676,649 downwards.
CACCTCCATGGGCAGCCTGTTCCAATGCCCAATGACCCTCTGCGTGAAAAACCTCCTCCTAATCTCCAGTCTAAATCTCCCCTGGCAGAGCTTGAGGCCATTCCCTCTCGTCCTGTCCCCTGTCACTTGGGAGAAGAGACCAGCTCCCTCCTCTCTACAACCTCCTTTCAGGTACTTGTAGAGAGTAATGAGGTCTCCTCTCAGCCTCCTCTTCTCCAGGCTAAACAACCCCAGCTCTCTCAGCCGCTCCTCATAGGGTCTGTTCTCCAGCCCCTTTACCAGCCTCGTTGCTCTTCTCTGGACTTGCTCCAGAGCCTCAACATCCTTCTTGTGCTGAGGGGCCCAGAACTGGACACAATATTCAAGGAGCGGCCTCACCAGTGCTGAATACAGAGGGAGAATCACCTCCCTGGACCTGCTGGTCACACCGTTTCTGATACAAGCCAGGATGCCATTGGCCTTCTTGGCCACCTGGGCACACTGCTGGCTCATGTTCAGTCGGCTGTCGACCAACACCCCCGGGTCCCTCTCCTCCAGGCAGTTTTCCAGCCAGGCTTCTCCCAGTCTGTAGCTCTGCATAGGGTTGTTGTGCCCCAAGTGCAGGACCCGGCATTTGGCCGTGTTAAACCTCATGCCATTGGACATTGTCCAGCGGTCCAGCCTGTCCAGGTCCCCCTGCAAAGCCTCCATACCCTCCAGCAGATCGACACTTGCACACAGCTTTGTGTCATCTGCAAACTTGCTAAGGATACCCTCAATGCCCTCATCCAGGTCATTGATGAAGACATTGAACAGGACTGGACCTAGCACTGAGCCCTGGGGGACACCACTTGTCACTGGCCTCCAGCTGGACTTAACACCATTTACCACCACTCTCTGGGCCCGGTCATCCAGCCAGTTTCCTACCCAGGAGAGTGTGCGTCTGTCCAGGCCAGAGGCTGACAGTTTCCGTAGCAGAATGCTGTGAGAAACTGTGTCAAAGGCTTTACTGAAGTCCAGAAAGACCACATCCACAGCCTTTCCCTCGCCCAGCAGCTGAGTCACTTTGTCATAGAAGGTGATCAGGTTGGTTTGGCAGGACCTGCCTCTGGTAAACCCATGTTGACTGGGCCTGATCACCCGGTTCTCTTGTAAGTGCTTCATGATAGCACTCAAGATCACCTGTTCTATGACTTTCCCTGGCACTGAGGTCAGACTGACTGGCCTGTAGTTTCCGGGATCCTCCCTGCTACCCTTCTTGTAAATGGGAACTACATCAGTCAGTCTCCAGTCCAGAGGTACCTCCCCAGTCTTCCAGGACTGCTGGAAGATGATGGAAAGGGGTTTGGCCAATACATCCGCCAGCTCCCTCAAAACCCTAGGATGTATCCCATCTGGCCCCATGGACTTGTGGGTGTCCAGTTGGCCAAGCAGGGCTCTGACCTCCTCCTCATGGTGTATGGGAGCCTCGTATTGCTCCTCTGTTTCCCGAGTATCTACACAGAGGGAACAGCTTTCTTTACAATTAAAGACTGAGACAAAGAAGGCATTAAGTACCTCAGCCTTCTCCTCGTCCCCTGTCACTGCTGTTCCCTCTGAGTCCAAAAGGGACTGTATGGTCTCCCTTGTCCTCCTTTTACTGTTAATATACTTATAAAAAGATTTTTTATTGTCTTTTGCAGACTTAGCTAATCTGATCTCTAGCTCAGTTTTAGCCCCTCTGATTTTTTCCCTACATAGCCTCGCTTCCCTCCTGTAGTCCCTCCAAGAGGCCTGTCCCCCCTTCCAGAGCCCATAAATCTTCTTTTTTTTTCTAATTTCACTCAAGATTTCCCTACTTAACCAAGCTGGTTTTTTCCCCTGCCGGCCTTTTTTCCAGAACACGGGGATGGCTTTCTCCTGAGCTGCCAGGATCTCCTTTTTGAAGAACTCCCAGCCCTCTTGGGCTCCCTTGCCCTCAAGTGCTGTCTCCCAGGAGACTTTGCCAACCAGCCTTCTAAACAGTTCAAAGTCTGCCCTCTGAAAATTTAGTGCTACCGTCCTGCTTAGCACCCTCTTCACTTCACCTTTGGCCCCATCCTCTAGGACCACCTGATGGAGATGAGCCTCAAAGTCTTCCCTGTGGGCTTAAAGGGCTCCTGCTGCCTGTAGCACAGTGGGAAGAAGTCCTAACATGCTTGCAACTAGAACAAGGTATTTGGCTTGGTTAAAGGCATGTGAAAAGCTACCACAAAGGCCTATCCAGTACTACCCACAGAGGAATCAGTCTCAGGCACTGCATTATGATCCTGCAAAAAGTACTGCTTAGTGTTGTGTTCTGCTCCTGACCTGGGCTATGAGAACAGGCAAACACATTCCACTGCTGGCTTGATAAACAAGACAGACAAGGGGGAAAACTCTTTGAATTCTCTGGAGAGAGGTACATCCAACCCAGGGCTGAGCAAGGCTCTCCCCTTTATACCTGCCAGGCTCCCAGGTTCTGTCCCCATCCCACCCCTGGGGCAGTGACTAACAAGGGACACTGTGCACGTGCTGTGAGGAGTTCTGGAATGTTCTCTTTGGAGCACACTCTTTTGATGCTCTGAACAGGGGGCACTGTTTTGTGCCATCTGGAGCCTCCCCACTCCTGACACACATTGCCCCTTGGGTTGCTCAGAGCTCAGAGTCCATGCTGTGCATGGGTCACTGCGAGGGACCATGCTCAGCACCCTCACCAGTCAGGAGCTGTTGGGAAGCAGCAAGCTGCAGCATTGTTTCAGGCACCTGGTGCCCTCAAGCACAGGTTTATGCCACTCCACTCAGCAACCAACAACTGCCACCATTGCCATTGTCTGGGACAAAAAGTCCCAGCTGAAGCAGACTCCAACACCTAGCTAGTGGCCAGGGATGCAAACTCTGTTTGTACAGGCAGCAAAGCCTTCTCTGGTCTGCATATTGCAGACTTGGTTATTTTTATTTATTATTTATCCAGACGAACTGATTTAGGCATGAACTGATTACCATGCATCTGGTAAAATGGAGTTATTGCCTTGCTCTCTATATATTCTGTATTTAAACAGAAGTCACTGGTCAACTGTCAGCAGGAAGGCAAGAATACCCTTCAAAAAATGAACCAGCACTGATAATGTTGTTTTCCAATAGTCTGGAAGAGGAGGTGGACTGCTTGCTTATTCAACTTTTCATTAATTAATAATCTCGCTGTTACTTTGTGCTTCCCTACTCACTTTTGGCTGCTTGTTTTCACCCCTTGTCTAATTCCTCCTTGTTTGTGCATTACTGTTTTTGTAATAGAGCCTCAAAGCATTGGATAGGACTAGCATCGTACTATGCTAAGCACAATGCAAAATACACAAAGATATTCATATTTACATATGGGCAAAGGAGACTGTTTCTGGAGTTCATTTGGGTATTATTCCAGTAGCTTTCATGGATAGTACAGGCAATGTTTTTAAGGGTTCTGTCTATAGTGTTTAAAAGTAAGACCCAGACTGGTAGGTTAGAATCTCTTTAGAGGACTTGCATCTTTTGGGGAGGAAAACTAAAACTAATTAAAAAAAAAAGAGGAACAAAATTCATAAAACCTTGATGAGATAAACCACAATTGTTTTGTTAAATAATATCATGATTAATAGTAATGATAGTAATAATGTCGTAATTGACCATTAGTTGCTTGCCAAGACTCTAAAGAAGAGTCATAGTAACTTGACCATTTATATCAGCATTCTGATTCTAGAAAAACTATGTTCTTTCAAAGCTGTGTTTAGCTGGTAATGCTAATACCAACATAAAGTATAGCCAGTATGTTGATAGCTGAGAATAGTTCAGGAAACTCTGAGAGGAACTAAATATTATTCCTAACTTACTGACTACTATTATTTTCCATTAGACACCTACCATCATTTAATGATTTTTTTTTGGTTTGGTTTGGTTTTCATTTTGGTTGGTGTTTTTCCTTTTCATCCATTTTCACGGGATACAGCAGATATGATCACCTAATCACATCCTTGAATACTGTACCATGAGTGGGACAGGCAGAAAACAAACAAGCTAACCCCAAACTGATGGCATCCAAACAGTACCTAGCCAGAGCTCATCTGCTCTACCACAGAGTGGGGATCTGTGATTTGGCGATGAATCCCATGGACACACAGTTGAAGCTTTGAATCAGTTCAGAGCTCGTAAATCAAGTGTAGAAAAGAGCATATATCGTATGATTCTGGACCTTTGTACAATCAAATCAGCTTGCTTGACTGCCTAGACCAGTAGTGTTTGACATATTCTAATTCCTCCCACCACAACCTAGATTTAGCTTTCCAGGTATCTCCACATGGCCCTCAGCCTTTTCCTAATAGGACAAGAACAAATAAGAGAGTTTGGCTAATGGCTGAAGACTCTTCTGGTACTGACACAGCCTGGCACACAGACATCAGCATGTGCTGCCTTCACCACTGATTCTACTTGAAGGGGTTGGTGAGGAACACATCACCAGCACACACACACCACACACACACACACACACACACACACACACACACGCACACACACGAGTGCACAGTCAGACACTGCCTACGTGGTGATGCAATTTTTCAGGCATAAGGTGGTGTATCTAAGAGGTACAATCCAGCTTCAGTGGCTGTGAAGGCTAAGCCATTTTGCCACGGGTCACTTGTCCACATAATTCCAGCAAATAAATTCTAAACTTTACAGGCCAAGAAATTTGTCTTTTTTTTTTTTTGGTTCAGCAGAGTTCTAGTCCAGGCACATGTAAGGAGCTCTACTTTAATACTAGTAGTAGTAGCAGCAGTAGCAATAACAATAATGATAACAGTTAATAGCCACAGGAATAGCAAAAGCAAAGGCAGAACTATTTGCAGATTCTTTTGGACTTCATTTTCAGAGCAAGAGGAGATAGGATTAGCAAAATTCACAAAGTGACACCAAATCATTAGGGTCAACCAAAGTAACGGGACTCAAGAAATTTAGGTGTGATGGTAGTTTCTTAATAAATCTCCTGGCTAGGATATCACTCTCAGACTGAATAGAAGCTTGCAAGGAATTTCTACCCTTAAAAATAGTTGCCCTTCACTGGGTACTGCTGAATCCTTCCTGTCAGAGAAGATTTATCCATGAGAAATAATTAAAAAACAATTCAGAACTTTCTTCCTCTTGGAATGGATTATATTTCATCAATTACCAGAGAGCGGGCAATTCGTTTGGTTTTTTTTTTTCAATTTGCCCCCAAGGACAAGAGATATTTGTGCTTCCCACAGGGTCCTCCTTCACTCCAGGCCTCTTCTTGCTCTTTTAAATCATATACTTTGTCCACAATGCTGTAATAGTGTTAAGTGTGCATCATTTTCAGAAACGAAGTGTCCCCCTCCCTCTTATTATCTCATATACACGTCATCTCAAAAGTCAACAACAGACTATAAATTCACACCAAGGTTATGGAGACTTTCAATGATGAGAGGGGAGCAGTTAGATATTTTTTGATGGCATTCTCTAGAAAACAATCAGTGCCATCATCAGACTTGGTCAGAAAAAACAGTGATATTAGAAGAGCGTTTTCTAGTATGAAAGGTTGTTCAGAACAAAGTACAGTGTACTTCTTTTGTTTGCAGTGTTGCAGCCTTCCTTTGACTGAGGTTTTTTCAAACTGACAGATTCTCCAGCTCTGTTTTACTCAAGATCTCCAAGAAATAATGCTTTGCGTCTTTTGGATACAGCCATAGCCTTATGTGTCAAGTCCAATGTTGGACTTGGTTCTTTGTTTCTAGTCGCTCACTTACACCCACAGAGCTGGCTCAGATCTGTAGTAGAGAACTCTCCATTGTGTGCACTGCCACTACACAACTGCCTGAAAGGAGACATGAGGTATTTTTGAACCCAGGGCATTATCTGGGTGCCTCAGAACCCATGTTCCCAGCTTCTGGCCATCCACCCCTCTGTTCCCACCCCAGTTCAGCAGTGGGGAGACTGCTAGAATCAAGGCAGGGCTGTGCAAATATGCTTTCCCTACACTGGGTGCTTGAGCTGGCACCTCTGCTGGCATGTAGTTCCTTGTACTGGAAAGGTAGTGAGAGTCACACCCTGCTTAGCACTTCCCAAACAGCAAGGTCCTGCTTTTCTGATGAAGGGCTGCTTTGCATGGCAGGTGTAGGCAGGGAACTGAGCTGAGGAGATTCATTTCTGCTAGCCCTGTGTTTCACAGTCCTTTTTTTAATTGGGGTAAATAGAATAGGAATGACAAGTACAGAGTGATGGCTTCGATGTGCTATTTGTCTAGTGAGGAATTTGTGAAATATGTGTTTTTCTGTAGAGAGTGCATGGCTGTAAAGAAGGGCCAGAGTCAGCACAACCTCAGAGCAATGGAGAATAAAGCATTCTAGTTTTGTGGCCATTGATCTGATGACACCGTGGGTAATGGATGGACAAGGTTAGTCTCAGAATGCCTGATTTTTCTCAAATCATTGCTGGAGTCAGGCTTAAGGTTGCTTCACCGTGCAATTTTGTATTTACAGTTATTAGAGATTCTCATATCTTCACACTCACTTTGAATTTCCTACGCTTTTAGTGACTGATGGGTTTGGAAGATTTTTTTAGAGAAGCATATCATTCTGGAAAGATATTTTTATGTGATTATTTTTGTTTACCTGAATTCTATAACTATTCTCTTACAGCCTTATATCCATGTTTTTATATGGAATTTCATTTTGCAGTTCATGTGTTTCAAGTTTTCTCTTAGTTATTTAGGAAGAAAATCCTACCTTCTTTTTTTTCTTTTAATCTAAAAGCACTCATTTTGAGAGAAGGCTTAAATTTAGGGAAGAAGAGAGACCTGATTAGTTAAGCAAACCTAAGTCCTAAGCACAACAAACAGGTTCCAGACATGCCTCCATAGCCAAGAAGTGGTTTATTTTGTTATGAGATGCTGCACACAGTGCCTTCATTAGAGGAGCCTTTCAAGAAAAAGCTGTGGCAGGAGAAAGCAGGATAGTGGGAATCAAAATTATGTTCACAAAAAGAAGTAAAACACTTCAAAACACTTCTGTATTTCCATAGCCACCTGACACTGAGGGTATCAGACTCAGACTGTTACGTCTGCCTGTAGCTTTCAAGTCCCTTTGGACACCTCATTGCTATGAATCTCCCAGATAACCATATTATTAAAACATTCCTACTTCCACTTGCAGCCTACCAGAAGATGGTGTCCTATCCTACCAGACATAGGTCTTAGTACAGGGATCCAGGCATTTGTGACTGATTATTGCAGCTAATATTTAAAGAAGAAGCCAGGCATCCTGGAAAAGCTCCAGTTGACAAAACACAGTCTCTTGTCTCCCTAGCAACACCGATTACTGTGAGATCATCACCTTACTGCTCTTTCATTTGTACTGGCCACCAGTGAAGACAGTCATATTCAGAGTCTCTGCCTCAGTACTCTGTGCCTGCCGTGGGTTTTGTCTGAGTTGAAGAAATTCACCTTTCTGCATTGTTAGATTGTGCAGGAACAAGCAGACTGTTGATACCAAGGATGAGATCTGTATAAAGTGGAGACAGGATTTCCCTGGGTTTTGGAAGCCTTGGTTTACTCCCAGAAATAGTGAGAACTGTCATGGTAGTTCCTGACCTCTCTATGGATAACTCCATTGCCCAACATAACCCTCTATCAACGTTTTTTTTTTACGCCTACTCACATGGGTGTAAATCACAGCACACAACACATCTACACACCTACTAACTAGCACAGACAAAAGTCTAAACAAAAAAAATCACCTTATAAACTAATCAGGCTCTTTCACTTGCAGGATACAGAGAAGAAAAACACAGAAGCTTGTTATTTTTGTTTTTATCTTCCAATACTTGGGTCGCTCTTAGTGTGTCTCTGGCAGTGACTAAACAAACAAAAAAGCTGTTGTGGTCAGAAGCGTTATACCATATCTGGCCCATAAGTCATCCAAGGTATCCCTATGAGCACTGGGAGAGATTTCTACACTACTCTGAGCCATGTAAGTGAAGACACCTCTGCACAGCACTGCTTGGGGTTGTGAAACATAACTCCAAATCATCTCTCTTCTAAACTGACTTAAATGAGTTAGCAAGTCCCAAGGAATGACCCACAAATCTTTCAAATTCTTAATTAATTCCTTTCTGCTGAGTTCACTCCCCTTTTTTTACTGTGTTTCCATGAACAACCTCACAAATCAGTTTACTGTCCGGGATGGATGTCAACATGGCAAATTTTAAGTCAATCTTGCATATTATTTGCAGAAAGTGCATTTTTGAATGTGTTATTACAAGTCTCTTCACCATATCTATTAAAAAAAATCTTCTATTAAAATAATAAAAATCAAAACTCAGGCTCATGTTTTTACCGCCAAAACCACTGCTAGCTGAAAGGAATAAAATGATAGGACACAAAACACTGCCACATCTTTTCTTAAGCCTAGTTTTGGTTACAAGAGGAACTGTGCTAGTTCAGACCAGAGGTCAAAGTACCACAGCGTACTGTCTCCTGCAACAATCACAGAAGAAAGTCACAGAAATATGTCAACAGACTACTTTCCATAGACACACATGACATAGCTGTTGCTACTGATATCACAGGCAGATGTTCAAATATTCAGGTAATGGGATACTATGATTGATCAGACAAACAGGTTGATTGATTAGTCTATCTCATCTAAGTCAAGGAATATACACATGCTTTTAACTTACAAGGATTTTTACGGAAAATATCAAATACTCTGTGTGACACTCCCAATGAACTATTTTCAGCTCACATCACAAAATATTTTTGCCTGAATTTTCCGAGAGAACATAAAATTGATTACAGATTATTGGACATTGTGACTTGACATAACAACTGTGACCTCAATTGCAGATAACATCTGATGGAGCAGGGCAAGTTCAAATAGAAACTGTGAGTGAAAGTGGTTAGCCACCATGAGTAACTCCCACCAGAAGGAAAGGATTAATTGTGTTTAAGTGTCTTGATATCAACCAGACACCTTATATAAAATATTACTTTTTTACTAAACACATACTATTTTATAGTCAAAAGCAAATCCTTGCGTCAATTCCGAGGTAACTGGTTGAACATTAATGTCAAGGTGAAAACATAATCTTGTAGTCCTTTAGCCTTCAATTCTGCGAGTCTATGAATGTACAATGGACACACGGTTCATTATAAAGAGTGGTGAACAGCCTTGGGAGATATAAATAGACATTTGCACTGATTTACACTTGATAAGCATCTGGTCAGGCTTGCTCAGCTGCACACTCTGGCATGCAATGTAGTCAAGTTTAAAACTAACAAATGACTGTAGCACATCAGAGCTCATGGACCAGATGGTGAGTGAGGATTGTAGGAATCTTGCCCATGCTAGTGGACCTCATAGGAAAAGTCTTGGTCTCATCCACAAGCCACTCACTTGCAAACTGAAGAGAGCTCACTCCCAGGGAAGTGTGTTGTAAGCTCTACTGCCTAAGGTGAGCTCCCACAGTTTGTGTGTGTCTCTGGAAAGTGCTGCTTTACCCACAGTTTCTCCCCAAACTACCTTCTCACCAGGGTGCTCACATCATTCCCTGATCCACTGCCATCTCTGGACATCTAACATGATCATAGAATCATAGAATAACCAGGTTGGAACAGACCCACCAGATCATCGAGTCCAACCATTCCTATCAAACACTAAACCATGTCCCTTAGCACCTCATCCACCTGTGCCTTAAACATCTCCAGGGAAGGCGACTCAAACCCCACCCTGGGCAGCCCCTGCCAGTGCTCAATGACCCTCTCCTCTCCCTTCCCAATGTCCAGCCCAAATCTCCCCTGGCGGAGCTTGAGGCTACCTCCTCCCGTCCCGACCCCATCACCTGGGAGAAGAGGCCATCACCCTTCTCTCCACAACCTCCTTTCAGGTAACTGTAGAGAGCAATGTGGTCTCCCCTCAGTTTCCTCTTCTCCAGGCTTAACAAACTTGAAGAGGCTGGCAGATAAGCTTGTGGAATCTCTATGGTCCAACCATAGTACCTACTTTTTTCCACCAGCAAATCATTGTATCATAGTAAGAGCTATGATAGTATCTATAGTAAAAGCTAACGAAAAAAAGACTGTCAGGAAGTTCTCAAGGGTATTATATTCTTACCATTTTTATTCTAAAAATGGCCAAATAGCAATGTTGCACTTACTAGTTTTTTTTTTTTTTGTCCTAGGGTTTATAAAAGTGAGTGTAATTGGGTTTCTTACATGCTGCCATCAGGTTAGGGTAGTGACAGTGACCATTTTCTTTCCTATTGTCTAAGAAGCTAATCTCAAAGGGAAAATCCAAGTAACTCTCTTTTTCTGCCTGTTACCACTTGTCTCCCCATGTATCATGCTACTAGTGTTTTAAGTACTTGTAGGTTATCATGCTCACAGTATTTGCTGTTTAACCAATCTCTCCAGACTTTACCCATTTAATCTTTCTTTCTAAATCAATTCCTCCACTCCCTTGATCATTTCAGTTGCTCTCCTTTGAACAGCTCCTGTTTGTCAATAACTCTTCCTAATGAGTCATGTGGAACAGGAAATATGTGAAACTTTGAGGCATAAAAACCACAGAAGCAGCACAGGTTCTAAGTCTTGGATCCCAGGGATCTGTGATTGTAACGGAAAATCATCCTCTAGGGAATTTGTGAGCGCTGCCTGCGGTGTCTGTCCCCTCTGGCTGCTTCACACAAACCCTACGGGACAACCCTTGCAAGATAGCCTGGCATTGTTGTGATGGATTGAAGGCATGGAGGCCATACTCTGGCCTCATTAGAAGATATGCAAGAGATCCCTGGAGGTACAAGTTAGTCTGGTTGTGTGTGGCCTCAGGGCTTGCAGGCAGAAACACTCTATTTGTATCTCTAAAGCCAATTTACACACATTCAAAGAAGAGTGGGGAACAGCCAGATGATATGAGGTCATTTACTATAGCCATAACATGTTTCCGTGTGATGTATATCCATTCTCCCCACAGGTGGGAAGTAATGCTGAGAAGTATCACTATGGATAAAGGGAAAGATATTGTCATTTAGTGAGGCATTTTCTAAAATATGGAAATCCAGCCCAAATTATAGTAATATAAGAGATTGTAAAGTGCAGCAGGGGAGATATAAAATGGAGATTAAGGAGGGTATAAGGAGCTTTGCTGAACAAATCATACTGTGGCAAATCCATACCCAGACTCTGTGGGCACCTGACTTCCCCCTGGGAGCAAAATGGTGCAGTTCTGCTGAGTAAGAAGACAGGAGCTGGTTACAAAGGAGAGCTCAAGGCAGGGAGCCGTTCCTCCCACAGCACAAGAGCCATCCCGTGGAGGCAGCCTTCTTAACAATGCATGGGACATAAGCATGGTGAGCTGTCAGCTGGCTCACCCCAGGGAGGCATTCAGGGTACATAAGAAGTTTCCTCAGCCATTCAAGTAAAACAGCCTCCTCAGACTGACAACATTTCAGCTCCATAAGAGTGGGGGTGTGAGGAGAATCCTCTCACAAAGATCCACGGTCTCCTCTGCAGCTCCAGCTTCTGCTTTGCATGATGGTTTCTGCCTATGATGGTGAACAAAATGACACAATAGGGCTAGTGAGTTTGTGTTTAGAGAGCCATGTGTAACCCAAATGCTGCCTGCTTTCCAAAGGTATTACATTTTCTTCTGGACTGCATCACATTTTAGTGTTGAGTAAGAAGGATGTTGCACTGAAACAAAATGAACAAGAATAAGAATCTGGAGCTAATGTGTCTTTTGGGAGCACATTGCCTTGCACCAGCTAATTTGTAGCAGCTTGTCAGTCTACACTGGGGCACCATGCAGCTTCCAGTCCAAAGTAGCTCAGGCTGCTCTGAGTATCCCTGCAGGAGAGTAGCCTGAGAAAGGGGATACCAGGCCTAGGAGGTGTCAGAGGTATAACAGACTTGGAGTGACAGGGAAGGAGGAATCCTGATTTGGTGAGATGCAGGCAGGCCTAGGATGCTCAGCTATCCTTGTAAGTCTTCATTCCAGGGTCTGATCCTGAGCCTGCTGTAAACTATAGCATCTTCCAGGCTTTAATTCAGTCCTTGCACATCGCAGAGAGCTGTACATGTCATTCATTGTAGTAGCCAACCTTTGGGCCCAATGTTACAGAGCAGTATGCTAAACTACTGCTGGGCATGTGTGAAGCAGATGTGAGGGTCAGCAGAGAGACCTTTGTGTCTGTAACACCAAATAGACATATTGCAGCCTCGATTCTCCTCTCTTGTGAGAACCACGGTTTGGCCACAATTTTTTTTGCCTGAGACCTGGATGAATCACTTGCACTCTGGAACTGAAAACATCTTGTTGCAGGACGAGAGCTGCCTGTATTTGAGAAACCAAACAGCCCTCCCTGCCATGCAAAAAGGTATTTTGAAGATGTCAAGATTCTCTCATACTCTTATTCTCTCATGAGATGCTCTCATACTAGCACAAATCGACTCTCTTTCTGTATGCATGTGGTTTTGTGTGCCCAGCACCAATGGAGCCCTGCCCACCAGTCCTCTCAAACAAGGTTGTTGAAAGTTACTGTCTTGCAAAGATAGGCAAGTAGATAATAGCCATCAATATTGTCTTTACAATCACATGGCTAACCAGAAAGCTGAAGTGGAAGGGCTGAGGTGTCAATGGTACAAACTGTTTCGATAGCCGAAAAGATAAAAGAGAAAACACCAGTTCACCAAATCCAACCACTTGCTGCTTTAGGCAGCTTGCCACTTCATCCATGGTTAGAGTGGGACCAGGCATATGGAAAACAATTAATTTCTCTTCTCTGGGCCTTTTCATCTTAGGACAATGTTGGTGAAAGTCTCAGACTAAGAAAGGTCAGAGATATGAGAAGACACGCAGCAGAGAGAGAGATATGAACTTCAAAGAGGATTATAAGTCTATGAGTGCCCAAGGAATGGGAGTTGAGAGTAGTCAAGCTATTAACCAAAGCAGACTGTGGCTCATTCAAGCAACTTTTCATACAAATACCTGTAGGACCAATGGGCTAGGAGGGGAGTGATTATTTTAACTGTGTTTTACAAAGAAACTAAAAATGACCTGATCATAAAACAGAGCACCTTAGTCCAGAACAAGGAGAAAACACTGGAAAAAAAAAACATTAAAGGTAGAGTTAGAAAGCTTCTAGATGAGTCTAACATGATAGAGATAAACCTGTCTGCCAGCTTCTGTAAGTGTGACTTGTGATTCCCTAGTCTATTAGGATTCTGAGGAAGAGTTAATGAAATACTGGACTGAGGAGAAGGGGTGTGAGGGGGATATAATTTATTTAAACTTTTCAAAAACCTTTTGATAAAATCTTTCACAAGAGGCTATTAAAGAAATTTGTTACCCGCAGGGTGGGAGGCAAAGTCCTGACATGGATTAAAACCTAGATAAGAGGTAAGAAACAAAGGAAAGGAATAAGCATCCAATTCTCTGCATGAAAGGAGGTTAATAGCAAGATGCTCCAGGGATCAGCATCAGGACCAGGGATGTTCAATATGTTTATTAATGATCTAAGAGAAAGAGGAGAACAACAGAGATACAAAATTTTGCTGATGGCACAGTTTATTTCTTGTGGGCAATTTATTGGCTATGTTTGACTCTCTTCCTGTGCTCATAGCTTGCCTATGAATAGATCACAAGTTTTACTAACAGGCCTATAAATATAATTGGAAATGCAGCTCAGTCTGGTGAACAGTACTGAGACTGACTGCAGGAGGAGACCTATAAGAAGTGATGCGTCATCCTGGGTTGGTTGCAGAGACACAAAGCAAGATTGTTTCAGCATTCGGCCCTCTCTTAGTTCTGTAAGCACTGTTCCCTGCAGCTGCTGCCTCTTCTGCCTGCTAGTGCACAAGAATATAATACTGTAGTATAAGCAATGTTAGGATACCAGCCTGTACCATCATCACAGTATTTCATGCTTCTTTATGACTGTAATCTTTTATGGATTTATTTGAGGTTGTGAGACCTTTGCCAGCTTCCCTAAGCCATTATTCTTGTGTACATTTCTTGGTGGAAATATCTGCAATACTTCTGCAATGCAAGTCCTGACATGGCAGATACTTCCCATGCAGCCAAGCTTTCTGCTGCAAGTTTTGGGAAATAAGCGTATGCTTTACCACATCACTGAACACCTTGCAGAGATTCCCTGCTATGGCTGTAACCTGCACCCTGCCCCATTCAAAGCCACTTTCTGCACTGCCTCCATGTGCTGACCTTCCTATGACTCCTATTCACTATTCATCACACTGACTAAAACTCTCCATTCTTAGCAAGGTGTTTATTGTATGCAAGTTAAAAGTCTTCTTTCACAGTCACTGCTGGCACATAAGTTTGTTCAACTCACTGTATTAAAATCATTAGAGCCAGGTAGCCCTGGAGAAATGCTTAATGGCATCATTTTCCTCTATAGTTGAGGTCACTGCCTCATAGTACCTCAGCACGTGCTGGAGGCTGCCTGCATTTACAACCATTGCCAAGCAAGAAGCATCTTACAGACATGACTAGAGGAACCTACATATTCCAGTAATTTTTCAAATGGAGGCTTTACTGAATTGGTCTCTGTTTGATAACCACTCACTCTCAGTCCAGGACTACCAACAGAAAACATTTTTTTCTGCCCTCGTGGTCATTAAATTTCAATTTATGTAAAGAGGATATAAACTTTCTCAGCTGACCAGATCAGGCAGCAGAAGTTTCCATGATGCTGGTTTGTCCCAGCACTGTGTCAACACAACAGATGACAGCAAGATCAGCACAGTGGCTGTGAGTGCAACAGAGGAGGAGGAGGAGTGCTAGTCGATCTGTACGATTCCTTGGCACGCGAGATGTTACTGCTGAGGAAGAAATTCCCAGATGATATCTGATTTGACAAATCCTCTGTTGCGAAGCTGATCACTCAGAGGTTTATGTGTGCCCTTTCTCCCACCTCCTGCTGGCTACTAGAGAATGAACTGAAGAACAGGAGTACTCCTGGTATTACTACCTTCAACGACCAATAAAAGCAGAACTGATGCAATTGTCCTGATGCTAATGAAGGCAGTGTTTCCTCCTGCGATCTACTGGCATTGTCACTTGATGCTTCTCACCAGCTGGTGAGTAGGAAAAGAGAGTGTTCTGGTGTCAGTGGAAAATAAGTTGCTGCAGTGTGTAGTCAAGTTGCAGGAGGTTTCATAATGCTGCCTTCAGTCTTTTACATATATATGCAACCACGTATCAGCAGAATGGCCTCCATCTCAAAGCTACTCTGCTCTGTCAGAAACAAACTGGAGCAGCCAGGCGGTTGCTTGACTAATGACACAAAGGGAAGGTGCTAAGAAGGCAAATGCAATACGAACTCAAGCTCAGCATGCTACAAACAAATTGAGCTGCTGTGCTAAAGTTGTGAAGAGAGATTTTCCTATTACTTATACAGCAGTCCTAGACATCAGGAGAACAAGCAAGCTGGAAATGGAAATTCTCATTGACAAGAAGAAATTTGATATTATTGTCATTGCAGAAACCGGCAGGGATTAGTCACATTACTTGGAATTTTTAGCAGTATAGATATAAGCATTTAAGAAAAACAGAGCGAGTAAAGGCATATGGGTAATGTTCTGCATTAAAGCCACTATGTTTTTCCAGTTACGTGATTCTTCAAAGTGGAGACTGATCCTTACATTTACTATTAAAATCTTTCAGGGGGTCACTATTGGGGTCTTTCTGACACTGTTAAACTAACGGTTTAGTAATAATTCTGCTCATCTCTATAGCATATGGAAATACAAAATACAGTTATTATGGAAGGATTCTAGTTTTAAAAAATGCTAGAGGTTTTATGCAGTCAACAGGAAACATCACTGATACCTTTTAAGTGTAGAGATGGTAATTTTCTATTGTGAAAACATTACAATCACATTGAGGTAAAAATCTACTGTGGTTCTCATTAGAAAGGAAAAAGAAGAATGAAATGCTGGTCTTGAAAGCTGTTGGTTTCCTCTGGAGGGTAGGTCTCAAGTCAATGAGGGGTGCAGGTTCAGATAGACAGATGTGGAAATCAGTATAAAGTGAAAAAATTCAGGCTTACTGAATGTATTCAAGAACACATTGCATTGATACATGCAGGCTTGATAGGAAGCAGCCTGGGAGCCATATATAAAGAGACAGAAACATTGAGGACAATTATAAATAACTTAAAAGAATGATAATCTGCTGGACTGCAAATTGGCATGAGAAACTATTCAATGATCCGTGCTTAACAGCATGATTAGTATATGACTGGTTAATAACAGTGTGGAGAAATGTCACTGAGAAAAGTAGATACATGCACCTGCATAAGCTTTTGGACAATATTAAGAGTATAAACAGTTGAAAAATGGTAGAAAAAAGGATTGCTTTTGCAAGTGTCCCTGCACCTGCACACACATACACACATCAACAAAAGGGCTTGCACTTGCCTGTCCAACTGACCACCTGGCTGATAGAATTAATAAAAGTTTATACTCACTGGATGCCCATTCAAAGTTGTTGCAGTGGGAGCTGTCAACCTGTGGAAGCAGCTACAGGGATCATGATTTGATTACACTAAGATATGAGCATAGGGAGTATGATACCAAGTAACAATATGTATAGATACATATACTTGGGCCTCTGAAAAGGCTAACTTCCCAAATGTCAAAAGCAAAGCTTATTAGGAGAGAGCATACAACATATTGGTATAAGTACTCATTTATGCATGAATGAGAGTTGGGAGCTCCTATAGCAAAGTTTATCAGAGGTCTCAGAGGCCACCGTAGCACAGTCGTATAAAGAGATAACTTGTGAGTAAAACTCAACAAGACAGAGCAGTGCGAGAAGTAGTATGTAATTCAAAATGCTTACATACCGTTGTTACATACCATAAAGATACAGGTACATTTAGCTTGGATATTTGGACTATGAACTAAGACTTGAACAAAGTGACATACCACTGTTTACTTGATTATGAGGCATGCATTGAAAGAGGAAAGAGAAGACAGAACGAGAGAGGTAAAGATAGCTGCTCACATGGAGCTGCAGTGTCCTGTCAGTCTGATAGTCATTCTGGTGGGAGAACCTTCTTCCAACTTCACCCTTTCTTCATCCCTTTATATGCTATTGGTCATGCCTTGCTAACAGCCTAATTTCACTGACTCTGCCCCTTATTTTTCCACCCAAAACATGCACCTGTTTGGGTGTATTCAGCTCCTTGCAGTTATTTTGTCCAGTGGCTGTATCCATTATCAGAGAGGACTCTGCAAACCTGTCCTGTTCACTGCTGCAGTCCCTATGCAGGTATCCCAGCAATGAGCTCTTCAGGTCAGGTGTGATGTTGAGACAGATCAGTTCTTTCTGTGGTATACTGCAGCACCCATGGTGCACAGAGGAACAGAAGAAAGGAAAGAAACAGGAAGGAAAGAAAGAAACATAAAGCCTGATCACTATTTGAGGTTTAAACAATTTTTACAATTGCTCTCGGCAACTTTCTGATAGCCTGAACCTGCTTCATGCCCTCTGGTGTGATATTAGTTACAAGATGCATACCTGATACAGTGTGTTGAATCAATTGAATAAACCGTGGTATGAGATGTGGTGTAAACATGAAAAATGCTAATCCACATATAACACAAAACAACAGTTTTTAACTTGTGGTCTACCTGGTAGCCATGAACACAAATCAAAATTCCAAACTGACTACGATTGTGTCGGAAAATCAGTTATTTTGTGTATTTCCACCGTTAACATCTTTACAACTTTTCCATTGTCATTAATATTCAAACACAGTTCAATACATTAACTTTCCATGTACCTCACCCTCTTCTGCCAATAGATAGTCCAAGACCATTAGATGCTGATAGAGCATAGTCTGCATTTGCGTAACTTGGTCAAAAAATCTAATGCTTCTGCCTTCTCATGTGTTATGATCTCTAACACTGCTTGAAGCTGAATTACATGAGTAAGGTTATGAATTTGTTCCCAAGCACCACTGATTAATTCATGCAAGTTTGATGTAGCAGGGCCATAATGTTGGTTGACCATCTCTGGTGTCCACTCATGTCTCACCCATTTTTGACTACTACCCCATTATAGATGTAACTATTGTCTGTTTGGTTTGTACCAAATTGTCATAAACTTTAATTCCCAAACTACTACCCACCATGCTTGACAAAAGGAAAAACAAGGGTTAGACAACACCAATATAACACACAACTGTCCAGTTCATGGATGATTTCTTATATGCCCGATGACTACAAATCCAATAATGCCCTCTCAGTGTTACTGATGCATTTTCAAACAAAACTGGTAGGGGTTATGGGTAGCTAGAAATAGGTGGAATTGGCACTTCCCAGAGGGCTGGGAAAACTAAAGTCTCTCCAATTAAAGACTGAATTTAGTCTTCCCACCGTCTGGCAATACCAGAGCCCAGAGGTATCATTCCACTTTCATGTTTGGTTTAATTCAGGAGCAAAAGGAACGTTTTGGTATAGAAACTCATCTGTTTGAGACCAAATTCCTTGGCAGGCATTTGCTCCACCAGTTTTGGATACCCATGCTCATCGTGACCCATTAAATTTACACTTTACAATGGCAAAAGATCCATATGACATTCCAAGATCTCTGTATATAAAGGTCCGATTACAGTTACTGATACCCATGAAAAGTTCCCCAGATTGGATACGGTTTAAGCCATAGATACTTTTGCCCAGATATGAAACTGGACGTGGAGGTTCTTCCTCTTTTCCCCAAAAGGTAGTTTTGTCAACTTAACTGTAGACACTCACTAGCCATTAAGGATCCAAGGCCAGGTTTCCAGCCCCATTGGACCTCCACATACCAAACACTTGTTCAGGGTATATACACTAGAAATTTGTTTGATTACAATGGTTGGTAATTCTGCCAGTACAAGTTGCCCTGGATGAGAACATGGTTCAACATTCACATCAAGTTCTGATTTTAAAAGTCAGGGCCTGAGACCTGAGACAGAAAACATTCATTCTTGGGCAGCCACTTCCTCCCCATGGATCGTTAACACAAGTGACAATGCCCCACAGGTGGTCGGCCCAGCCTGGATCATGGGCCTTCAAAAAAGTGCTTTTTTTAAAAGCCCATTCAGTAATACCAGTAGCTTGAGGGTCATAATGGGTGTGACATGTCCACTTGATGCCCTCTTCTTCCCCCCACTCCTGAACCTTAGCTGTGGTGAAGTAATCACCATTATCCCACTAAAGAGAGTTAGGTTTAGGAAGGTTACTAAACTACATTTTAAGGACCTTCCTTAAACACCTTGAGGTGTTTTTTTTCAAAAGAACGCTTCTGCCTGTAATAAACCTGAGATTACCTCTACTCCTACCAAGATGTATTGCTTCCCCTCAGATTTGCGTAAGGGGCCAATATTATTAATCTGCTAAATTTCCCAGAGGCCTTTCCATTTCCAGCCCTCAGATGGAGGGGCGTTTCAGTCATGGAGTGCCTCACAATAGGGGTCATTTGACTCAGAATGACCACCTTTAACATGCAACCACTCCAGAAGTCTGTTCCACTGTTCTCCTTTTGGGGAATCTTGCAGGGAGGGGGTGAGTCTGGCTAGTTCAGGCACTCTATTGTTCCATCTACTGTATGGAGAGTTGTCCTCCTGATGAGAGGCAACCCATCCTATCCAAAAATCCCCATTTTGTGCTCTCTTGAAGATATCCTGACATTTCTCC
This sequence comes from Coccyzus lansbergi, assembly GCA_033558105.1. NCBI lineage: Eukaryota > Metazoa > Chordata > Aves > Cuculiformes > Coccyzidae > Coccyzus > Coccyzus lansbergi. The sequence continues at coordinate 656,929 of JAUMJK010000631.1, read as the reverse complement.
TTTTGCCATATTGGCACTTTATTGACATTCCAAGAAAAGTCACTTGATACACCCTTGGTAAACTGCACAAGAGTCAGTGTAAAGGTATGTGAAGTATTTTGAATCCCTTTCATGGTCAAATGCACTCCATGCCACTATTAACTCTCTGGTCTGGGTGATACCTAGACTTTCTTTTATAATTTCATTACCAGTATTCAGGTGAATAGCTACTAGTCACTTCTTTCTGTAGTATATTACAATCATGCTAGGGAAAAAAGTCTGAAACAACAAGTATTAACTGTCATTGAAGACTGAAGTTCAAAATAGTTATACGGGAACCTAAAGAACATTCTATATTTAATCAACTTGTCTTTGTACAGACAATAAAAAGAACTGACAACGCCATAAAAGGACAAGGATTGCACTGACCATGTCCCTTGCAGACCACCTCGGCAGGAAGGGTCTGCAAGGAGCCAAGTGGAAATTTCTGGAGTAGCGCTTACACTGCAAGAATGAATGCTTCAAGTTGTTTTTTACTGGTTTTCTATGCTTACGCTTTTCCTTCTGCACTTGCTCCCAGACAAAATCCATTCATAAAAGTAATTTTGTCAGAGCTGGGCTATTCCTCATTTATGCTGTTACACAGCCCTGAAAAGGAAAAGCAAATAAACAAGTGCATCCGAAATAAGGGTATCTGAGGGTGTATGCAACTGCCCAGTCAGGAAAGCATAGATACTGGGGGAAACCAGACACCAGATCAGAACTTTGTGACAGAAGCTCCATCCCCAGCAAGCCAGGAAAAAGAGGGTCAGAGCCTGTGCCCACTGCAGCAATATTGTGTAGGCCACTCAGGAGAAGCAGAGAGATTATAAAGCCAGGGCTTGTACAAAGCCTTGCCACAGAGGAACATAGCAAGTGGCAGGAGCAGGGTTCTGATAAGTATCAGCCTCTCCACCCGTCCCCATAGTGTGTCCTTCGCCAATGAATACCAACAGGATAGAGGGAATCTGGGTCACTTTGCAGGTAGGAGGACCCCTGTTCTCTGGCAGAGTGAGGATGGTAGAGAGAGGAAGGGGTGGTCAAGGGAGTCCTTTCTGTTTTGATGAGGGAGCAGGGGAGGTTTCTGCTCCCACTCGTTGCTGAGTTGGTGTGGCTGGGTGGCAGCACCAGCCTGAAGCTGAGTGTCATACTAACAGGTCCTCCTAGCTGTGGCATTTCTGAAATGTCATTTCAGACTATGGCGCCACAGCTGACTTGCACCCAGGCAGCGAGCAGGCCAGAGATGCTGTCAGGATCACTCCCACGTTCAATTACTCACTGCAGCCTGTGCACACACATTGTCACTTGACCTCGTTCCTCCATCCCTTCCCAGAGGCAGAGGCTCTTCCAGCAGCAGAGGACTGCTGTCCATCAGAGGCACAGGTGCCTCTGTCCTCTCCCTTCCCTGCAAAATGCCATCCAAGATAGCCATGTTCTACAGGGAGGTGAAAGAGGGGATTAAACTCCAGCTCCACAGCTATCAGCTACCGTAGCCTTCACAGGAAGCGCACAAGGGACTCTGGTTACTGCACAGTTCTGCATGTCAGGCCACGAGACTACAAGAAGCAGCAGGGAAAGAAAGAAAATAAATGTGTGATGAACCGGGACCTAGAGTACTAGCCTAGGGCTTTACACTTGGCAGATCCTCATCATAGAAGGCAACTTTGTGGTGCTATTACCAGTCAGCACTTCTCCCTCACTCCCTTTCCCTTTCATCTAGGTTGCTGCAGTTGCATTTAATGACACAACAGATGTATTCATTTGCATCTTTATACAGATCTCTTAGCTCTACAAATGGGTGGGTGGGCGTGACCCCATTTTCCCAAATTATTCAGCACCTTTCAGTTATGCATTTCTATCTTTCCTAATGTCTTTTTGAATCACACAGAAGCAGGAGTCGGGAATTACTCTGCCGTTTTCTCTTGAGCATCTGCGACCCAATCACTACACTGGCTGTGGGTGTGAATCTCCCTTAGAAGCTGAGACGTCTGTGCATGGGCAGACTGCCTCCCCCACCATGTACACATACTTCCCAGAGAGGGGGAAAAGGCACAGATTTACCTGACATGCTCCCGTGCTTCACAGATGATGTGTATTGGGAGAAAATAAGGGAAAAACAAGAGACACTCTGTCTATTTATTGAGGGTGATGACAGTTCTGTTGCTGCCATCAAGAGATCTGTAGTCACATTTATGGGGTGTGGGTGAATTAAAATATTTCCCCTCACCTTCTGATGGTGGTGTTTATGCAGAGCTGCTTGGAGCACACTCCATGCTGATGATTCATGGAGATGCTGCTACCAGTGTGGAAGATCTGTCAGCCTGGCCAGGTGCTGGTGAGTGTTCTTCAGACCTTCCTCTGCACTGAATCCCAGGTCCCTGGCCCTGGGCCAGGAGGTACCTGGCTAGAGCAAGGGGGTTTAAATAAGTAGGGAGAAGGTCTGCGCACAATAACAGATGCCATGAGAAAACACAGCATGCTGCATTTTCCCTGAGTCTGGAGTACAGCATTGACATCTCTGCCTGGCCAGCTGCACAGATTGAGGACAGAAGAACAGGAGATGAGGAGATGAGAAGGAAAGAGGGGAGAAGAATGTCTGTTCCCAACAGAGCTGTCATATATTTTTAGGTAACACAAGAGGGAAAAGTCTCAGAGCTTACTTAGTGAAATCAGGTGCTTAGGAGAGAAGAGATCTTTCTTGTCCTGATTCTTCTCATACCTACCCCTTGCTTAGGCCAGGCTCTGGGACCATGTGTTAGTGAGAAGCTATTGGTTTGGCACCCTGTGAGGGCAATGAATGAGGATGCCAGGGCTGCTGGCAGAGATCATCTCTGCTTAAATTTATGGGCTGTGCTTTGTGTGTAAAGTTATGGCCACAGATACTATGTGATACCATCACTACGCATGTGCCGAACACTGCTGTCAATCAATGGTGCTTTGCATCAGTACATTTTCATATAAATATTCGTGTTCTCTTGCTAATGGTATTATTATTTGTTATTTGTTTTGCTGTCATGCCTCAAGGCTTTGGCAGGGACCAGATCCCCATTGTGCTGGGTGTCACATAGGCAGTGAGAGGCAGACCCTGTTCTGCATAGCTTCCAGACTAAACACACTGTAATGGGCATGTTCTGGGCTGCCAAAAAAAAAAAAAAAAAAAAAAAGCGCACTTTGAAGTGCTGGATCCAGCAAGCCAGTGGCAGATCTGGAAAGAGAACTCAGCTTGCAGTGGCTTTTTGTCCAGAGCTCTTTCCATTAGACAACTCCAGTACTTAAAGTTGGCAAATTTGATTGCTTTGGGGGAAGAAAAAGGATGAGATGTTTTACAAGGTTGGAATTCCCTCTGAACCCCCTTTCTGAATAAACCTATATGCAGAAAGGCCAGGATGCATACAACTATAGGAATAAAGGTGTCTCAGGGGTGAGAGCGATATCTGTCAGGAGTCTCCCATGATTCCTCCTTATTGGCATCCCTATGCAGAAACCAGCAGTGACTCCTTTTGACACCATGGCATATCACCCCTTGCTTCAGCTACTCTCAAGAGAGTAGCCTTGCACCATGTAATGTGAGATATCTTCTTCTGAAGACACAGAAGGAGACATACGAAGGGGACAGGGCTAGGAATGGCTTTTGGAGGGAGACATATGTGCTGGGGAAGATACCTTGGGACAAGACTGCGTATGTGGGGGACCCACACTGGAAAAGGGACAGCTCTGAAGGGACTGCAGCCCATAGATGGCCCAGGCCAGAGTCTGGAATGAGTAAGAAGGAAAGAGCAGGGGAAGAAAAGAGAAAAAAAAAAAGGAGTGACAGCTGAAACCAGCCTCCTGCCACTACCAATCACTTCACCTATGAGATAATCAGGACTTAGTGTAAAATGCAGTGAAAACAGGAAGGTAAGAAGGGGGTTGGGGTGGGTGACATGTTGGACTGACATTGAGCCTGTGGAATGGGGGGTAAAGGGGTCTTTCTCAGTGTTTACTTATCTAAGTCTTTGTTTTCGAACACCCAAATCGGTAAATAAAAGTTTATGTTAATTGGAAATAAATCAAATTCAGCAAAATTCCTTGAACTGAGAAGCTTTTGTCAGCAACAGACACACATGGAAAAATCTGAGGTTTTTCACTGAAAGACCATGAGAAAAACCTTCAGAAGACACATCAACAAAGCCCTCAACACAGAAGTAGAGTGTGAAGAGCCTCCCCCCCCATTTTTCTTGTTATAAATCTGCATTCAGTTACAGAACGTGCAAGAACAAACACCAGCAGATGACAACAGAGGTCATGCACTGCTGTTGGCCACGGAGCCCAAGACACTACGTCTAACTCACTGCCTCTGAACGGATCTGATGTGACCAGAGGAACATAAAGCATTTTAAGACAGCCATGTCTCCAACCTTCATGAAGCAGCCAAAAAGCAGCAAAATGCTACTACATGCTCTCGTGTTCTCATCTCCTTTGCAGAACTGCATTGCTAACTGATCAGGGTAGCCAGGAGGCATGCTGACAGGGGACATATCGACAGATGCAAAAACAATAGGCCCCATCCATTGGATACTAACCCTCCTATGCATACCTGGACTGATCTCCAGACATCAACAGCTTGTGTAACAATTCTGTATCACAGACAAAGCAGCCATTTGTACAGAAGTCCAGTAAATTGCCACTTGAAACATAAGGCAGCATTCTATCCAGAAAAATACAGGAGGGATACCTGATGCAATTCAGCAAAGATAGAGCTTCTCTTCTATCTCTCATGTATGCTTTCGGACAACAAAATTCCTGTTTATTTTGACTGAGATTAGTTCCCCTGCTTCTGCATGTGCTGAGAGCAGCTCTGTCTGTATGTCTTAATTGACTTGCAATCACTCTAATTTGAGCCTAAAAATGGCCTGCTGAGGTCTACCTCAAATAAAATAGAAAAAATGTCCTTATGTATTCCTGTAGCTGCACCCAGGAAGAGATCTCAAGTTCCCACAGTGAAAGAAGCTAGTGAAATTTAATAACAGCAATGGCAGCCAGATTAATGTAACTTTTATGAAATCAATAGTACTGGACTTTCTAAAATGACTGAAGGGTGAGACCCCATACAAATGTAATTAAGCACAGATGGTATGGTGTTTTCTGTGCTCATGAACATCACTGCAAAACTGTGCTCACTTTAATATGAGCAGCAGTTGCCTTGAACTTGCTGTTGCCGATTCAAAAATACCACTGTCACTAATCAAGGCTGCTTGTAATGTAACAGGCATTCATCCTTATTTTAATGGGGCTGGTGTTTGAGTTTCAATGCTCTGCAGGAAAAAGGTAGGAGATGAGATAGAGTGTGTGTGATAAAGGTTCACCTATAATGTCCAGGCCTCATTCAACTGACATCTATCTCCTGTTTTCATCAGAGCAAAGACTAATGATTTCTTTGTAGCCCAGGACCATGACTTCTTCTTCACCCAAATGCAATGGACCCATCTAAGGACTTGTGTGGATTTGTGCCATGGGAGAGTGAGTGCTGTGCTGAGCATTCATCTCCTGGAATGGCTCCCAGTCATTTAGTCCTGCAGCTTCATGCAATGGTCTTTTTGTTCTTGTGTCCCACACCATCAACACAATCATCCTTCCCACTCTGTAGAGAAGCTTATAGGGTAGGGTCACACGTGCAGCAAGGGAAAAGAAAACAATCTGGGATGAAGACCTACATGAAGTGAAGAAAAGATGACAAAATTCCAGTCAGTACACAGATCATAAATGTAGGTGGTTGAGAAGCGAATGGAGGAAAAAGGGTGATCACACATTTTAATTTTTTTTTTCAGTCTTCCTTAGCTGAATGTTTTGTTTTCCTGTTTGATAAAAGGCACATGGAGGTAGATGGGTGGATGTCACAAAGCTGTCATCAGGCTGTTTTCCACACTTATTTTCTGAAATTTGAAATGACACTGAAAGTTGAAAATCTGGAAAAAAAAAAATCTTCACAGAGTTATCTGTACACCTCTGTCATAATCTTAAAAGGAAAGATATATTTTTAACAGCCTCAGGGGAAAAAAAACATGTTAGGAAAGTTCAGAAAAGCTTGAGTGCTGTTATAACAAAAAAAATACTTCTAATCATTAAAGGCATTGCCTTTTTAACCTTCTCAGCTGACTATAACACTCTCCCTGCTTTTGACTAATGGACATGGCAGTCTCTTCCTACAAACAGACCCTGGATTGTAACCTCATGGGCGACACATGCACAACCAAAGCTGGAAGTTGTCAATCCTATGCAGAGCTGGCCTCCAAAAACCCCATTCAACCACAGCTATCTAATGCAGTTGGTTTCAACCAATTCCGTCCTGATAATGGCTTATGGGCTACATTGAAGAGAAGCACAAAAGGTAAAGAAAATTCTCTACAACATGTCCAAACCTAAGTTGATGATAAAGGAATCTGTACTACTACCAGGCAATTTTTAGAGGTCAACAAGTAGGATTGAAAACCACAGTGAGGTGCTTCAACCTCCACTGAAGCATCTGTATTAGTGTGACCCTCTGAGATCCCAAATGCTAACTGCCAGCTACTTAAGTATGACCAAAGGATCTGTGTTCTTGGTGCCTTGCCAAAGGCCTGGTAGGAACAGCTTACAAAATCAGTTGGGAGCTGTGAAAAATTTGAAGTTGAAGAATATACCTTTTTTGTTTCCTAATTTTTTGTCTATTCAATTTTATTTTTTATATTTGTGAACTCTCCTTTCTTTGGAGTCCTCTTATCTATTCGTGGAACCTGATTTCACTGCCGAACCTATCATGTCCTGCTAGTAGAAAAACTGCTGAAATTCTTTCTTGGTGAGAAAGTACGTTTTTATTTTAATTGTTTTCATGAAACCTGTTACATCTAAATTGTAGAAAATTATGAATGTAAACATATTTGTGGAGTGTTATTGGTTTGTTTTGGTTTGTTTAGTTTCTTCCTATTTGTTGCCATACATTCTTTTTCACTCATTAGATCATTCTTAGTATCTTTGCTGTTTAAAAGCCTAGTATTTTGTAGTAGTGTTTATGGTAACATAATAAGCAAACATTTATTTTCCAATTCCATCCTACAAGACCATACTATTCCATTAGCAGGTTAGTTGGATGCCCAGCTTCCTGCAAGTGTACCTGGAACTCCCACTTCAGTGTAGTGTGTGTGACTGATCCATTTCACACTCTGAATGTCTTGTCTGTTTGGATGATGAGTTTATAGCAGAAGGCAACACCTGCTCTGCACTTTTTTGCGGTGCTGAGTACACTGAAGATGTCTTCCTAGTTGACTACTACAAAAAGGCTATGAACTTCATCATTAATAATAGAAAACAATAACTCAGATTAAGAACCAAGGTTTCCTTTGTCTATTGGGGCTGTTTTACCTCCAGACATTAAAGGAAAACATTTTATGCACATTATTTAAAAAAAACTCATACATATACTATATAATCACCAGAGTTTAAAGGATAAGCATAAACTGAGGGGGACAAGAATTAAACATACTTCTTACAAATAGAATTCAACCTAAATTCTGCTACTACATTGGCAAATTTGAGGATACTGCCCTAAAACAGCATGGATTAGGAGCCTGCACAACAGGGAAACTATGGCCCCAAATACCTTTTATGTGGAACTGCAATCAGAACATAAATGCACTCATCTTCCTCCTTTTCCTTCCCTTCTAAGAGCTCAGCAGAGTCAGGAGTACTTGTCTTTGATTTTGTTTTCCAGCAAGACTAAGATAACTCAGGTCCCAGAAGATGAAGGATTTTTCCTTAGATCTTTCAAATAACATTCTATGTTAATAGTACTGTCTTCAGTCTTTCTTCATCATATACTTGTTTAAAAGGTGCAAAAGTTTTCCAATACACCAGCCAGACAGGGTTCAAATGTGGGAAGATCAATATTTTATGGTTTTGGGTAGTGATTGCCCTTATGGCTTCAGCTGCTTTTAGGATTTGCTCTCTCTCATGTATATCAGACAGAGAAGCACTAACAGTGTTGCCTTAACTGGTTGTTTGTGTGTTTAAAGCAATGATTTCTTGGTCTCAGGCATTTCCTTGCTTTCTTACTGAGATATCTTGCTAGATTTTATTACACAATCCCAGTAATCCCAGTTCACAGGGCCACGAAATAACCCCCAAAATACCATGACACGCATTTCAGTTATGAATACGCACTCTTTCACATTGATGCTGTGACAATCACATCATGGTCTCTGCAGTACTACTGTCAAAACTAGAGCTAGTCCAATAGCTTGTTTTCTGTCCCCTTCCAGAAGGACTAGCTGCCCTTGGGAGGTACATCCCAGCTGCAGGGGTCTCTACTCACCCTCCCACAATGCCTCCTGCAGAATCTTGTCTTGGGACACATGAGAGATCAGCCTTGCTCTGGAAGCAGGGAGAAGGCAGTAATGGGCAAATCTGAACTACCCAAGCATCCTCAGAAGACTACATCACACCCCAGGGTGTTTACAGTGAGAGTTTCTACTGTTCTTCTGCTTCTGGGCTTCTGCTGCTTATTAATACATTTTTCTGGCCCCAGTACTCCCATGATTCCAAAGGCAGGCTGACTTCAGTCGCTGATTCTACATTGTGCTTAAGTACGTGCTTAGCCCTTAACACATCTTTTCCTTTCACACTGACTTAAGTACCCTCTGGAAGGTCAATGGACTGAGGGCCCTTGCAAACCCACGCGAAAAGCAAATGCAAAGGAAGACTTTCTCTGTCAGTAAACAAAACAAAGCAAGATGATTTTTAAACCTTTTGGCATGTCTGGATGTCTTTACCGCCACTGATGAAGAATAAACAATGCAATTATTAATTATCAATGATCACTAATACGAACGATGATTATCATCACCATCATCCAGCCTTGCCATTCCTGCCACCTCTCTAATCAGTGAGATCTCACTGCTATTATACATAATTGTGATCTTCCAAGTCAGGGTAGGCAAGGAAGCAACCTTGCAGTGTAAATACTAAATACTTAGCATAACAAGAGTGAGAGCTCCCCAGCTTGGAGCAGAGCTAAGCAAAGTCACAGGCTTCCATTCTTTTTAATTTACCATCTGTTCTGTATGACACAGCTTGCGTCTCTTTAGGGTTTAGTACCCATTTATTATCCAAAAGCCACCTCTGCCTGCTATTAAAATCACGTTGGAGTGATTTAGAGAGAGAATCCGTCCATTTGCCCAAGTGGAAAGATGTGTCATCAGCATAAAGCTAAATGCTGCAGCCTTCCTGGACTTCAGGACTGGGAACTGCCTCACCAGCACATGTGCCCTCAGTCAGATCCAGCCCCTTCCCTCCTCCCAGCAGGGTCAATTACCATGGTCTTTTCATTACTTCTCTTCTCTTCCCTAGGGTTACATATGCACACATAACACACAAACATTTTCCAACGTGATTTCCTCAAACAAGGGAACTGACTGAGTCCCATCCCACTGCTACCCTACCTCCTCTTTCATTTTAACCCCAGACTGTCTAGTCATTACCCTCTGTCTGTTGCAGACTAAGCCAGTACACTCATTATTCTTCCCCCTACATTTCCTTTAATCATTCACTCTCCTATATATCTGGCTACATAAGCATGCTCCTTATCCCTTCATTTTCCAAAATACACTTTGTTCAAACATCGTCTCACTCAGCATCATCCCTTTTCCTCTTTTCTAGCTCCAATGGTCCTCACCATTATTTAATAAAACACAGCACAGATGAAGATAATTGCCATCACTTCCACAGTCCCCTGGGATATCTCAGAAATCTCCCACAGGTACCCAGAGAAGCATCTCACCCTAATAGTGAATGACTGTTAAACTATGCAAGAGATTTTAAGCACTCTCCTCAAATTGAACCCAACAATGCCCCCTCCACCTCCATAGCTGGCTTCCACAGCTTTAGCCACTTCTAATTAACTGATCAGCCCAGAGCACTCCTCAGGGATCCAGGACAAACAGGATCAAGTCTGAAAACAAGCCAAGGAAGGCAAAACAATTAAATGCAAAGCAGCTTGGCTCCAGGACCATGGGACAGGGCTTCTGGGGGATAAGGGACCCCAGGGGAGCCCATAGCCCAAAGCTTGGTCCCTACAGAGCCATCAGGTGGAACACAGGTGGCAAAGCTCCCCGCAGGGCAGAGAGAGGGCACAATGGCACTAGTAGTAGCACAAGTGTCTGTCCGTCCATGCAACTACCAAAGGGAGACCTTTCTGCACGCTGAATATTTAGGATCTTTGTTGGTATGCTGAGACAATAGCTGTTTTGTTCTCAGGCTCACTGCATGAAAGGCTGGTGTGCTACACTTTCCCATGGAGGGTGGAAGATGAATACAGCCATTGCCTCAACTTAAAACATTTTAATGAAAACCCTGGCATCACTGATGTGTGTCCTTGCCTGCAGTTATTTTTCCTTACTTAATTTACCTTATAGACTACATTAAGGGCATGGAGAAAAGGAGAAGGAAGACAAGGGAAAAATGGGTATGTTTTCACAAGAATTTCTGAATTGATTTAAAATTAATTCCTCCCCTCTAATTTGAATCAATACTTCAAAATCAAAACTCAGTCTTTGTTTTAACCTCCAAAGCCTTTTCCCCCCACCAAACAGGATACAATATGTGTTCAGATTTTTTTTGAAAGGAACAACACCCTGAAAATGAAATGACCTGTTAAGACTTTTGAGTATTTCAAACAGAAATAGTGATCTGAAATGAGAGTTGCAAGTCAGTATTTTCCTAGGTGACTGAGCATCTGATTCTTAGGGGTTTCTTTGGCATTGCCCCTCCTTTTGCTTGAAGAAGTTGTAGCTAGATGGCAATTTATCCCCATGGTGGAGAGAAAGGGCAAGAGGCATTCTAGATGCAGATTTCTTCATGTTGGCTATCCTCAGCTAAGAACAAACCTCCAGAATCTGAAAGAGCAAGTAACAGCATCATGAAATGACTAAGGGCTCAGTCTCATTTTGGTATATGCCCAGAGTTATAATAAGAGGAGTCCAGTGGGAAAAGCATATCCTCCTTAGCTGTCCATCTTGTCCTGTTGTCCAATGCCAGTTCTGTTGGGTTTGTCCAGAGAGAGAACGCCTCAGCCTGAGAGCACAACAGGATGCCTGTGTGCTCTTTCTTTTTTTTTTTTTTTTTCACCACCGACCATGTTGGGTACAGGTCCATGGGCCTGGAGAAGACTGACTGACCACTTGAGAGAAAGACTAGCTGATGAATTGTCACTCTGGGCACTCTGCTTTTACTCTGCTTCAGTACGTCTGGCAGCATCTCCTAGCTGTTCCAGCTAGGGCACAGCAATTCCCCAACCCAATATTCCATGTTATATATTAGCACTGCACGGGACAGAAGTGAGAAGCTGGTGTGAGGAGCTCTAGGGTGGAGGAGCCAGGAGGGCTGCAAGGCAGGAGTGAGCACTGGTAGAGAGTCCCCCACCCCCTGAGACTGGGAGGGCCAAAATTAGCTGTGAGTCAGTAATGTGGTGCATTAGTAGGATTGTGTGTATAGGGAAAGCTATAGAGAGCCAAGTTTAACTCCAGTCAACACCATCAGTCTTTCACTTTCATGTGCACTAAAATTGACTGAAACCTACTCAAAATATGTATTTTAAAAAATGAGAAAGGAAAAAAAAATGTCCGGTTCTTGTAAGATGATCAATAACACCCAATGCTAGAGATGACTTTTTCAGCCACAGAGAAACAACTATTATTGTTGAATTTCTAGGGAACTTTGCCAGTGGACAAAGATAAACTAATAACGTCGAGGAGAGGAGGGGTGAGATTACTGAAACCTTAGCTACGGTAAGAGCGTTGATGGAAACACTTTCAAGGGGCATGTGGCAGGCCTCACAGAAAGCAATCAACTCCAACCAGGCACCAGGGAAAGCAAGGAGTGGGAGAGCACACATCTATGGCACCTCCAAGCTGCTGCAGCAGCTGCCACACAAGTGTGCTTCAGGTGTTAACCCATGGCATGCCAGAAAAGAGATAGCGTGGTCTTCTGCAGGACTCTACACACGGTATTTTATTGTCCTGTAGTGTAACTTGGTTTCTCCTGCTCCCATATAGATGTGAAGTCTAGAAGGTTGGTGCTGTTAGGCAGGAGGAAGGGATACCCATGGAGCAACCTAGGAAGAAGACACCCTCTGTTACCAGAACTGCTTTAGACGAGCATTGCTTATTGCAGAAAGTCAGCCCTTAAAGGGGGTCCACAAGTTTTTCCAATGCAGTTTACAGCAGTTGTTTTGTTGTCTACTGTAATAGATTTGACTGCGAAGGACTCTAGAGAAAACTGGAACAGTCACAGGGTCAGAGTTCCCTTAGTTTTTGTCATTTCATTTTGGACAAATAGTAAATATCACTCCCTAAAATAAAGCCCTTTATAGTTTGTGAAGCACTGCACCAAAGACTGTTTCTCACAAGACTCTGTTATTCCTATAACAGCAGCCACATGACACCAAAGCACGAACCTGGGCCATGGTGTTCTCTAACAATAAATCGAAAGGTCCTTGACAAACTCCAATTCATGCTTGTGAGAGATAGGCTGTTCTGTCTAATCTTGACCTTTTCAAAGTTTGCAAATACTTACTTCTATTACTAAAGAAAAATCACTGCACATTTTGGGTTTTGTGTGTTCTGCTCAAAATTCCCCAGAATTCCAGGGGTGACAGATCAAACCCCAAACCAGTCAGTTTTCTGGGCAATGTACAGGGAGTGGGCAGCTGAACCATGGGGTGCAGGAGGGGCTTGCTGATGTGTGCAGAACCAGGCAAAGCAAGAGTCAAAACCAAAGCCCAGGGTCCTGATTTCCTGCCATCAGCAGTGGGGTAATTACGTCTGCCTTGCCCTCATATACTTTAATTATATCACTGGCTTATCACCTGTTTGAGAAAGGAAGATGGTGGTTTTCCCCTTGTGTTGCAAGAGGGGAAACTGAGGCATGGAGGGATATGAAGTGAACCTGAGTTGATTCAGCAGATGAGTGGGGTACCTGGGACTGAAAATATGAACTTTCATGAGCTCAAGTCTTTTAAGTCTCAAGGTCAGCAAATATTCAGCTCCTTCCCTCTGTTGCTAATTTTGTGAAGGGGTATGTATGTGTCTTGCAGCGTTTAGGACTCTGTGCCCCAGACTGATCTAGGTCTTGTGGAGGCTGCAGCATCATCACTTTCAACAGGAATTCAGATCCTGTAGGGATGGATGGATGGATGGATGGATGAAACCTCAGGTTCTCACATCTGCAATATACAGTAGAGCACATTGGCTCTGCAAGCATCCAATCAAAGTCTCCTACCTCTGAGCAGCTGAATGCATTTTTTAGTTAAGTTTTTTTGCATGGCCTGCTCTGTCCTTAGCCTCTCTGCTAACAGAGATGCTTATTTAATGCTGGTGTTTTCTTCAGCAAGGACACCTCAAATCCAATCCCTCCAGCTCAGTATGCACAAACCACAGAAAAATGACCAGACATGCCCATTGACTATTCAGTCCCATTGGCTACTTCTCAGCAGGGAGCCCATATCTCCACAAGAGCCCTAGAAACCCTGTGCTCCCCCCCCTCCCCATGTTTGTGTTGCTCTTTAAATGGCTTTGTTTTGCCTAAGCATCCCTTTTAAAGCAATGTTTAGCTTCCAGTTGGAATGAGCTCCAGGAAGCATGGCTGGGTCCCTGCCTGGAACAACGGCCTGTAATTTACGGTGAGTTATGTTTCAATTACCTCGGTGTTATAGCGTCTTGGTGAGGGCAGGCATTATGTCATGTCAGGCGTACGGGCGAGGGAGAAAATACAGACGCTCCCATTACAGCCAGTGATGGAGCAGTTTTAATAATACTGCTGGAAAAAAATAAAGAGAAGGGGAGCACAAATGACTTTCCAGCCATACCATTACTGCGCATTAGTAACACGGCACAGCCAGGGAGAGGGAAAGGGGAGTGGGGAAAGAGGAGGCACAGCTGAGTGACAGAGAGGAAACAGGAGAAGAGATAGAGGGGGCAGAGAAAGGGAAAAATAGGATGAGGCAGGAGAAGAGAGGGAAAGAGGGAAGGAGAATGGATAGAGGGGCAGAGAAGGAGAGAAGGGCACCAGTGGACTAGGGAAAGAGAAAGGCAAAGGGGCTGAGTGAGAGGTGCAAGAGAAGAGGTAGAAGAAAATGAAGGATGAGGTCTTCGATGAGATACAGAGGAATGCTGATTGCCCCAGACCAATGGCTCTCCTACTGTACAGAATGGTCCTACATTCCCCACACATCTGGCCCTGGCACACTGGCTGGCTGCAGGGAACAGCAAGGCAGGTGAGAAGCTGCAGGAAAGGGGAAGAGAAGCAACTGTTATTAGGCTTTTGTGAGCAGTATTGCTTTGTTGCTGGAACAAAGCACTCAACTTTCCAACATTAACAATCTACTTTTTTTTTTTTTAATCAAATTTCTCTTTGTAGTTGTGGCTTTCTTTAATTTCATTTCAGCAGGGTAAGCCTCTCACTTCCAGCTTACTGCCTCAATCGCTGCTCTGCCTTACTCTCTGTCACTCCTGGCCATGTGTGCCAGCTTGCTCTCTCCTTTTATTTTCTTGACACAAATGGCAGTCATTGCTCAGAGAATGTGCTGGGTGAGCCTGCTTTGTAATTCCAACCTTTTATTCAGGTTACCATTATGTGTTAGAGAAGAAAATATGTGTTGGCTAAACTGACTCTGTACCCAGTCCCCTGGCTGGGAGGGGAAAGCTCAGGAACCAGATTTCATGTGGACCTGCTCCCTCCCTTCCCTACTCATCACCTGCCTGGGAATCCAGCTCATCTTCACTGCCATCTTCCTTCCCACTGCAGGGAGAAAATCCTCAGGATAGAGATAAATTTGTGCCTTTCCACAAGTGTTCATACTGAACAAGGGGTTGCAAAATCCAAGAACTTTGGGTATATCAAACAGCTGACAGGAACACTGGGTTTGGAAACTGGGAGGTGAAAGGGGTAATTTGAAGGATGCATGACCAAGTGAAATTTTGCCTCTTGCTTGGGTAATTTATACCAGTATAACTAGTGCAGACTAGTACTGCAGCAGCTTAGGCTTATTCTACAAATGCGATGCCGTAAAGTCTCAATAGACCTAAGGAAGGAATCTCCCACCATCACAAATGGCTTCATGGTGCTGTACCAGTTAAAATAAAAGCTGTCTCCCTGTCCTTCATACTTAAACTTTCCAGAACACTGTGTTAGTAGAGAGCAGGGATAAAATTGCAGTGTTTCAGATTGTGCATCTGCAAGTGTTTCAGTACCATATTTTTACAGTACCAGTGAATGTAGTTGTGTAAATGTGACCCGAACCATGCACTGGCACATGATGTCATCTCTTGTGCATGCAGTAAGGAGTGCATGCCTGTCTTCTACCAGTAAGGAGAGAAAAAAAAGATCACCAAATGATCTGTTTAAACATTAAAAGAACATGCACAGCCAATCCTAGTTCCAGAGTGGAAACGCAGTATTTCCCCCATCAACACGTTCTGATGATCGCTATGAGTTTGCAAGGTAACTGCAGCTTGCCACTGTGTGACTGGTATTTTTGCCATTAAGGTACAAAGATCTCAAATGCTATTTCAGCCTGCTATTGAACCATGCTGGAGGTATCCCAGCCCTGCTGTACAATGTACTGTGTATTAGACTGTTTGCAGTCAAAGGCTCCAGTTTTCAGAGTGGTACTTCTTTGTGATGCTCACACCTCACTTGTATCAAAGCAAAGGGACTGTTGTGCCTCCCTTCTGAAGGCATCTAGGTAATGCTATGGTGGGGCAGAAAGGTCTGAGAGGTCAGATTACCACCAACAATTTGAAGTGAAGGCTCACTTCCTGGAAAAATTCTGCGCCCACTGGCTTATCCCAGTTTTACAGAAGGACATACACAACAGTTCTATATGAAGTTCACCTTTTCTGCTTGTCTCCTGGGAGAGTGGATTGTTTTCTACTCAAATTAACTTCTGTTTGTCTGGACTGTCCAGGGAAGACTTCTGGTTCTTCTCCCTGAAAAGGAGGCCGTGGTCAGCCTTATACTGTCTGAGGTGTAGTCCAGAGTTCGTGTTCATTTAAAGTCTCTCTGATTCAGGAAACGTTTCAGAGGAATTTACATGGCAAACACACCTAGTTAACAATCTGCATTGTTAGCAGGTCATGCTTCTCTTTACAAATAGAGATGATCTAATTTGTTTATTTATTTATTTGGCACCATGGGGATACCTCTGCATAGGCAGGTAAGATTCAGTTACATGCAGAAAAGATAACTTCATCCTAGCAGTTCTATCGCAGCCCTTCACTTGTCTCTTAGCAGTGAGAATCTCTGAGAATGTCTTTCTTCCTCCCATTTCTGAGCTCACAGATGTTTAGCACTGGTGATGCAGATCTGATGGTCTTGTGGTTCCAGCTTCTCCTCCTTGTTTTCAGCTGTTAAATCACATTTAAAGATGTTAACAACAGACAAAATACTCTCAGCATACAACTTCTCTGTACAAGTGATCACTGGAGCTGTCACCAGGGTATTATTAAATTTCCAAGGAGAAGAAACACATCACCCTTTGTTCTGACTGGAAGGGGAGGTTTCTATAATGCAGCTTTTCAAACAGGAGATGGCCCACAGACAGGAAAACTTTATTTTAGAAAGCACAGGCAGTGCGATTCATGTGTACTGTATCTATTGGTTTCCCTCCCTTGTTGTTAGTCATTAAAGTCATACTCTAGCCCAGTTCTTGTAAATAGAAGTTTTTAAAACAGAGCACTAATGTCTTCACCTGCATAAATTTCCAAATGTTTTATTTTCAACCTAAAATATGAAGTGCCTATGGGATATACAGATATGTCTGCGGGACATTCGCACATAAACATGTGGGTAACAGCATGTTTACAAACAGCTGATGCTCTGAGGCACCAACTGATGGGAAACCAGGTCCTGCAGCACTGGAGGAATTACAAAATTGATTTGTTGGGCAACTGGAACTATAGTTTCATACTCTTCATACAGGGGACAACTGGCCATGGATGGTATGGAGGGCGCTCTGTCACTGATTTAGCAGAAGAATTTGGAGTTCCCCTTTCCTCCTACTGTCAATAAGAAATTCCTTCACAACTACAGTTTGCTGTCCTCTTGACTGACTGTGGTATCATTTGAGACTGCAAGACGAAGAGGTTTCACAGTAACTGGGTCAGAGAGCCTCCTTAGAGGAGAATGTGCTGTGTTTCTCCTCATCCCAGCTACCACGTTAAATGAGATGCAGCAAACAAGGGTTTACCTGGTGTCAGGTAAAATAACCAGGCTTATGTCTGACTTGGGAAACTTGGAAAATGAGGAGTGGCAGAAAATTGACTGCTTTCAGTAATACAGAACAGTAGATCCTAAAAATCCTGCCCTGCCCCATCCCTCCGGTTTGTATAATAGGATGTATTATGATCCAGTTACAAGCCAAAGTCCACTAGGGAGAGTGGAATGTGAAGCTTAATACAGTATCACAGAAATGGAAAGCTTCTTTAATGATACAGAAGGGACCTGTGCTTGAAAGCATTTAACAGAGTCTTGGTAAGTAAACTGTAGTAATTGAGCTAGCAAAGGCATTTAGCTTGAATACTTTGTGTGTGTATAACAAAATCAAATAAGCACCAGGAAGAACTGTTCTTCAAAGCGATAATTTGAAATGCTTCTTTTCCCTCTCCAGACAAAGGACACTTAACTTGTTTCAGCATTCACACTTCATTGTGTCATGTAGCTACAATGACTCCTGGTTTATGAACGCAAAAGTTAACGCATTAAACCACAATGTACTAATGTCAAGCTTCATACCTGCAGTTACTTCTAGGAGATGTAACTCCAGAACTTCAAATTGAGAACCCAGCTGATCATGGTACCCTCTGGGACTAACCTTCCCTCTGCTCCTCTCATCTCCAACTCTCTGGTGTCCCAGAGGACCACTGTTTATCTGGAAATGAAATTGGGGTGCTGAAAGGCAAGGGAAGGGAGATAAATAACAAGAACGAGAAAGCTGTCGAAGGTTCACTGTGGTCAGTTTCATGTCAGATAAAGAGGAGGAGGAAAAATAAGGACAACACAGTCTTCAAGGATCTAACCTCTATACCCAGCAGAATTCTAGTATTGAACATAAGAGGTTGTCAAAGGTCCAAATAACAGGTCAAAAAGAACTCATTGGGATTGTTTATGTTTTCCTTGAACTGAATCCTAGAATTTTCACTAACTGAAATTTAAGAAGGAAATGGAGACAAAAAGTACTGTTATGCCTTGGAAGCTGCTACAGGGATTTATGGGGGTCAAGCTTTCCTCTGTGTGCCACTGGGAGAGGGTCTTGCTTAGAGGTGAGTCCTGAGATGAAGGTCTGAAGAACTACACTTGCCACTGTGGCACCATTTTAACTTCTAACTTCACAAAGTTGAAATAAAATATTTTAAGTGCAGTTTTCTAAGTGGAAAATGGAGATGTGATTTGAAATTTTAAGAGGAATAGTTTTTCATTTTTGTCCTTTTTCTTTTTGACAGAAAATCTTCTTGTTTGGTGTCAGCTTTGTGTGAAAAACTATGGAGAACAGAAACTCACTAGACAAGAGTTTGGTTTTACCTGTTTGAACTCCTTTGACATTCAGGAGAATTCCAGTTCAAGAATTTTTAACTGAACAAGAGGACATGAGATTAAATTACCCAATGCAGAAAAAAAGAAGCACCCTTAACAAAGTTTTGCACACAAATTTATATGTCTGTGTTGGAAGTAGAAGACAAAGTATGGGAGAGGATGGAAATAAGGTAGAGAATAGAGGCAGGCAATGGAAAAAGCAGAGGGTCTAACACAATGCAAAGATGTAGGCTCACTTCAGAGACTGGATTTCAGGAAAAGAGTTGTTTGCAACCTGTGTTGGAAGCAGGGAAGATGAGAGAGAGAGAGAAGTTTTATTAGACCTGCAGATACTGTAGGAACATGCCTCATCACCTGAGAAAGGCACATCTTCAGAGCCTTACAGCAACCCTAGCTTTTGCAGCACAGTGGGTTCCAGAAAATCTGTACCACCAAGGGATGATGTTGATGACTGGAGAGAAGAGTATTGTAGCTGAAACAGTGACAGCTGAGGCAGACAGTTACTTTGTATCCCTTTATTTAAACAACCAAATAAGGAAGAATCCAGCTTAAGCTACAACATAGTAGATTATTCTTATGCAGGTGCATACAAAAAACCTGCATGATGGAAGAAATAAGGAACACAGGGTCATTACTACCATACAGCTCTCCCACTCCCCCATTTCACAAGGCACACAGCTATTAGGAAAAATTGGGGTCCAGCTGTTCTTTCTCTCTTAGTGAATTTTCTCACCTCCACTATCCCAACCCACCACCCACCTTCTGAGAAAACCAAAGCACCAGTGATTTGTTCGTAACATTTAATTCTTACTTGAAGAGCTTATGTTACCCGCTTTAAGGAAAACAAAGAATGCTAAACAACTTGAACGGCCAACAACTGACAAACAGCAAATAATCAAAGCACTCAATTCAAACATAAATGAGGCCAGGGATTGCCTATTATTCTGTCTTTGCACACTACCCAGAAAACAGGCAGAGGGGTGCATTCTTGATCAATCCCTAGGTACTGTCATAATAAACATGATTAATAGGCTATAATTTACCTGCACAAATAATTCAATGAACAAATACAAACAACAAACAAATCTGAGCAGCCACGATCAGATCTTGAGCAGAAAAAAGCAAATTCACTAAATAAATTGGTATCAACTAGTCTTAGTAATTGCATTTCATCTCCCAGACTGGCTCCTGGATTACTTACGGAGCCCAAAAAGCCTGCCAAGCATTTTACAGGCTATGTCCATTCTGTGCCTATGAGAGCGGATTCACTGCCTGCACCAAAATCACTGAGTGCTTGCATTTGCATTGACATTTTTATGGGGCTTTCTAGCTCTGCAAGTGTTTTCTAAGGGGTGAAGTTTTAAAATAGCTCTCGTCCCCTCATAATATTCCTGATTAAGTAACAGGATCAGACCAGGTTTTGCATTCTTTCAGCCACAGAAATTACTTACCGAGGGCACTAAAACAAGAGCCCCTAGAGAAACACGTGCACAGCTTATAGATAAGCCCTCAGAACTGCATTAGCTTTCCTTGTTATTTGTTCTCCCTGTGCCTCTGCTGTTCGGGGTTTTCAGCTTGAGTCACAGCTCAGCAGAGACCCTGGATGTCTGTGCTGTCTTTAGCCAGCTCTGTGAGGCGAGTACCTCTTCTCCACGGACCAGAGCTCTGGTCTATTTTGCGGCTCCCAATCACAGTGCTTGCTCTTTGGAAGGAATACTGAATACAGCTTTCCTGGGCCATGCCTCCTCACTCTTTGCTGCCTCAACCAGGCAGCAGTGCCGAGCGCGGTGGGTAAGTACAGGTTCCACGACAAGGTAAGATAAATTGAGAAACATGCGCTGCAAGAGATGTTTATTGAGTGAGATGCTAAATGAATAACCCAATCAATGCTGTAATATTTAATTCAATACAAACTACAGATTGAGAGTGTTCCCCATTTATTTTGTGCTGTCACAGAAATTGTCATTCTTTAAAGTAGTGCACTGTCATTAAGAGGCTTCCAGCAGGGAGGGGCTAGCTGCAGTCTATGTGATGGGTACAGCCTTTGTGAGATAGCGAGTGATGAAGAGTTTATTACTGTCCTCCTCTGCCCAGGACTTCAGGGAAGACCGGAGATTGTGCTTTTCTGAAATGATCCCATCCTCTGTAATGCCTTATGCCAGCTTAATATTTCCTCCATGTGGCCAGGAGCTCTTTCCAGCTGTGTCTATGACCTGGACTATTGGGACATGCCAAATGTGAAGTCTAACTGCCCTATTCTCTCCTTCTTCTGTGCTCCCAGTTCCCTGCTGGGACACTGCCACCACTCACATTCTAAGCAGAGGGCTGCAGTCAGGGATGGGAAGCAGAAGCGAGACGACATTACTATATCTGGGGAACTCAGGTGGTGCAACCTATGCAGCAAAAAAAGCTAGGGGAGGCAGAAAAACTCTCTTCCTGGGTGAAATCCTGGGCTATTGACCTGATCTTGCCACGTACCTCCCCATTGTGTCAATGCACACATCTCCTCAGCACTGTAAGGAAACTGAAAGGTGAGCGACAGTGTGCCCACACCCCTTGCTTGCACTTGGACTAGCTTGCAGGTAGCCCTACCTACTGGCATGCCATCATGCCTTACCACTTTTGCAAAGTGTTCACCTTCTAATACACGTGCATTGGGATGTCATGGCAGAGGTTGCCAGCTGGCTGGATACCCTTCATTTATGACAGGTGCCATGTTGTCTCTAAATCATCCTGGCCATCCTTATCCAGCACACCTGGCATCCTGTCCCCCACATTTATAGCTGCTGCTCTCTTAGATCTCAGACCATCTGGTACAGCTCTATCTTGTCCAGTGCTTGATAGAATTTCCTGAGTAAGTAATACATGACCAAGTGGTGCCTGCAACTCCTGCCCTGTCCCATGCTACTTCTAATGGTTGTTATTCTCTCTGGCCTCTGTCACTGTCCGGGATGGACCAAGGTCCAAGACAGTGTTGAAATCATTGCATGGCATCAATGAAGTCCCATTCTTTGAACTAGTCTGGTCTCTTTTTCCTAGGGATTTGTACGAAAGCAGTCCCAGGTAGTTCAATATTGATTTTCACATGGATGCTTGAGAAATGTGTTCATTCTGGCAAGTTGGATACCTTCAGCTGGTATTCTTCAAAACCAACTTCACTCTTGAAGTGATCCCAATTAGTTTACTCATTCTCTCCTCAAAGTCCTTCATTCTTTCCTCTGCCTCTCTTTGCTCTCTCAGGCAAGTCCTTAATTATCCCCCCAAGTGTTGCTCAGGTGAAGCAGCTGAAAGCTGTGCTTAACGTGTCCTCTGATTACCCACAAAGGACTAATGAAATAAAGACAGATTTAGTGAGTCTGGATGCACATGTGTTGGCGTGCTCATTTAGTTCTTTTGATTCTCCTTTCACCAAAGAACCTAAATCCCACTAGCCCACACTGAACTTCTTCACTACTTTTGGGGAGCTGACATGGGCACAGCGTACATTTCTGTTGAGCTTCAAGTGCTCTGAAGGTTTCTAATTCAAGGTCACTTATGAGGAACTGTTTGAAAGGAGAGAACAAAACCTCCATATTAATTGGGGGTGATCTAGAAGGCAAAACATAAGTCAATGCTTTGATAACATGTATGAATACAAACAGAAAGCAACCCCCTAATTCCCTTTCCCAACTAATTTATCCATTCATTCATCCAACTCTGCCTCCTCTTCTCATTTCTTTTTTTTATGGCTTCAAGAATTCATGTTTCATCCATATTTCAAAGGCTGGTGAGTAACCAGAACTTTGTCAGTGTCTTCATTTTAAACTGAAAAAACAAACGGCACTCCCTAAGCCCCCCTTCTCCCAGTCTGTTCCTGCCAGAAACATAGCAACCAGCACGCACGGCTTTCTGCAGGCAGCCTAGTTTGCATTTAATTAGTTCTGTGATATCCTAAACTTCTTTCAACCTCCGCCCCCAGAACATCGCTGTAGAAATCCTCAGTCTGGGAATGGCATGATGGAGCTGTCAAAAACCCAGCATCTGTGCCAGGAAGTGTTTAGAGCACTTGGATTCCTGAATCAGGACACAATTTGCCTGGAATATACTCTGCTAACATGAAAATGCTCTGCAGAGAAACAAAGATAGGAAATGTCAACCTCATTTTATAAGCTGGGACATACGAGGCAGGGATATGAAGATACATGCTCCCGGAGCAGCTGTCTGGTACATCAGTAGCCATGCCAGGACAGGCGCCTGCTCTCCCCTACTGGGAGGAGACAAGGGTTTTCCAAGGTGAGAAGGAATCTTATGGGACAAGCAGTCCTAATTCCTAGCATCTTCTTTTCACAGCCATGCATCCCTGTGCCAGCTGTGAGTAGGACTTCATAAGTCTCATTGCAACAGGGCTTATATTGTCTTTTAGGTACTCAGTCCAAGGGCACCGAACAAAAAAGACAGAGTAACTTAACAATGGACAGAAGATGGTTTTATGAACCAGTATAGTAACGCTGTCTGGGAGCCCTGCACTTTGCCAAGTGAGAGTGCTCAGGATCAATAAACCATTGCTTCACCACGTCCAGCTCCATGCAATTCCCATCAGCTCCACTAACTCCATCCCAGACCTAGGCCCTGCTTCCACGGCTTCTGATCAAACAGTGCACCAGGAGTTACTGAAAATGGCAATGTGATCACAGGGGGGCTGAACCAAGCTGGCTGCTGGGAATCCTAGCCCTTTCTATTTTCCCTCTGCAGTCCTAAATTGCTACCCAATCAATCATTCCCACTCTTCCCTCCTGCAAGAAAACAGCGAGTTCCCAAGACAGTATCAACCCTACTGACTATCCGAGGAGGCCATTGAGGTAGTCACTCTTTCTCCTCTGAGCAAAAGCTCCCTAACCTGTAGCTTCGATAGCCAGCCATAGGAAAGCTGCTTACAGTTCCTTGCATTTTTGCTAGCCACAGCTAACCCAGAAGCTGGAAAGCAGAGATGAAGTAGGCAGAGCTAAAGCAGGCTTCGATATTTTTAATCCCTCCATCAACCCTCTTTTATGCTTCAACCAAGCTTGCAGTTGACAAGAGCATTCCTGACAACAGCACCATCATGTAGAGACAAGACCTTTTTCTCTATGTGACCAGTGCAATGGAGCTCATTGCTCTGGCCATTCACAACCTCTCAGCAAGGGAGCCAGCTGCATTCACTGCAGGACTTAGCAAAAAGCACAGGGAGCATTTGCCTTGTCCAACAGTTCCTCCCTCCCACCTCCTGCTACTCTGCTGCTGTTAAACTCACTGCAGCTTCAGCTGCTTTATCATCTCATTTGCTTTCTGATCTGACACCAGTCTGCCATGCACCTGATCAAAGGCAGAAACCAGAGTGCAGCTGGGCTGAGAAGCCCCAGAATTCAAACAAACATGTCACTTCACATCTCTGTATGTTAGACAACTTCACTTCTTTCTGTTACTGCCTTTTTTAATCTCTCCCTCTGCACATACACACAAACATACACTTTGCTTTCTCTTCATGCTCTACATTCATTTCCTGTGCCCACGTGCTGTCACCTTCTCCCCTTTCTTTCCTCATCCTTCCCACCACTTTTCCCCTTGCCTCCAAATCCCTCTGTCTTCACAACTGCTCACATTCCTTCCTCCTCTCTCTTCCCTACTGTTCCCAGAGTGCTCACATTGTTTTACCCAATTGCTTCAGCTTCTGCCTTTTCTTCATTCTTTTTGGAGAATAAATTATTTAACAGGAGAAAAGTCACTCTTTTGGATATGGAAATAAGGTTCTAGGAGGAGTATTTCCTTCCTTCAAAGCCAGGAGTAGACTATTACTAGTATCAATATTATCTTTACGCGTGTCCCTTGAATCAGCAAATTACCTCCTACCACGAAGTCTTTCAGGGATCAGATGACTTTCAGTAGTTGAAGCCCAGTGTGAGGAAGAAAGAAATTCAGAGAACCATTGCTGCAAGGAAGGAAGGAAGGAAGGAAAGAAAGGAAGAGAGAGTGCATGAAAGAGAGGAGGCAAAGAGAAAAGAGAATAATAATAATAAAAAAAAGACAAATGGCAAGATGTATTTTTGTCTTCTGAGGAGGGTAAGGGTGACAGGCAGTAACAAACTATTCAAATAGAAAACTTCATGTATAACATAGCTGAATTCCATTTTAACATAATCCTCAAATAACTCTTGCATGTCAGGATGAACTAGCAATCCTTGGAATGTCTCTGGTAATCCTCTCCATCACCTGCACAGGACTACAAATTGGTCTCATTTCTGGATTTGGGCTTACATTTCAGTAATTCAGTCTGCAAACAGCTATCAGTCCTAATTGATAAGGAGACCAGTTCAGACCTATTCAGGTTACAAAATGAGTGTTGAGACTGATCCCTTATGGCAAACCCAGCCTCTTATCCCTGATGGCAGACAGACCACATACATTAGAGAAATCTATAAGAATCACTTGTGAGACAGGTGAGATAATTTTGCCTCTACTTGCCTACCCATTTGGGCTCAGCCAAAGCTTTAAATGTAGGATATGATGTTTCAAGGCTCAAACTAATCTGCAAAATTTCTATTGAGATCTGAACATCTCTGAGGTTTTCAAGCAGGCATTTTGGTCTACACCCAGCTTGATTAAAGTATTCCTGGATTCAATTAACTGAAATATAATGAGATTATTTCACAACACGCAATCTGATTTTTTTTGGTTACAGTAAAGAGGCTTAATACAGCAGACCTTGCTGTTCCACTGGAATCAAAAAGTGACATGAAATTAGGTCAATTTAGCCAGAATTTCTTGGGGGAAGGTAGGAGTGGAGGAAATGTATCCAGTTTTCTTTCATAAGATTATATTTCATTAGATAGTTCTAAAAAATATTTTCAATAGCACATTATATAACAGAAGGATAAACCATTTATATGAAAGACACTTCAGTTTTTATTAGCATAAAATACACATTGAAATAAGTGTTAAATACACACACATAAGTGTTTCCCCAGAATATTCTCTAATAGAAAATAATTAGGACTTTAATTACAGTTCCATGTTAAGCCCATATTTCAAAAATCTGAATCCTGGGTGAGGACAATCACAGGTTTTATTTTGCTGGATCCTGGTTCTGGTAATGATGGTCAGCACAAAGGCCAAGGCAAGGGTTGGCAGCAGGTGGCCATGTGATGCAGCTACATCCAGCCTGGGAGTGAGTTCCAACAGACTCATGGTCATGGAGCACATTTTGAAATTCTAATATCCATCTTGCTCCCCCACCTTGGTGAAATGAAATAGTTGCCCTCCACTGTGGAAGGTGAGGATATTTCCACTTTGCTCTGTAACTTTGGATCAGTCCTTGATTAAGCATCCCTATGAGGGCTTTGCTAGCCATGGCATGATCCCAGAGCTAAAAAAAAATCATCTGAGATTCTAAACAACAAATTCTTCTGCTTCAAATCCATTAGGCAGTCTTTATCTACTATAACTTTCTACTCAGCAGCAGACAGTTCATTTTTGTGACCAAACTCTGCCTCTTAAACAACTGCAGATGATACCACATGAATATTCTCTAAGATTTATCCTTGTCCATCATGTTGGGGTACTCTAGTTTGTGGTGCTCCTTTCGAACTTCCTGATGTTTCCAGCTGAAGGTATCTCTTGTGTCATGGGACACTTAAAAAAAACACCTAAAACAAAAGAATTCACAATCCCTAAATCCCAAGTTCTCAGCTTAATAATACATTTTCAGCTGTGCAGTTCCAACATTCATAACTAGTGCTGAGAAAATAATTTGTAGACAGTAATTTGCTGAAAGAATTTAGTCTCTTTCTCTGCTTGCAGATGGTCCCTGAGCAAAATCAAAATTTCCTCGAATGTACTCATTATTTGAAAATACTCAACACATTTTTGGCAAGGCTTTTTTTTCCCCCTTTAAAAAAAACCCAAACCCTTGCAGATTGATCACAAAAGCATTTCTTGTGTACCCCATAGTTAATATTCTAGCCATGAGCTCCTAGTTTGTTGTGATTAATCATAGGTTTGTAGTATGGTTTCCATTCTCCCACTGGAAGGAAAACAAAACCTCCGTAATTCTTGTAGTCAGGTGCAGGCCTTGAAAAAACCCTGCAGTTTTCATTTCCCTTAGGAAAAAGGAGTAGGGAAATTTAACTAGGGAATTTTAACCCTTGTAGTATCTAGTTCTCCCAGGCTTTCCTAGAACTTTCATACTACCTACAGCTTCATGTGGCTGCCATGCAAGGTCTTGCAATGATGCAGCAGGGCCATATACTTGAGAGTGTGCATCCTAATGGCACATCACATATAACATGGCCTTGTGCTCCCTAGCCCTGTGTAGTGAAATACAGTCACTTCAGACTACAGCAAGAGAGCATCCTGGTCACCTTCTATGACAAAGTGATCCACCTACTGGATGAAGGAAAGGCTGTGGATGTGGTCTTCTTGGACTTCAGTAAAGCCTTTGACACAGCTTCTCACAGCACTCTACTTAGGAAACTGTCAGCCTCTGGCCTGGACAGGCGCACACTATCCTGAGTGGAAAGCTGGTTTGATGACTGGGCCCAGAGAGTGGTGGTAAATGGTGTTAAATCCAGCTGGAGGCTAGTTCCAAGTGGGGTTCCCCAGGGCTCAGTGCTGGGTCCAGCTCTGTTCAATGGCTTTATCAATGACCTGGATAAAGGCATTTAGTGCACCCTTAGCAAGTTTGTGGATGATACTCAGCTGGGTGGAAGCATGGATCTGCTGGAGGGTAGGGAGGCTCTGCAAAGGGATGTGAACAGACTGGACTGCTGGGATGGGTCCAATGGCATGACGTTTAACACGGCCAAATGCCGGGTCCTGCACTTGGGGCACAACAACCCTATGCAGTGCTGCAGACTGGAAGAAGCCTGGCTGGAAATGTGCCTGGAGGAGAAGGACCTGGGGGTGTTGGTTGACAGCCGACTGAACATGAGCCTCCAGTGTGCCCAGGTGGCCAAGAAGGCCAATGGCATCTTGGCTTGTATCAGAAGTAGTGTGACCAGCAGGTCCAGAGAGGTTATTCTCCCTGTATACTCAGCACTGATGAGACCGCACTTTGAATCCTGTGTTCAGTTCTGGGCCCCTCAGCACAAGAAGGATGTTGAGGCTCTGGAGCAAGTCCAGAGAAGAGCAACAAAGCTGGTGAGAGGACTGGAGAATAAGTCATATGAGGAGCGGCTGAGAGAGGTGGGGTTGTTTAGCCTGGAGAAGAGGAGGCTGAGGGGAGACCTCATTGCTCTCTACAACTACCTGAAAGGAGGTTGTAGAGAGGAGGATGCTGGCCTCTTCTCCCATGTGACAGGGGCCAGGACAAGAAGGAATGGCCCCAAGCTCAACCAGGGGAGGTGCAGGCTGAATGTTAGTAAAAAAATTTTCACAGAAAGGGTCATTGGGCACTGGCAGAGGCTGCCCAAGTAGGTGGTTGAGTCACCCTCCCTGGAGGTATTTAAGGCACAGGTGGACAAGGTGCTGAGGGGCATGGTTTAGTGGCTGATAGAACAATTGGACATGATGATCCTTGAGGTCTTTTCCAACCTAGTGATTCTGTGATTATGTGATACATCAGCAGGTTGCAGGATGCTGCACTGGAAGCATGTTAGGCATGGGATGAGCTGGAGGGAGTATAGGGTTAGGGCTGGACAGACGAGTCTACTTCAGATTTGTTGAGACATGACAGACTTGACTTTTTTTAAGAATCGTTCCAGAGGACAAATAAATAAGGCTTCAAAAATAGACTGGTAGGCTAAATTCCATTATCTCCTTGCACACCAAGTAAATACATGCAAGCGAAGACCTTAGCCCTTAGCATTGCATTTAACTGTGTTCACAACAAGACTTACAAAAGAGGAATTCTCTTTACTTTTTAAGATGACAATAGACCCACCAACTTCTTATTCTGTCCTCATGTTCTGCTCACCCACTGCACCACAGTTTTGCATTGCCTTGCTCTACTACTCTACCTGTGACACTGGAGTTCAGTCAGGGCTGGGTGCAAACTGATATCCTAGAGCAGAAAGGATGGGCTCACAACCTGGTACAAATCCTCTAAGTCATCCCTTCAATCCATCAATTGCTCTCTTCCTGTGCTAATGTGTGCTCCTGATGCAAGCACAGACAGAACTGTGCCACTCTGCAGCTGCTTCAGGGAAGAATCGCATTTACATTATTAAATGCAGCTTTCCAGCAAAAACACAGAGTGAAGTCAGAAGACAGCCTTTGATAAGGAAGAAAGAGACTTTAAAACAAATAACCCATATTCACCAACATGTATTCAAATACAGACAAGAGAAACAGCAGTAAAGAAAAACCAAAACCCCTGACATTTCTGCTTCAAGCAGCATTTATCACAGAGAGTGCAGTTTTTATTGTGACTGTTACCTGTCTTTTTGATAGTCTTTTCTGAATGACTCCTCAAAAAGACATTTCTCCACTTCCCACAGGCACTCAGTGGTGTTCCTAGAGCCTGTCTCTTGCAGGTGTATTCTCTGTTTGCCTACACCAAGCAATGACCACAATGTAAATTTGTAACAGCTATTTCTGCTCCTGGAAAGCACTCTGTGTCCACAGCAGAACTCTGTTAAGAGGTCTGAAGTTTGACTCATATCAAGAAGACAGGACAGAGATGCCTGTCTTGCTGCTGCAAGTATAGAAAATCGACAACTTATAAATGTTTTGAGAAAAAAAAGTCAAGGGGATGACATTTACATTCAAATTAATTTAGTATATGGAGGACTCTGTTTGTTAATCATATGTAGCAAAGTACCAGATAAAGCCTTTGGGACATACAAGATACATTTGTGATAGCCTGGCTGGATAATTAGTACACATAGCCCTTATATTTTCAGTATGATGCTAGATTTACTTTATTTTTTGGCTACTGTGACAGGATGGTAGAAACTGAGGAGCTTCAGCAGATGGAAATGGGCAGCTACAGATAGCTTCAAAGAGAAAAGAAATGACTTAATGGCTACAAAAAGAAATTACTTAACAGCAACAAAAAAGCAGAAGCAAACTAGCTGTTGAGGATACCATCAGTAAGTTTCATAATGAGCCATTTATTAGGGAAGGTGATGAGATCCATACCATTCAGAACTATTGTTTATGAGCTGTATTCTGGAAAACATTAGAGCAGAGAGTTAGTCTGAACTAATATTCTGAAAGCTGTTTCCAGCTTTTAATGGCAGAAAAAGTCTTTTTTAAAAAAAAGAACTGAGGCAAAGAACAATTCAGAGACAGGAGGTCGATTCTGTGGCAACTTCCACGGCAATGGAGACAAAAAATTAAAACAGGAAGAGGTTTTATAAAAGGTTGCTTTTTCATGGCTAGAACATTTTCTATCTATTATAATGTTAAAAAATAAGGAATTTCCTCAATCAGAAATCAGAGGCAGAATCACTCTAGACTTAGGGTGTTTGAAATATATGGTAAAATCTCAGTCCAAACTTTCATTTCACCCCCAACATTATTCACCACAGATCTTTCTCCCTCAAGTATCAGTATCTCAAGTTGAGATCCAGATGAAAATTCCTTAACTTGTTAAAAAGCCTCACCAGTTAGGAAGTCAAAAGAGGATAAACATTACAGTCTGTGGGCTTAGACACTTCTTGAATTAAGATGGTAAAAAAGGAAACACAACTTCATTAGCTAATCTTTCCCGTTATTTAAGCTCATGGTTTATGCCTGGCAGTACATAATATTCTAGCCAAGGGGAGAAAGATGCAGCAAACCCAGACTTTATCAAGGTCCAGGTGCACATGATTTACTTTTCATTAGATTTACTTAGTAGCTAAATAGAAATTCCAGCAAGAGCTTTAGCCACGCTTAATTCTTTAGTTTTACAACAGAATAGTATCTCCAGCATCATTAAAAACAAACATTCAGATGAAAACAAATTAACTCATCTCAATTCAGCCACTTGTAAAGATCTCCTTTCTATTGCTGACATTTCAGAAAGAAATATGTCAGTCATTTTCAAATAACCTCTTAAATAGATGCGACTTTTGCATCAAGCTTTTAAGGTCAGAAAATTTAGACCCTTCCACCCCAGTAAGGGAGTCACTCCCCAAGGTCCCTGTGATTTCTTGAAGAATGCCCTACAAGCAGAGGGAACATCTAGTTCACATCTCCCTGTAACAAAGTTGACACTGCATGAGCAGCAATCCAATAAGTCACTGTTATGGCTTTATGAAGCACCTAAAACTACACAAAGAAACTCGCCCTGAAATATTTAGAGGTCCAGATCTCACCCAACAGGTTTCAGAGAAGGACATCTACCCCTGCAGATACACTGGGGCACGAAATAAACAAGGAATGCAGTCTCTGCTTTGACACCCATTCTGTTCACGGGCAGTCAAATTCTTTCTTTTCCATTATCACTATGCTATGCCTCCATAAGTAGCACCTCCAGTTCCAGGGAATACAAAGAATGATGCAGAAAACAACACAAAAATCCTCACTTGCTGCTTGGGACTAGCTTCTGTGCTAAAAGCTGGAGCAATCTTTCCTCTGCATTTCCACTTAGCATTTCTCTGATTCTTTCTGTCTAAACAAGAGCAAGCCTCATTTATTCTTAGAAAAGTTGCTGGGTCACCCATAACCCCAAATTTAAGTTCTGGTGGAAAAGGTTTTTCTGCAGACTGCATCTGAAAACTGCCCACTCTCAAATCCCACTTCCTATCCCAAAGCACCCTGAGGAAGTTTGGATACACATCTGAACATTTCAGCATGATGTAGTCTCTCCCTGTGACTCATAGAAGTATCGTCATGAATATTTAATTTTTTTAAGTTCCAAAAGAAAAAAAAAGCTTAAATAGGAAAAGAAAAAGACTCAAACAAATACCATAGCTGCCAACATCTTATGACAGAAAGTCAATAGCTTTTAAATCTGCATAAAATTACATACATTTCCATGAAATTACCTGTATTTGCATATAGTGGTTCTTGATGATACAAGGGACTTGCAGCTCCTCCCCAAAACTACCCAAATCCTCGCTTCTCCCATCAGCCTTGTGATGCATTAATTCTGCAGTCCTTGAGCTCTGAAGGCCTGGGAAAATCCAGGAGGGAATTGCTGGAGCATTTCCACAGTCTAGGGAAATTCCTGTTGGAAAAGGGACATGGGCCAACAGCTTCAGAAAGTCTCCCTGCGACCTCTCTCTCTTTCCCCTTTCCCATGTCTTCCTCTTTTCCTTGGTTGTTCCAGGAAAAAGCTGAGGAGGACAACATTTAGCAGATGGAAGAAAGTCTGTCTCCCTCTTCCTGTTCCTATTCTTCCCCATGTGCCATCAGGGGACTGTGCTCACAGCATCATGGGCTAGGTGCTGGTTCCAGTCTTTGGGTGGATGAAAAATCCCCCTCAGACTCTCAGGAATTGGGGCAAGACAACCTACTGGCATCCTGTGCTACATCATGGGTTGGGGCAGGAGGGAAATAGGGTCTGTTGGTAAAAAGGACCAGCTCTAGGGGTTTCTGCAGTGCATGGAAGGGGAAGAGACTGGGGATTATCTGCAACTGCAACCAAGATCAAGTTTGAAAAGGCAGAGGCAATACTGTCTTTTAGCCCCAGGCAGAGGATATGTCTTGAGTATCACATGGAATGGAGAACCACAGCTACAAATCATCTAACTGAAGGACTGCTGTCACAAAACATTTAAGCACAACACTTCCCAGCTGCTGTGATGGCTGCCATACCTTCCTAACTGCCCTTTCCCCAAGCCTTGTGCTGCTCCTCTTGGTTGTGTCAGCTCAACTATATTTGTGGAGCAATCCCAAGGAACCCCAGTTCACATTACAGCCCCCAAACTGAGGGAGCAGTGAAGTTGTGGGCACAGTTGAAGGGGAGGGAACTCCTGTCAGCAATTTTAGTGCAACTAGATATTGCAGCCTTAGAGTCTGAGTCTGTATATATACAGTATATATTGGTTTTCACTACTAAACAAAAAATAAGGATAAGTTTGAGAAGCAATTCCTTCCTGTAACAGTCTCCAGTTGTGTTTCTAGTAGACAGATATATATTTTGGAGGCTGTTCTCCTGACTGGACTGACTGGGAGATCATGGAGTAACCTATCCCCAGGGTCAGTGAGCATTCCAAACACAATACCTCTTCCACAGTACTCTCTCAGGTTAGAGTGAGAACAGGACATGAGGAGCTGAGGATCTGATTTTCTTTTGGCCTTCTTGTTGCAGCCCCTCAGCTCAACATCCAAAGGTACTGCTTAATGTGCCTTGGTTTCCACTGGTGACACTAAAAACTGAACTCAGACCCACCAGCCCTCTTTCACAGAGGCGAAGAGATAGGTTGAATCAAAATGGGGAGTGCTTTGTATCCCAATCCCAGGCCCTGACCTCCCTGTGTGTAACTGCTTTTGAAATATATTTGGTAACTCACCGAATGTATTTAAAGGGATTGTGGAACTGGCCAATTTTCATGCTAATTAAAGTGCAGGAGATGGAAGTGAGCTGTTTGAAATACATTACAGCACCGAGGAAAACATATTGTGCACTATCTCATATTTTTCAAGAGCCCATATTTAAATCCACTTTCAATCTGTGTGCACTGTGCTTCTGCTGCTGCCTGCACTACCAGTCCACAGGCAACATCAGTCCTGCCCCTGTGCTGGCCCAGCCTTCGGCATGGGATGGACCTGGATGCAGAGCCTGTCCCTGGGGACAGAGAGAACTAGGTCAGTGGCTTGGAAGGAGTTGGAGTGCCAGGCTTTCACATGGCGGGAAGCAGAAAAGGGAGAAGATTACTAATCTCTGCAGACAACATAGCCAAAGGGGACAATATTTAAATTTCCCACAGCGGTCGCTCGCAGGGGAGAGAGCCAGGCTCATAATGATGTTTCTCTTGCAAGGACTAGGGGAAGCATGAGGTTCAGTTAAGTGTCTGGGGGAAGGGGAATCTCATGTGGAAAGGCATTTGCAGAGCATGAAAAAGTCCTTTCTTTGCCTCCCTGGATAGCTAGTTGGTCAGGTTACACACACTGTCCCAGGTAAACAAGAGCTAGAGCAGCACCTCTGAGCAAGGGACATAGAATCATAGAATTGCTTGGTTGGAAAAGACCTTTGAGATCATCAAGTCCAACCATATCTGTCTACTACTAAATCATATCCCTGAATACTTCATCTACCCATCTTTTAAATTCCTCTAGGGATGGTGACTCAACGACCTCCCTGGGCAGCCTCTGCCAGTGCCTGAGAATCCTTTCAGTGAAAAAATGTTTCCTGTTGTCTAATGTGAACCTCCATGGGTGCAACTTGAGGCCATTTCCTCTCATCCTATCATCTGTCATTTGGGAGAAGAACCTAACACCCACCTCGCTTCAAGCTCCTTTCAGGCAATTGTAGACAGTGATAAGGTCTCCCCTCTGCCTCGTTTTCTCCAGGCTAAACAATCCCAGTTCCCTCAGCTGCTCCTCATAAGGTGTAGCTTTGACCTGGATTTCAGCCACTCAGGCTGCATGAGCTGCTTCTCAAACACAGCAAAATTTACTTACCTGGCAGGTCTGTTGAGACCAATTGTTTTGTCCTACTTGCCCAGATAAATTTAGAAAACTATTTCTTCTTGAGACGTTAAATGCTGCCCTTTTGTTTACACACACTTTCTTCCTCAGTTCCTATTGAGAGACTTCTTCAGAGTGCACGTTCATGTGGATGAGCTGGTTCCAGTGTCTGGCTTGAGAAACATCTGCATGTAAATTGTAAATCCTTGAGTACTTCCCAAGGTAGTGGTGCATGTCCAACAGCCCCCTGGTTCATCTCTGCATGTACCTTAGCCTCCCTGCAGGTGGTGGTTGGCAGAGGGAAGAATGTCTCTAGGCACAATCACATTCTCCCAGAAACATTGCAGAGAGAAGGGTTTATTTCTACTGTAGACATAGTGTAGTTACAGGACTCTCCTTTATGTGTGATTGCTTATATGCAGGAACTACTTGACTGGTTTTCTTCTAGTTTCATCTCCCTGCCTTCTCTCACTGTCCTTCGGATACAGGGGCTGCCAGCATAATTTGTCCCTGGGGCTAGGAGCCAGCAGGCTGCACTGTGAAGTGTTGAGCAGTATTTCTTTACCCTCAGGAGGAAATCTGCTTCTTTAAATATCTATCTGACTCCTGACAGCTTTTTGACAGGACATCCACTCCCCTATTTACAGTGGCATTCAATGGCAGAAGACATCTTTATCAGGGCACCCTCTCCTTTGTAAGCAAAGCCCTGTTCCCAACTGGCAACAAATCTCCCTTTCCTGTTTCAGTTCATATCTAAGTTTTGTCCCCTGTGTTATCTTCTGTGAGGGTCTCATCTCACAAGCCAGGATTTGGAGAGACAGCTGCCCTGGGGCTGGTATGCAGATTACAAAGGTTACACAGCTGCAGGTGAGACTTCAGCTCCACCAAAGGATGGAGCCAGCGGAATAACAGCAAAAAGAGCAAATCTCTGTTCCTGTGAAATAAATGCAAGTGTCTCTCTTAAATGTTAATTAAGAAATTTTCCTTATTAAGAATCTGGCAAGTGAGTACGGGGTGAGGGGAAAGCGGAAAACAGGAATTATCTTGTAATATCTGGGAACACCCTGTAATCCCAGGAATCACATGGTTTTGGAAGTGCAGCAGCTCTTAGGAGGCAGCTGAAGTAAGCCAAAATGACATGCGGGAGTAGGGGAATTAGCCAGCCCTGTCTGATGCTGTTTCAGCTTTCTGGTGTCAGGTCCAGCTGTAGTCCTTGCCTTTGGAGAGAAGTCATCATCAGTCAGTTAGATCACTTTCTGACGTAACTCTATCAAGGCGATGTGGCTGACTGGCCAGCAGCAACAAATTTGAAGAGAGATGTCTGAATTAAGTCTTCCTTCAAGAAAGTCTTAAAGAATAGTCTGGTTTCATGAGCTTGTGGTGGAATTAGCCTTTTAATAAGAACAATATCTAGATTGCCTTTGTGACATTGGAAATCATTGAGTGCTTAAACCTTGCTCTACTGGTGCCTGGCAGTTTACAGCATGAGTGGTAAATAACAGTTCTTGCAGGAATGAAGATATTGATTTATAGTTGATTCCCATTGGAGTACAGACTAGAATATAACAGGGTTGTCAGGGACAGCCTGTGCATCAGGTTCACTTTGAAGTCAATGGTGTGGTGCTTCTGCAGTATCTTCTCCATGTAAAGAAGAGCGGGACCTTTCCTGATTCAGGTTGGTTTGTCCTGCTCAAGCAGAGGGCTGAGAAGAATCATCTCTCTATGGTAAGCTCAACAGCCGACAAGATCCTCCACGTTTCAAAGATGATGAGTTCCAGAGTTAGGACCCTCAAGGCTGCTATTGATAGGTCTCATGCTCTTTACAATGATCAGATTAGGAACACAAATAATTCTGCCTTGAAAAGCTGTCTCTCTGGCAGAACCACAGACACTTGTGTTCAAAAGCAGTACTGCACACTGAGCACCACCCAAAGGAGGGAGGAAGGGAGAGATGCTCTCCTACAGGATTTCTGGAAGGCACTGTCATTGTTCAGAGTGCAAGTGGGCTGAGGAGCTTAACAGATGGTTGCAGTGAGACACGGACTCCCCACAGATGGCAAATTCATTCCCTCTGAGATCAGTGGTGGGCTGGATGACAGTCCAATATGGTCACAGAATCCAAAAGCCTGTATTATTCCCCCCCACACCCTGTTATCATGACATTTTCCTCTCTGGAGAAGGCAAAGGAACTTAGAGAGACAGACACAGACATATGCATTGGTAAGGAGAAACCAGAGAAAATGGCAGATGGCATGGAAAGAGGTATGTATCCCTCCAAGAGGCTATCTGCGTGGAAGAGAGGGTAAGGCAGGTAAGGTTCATTAGCTTCCCTTGTGAACATCCCTTCCAGTCCATGGAAACCCAGAGGATCGGACACGTTGGTTTTCAAAATGTAACTTTCATAAACACCAGATCCTAGTAAGCAAAATCACTGAGGATGGGATCTCTGAGAAAATCTCCCAAGAAGCCCTTGTCCTGAAGTATTTTTATTTTAAGACCATGGTCACATTTTTAAACATAGGGAAGTACTAGTTAGAATGATCTTCTGGCTGGATTTTTTTGCAACCAGCTGTTAAAAGGCTGGAAGCCTTTTCCAGGCTTGATGAAATCAGTGGAATTAGACAACAAATTACTTCATGCTATGAGCAGAATGGATGCCCACCTTATCCTTCCCAGCCCAGAACAGAACGCCAAATTTCCCATGAAATAAGCAGTTTATCAACTTTTATCAAGGGAAATAACTTAGTTTCTTGGTTTTTTAAAAGTCAAAACTGGAAAATATTTCAAACCAGAAAGAGCAAACCAGAGAGTTTAAATTCTTTCAAATACATTTTTCTTTTTACAATCAGGTAATTTTTTGAAACCAATTCTCCTCCAGATGATATTTCAGAAATGCAATGCTGCAAGATGTCACTGAGTCCAGGCTTAAGAAAACCAAATCCTCATTCATTTCAGGATGATCTTGGGCTACTTAATAATTGTGGTGGATAATACCAGGAAGCTGTCTTGGAATGCTTGGCTCAGATGCAGTTTCAGGTTCACAGCAAACATGTAGGTCAGAGAATTATCTCAGCAGTGAGCATCCATTGATTTGTAGAAAACCTGACTCACAGCCATTCAAGTTAAACAGTATATACAGAAGTTCCCTTTATTTCTGTATTTCCCTATAAGCTTATAAGTTGATACTCACAGAGACTAATACCATATTATCTCAGGAGCAAGCTTAACTTCAGCAGGCTGGTAAAGCAGCAGACCACAAAAGTTGGGTGAAGTCTGGACTAAATAGAATCTTCTGACAGTTCCTCTGCCCACAGCCCCAGGGTTTGCAAGCTGAACAGCACAGCCCTGGAAATTCACTTCCTTCCAGTTAAACAGGGTATCTGTAAGGAAGTTTCACAAGAGAAGCTATTCCAAAAGTCACTGCTGCTAGTTCTGGTGGCAGAATAGATCTTGTGATTCAGCATTCAACATTTTCTTTGGAAACTCTGAAAAACCCTAGAAATAGACCCTTTCCAAAGGGGGAAAAAAAAAAAGAAAAAGCAAAAAAAAGTCAAGAAGCCATTTGAAGCATGCAAGTAGATTTGTAGATCTGAAAAAAATACAGAAGATATGTCTCGCCAAAAATAAGCTTGCTGGTGCAAAGATCTTAGTCTAAAGTTGATGAAAAGGCCCCATGTGTTACATTGCTCCCTTGCATTAGAGTAGTATTAGAACACCTTGCAGGATCAAGTACAATATTAATCGTAAATCCTAGTGCTATATATATAAGTATGGAAACACAACACTGGTGATATTTTTCCCAGGTTGCTATTATTTTGGGGAGAAATGCCAATGTAGTTGCTCAAGTTGATCCCCAGTGGCTTTGCCAAGAGTTTCTGGGATTATTCCAGAAGTATTACATTTAGTTTGTTCTCTCAAGTCTGCTAAATACTTCTCAATATGAAAACCATAGTGCCATGGTGTTAAGATGCTAAAATCACATGAACAGAAAATGGGTCAGGGGACTGTGAAGCACTGAGAGAAGAGATCTCCCCAGTCATGCTCTTTTACCCCTGCCAGCCCTTCTGTTCCAGGGAATATCCACCACTTTCCAAAGATCATCTTTAAGCATCCGGTTACTGGAAGGCTGCAGCAAAGTATGCTGTTGTACAGCCCCTAGCCCTTTGCTCTTCTCTGGGAAAATCTTCCTCCCAGAGGACTGCTTCATTTATTTCATTTATTTCATTTGTCTCCTTTCCATCTCCCATCCCCTTCTCAGGGGAATACAGCCCAGGCAGATAAGCTAATGAGACAATTAGCTCTCCGCTCCCTGATTGAAGGGCCCTTTATTTTCCCAACCAGGCAAGCCTATTCTCAACATTGCAAGTGCTTGACTTTATTTCTGCAATGTGATTCATCATCCCTTTTTGCTCATATATAAAACTACCATAAAATAATATTATTAATGTTTCCAAGACAAGTCTTCTCTTATTAGCAAACACTTAGACCTATGCCTGTTTGGGGAACCTTAATTCACCTTCTTCTTCCCACAATGCACCTTGAATGTCTATTTTACAAGGCCTTTAATACCCCCATCCCACAGTGGTATAGAAGACCCCATTCCACACTCAGCCTACCTACTGGGTAGGATCCATGAGCTAGTCACTATTTTATTTTTCAGCTGCCTTACAGCTTTACTTGCCACCTGCCCGCTATCGCGTGTCTGCAAAAGAGGTTATTGCAATAATCACAGCACATAAACCCTGGGTACCAACACAATATAAGAAGCATAGTGAAATGTTACCCAGAGTGCCAAAAATCACATCTTTAAAAAAACAACACTTGCTGGAAGTGTTATCTGCAAATTCTGGCAGAAGAGGAAGGTAGAGGTCTGAGACAAGAGCTTCAGCTCAATGGCCTTACCTTGCAGGTGATCAAGCAGCAGCCTTTGCACTCATCTCCACCCTCTTCTATCTTCAGGCCAGTATAGAGAGGGGACGTCTCAGGGAATTGCTCAGGAAGGACAGTTCTCTCTGCACTCTGGCTGACAGGAGAGGCAGACCCTGTGTCATGGAGAGAGGAGCAGCCTTTCTGAGCCCTGTCTCATCTGAGGTCCCGAATTGAGATACAGAGCCAAGGTAGTTGGCTTGATTTGTTCTCTGTTTGTGAAGAAATGCAACAGTGGAGTTTAAGAGGCCTTCAGGATATCCTCAGTAGCAGCACAAGATCCCTGTTTCCCTCTTGTGTTCCTGCCACCCTCACCTATTGAACCATATAACCAGTTGTGACTGTCTCATACAGTACTGTGGAAATTGTAGTTAGTGTATTAGCCACTCATCAGCCTTTCCTTGGCAGCACCCTGCCTACTAGACTGGGACCAGAGGGCTGTTTTAGTTGCTCCTGTTTCTAAACCCGGTGGAAAAGAGACACATGGCAGATTACCTATGCGTGAAGCATCACTGTTAACTGTTGGGTCAATATTTGACATTGGTGGCTGACTACATTATTCAGAACCATGAGTTGCTTCCAGTGTTATATGACGTGTGCTGTATTCAACACTTGCTATTGCATCCTTGAAAATTTAATCTGTCTTATCTGTTGTTGATTTCTTGATAGAATATCCCCCCAGATTCTAGTAGGAGCTTGCAGTGTAGCCTCAGGTGCACAGCTGTCTGAGAATATCCATTTGCTCTACCCTTTTGCATGAAGTTGCTTGTAAGGAAGATTGCAAAAGGAAGAGGAAGAATGGAAGCCAATGTTTAAGATTTTGTGGTATTCATCCTTTACTTAGGGCCCCAAATCCAGGATAACCTGGTTAATACAGATTATTTTAGACCCAGCCTTCTTCCTTACTTCTGATTCCTTTACCTGTTCCTAAGAACTCGCAAATGTCCCACTACAAGACAAAGATGAGGCCTCCTGCGCACCCACAAAGAACAAGATAACTGTCAAGTTTATGATGCATCACTCTATTCAGACATTCCAGCATTTTCCAAAAATATACGTTCTTGCAGAATTTGAAGACTTTGTGCATTTACCCAGAATTTACAAGTGCATGAATAGTTACAGAGTAAGTGCAGGTCTACAGCTCATGCACCCTGGCCCTGGTAACTCATGGAAGAAGGCTCAATGCAAAACACATTCTCATTATTTCTGCTTGGGATCTCCCAGACAAGGAAGTGGCAAGCCTAGCTACTGCTCAGCTGAACTCCTTTACTTCAGATGTGTCTTTGAGTATATTAACTCTCTTCAGCATCGCAAAAGGCCAGTAGATGCAGATGGACTTCCAAGAACTGGTAGCTCATAATTGTGCAGTATTTGAAACATTTTATTTTAAAGATCTAAAGGGGTAGAAAAGAGGTCTTGCATTCATAAAACTACGATATACGTGCAGATAGCTTCAGTGACCTCTGCCCAGACAGGATTATAGGGAGTAAAAACCAAAGTTTTGCAGAAATAGTTAGATGGCTTTGGAGAAAAGCTCTGCTCTCCTCCACAATTTGACAGATGTAGCACAGCAAACAGAGAGTTAAGGCTTTTTCCCCTGCTACACTGCAGCAAAAATGAGAGATTTAAATAGACTGAAAATGTAAATCCAACATTTACTCCATAGACAGAGTGAAGCAGAGCAGAGGGGAGGGAAGGGAGAGAGGATAGATGATCATTGGATGTGTGAGAAGAGAGATGCATCACATAGTATATATTTTATATGTATTAATATTCATACCATTTCTTCCTTTCTCCCTCCAGGCTCTTGTGTGCTGCTTCAGTTCATCCATCCAGCTTCAAGAGGGAGATGGATCTTTCAGCCCTTTCCTTCAATTCTAAGCTAGACTCTGGGTGCCCAAGTAACATGTAGTTCCCTTCTCAGGAACATTGCGGGGACATATCATACCGACATCCACAGTCACAGGTTGTCCTAAGAGAAAGCAGAACTTGCAACAGGGGTCATCCCATGCTCCCTGGGAATGTCAGAGGTTTACTTGAGCTGTTACGTTATGAAAAGGAAGCATGGAGAGCAACTCAAGTTCTTCCTAAGCCCAGAGGGAACACCACTACTTTTATGGAAGCACAGAGCTTTGAGAATTGCTGTCCCATATCTGAAGGTCTGAAACAATGCATAGGGCAGAGTAAACGTGTGAAGTCTTCAGATATGGAATTGGGGAATGCAGAGAACTACACTTTTGGAAGGAAGATGTGCTTTACAACTGTGGAGTGTGTTCTATAAGACAGCATTGTCTTATATTGGTCTGGAAACAAGGAAAGCCCTGGTATAGAGGAAGGATGGTGTTAGGTAGATGGGACACTTGGTGGAGTCTAAATAGACATGCAGCCTACAGGCAACAGCATCAAGATGTAATATACTGGTGTTAATGTACCAGAAGAGAGTTTTAATTTGCAATATTTTCATTCTAACACTACTGAAAACTGTCATGAAAAAAACCCATTTTCTGAACTATGTTCAGAAAAGAAACAGTAGCAGTCCTGCAAGACTGATGTTTCCCTCAAGACTCAGGTGTTTCAAACTAAGAGAACTTGATGGCAGTGCTTAAAAAGCACTATGTGCCCCAAACAAGCATCATAGTAGAGAAATGAATTGATCTTAACCAAGCGAAGGAATGGTGAGACTTAACAGCTTTCTTGCTGGTCTTGCAGAGCTCTTCTACCTATCATGTCAGTATTAATCCCTAAGGACTCTCTTGGGAATTCTTGTTTTCTATTTGGGAATCAAAAAACCTGGACTTTAATGAGAAAAAAGCTGCAGAATATTTTTCACAGAGAGCAATTTAATCCAGAGGAAGAGACAGGCATTGAGTGAAGTTCAGCGCATACATGTGTGGAGTCCAGCACTGAGGGGAAGCACTTCTGGAAGCCGTCTCTGTGTGTTGATGGACCCTGACCCACAACATAGCCTGGAGTCACTCCCAAGGACAACAGGGAAGCAGATTTAGAGGTGTGATATGAACTGTACCCAATGTTTCTCCAGACAAGCACAGAAAGTCGGGACATGCAGTATGTATTTACATTGTTCTACAGCACATTGAAAGGAAAAACCATTTTGTATTCACAAGGAGGAGGAAGGATACTCTCCCATTTTCTTAGCAAACATTGACTCATTTTTGTACTACAAAGGACTGGTCCTCCACTGTGGAAGGATTCAAAATCCCTCTGAATTTTAGGATGTAGAAGCTGGATTTCAGTAATCTGTAATGGGTAAAAATCAGTGCAACTGTTTATATTTGGACAGATGTATGCTTGTGTTTTTTGGAAAAGCGTACAGAAGATTTACCATCTTTCCTCCCTCAGAAGCTGACAGTGTTCACAAAATTATCATCCAGGAGATAAAAGTTCAGACCACAACCAGCTGCCAATTCACATAGCACAATTTAAGTTGGTGCCACTTAACAGGAAGGCTTTTACAGGAAGTGCTCAGGAAGGTTTTTGATCTATGGATGTAAAATAAGTACTTTTTGCCCTTGCCATTATTTGGTACAGGGGGAAGAGCCTACCATGGAAACATGCATTTGTCAGTGTCATTTGTATTACAATCACATCCAGGGCCTCCCACTGTGATAGATGCTGAATAAACATACAAGGGAGAAGTCCACATCACCTAACCAAGACATCCAAAAGGAAAGAAATTAAACAGCTTGTCCAAGATCAGGAAGCAAAGCAGGGACAGAAACCAGCACAGACTCCTGAGTCACATACACTACTTTCTTTGTGGAACGTGTATCTGTTGAGGTTATAACTCCTCTACAAAGGGCACTTTCTTTTTTTTTTTGCTGCTAGGGTCAACCAGAGATGTATTTCCCAGTTACCTCGTTACTT
This sequence comes from Coccyzus lansbergi, assembly GCA_033558105.1. NCBI lineage: Eukaryota > Metazoa > Chordata > Aves > Cuculiformes > Coccyzidae > Coccyzus > Coccyzus lansbergi. Next base: position 613,990 of record JAUMJK010000631.1, on the reverse strand, counting down.
CAGACAGATCCCTTCAGCAGTGACATTCTTACCTAAAACTCCTAGATTCCATCCTAATTTAAACATATGAAATGAGAGCTGGGTATGAAGTCTCTCTTGCAGTCCCAGAACACCATGTTCACACATTTCAAGTTCGGTTTCCTCTGGGCTACTTGTAGTAATAGATGCTTTGCATTGCAGCCTTTGTATCAAAGGAAAGCAAAACTTTTTTTCTCTCCACACTGTTTCCCTAAAATTGAACTAGTTCAAAAGTTCTTGCTGAATGAGAGGAAGGAAAAGGTTCTGCAGACAGAGCATGCTCCGTTTGTCTTATATTCTAAGTATGCAAGATAAATGTAATGCAGATTAATTTTTTTCCTCAGCCTAAAATGAATAGGATTTTAATTCTCAAATTAAACTGAAGAATTTAAAAATCCAAAATAAATTTTACTGAATACATATTAATCACTTTTAAAACCTGTACGAATAAAAAACCTCAGACCTTTGCTATAGTTAGAATGTTTTTTCACTTTGATAAAAAGTTTCTAAAGTCTTTTTGAAAATATATTTCCTTGAAATTTTTAAACATGCCAAACCAATCCCTCGGGCAAAGTTTTTTCCATGTTAATATTTTCCAATGGAAAAAGATTCCAGCATTACCATTCCATTAATAACATTTCTAGCTTGACCAAGCATTCTTGGCTGTGTTGTGAGCGAATAGCTTGCTTTGGAATCATTAATCCAGGCCTGATGTGTACCTGGTTTTTTTGTGGTTTATGGTCAAATACTGCAGTAGACTGTGCCTGGAGAGGTGTTCCATTATCTTTTCACTGCTTCTGAGCCACATGGTTTCAGAAGGCATGTTGGTAAGGGGGTGTGAGGGCAGGAAAGGGCAAAGCACGCATACTCAGGGAAGAATAACATTTGATAGGAATGGTTGGACTTGATGATCTGGTGGGTCTCTTCCAACCTGGTTGTTCTATGATATTATGATTCTATGAAGAACAGTTCAGTAGGTCATATGCATGTGTGAGCTGGTGGACAGGGTAACTGAGGCTAAGTTGAAAGTGATCCTCATGAAATTATGGCTAGTGGAAAATGCTTCTGAGATATAGTTTGCAGCAGTATGGTAAAATTCCTATTTGCAATTTCTCACTCCCCTGGTGTTTGTGAAGCAAAAATCAGCTTCGCTGGTATGCTGGTTCATGCAGTTCATTTCGAGTTCACTAGTTAAGGGCAGTCAACACTTCTGAAAAACATGGCTGCTGGTAGATTCAAACTTATATAAAAATAAAATCTAATTTTGTAATTCTGTGGCAAGCTTGATTTTTGAAACATTCCTTTAAAAGATATTTCCTTTTAAAATATATTTCTCCATTTTCTTAAGTCAGAAATAGCCAGATCAATTTTGTCAAAAATATCCAACAACTCCTAAACAAATCCTTTGGGCTTAGACTAAGCATGAGCAATTTCATCCTGAAAGAAGAATCACTGAGAGAGTTCAGAGGAAATGGAAGCAGAGGCTTGGACACCGCAATTCTTTCAAGCTTTGCATTTGGTGTGTGCTGCTGGCAGAGACACAGTGGAATCTGCAGCTGAATTTGGCCTTTTATCAAGGTATGGAATTTTGCTTCCAGAGTTGTCAGCATCACTAAAAAGAAGACGACTAAGCACCAGAAGTATGCCTGCATGGTCACGCATAGTTGCTGGCTAGCTCTCTCCACAGCCGGCAGCTCCCTGGAATTGAGAAATCTGGAGCCCTGGTTTGGCAGGCTTACTTCAGGGGTGCCTCCTCCTGTACCACAAAATATTGCGTGTACATAGTTAAGCCCATAGCCTAGACAGTTGCTTGTCATAAGACTTGGTTTGCCTGAGAAGTACCCACAAACTCTTGGTGTGAGCAGACACAGTTACTTCAGGCTGCAATAGCATGATTTTCCTTTCTTTCTCTGCTCTTTGTACCTGACCTGGCATGAGTCATTCACAGTACCTGTAAACAAAATGCACTGCAGCATAGTTCAATTTTGTACTACTCTGAATGATGAGTCTCCTGTAGATGGCCTAGTGATGTACTACAACCAGTGTTAAGCAAGTGACAGAAAGCAGCAAGAGAGTGCCATTGAAAACTCACACTAAGAATTACTTGAAGACTTCATGTATCAAGCAAACAAGAGCAGTGGGGAAGAGAGGGTTAGGTTATCTGTGCAGATGTTTTCAGATTAAGTTTGAAAGGAGATGGAAATGAGAGATTACAAAACAGTTAGCTCTCTGCAGTCACAAGATTATGTGTATAGGTCTCTGCTTGGCACATGCCCACCATCCCAATATGAAAGAATTCAAGTTCAGGGTGATCTCGAAGGGACAGCTGCAGCCACCTGGCATGTTGTGTGCAAAGCCTTCTCTGAAACATCTGATTCTTATCTCAGAAGCCCAGATAAATTTCTTCCCAGTTCTTCAGACTAGTGGATCTTGATTATCACAAACCCTATGGCTTTTCTCATAAGCTATGATCTTATGTTTAAGCATGGGAGTATTTGTGTAAGCTGCTGCTGGGCTAGTGTCAAGAGTTAGATTGTTCAAGCCTCTTCAGTGTAACCAAGTCCAGAAAGCTGCTTGGTGAGTTACAGGTTCAGAACTAGCTCCCAATCCATCAAATCTGAACACCTCAGTTTTTGCTGTTCCCAGATTACAGATTTGAGCATCTGAGATTGCAATAGACTGAGCCATCCCACCTGTGTGATGACATTACTCAAGAGGAGAATTCAGAACTTTTCTGAGGCCTTTTCAACATACATTGCAAGATTATTCTTTACATCCATAGCTTCAGGGACTGCAGGATATGGAAGACCTGATACTTGAATGAAGTGCTTAGTTTTGAGTGAACAAAAGGCTCATTTGTCTAAAGTGTTCATGTTTGTGCTGCAGATAGTTTAAAGCCTTTGATGCATTAATTCAGGAACAATTTGTACTGAAACCATCCACTTAGTGGAGGCACGTGGAAATACAGCAACCTTGCTCCCTCTGGTTTGTTGCTTTTCCCATACAGCAGTGTATGTACACTACCAAGAACTGGAAATACTGTTTAGTGTCTTGAAAAAGATCTCATTCCTCCAGGAATATGGATATATCCCCATTTACCAGTGTGTGTGCAGAGGACAGAAGGCAAAGGTCCAGAACATCTGTGAACAGCCCCTCAACATTTCACTGAGAAATAATCGTATTTTCTATGCCAACCACAAAATGTCTCTTCTCACAGCCACTGAGCAGAGAGAGAAGCAGGATCAGTGGGACTAAGGGAGCCTCCCACTAGATTCTAAGGACTTCAGCAAAATTCTGCTTAGTGGTCAGTACTTAGAGAGCTGGAGCTTTGACGGTGGCCCATGCTGGGGCGTCACCATTCAGGCCCATGCTCTTACACTACAGAGGAGATGGAAAAGACCTAAGGATATGGCTGCATGCGTTTCCTCTCTTGGCTGTGGAAACTCAGAGGGAGCAGTCCTCTCTAGATAGTTTCAAAAGAACTGCTGCTTCCTTGTAGTGTGGTCTGTGTGCTGTAGAAGTCCTCTCCTTTGTCTTTGCAAATCCTAAGTCATGGAGCAGAGAGTTGTGGGTGACAGAGCAAGCGAAACACTGTACTATGTGAGAAGGAGGGTCTGCAGAATTTCTCTGACATAACTGGAGGGACATGATATGAGAGGTTGGAGTTGCACCCTCCCTACCTGCCTTTCTGTGGGGCATGCTGACAGGTTAGGGGAAGAGATTACCTTTGCGTTTACTATACCTTTGACCCTCCAGAAGGGGAGAGGTGTGGGAGACACTCAGTGATTCACAGAGTCACATGTCATAATGAGCAGGGAGGCAGCAGCCAATCTTCCATTTTTTCCCTATTTGTAACATGCAACTGATTTAAGATCAACAGGAGACAGTGATGAGGGACCTGACTGCCCTGAAAACACTCTCACTTTGCCTAGACCACTCAGGGAGTGTCACTTGGTACAGCACAGAAGGCACACTGCAAGTCACTGCAGATTACAGGCTAATGATCTGACACCTTGTGTGTTGTCAAGCATATTGCCACTCTGCCTGCCCTTATGCAGAGGAGGCTGACGTGACCCTATATGCATCTTGCGAGTACACTGACTGTCCTTTGCTATCAGGGACAGGTGGTAGAACTAAGCAGCTTCATTCCTGGTGCAGATAAATTGGATAAACTCCCCTCTGCTGCTGCTGTCTTTTACCTACAATATTAAGCTCCTTTGGACCAGAGATCCATTCTCCCCCTCCCATATTGCTGCATCCATGGCAACATTAGGAGCTTAACCATACACAATTCAGTCAAGGCCACCAGCCACTTCAAAGTACACTCCCCAGCTTGAGGATTCTTCTCTATTTTAGAGTTCCCACTGTTGCTGTCATCAATGGGACATCATGAATATGGACAACAGGGAGTATAAGGAACAAAAAGTTCGATACCCTTCCTGTGTCATTTTACTGCTAGTCTTCAGCCTGAAGGCAAACTATTATTTCATCAAGGAGGAATAGCACAAGAAGCAGCAGACAGTGTTCCCTTACTCATACTCCTTTTGGCAGGAAGTTCAAAGGACTAGGAAAAGGTGGGGTCATGAGAGAAAGTCTGGTGGAACAGATAAGAGTAGGAAGTCAAAATCTTGAGTAATTTCATACAAATAGTCCAGGCCTGCTCCTAAACATGCAAATCGATGTAAGGAGTATCTCATTCACTAACAAAACATTAACATTTTAGCCATTAGTTGCGATCATACTAGCCTGCACAGCTCCCAGCCAACTTCAGTGAGGAATTATGCTTATAGAACTTTCTTCTCAGATGAAATGGGATGCTCTCAAGTCTAGGCAACTGTCCCAAGCCCAAATCTTTACAACCCATTTACAACATGAGTCATCTTGTGTTTGTATGATGTTCTGGAACACTATCAGTGCAAGATGGTGAAAAGTACAGCATTATGTACACCACAGAAGGGCCCAAGTTCTTCAGGTCCTGCAAACAAAGACAGACAGGCATCAGCAAACTTAGAAACATTCACAGGAATTAGTACTTTCTTAGTATATTAGCTTATGCACTAATAGCCTTGAAGTAGAACTCCCATTGCCCTCAAAAATATGTACAGAAAACATGGTACCAAGGGTGCCAGCAACTTAGACCTTCATAACAGCTAGACACATCAAGTGTAAAGGTCTCTAACAATCATTTTCAATATGTTGCAGTAAATGTACAATACAGGTTTCCATTTCTCAGTCACTTTTTGCAAACCTTTCAAACATAGTTCACAGATCTCCACTACTGTGATTTTTCAGGCCAAGATCTCCCCAAGGCATCATCCTAAACATCTGTCTAACCCAATGTGGCAAAAGGAGAAAAGGGGTGGGAAAAAAAATTCCCTCTTAGGTACCATCAGAGAATTGGATTCCATCTTTCTTTCAGCATCTAATTATTACTCCAGATCTGAAGTAAGACTGTAAGAACTAAATATTTTTTCACAGGAAAATTCATATGCTCCAAATAAGCCATGAAACCTGAAAGGTAAATCAAAAAACAAGGAGAAAAAGAAGAAACAAAACAACTTTTCTTTTTCAGAGGATGCACAGATTAAATGCCATACGTACAGTTCAGTAAAGTCTTCCTTCAGACCTCCTCCAGAAATTAGCATGTGTGACAGTGCAGTCTTCACATGACTACTCTTATCTCTTATCTTGTGCTGCCACAATTATTTCCATGAATGTGTCAAATTCCACAGTGAAATAACTATGACTCCATACCTTCTCTATTTTTAGAAGCCCAAGCCTCAGAGACATTTTTCTGTTGATTTGAGAGTTTTCTGTTCAGTTCATTGGTCACAAGGACCATTTACAAAACTCAGTTAGCTGAAGTTGATTTCAAGTCCACAAAGCACTATCATGTTCTGAGGTGAGATTTCCCATTGACTTTGAATAGAGATAAGATGTTCTGGGAAAACAGGCAAGGAGAAAAGTAACTTGTCTAGACAGACTTGTCATTGAGTACAAACCTAACCAGATTCCTGAGTGAACCTTTGAGAATGTGTCTGACTTACACTGTTGAGCCAACCACTCATTCCCAATAAAATTAGACTGATTGTTAAAATCAAAATCTTGATTATAAACCCTGTGAAAGCATTTAAAGCCTGGTGCAGCTACAGCAGCCAGAAAGCTGATAAGAAGTGACCTTGAGCAGAATTTTCACATTCTTTAATTCTGCATATGCTAATGCTAGGCCACAGATATGAAACAACCATTTCATACTGGCTGTGACAGGAGGTTACAGTTACACTAGTGAACTACAAAGCTCACAGCTCAGGGCATGTGGTGGCTGATGGTGTTGAACTGTTAATGTGCTCTGGGACTATCTTCTTGGGAACAAGTTCAGTCTGTGGAACATCCCAGGTTGGAAGCAGTCACCCTATTCTGTATGAAAGCTGTCCTTGCCATACTAGATGATATCAGAGGGGACTCCAGGCTCCTCTTCTATTTTGACTATAAAAAAAATTAAAACATCATCTTAGTATTCCTTACAAGATATACAAAAGAGATTTATTGGTGGAGGTGAGTTCTCTTTTTTCGTAATTTCCTCTGTAAGTGTTGGTAATATTTGAAGGTACAACCAAATCCTCAGACAAGATCTAAAGAATAGTTAAAGCACTAAACCCCAAATACTACCACTACATCTTTGTTCTATGATTCTATGATACTAATTCACAAATATTTCCTATGGATAGCCTGTAACTGAAGGTACTGAGCATTATTATTGTAATTATTTTTAGGGTATTGCTAATGGGATAGTAGAGCCTTTCATAGCCTGCGCACGATCCACACTTGATATAGAAGTGGCTCAAAGTCACTAAAGTCTGTACCCAGAAGGAAGGCACAGTGGGATTAAAAAATGTCTGAGAGGGGATCACTCACAAAGCTCAAAATCCTCTTGCCTTTTCTCTCCATCGCATTCCATGAGGAGCTATGCCAGAATAGAGAGACTGGAACCACAGCCTTGATCATAAATAACCTTTGAGACTCTTGCCATAAATAACTTCCAAGATTCTTGCCATTCATTTTCTCATTTACACCTTGCAACTGAAAGATCATACAGTATAGTACTTCCTTCCTCAAGCTCAAGGCCATGCCAAATAATCACAGAGTGGAAAATGTCACCCAGGAACGTACGAGCCTGAAGTACTCTCTTCTCTGCTAGCCCCTTTTGTTACTTTCCACTGGAAAACATCACAGCTGGGATAGCAGCTACTGATAGCAGCCCACATATATTCTTGGTGACTTTTGTCTGCTAAACCAGAAAGATGATTTGACCATCAGAAAAAAATAATGAAGCTAGAATAAAATCAGCACACATCTCCTAAGCCTATTTCTCAGCCTTTCCTGAAGAGCTCCCTCCTTCCTCTGCACAACTGCCCCTAAAAGCAGAAGGAAGTTTCCTGAAGAGGCCAGCCCCAAACTAATCTCATGGCCTCATTACTTTTTACATTCCACAGTTTAGCAGGCTCTACACATACTGTTTTTCTGCAAAGCACCCCCAGACCCTATCAGTTCCTCAAAGGAAGAAGAACCCTCCCACATCCCTCCATGCTCCCCCCTCATCTGTATCCAGAGTAGCCATTCACTCAGTCACAAACCAGTCTACTACAAGCTGGGCTGAAAAGTCCAAGTTCCCTCAGGAAAAGCAAAAAATAGCCTGTGGGCTCAGTTTGTGGAGGCTGTAAGTACAGTGTAGTTCTTCATCCCAGAACACACATGCTGGGAGCTTCTTTTAGAAGACAAGACTAGTATCTTACTGCAGGATCCATGCCCAATTATTAGTCTTGTAAATTTTTCAGGTTACATAGTATTTTATGCCTTTAGTTTATTGATACGTCCTTTGACTATTAAAATTAATCTTTCATTACACTAATTAATTATTATAGTGATTTGGCAATTATCTTCTGTAAGGTTTGGCTGAGATCAGTTTCAACCTCTGTCAGTGCCTTTAAAATGTACTCCAGATCTTTGCAGACTGCCAGATGAAAGATATGACTTTATTAGACCAAAACTGGGCTGCTGACAGCTCTCCCAGAATATGTATCGACAGCCTTACTGTCTTAAAAGGTACAGACTATATGGCACAGCCTATAAAAAACTTAAGTTGCAGGAGCAAAGAAAGATATGCAGAGGTTTTCAATGTACCATTATGCCGTTTTCATATTCTCATAGAAGCTGGAATTAAGGCAGAAATTTCATCATAGAATCTGGTTTATGGATGGCCTGGAGAATTCATGGAGGCATTTGTTCCACAGACGTCACAAGTCCTTTCTTTGCTGGAGAAAGCTAATGTCATGCACTGCGGAATAGGGTTTACTAATCACTAGCACTGCTTTGAATGGCTCAATGGATCAAAACTGACTTTACACTGTGGTGCCGAGTGCATTTGCCATTCTCCTGCATTGATCATTAGGATGCTTTGCTTATGAAGACCGTATTGGCAGTAATTTCTTTGATGTGGGAAAGAGCTGAGGCTTTTACGGAGCTGCTTGGCTATAGATAAAGAATACCACATCTTTGAGAGGGCCACGGCAAGACAGTTAGAATCTGCTTCTGCCCTCCTATTTACAGGACTATGCTCATATTGTTTTGGAAAGGTGGAGATTTTGTTTCTGTACTTTGGAAAAGCTCATCCAAATGCAGCCATAACAGGTCTTCAGTGGGAGCTGACTTTAAGCTTCATCCTTTTGTCCCCTATCACCAGCCATTTCTTTTCTGCTCCCTTCACCCTGTCTTAAGGTGAGATAAAGCTGCACCGTTGTGACAGTCAGTAGTCACTCTGAGTGTAACCTGCAGTCATTTTGAAATCAGTGTGAGCACTTCCACTGACTGAAATTGGAAGAGGATTAGACCTCTATGTAGTCAGCTCCATTGAACCACAGCAAACAGGGTCTGCTCTTGTTCACCAGCTCTGAAAAACATGTGTAATAATTTGGCTGTCTGTGGTTGCCTAATTCTCTTGCAAATGGCATGCCCTGAGGGGAATACTGCATTTCCCAATTGTGCTTACCTTTCCACAATGTGATCATAAAAAGGTCTCTTGCTCTAGTTCTTGGAAGAATAGTCAGTGATTTTAGCGGACTTTGGACCAAGGCCTCAGCCTGAGTTTTGTTCCTGGCAGTATCTGCGCTGCCTATAAGCATTGACAGTGGATTCGTTATGGAATGAGTACTTCACAGCCTTTGCAACCTTGCAGTCCTTAGACCTTCTAGGCAAATGTTCAGCACACTTGGAGGGCATTTATCTCCTTCCATGGCTGATCAACAAAGAGGGCATGGCCAGTGAATCAAGTTCATTGTTCTATGCCCATATGAGGTGGCTAAACATGGAATGTATAGCTCCATTTACAGCTGATGACCAAGTTCCCTAGTCTTCAGCCAAACGATTTGCTGTGTCTATATAGTGTGTGGCTCCTGTCCCTGTGCCATCCTCTTCCTCAGTGTCCAGCAGCAGCATCCATCCCCAGTTTGCACAACAACACACATATAAAGTCCATGAATGAAAATGCATGTAGCTACAGTGAATCAAAGGATTGGCCATGGATGCAAGAAGAGCACACAAAAGAAATCTATGGTGAGGGTGACCTCAGAATGAGCTATCTGAGTTTCTGGATACAGTTTTCAATTGTGACGGAGGGGGGCGGAGGATGCTGCTGGCAGCCTAACTCCTGTCTGTAGCTTTGTGCTCTGAAAGAGAAAATAAAATCTCTGGGAGACAGAAGACCCTTGGAGAGACTTAGCGTTATACAGAGATGTAGGAATAATATCTGAAGGAATTTCCTGCCTTCAGGAAATCTCATTCTTTGACTTTCCTTTTTCAGTTTGGCAACAAAGATATTCATGTGTGAACAACACTATTTGGTACCTCCAAAAGCCATTATGGGTTAACAATGATGCTTTGTCTCTACAAAGTTGATAATGGGGTTGCTGGTTATGCTCATGGTAAGCTGAAGTTCTCACTGTACTCTAAGTAATTTGAGTAGCTTTGCTTTTTCAGAGGAACTCCCGCTGCCCTCCTTCATTTTGGAGGCAGTAGCAGCACATCTGGCATTTGGTAAAATAAAAACAACAACAAACCCCCCACAATATTAATATTTTAAACCTGTCTCATGCACATGAATAGAGAAAGTTTATCATCACTTCTAATTGCACAGGCCTGTGTAATGGGTTTATACAACATGTAGGCTTTTCTACTGAGCTCACCACTATAGCCTTTGAGAGCCTTTGAAACATTAAATAATTTAGCCTCAAAATACCCCCTAGTGGTGTGGTACAGTGACATTTTTCTCCATTTTACAGATGGAGAACCAACATAAATCTTCCAGTGCTCTCCCTAAGGTCACTCAAAGAGCTTGTGGCAAAGCTTCACAATTTTTTGCCACTACTACTTCTTTTTTTTTTTTAATTTGCTAAAATAAAGACTCAAGGCCAAAGCAAAATTCACAAGCACTGCAACTGGGTTTTGGAGTCATTACAACCTGCAGGCAGATTTTACCTGATTACCTAGAGCTACAAAAGATCTATACAAAAGAAAACTTAGGCTGGTGTAGTGGTGTACATGGCAGAAATGCAACTAGGATTTAGTGCTTTAAAAGTGATGACCCAAATGATGAATCGATAGCCCACTTTAAAAGAGGAAAATAACATCGCAAGCAACAGTAAAATGGTTTTCAAACATAAAGTCTAGAAGGAACAGAATACTTTACCTTTTCATCCTTACCCAGTAAATAGTTTTGACTAACCCACCTTTTTTTAGTATTCTACCCTCTACTTAGGACAAAACCCTTGCAATAAATAAGCAGTAACACTGGATAACGGAGGAGTTCTAATGAGATATTTTCATTAAAAAGTTTCTAATACACTAAAATGTTTCACTTTGGCATTTCCTAAACAAACATTAACCTTTCAAACTCTTTTAAGAACTGATCAACCCTGTAGAGAAAACAAGAAGATATGTGTGTATATTTTAAAGTGGAATTAAACAACTCAAAACAAAACATGGCATTGACATTCAAAGGAAACACTCACCACCTAAATTTAATTTCTCAAGCTACAGAGAAGTAAACAGTTTATTTTCCAATCCATACCAAAACTTCTGTTTTGATCCAACCAGACCTTTTTTTTTCTGGTTTGGTCACCAAACCAGAAAAACTTTTTCTTTTCACTCAGTTGACTACTTTAAAATTTAACCCTTAAAATATTGTCCAGCCATGTCCACACATTTCAAAGGAAGTCTCCTTCTTCAAAGCATTTTAAGCTAAAGGCTTATATTCATTTTGCTGTCCTAAAATTATATTGACAGTTCAGATCTGGATCTGAAATCTGCAGATTGCAGCACCTTAAAGGCAATGGAGTCACATATTCAAGTACTGATGAAGCCGGATTGCTGCAGCTTGTGAGATGTGGCAGTGTGCCAGTCTAATACAGGCATCTGAATCCTACCCTTTTCTCTTACAAAAGCCACCAAGATTTACAGAACGGCTGCAATCACATTAAGTCAGGGTCCTATACCAGAAGTGGTAGGAGAAGAAGCATACAGCTAAAAAGAAATGGAGTAGGATTACAATGGACAGAATACAGACTAAATATCAGAAAATAAAGAAGAGGATTCAACTTAGTAATAACCAATCCCATTCTCTGGAATGTGCAGCCTTGACAAAGCATTTGTAAGCAACCTGTAGATCTCTACCAAACCTCTTGGCAGCATGTTTCTAGCCTTCATGGTTTCACCCACAGAGACCCATTGGAACAATTTTCAGTCCACTCCTGCCAAACATCTGGTGGAAGTGTATGAACCTGGGTGCCTCAGTTTTAGTCCTAGTGAAGTCTACTTTAATTTCATTGCTTACAATGAACTCATTAGATTGGGGTGGCTCACCTCCTGGACATGATGAGTTCTGTGGATGAAGAACAGATTGTGCAAACTGACCCAAGGAATATGGAGATTATGCTGGCAGGCAAAAGAAAGCACTCTGAATAGTTTATATTTGCTCTGTGGCAGCCTTTACATATTGTGAACAGCCACAAATGGTCTGTTCAGGCAGTGCTCTAGGAAAGGCCCCAGAGCCCTCTGTCACGGGCAGAGCATGCCAAGGTAGATCTCTCTGCCATCCTCATTTGGCTAGAAGACTACACTCCATCCTGGCACATCATGCCCTGGCGTTGGGTAGCCAAGATTCTGTTCTCTTCTGTTTGGATTACAGGACTGCCATGACCCTTTGAAGAGACCAGCTGATAGACATCCCTGAAGCAATATGAACAACTCTGAGCACATCTTGTCTGTCCTCTTGCTGCCTATGCTGGCTCCTCACAGAACTCACAGCAAAATGCAGTCTCGATCTCTATCCTCATAGCCTGGGCCCCAGATAGTAACACTACAGGAAGATCTTGATTGCAGATGCTTTTATTTCCCATAGTGTGAGTCTGTTATTAAGGGACTTCTTCCTTGGTCAAGTTGATAGAGTTTTCCTGATGTCAAGTGTTGACATGATGTCAACTATTGGTATTATGATTTCTAGAGGTGGTTCTTCCACAGATTATCCCAAGCCTTACAATTTTTCATTTCTGGTACCAGGTTTATTTCTTTAATAGTGTTAATCTTTAGCATAAACGTGAATTTGTTGCCTGCATATATTTTAAAAAAAAAGCAGGAGAAAAAAGTAGAGTGAAGAATGTATTTCTTTTAAAGAATCTTAAATTTCTAAAATCAGATTAAATACTATCAAATGCACTATTCTGTTCACAGTAACGAGTCATAGTTCCAGTGCATCTTCTTCTGCAAAGTGCCTAAATCCTGCAACGGGGACAGAAGTAGAAAACCAGCAGATGCATGCATATAAAGCTAGTGTTTGTTTTAGTGCTCAGATGCACCTCTCTTTCAACACTTTCTCTTCTACACTGACAGTTCGCTGGTGCTAGGAAAACACATCAGCTCAGTCCACTTGGACAGAGGCTTAAAGACTTGATTTTTACTTGGCATTTGTTGTACATCAGAGAACACACAGTTAGTTATCATGATTCAGTTAATAAGCACAATTTGTTAATTGAATACGTTATTATTCCTAGGGAAGTTCACAGATAACTGCATCTCTGCAAACAGCCCCATAACACGCAGGGTTTACTCAGGCCCAAATCCACTTCTAGTGTAACATACAGACAGTGCTTTCCCACCACTTTTTCAGTTGTATGCCTTGCCCCTTTCTTAAAATTTAAAGAAGTTCTGATTGTGAGGGGGATGAGACACACTTTTGCTTGAAGGAAATTGTATTTCTAATCAGTTGCAAAATATCCCTTTGACCCAGCCTTCTCTCTCTGGTCCTGGCTTTTCTGGCCACAGAGGGTTTTGTATTGTGTCAATGCAGTACCAGTTTTCCAAGCATATTATATTGCTTCCTAGAGCACAAACATGTTGTGTTTGAGGCATGGAGCTACAGTACATGCAACGTAGTCCAATTTGCTGACCTTCCAGGCTTAGGATTTGGGGAATTGTTGGGAAAAAATACCCATATCTGATTCCTTCCAATGACAGCTCATTCTCTCTTTCTGCTCCTATATTATGAAATGTCTTTCTGAAGAGCTAAAAGAGATATATTCTGTAGACAGGAATAGGTGTTCACAGCAATGCTGGGCATTGAGAAACTCAGAGAGATGGATCTTTGCATGGCAGGAAGGGAAGATATCCTGACAGAGTGGCCTCGAATAAAAATGACAAGTGAGGTCCCCTTCCAGCAAAGAGAAAACTGATGTCCCCAGAACAGGAGTGTAACAGTTAATCAGGTCCTTAAAGTATGGATAATGCTACAGTAAAAAATAGCCACTGATAGATACCTGATTTCTTTCTTACAAACTCCATCTTTCTACATAGGTACGTGCCAAGAACGCTGGTGTGTTTTCTTGTTTTAGCTTTTTTCAGTTGTTCCTCTGCCCCTCAAAGGTATTTCAATGCCTTTCAGTATTTCACATCATGAGAGACATACATGTATGTTTGCACAAACTGAAAATGGATGAAATATTACAAGCTTCATTAGAACAGCTACAAATAAAGTTGACAACTGAATATGCTGAAAAGAACATTTTGACTAGGAGTTGTCATTCAAAATAGCATACAAAAAAAATTCCAACTATCCATTCTGAAGAACAAAGACATTGTAGAAATGTCAAAGCTTTTTCCAGATATCCTTAGCTCTTTGATGGACTAAGGAAGGCAAGATGTGTAGAGAAAGGTATCATCTTTTATTAGGCAAATAGGGGGAAAGAGACATAAAAGTTCTTTTTTCAGGTTGGAAGACAAAAATCTGAAGTTATATTGTCTCTCTTAGATCTAAAATCAGTCTGATAAAAAACCTGTTACAGTCTGCCTAATAACATTTTGCCTCACTAACATCCTCAGGCCATCACAGCTGCAACAACATTCTGACTACATATAACGTAACAAAGTCTTTTGTTTTATTCAGAGGGCTGGTAGGACCCATTACAGGTCATCTAGTCCATTTTCCTGACTTCAGATTAGAATCAAATGCACCTATGTCATTCCTGAAACTTCTGATGTGTTCTTAAAGACCTCTGACAACAGACACTGGACCTCCTGAAGCAATCTTTGTCCCAACTGGACCTTTCTCACTGAAATTTAAACCCGTTACTTCTTTGTCCTATCCACCATGGCCATGGGGACTCAATTCCTCTCTTTGTCTTTTCCACAACCTCTTATGTTCTTAAAGATTGTTGTCATTCTCTCAGTTTTCCCTTTTTTAAGTTAAACAAAAACAGTTCTACAACTATTGCACTGATCTTTTTCCTCTAGACTATTTCTGAATGGCTTTTGATGTATTTTTATTTATTTCTGTTGCTGTTCTACAGATTGCTTGATCTGATTTTTTTCTTGATAACCCAGAATACTATTTAATCACTGGTACAGAATATGGAGCATGAGCCCAAAGCACAGTGAGTATAGAGACCAATTTCACTCTGGAATGAATGCCCTTTCCTGCCTCAAATTAATACCCTTAGAACACAACAGCATGTTGGAACACAAACTCAAGGTGAATATACATGCTTTTCTGTTTAGGAAATTTCTCTTGATCCCAGAAGAAGGTAGTTACAGCAGACTAAGTCAGGGTTCCATTAAGGGAAACAGTTCTGAGGCATCCAGCAGAAAATAAATATTTTGTAGTAATAAGAATTTCAATTTTCATATGGACATGTTGCAGGCTTTTAGCATTATGCAGGATGCAGGAGGTTATTATTAGCATCAACCCTGGTTATCAGATGGGAAAAGCACAGTACAAAGAAATAATGAGATGAAGCCCAAAGTCACATAATGAGAAATAAACATAAGACAGACTAGAAAAGATTTCCTGACTTTCCTTTTTTTCTTTTCTTCCCCCACTGCAGACTCCTGCACTGAATTTTTCTCTGACCTTAAGGGAAGATGATTAAGCCCAGATTCAGGCTGGAATCCACTGATGGAGTGGGGCACAGAAGTCAGATGAGCAAAGAAAGTGAATTTTCTTCATGTACCGTGAATGGAGTAATGTAATCTATTCTGCAGGAGTTGTATCAGAGAAATGCAATGGCATTCATCTTCCACCCAGTGCCCAAGTAATGCCTGTACCTCTTTGCTTTCAAAAGAAAGGCAAAAGGATAAGCTCAGATTAACTTTCACAGGGTTTTGTTGCAAAACAAGGGTGTAAAAAATGATTTTAAGTGACCTAGATGATGTCTTTTCATATCAGTGTTTAGCAATATCTGCCTCTGCAGTTGATGTAGCTGTTAGTACTGTAAGGATCCCTTAGGACAAACTCCTGTTGTAACACATTTTCTCTGCACCAGAGCCTACATAAATGTTAAATGAAGCCACTTTAAACAAATATAGGTAACAGAGGGAGAATAAGCCTGTTAGCAGAATCAGCATTGCAGTCACTAAGTCATAATATTTTATTTATTTATTATCTCATAATACCTATAACAAAAGTAACTAGATGCTATAAAATAATACTTACAGACATAGAAGTTGAAATGACTCACCACATCCAGCCCTTCATTAAAGCTCCTCTGACTCACAGTATCCAATGAAAGAAAGAAAAGGAAGTATAACCCCTTTCCAACCTCAAATAACATTTAGTCAAACGCTTGGCTTAGCACAACAGCTGTTGCACATGATGATTTAAAAGAAACAGCCTTCGAATGAGCCTTAGACCATCACACAGTACCCAGGATGTGGACCTTCAAACTGTAAGGGAGACAGAGGAAACAAACATGGTTTTTTTACCAAGTGTAGCCTATTGTCAGCTGCTGGACTGAGCCAGACAACAGGAAGCAAGATGGAGAGGGAAAAGAGAAGAGGAAGAATGTTCTCAGCATACTGAACAGCAAATAGAGCAAGATAAAGGGATCTCAAGCACTGCATCTCCTGCCATGCGAAAAAAAACCAAACCAAAACAAAAAATATTTCAAGAGTAGTGAGCAGGGGTATCTGCATGTTGAATGTTTAGGTAAGTTAGGTTCTTGTGAGAAAACAAATAGAAATACAGACAGAATAGTTGTCCATGTCGTAACTAGGAGCAGCAAGGGAACCTAAAGAAGACCTTCTTGGCTAAAATCGGGCTAAACAGGGGAAAAAAAGTGGCATTGAAGGACTCTTAGCAGAAAAACAGCAAACACAACTCTCCATTACCCTCAGCAAGTCACCTAATTTCCCATCTTTCAGCACTTGTGGTACACCCCTCCCAAACTCAGCCTCAGCAATTGCTTTATCATTCAGAGCTTGAATAGAAAGCAAGGGACAGTGCAAGGATGAAACAGTGTGGGCAATGAAAAGAAAATCAACACCTTCTCCAACCCCTTCACCAGCTTCATTGCTCTTCTCTGGACTCGTTCCAGAGACTCAACATCCTTCTTGAGGTGAGGGGCCCAGAAATGAACACAGGATTCAAGGAGTGATCTCACCAGTGCCAAGTACAGAGGGAGAATAACCTCCCTGGACCTGCTGGTCATACCATTTCTGATGCTAGCCAAGGTGCCATTGGCCTTCTTCAAAAGTCATGTTTTTCACTTTGTATTTGCTAACCCGAACTGCTTGGTCTTCAGTCTTGCTTGGAGCATAAGTCTCTAGTTTACATTAGATCATTGGTAAGTTATTGACCTTTTCCAGCGCAGACCTAATCCTATAGTGTAATACAGTGCCTGATGGTGCCAAGTGTGCTCAGACGGTCATCTGCAACTACTTTAAATATGGAAGTATTGTCTATTCAAGACTCTCTGCCACAGAGTCTTTGGTAGACTTTCCATAGGAAAGGTGGTCTTCTGCTTAATTTAGAACGTGAAGATGTATAAATAATATTCTTGCTTTTGCCTCTGACTTTCTATGAGATATCAAACACATCACTTAATCACCCTCTCTCTGCTTCATTTTCTTCATCAATACAATAAAATGAACAAAAATTCAGTCTCCCAGGCAGCAGACTCTAGACTAGCCAATGTCAGTTGTAAATGTGCTTTGAAATTGCAGATCGGAAGGTTCTAAGAAGGGAAGAAAGATGTCTTCTACCCCCGTCCTTTGGAGTCCTCTCACACTTTCACTCTCTACAGCCATTCATTTCTTGCTTAGCACTGCTTGCTAAGCAATGCACCAAAACAGCTCCCGATAAAGAAATATGTTGAGCACAATGGTCCTCATTCTGGCTGGAAGGTGGCTATGAACAGACTGATCACTCCTGTTTGGCATCTTCTTTCTCTTGGCTTAATACCAGACCTTATTGCATTTTTACCTGCTTAGCATGCTGGGAAGGCAGCTCATCATTCTCGTAACTTTCTTTGTTCCTTTCTTTTTTCAACAATGGGAAAGAGTTCTTACCTGGCCTCTTTGGGGGAAATTTCATGCACAGTTGGTGGTGCCCAGAAGGGAGAAGCAGATGCTGTTGAGATATTCATGGTGTCCAAAATAGAAAGCAATTTATATGGACAATTAAGAAGAGCCACATGGGACTTTGGTGGTTGGAAGCTACAAGTCTATAAGCTGGTAATTTCTAGGACTTAAGAAAAAAAAATTGAATTCACCTGAGGCTATGCAAGAGAAGAAAAGTTATACAGAGAGAACAATTCCCAAGTTCATTCATCAGGGCATTAAGCTCCTGATTTGCAGTGCAAATACAGTGTACTGCATCAAGTCATCAACAGGATTTAGAGGACAGACAAAATGGTCATCGCAGAATAGGTACAAAATAGTCACATTGCAAAGGCAAAGCAATCCAGGAACTTTCAAAAATATTAAATGAGGAACTCCAAAAAGCTGTCTGTCCTGACCGTCATGTGCCAGTTATGCCTACCCTCTGCTGATTCTCTGTGCTCTAACTCCTCCAGAGTGTTTTCTCATTCGTAATGTTACACGGGAAAAAGACGTAAAGAAGGGACAGAAATATGGTGGAATGTGTTATGTGTCTGGCATTTCTTTCCTCGTCATTGTTTTTGCTCTTTTGGCATCGGTCAGCCAGAGAACATCATAGTTTTCTGTTGACCTGACATTTTTCCTGCTCCTTCATCAAATGGGTGAGTTTCAATTTTAGACACAAAGGAGTTAAATCAATTTGCTTCAGAACAGCCATAAGAAATCACTCAACTCTTTAAAAATTCTCTGGAGGGTGGTTGCTGTAGCCTGAGGGATGTGCAAGCTGAAGGCTCAGCACCCATATTGACATTCAAACCATAAACATTTCAGAAAAAGGACAGAAATTATGTGATTTCATCCCTTCTCTGCTTGACTTCAGAGCTGAACGCACTGTCTGCACTTGCCTTTTCCCTAGCCATTGCTTTGGGCTGTCTTGTTAGGTTTGGAGTCCCTCTGAGAATATGCTGCCTCTCAGCAATACAAAGAGCTAGAGGATATTTCTCACTCAGCTCTCCATAGCCAGAGTTGGCACAGGATGTGCAAGAACGCTGAGAAACCATGGATTGACTCGTTCATTGCTTATTTGCACATATGAAGCTGAGCCAGCTCAAAAATCCCCTTATGAACCATCATTCTGCAGGATGGTGTGAGATTCTCCTCCATTTCTTCGGCTGCGGAATTGAATTGTTTCAACTGAGCAACTCCAAGGCTTCTGCTGCATGCAATGTGGGATCTCACAGGGAGTTTTCCTCTGGTTGTTTGATTTAAGTCAGATAAAAATTCTGGAAACAGCTTTCCTGAAGCAGCCAGTTTCTCACAAGACTGCAATTATTTGAAAAGAAAGAAGGGATGGAGTGGTGAGACTAGCCGTAAGATCCAACTTACTTCTCTTTTTTTTCCTTTTCCCTTCTGTCTGAATAGCATGTGTCCAACTCATTCTTTCCTCAATACCATTTCTGACACCATATCTACAGACCTATGGCTGAAGGAGATGTCTGTGTTTTGTGACATCTTTAGTTTCTTGCTATATGATGTGCTTTGTCATTCTGAATAAAAGTGTAACAACTCATAGATAATGCTGTATCTGGGGAACTTACATGAGATGTAATCACATATATAGGGCTTGAGCCCTTGGCCTGAGGTTGCCACTCTTTCACAAAATGAGTACTTAGTTGATAGGTATTCTACATAAGAGTTCTTTCCTTTCCTGAAAAAAAATTCTAAGCAGGAGTTTTGATGAATCTTCTTCATTACAAGAAAAATATTTGGTGTCTATAACCTCAGAAATTCCCATGGAATACTATATAAAGGTTTTTGTGGAATAATTCAGAGCTGGTTCTGCAGATAAGATCTTCCCTAAAATAAAAGACTAGAGTGGAAAAACAGAGTTCATGGGCATCATCAGAAGCCTAGCATATCTAAGTCCACAGCTCCACCACTTTGGCATGCATGTGAGCTAAATTGATATGATACAAACCTGCTGCTACTCAGTAAAACTTCTTGGCATAAGAACCTCAAGCAGGAGATCCAGAGTCCTCTCTGTCTGATGCTTGCTGCTAGCCAGGACACATGCACAAAGATTAATTCTTGTTTCCCCATTTCAGAGCTGCCAAGACTCATATGAAGGTCAGCAGAATGACAGGGCAGCAGTGTGGCATGCCTCCAGTCAGTGTGCACACATTTAAAGGCTTATTCCACAGGGATGGGTGAAAAAAGGAAATGAAAGTTACAGCTTTTTTCCTTTCTACTGGGTGCCAAGAGCTATATTTTAGCTGCAACTGAGACAACTCTAGAGAAGAGGGCTGACACTCAGAAGGAGGAAAGCAGGAACAGTAGGACAAGATAAGCTTAACCTGCAGAGAATGGGCAAAGGAATCAAAAGAGGAAGGTCAACAAAGTAGGAAAAAAAAAAAAAAAGAGAGAAGAAAGAATAAAATCAGGGGGAAATAACCCAAATAATTCAAAGTTAGTGGCAAAAATAAAGAGATAAAATATTCACTTAGGAGACACAGAACAGAAGGCAACCATATAGGTCATCCGTTCCAGCCTCAAAATACTACAGACAACAATCAAATAGACATTAAGCTCAGAAACATTCATAACCTCTGCTTCAATCCCCATTCCAATTTTAAGTCAGAAAACATTGCAGACATCCAACACTTGATCCAAAACAGCAAATACTGCAGTAACTGTAATATGTTCAACCAAGAAAGTGGGATGGATAAACGCTCTTGAGAATACCTTAGATTCATGTGATTTAGTGCAGGTAACTAAACTCAGATACTTCTTGAGAGTGGATCATGCACCACATGGCTATTGAGGAAGACTAGATGAGAAGTCACTGTAAACAACCCTTGCACTTCAGTCCAGAAGAAAATTCTAATCAATGCTTTTAATTCAAGATACGTCAGGCAGGCACCACCACTAGGGGCACCAGCATAACGCACCTACCGTCCTGATTTTCGCCTGGGCCAATTTATAGTAATGTAATGCTTCAAAGGAAGATCAATTTGCCCTCTCCCCACTCCTCATTCTCCCCACCCTTACATACACATCCAAGAGAATAAAGGACTTTCTTCTTTACCCCAACAGTGGTCAGTGGGAGCTCTGAAGCATGAAATTAATTAATTAAAATACAAATGCAGTGTAATTTCTTCTATGAACTCAGCAAGCTCTACTTTTTAATTATGTAAGTTCCTTGCCCTTGTTATCCCATATGGAAGGCCAGAATTTCATCCCTTTGAAGTTTAGAAACCTTCTCCTGATTTCCAAGCTAATTTATACTCATCTGATCTTTCAGCACTGCTTTTTTTTCAGCTGAAACAATTCTCTATGATGGTATTTACCAAGATATTTACTGTACTCCTTCTCATGTTTCTTTTGGTAGTCTAACTGAGCCTCCCACACAGATTTTTTAAAAGGCTGCCACATCCCTTAATCATTCTCACAAGTCTTTGCTATATATCACTTTCTCTTTTTCGATCAGAACTGGCCTGAACTGGCCACTGAGGCATCCTGTGTCCCTCGTTATCAGTGCACAACTAAAATACTTCCCTTTCTGAAAATACCCTTGCCTGATACGTCCCAGAATTGCATTAATCCCTTTCAAGGCAATGTCATATTTCAGCAAAAAAAGGCAAAGAAAATGTGAAGCAGAAAATGGAGATGTTGAACAGAAAAATGAAAGCATCATAAGGAAAAACAGACATTTCTGAAGGGAGAGAAAAAACCACAACTGCCTGCAAACATAAAAAAATAATCAGCTTTGTAGAAAAGGTAATTCAAAGAAATAATGGAAAGTCAGAAAGCTCAGGCAAGGCACATCTGTACAAAATCACAGTGCTCTAACTTTGCTCTACCTCTCAGCTTCATGCTAAGTTTCTGACACTGTGTGCTAATGTCAGCATTTTGGCAAAAGCAGTGTTGACAGCAGCACGTGGGTCAGGAGGAAGACTCTTAGTTGCAAAGAAGGCAGGGCGAGTGGCACTGTCTCATGAGTCCTGAACAGGCCCTTTGCAGCAGAGCTTGTAGATTATCTCTCCAGGGTGCAGTGCTTTTTGCCTCATAATTTAAGAATTAGCACTTCCTATATGCTTTTGTGTTCTTGTGTGTGTTTTATGTCAGTGGGGTAAGGGGGAGTATGTGACATACTAAACCTATGGTATTTTTCTAGATCCCTAGAATTTTAAGGCTAAAATTTTTTAATAAAAATATTTCACTCCATAGACATGTAAATACTGTCCCTTAATATGTGAAATAATATAATGGAAGATCTCAAAGTGCTTTAGGGATATTAATGAGAAGTTGCAATAATCATAGAATTGTAGAATTGTAGAATGGTTTTGATTGGAAACAACCTTTGAGAACATTGAGTCTAACCATCATAGAATCATAGAATCGTAGAATCATAGAATCTTAGAATCATAGAATAATTTGTGTTGGCTGGGACCTTTAAAGGTCATCTAGTCCAACCCTTCTACAGTGAGTAGGGATATCTTCAAATAGGTCAGATTGCCCAGAGACCTATTCAACCTGACCTTGATTGTTTTCAGGGACGGGGCATCTACCACCTCTCTGGACAAACTGTTCCAGTGGTTCACCACCCTCATTATCCCCAGGCAGTGTATGTTAATGCATCTTCTGTGTGCTTCACTTACTCCAAAGTATGTCCTGCACTGTTATCACACACTTTCCATAGTGAAATATGATTATGCCTTTTTCAGTTATTATTTTGAAGAAAGACTTCAGCATTGAATCCTTTTGCAAAACTTTAGAACACAAAATGGAGGAAGAGAAAGCTCTACATTTGCTGTTACAGAGTAAAGTTGATGGCTTTGCCTTGTCAAAAGATAAAGAAACTAATAAAACTCAACAAATTGTCTCCTGGGTGGTTTGTATAGCAGCATCTTTGTTTCTGCCAATGTAAAAGGAAACTCAAGTTGCAGCAGACATGCGATATGTCAATTAATTTCCATTGTATTGGCAAGAAGCAACACATACAAGGCATTTATCAAGCTATCTGAAAGTCTAAGAGCCAAGAATTCTTCTTCCAGCTCTCTTATATCTCTGCTTTCCCCCATACACATACATGCACAAATAAAAGCAAATCTGCCACTCCTGCAAGCATAACACTGTAAAATTCTGCAGGTTTATTGTGTTTATCATAAAGCATCCTTATCTGTTATCTGCTTATAGAGGTGGATTTGGTATGTTATTTCAGAGTAATAGCCAAAAGCGAGTTAAATTGCATTAACCTTTAAAGCTGGCATTAATGGGTAACCATGTCAGGAGACTATATTAACTCTACAATTTCCTTTTTCTATTCTTACAGTGTGTTTAGAGCATTTTTTGCTGTTAGTGCCTGCCTTGCATCACAGACTTAGAGGTCTGAGTACAGCATTCATGCTCTAGGAAAGCACTCAACTGGAAGAAATGTAGGACTGGCTTTCTCTCACCACCGACAGGCATCAGGAGAGAAGGCAGGATCTTATGACAAAGTCTGTGCACCTTGTCCTTCGGAACAATCAGCAGTTGATTTGGCACATGTTCCACACATGCGTTTTATACTTGCAGTAAGGTGACTTCAGGGCTAGACTGTACTCAGAACCTGAAGGTAGTATGTTAGAATTTGCTATTGGATCTGTTGTCAGTGCAGTGTGTAAGAGATCCCCACTTAGTGCTGCAGAAGATTGTCAGCTGATTATTGGGAAACGGAGACCTTAGAATTGAGGTTTTTAGATGTGGAGATGAAAATTTGTGAGCCTTATTGTGTTCTCTCTTGCCCACAGGGAAGACCTCTGCAAGGTACTCCAAGTGTACAAGGCCAATTTAACAGCATCTTTCCATTAACAGGGACAGCTGGAGATACTCCACAACAATTATGGTGGAAATGGAACTGGAATGTGGCCTACCACTTACCAGATATTCTCTTCTATGTATTAATTATATACATAAGAGTCCTGTATTTAGGAATAAATGCAACAATTTATCACTTTCAGAGAACTGTAATTGCAAACACAACATAACCATTTGTCAGCTGTTTCAGATGGTAAGGAGTATGCTGACTGAAGGCAGTAGCCTCTTTGATGACATTTTGATTAGCAAGTTTCTTTGTTATAGTTTTGTTTTGTGGACTCTCCTCTCCCTCATAACTCTTCAAACCTTCTTCACAAGCTGTTTATCCAAAGAATACCTGTGCTTGACTCATCTCTCATCAAAATCCCTCCTGAGCTTTGAAGGGAGAGCCAGCAAGATAATGCTGTGAAATAATACAAAGTCCACATACAACTGAGGTCACATTTCTGAAAATACACAGCTGACAAAAACCACAGTGATCTTCAAATTTTTCACAAATTGAGAGCCATTGGATTTGGCATTTGGCAAGCCTAGATTGTCAAAGAGACATTTCTTCTGCAAAGGAGGAGAGGTCCAGCGTCAGTTGTAATACTTCTCAGAAAAGAAGACCTGATAAGAGCAGATATCTACTCCCTAGACAGCTGCATACAGGACATGCCTCGGGTGATGCAGCAAAGATGTATGTTACTTGGCTGCCATGGAGATGAGTACAACAGAAGAGCCTAATAAAAGAGAACATGTTTTGTTTTGGAGCACTGTTGTAATAAAGGTGCATGTTAAATACAGAGCCACTAGAATTTCTTGCCAAAAGCTAGCATTAATTCTTTAAATTAACACTTCAATTATCACACACTAAAATAAATGCTTTCTTTTTTTATCTTTTCCTTGGTTCTTAAAAGAAAGCCAAAACTGATTGCTTCATGTGTCTCTTCTAGGAGCACACAGGCTGGGCTGCCCTTTAAAATTGAAATTTTCTGCCTCTTCACCCTGGTTGATCAGCAAGGCTGGACAGTGCAGGCTGGGGAGGCTTCCAGGCCTTTGGGTGACCCTAACTTTGTGCTTTCCCATGAACCAATTTTTGTCACCAGGGTTGTGCTCAGTGGCTTCTTCTAACCTGTATACCCAGAGTGGACTGTCGCAGCCCCAGTCTAGGTTACCACGTTCACCCCTTCTAACTATATGGATTTGATTGCATCATAGTGCAATTCAGTTTATGGTATTGACAAGAATGGGAGCTTGCACATCATTTAGGACTGGTATGGGATTGCAAAGTTTTGGGCAGCATCCTAGATGGTGAGACCCATGGCATCTACAGTCTGATCTGATTTTGCCTGGAGATACTAGTACAAAGCCTTAAAGGAATCTATCAAAACCCCTTCCTTTTTTGTTTCAAACAACAGAGATTCACCCTATTAGTCCCAGAGATGCCAGTTACAAACCCTAGGGTGTCAAGCAGGTACACACATACTTGCATACCAGTAAGTCCCTGCTTTAGGGGAATGACTCTGGGTCTGTGGCTTTATAGAAGATTTTGAAATAATATGTTGCATTAGGAACAACTCTCTCCCTAAGGAAAATAAAAGAATAAAATGACAACCATTGGTAGAAATGATGTTGATTTTTCTTAATGATAAATGAAATATAAATTTGAATTAAAACGATGGATGCTGCCAGTCAGAGTTGTTCTTTTTACAGCAGCCAGTGCCTCTTTATGTACCCGTCTCATGAAAGTGTCAGAGATATTTAAAAAGGAAAAAAAAAAGAAATATGCTAAAATTAAAATGGAGAAGAAAAAGTCATTTCACACATTTAATGGCATAATGAAGTCTTTTTAATGTAATTTTCTTTACTCTTCTGATTACATATTCACAAAGAAGATCTTCACTTCCATCTTTATTAGGCACTGTGTTTGTCATCATTACGGGTTAAGTATTTTCATAAACATTTGATGAATATTAACCATTTAAAATAAAAAATAACAGTTTATTTTCACTGAAACGACTGCTGCACACGGCAATATTAATACTACAGCAAGTAACATGAAATTACACACCCCTGCAAGGAAGCAGCGCAGGGGCTGGGAGAGGAGAGACTCAATCTAGCAAGCATGCAGTAGGGATTGCAAGGCTGGATCCTCACTAGGCCTATAGCCAGGGCTGACAGTGATCACAGAAGACCATCAAATCTCCCTGCCAGAAACTTGTTGTTCCTGAGTCCTTTCTACAGGTCACAAAATAACAGGCTATTTCTTTGCTCCCTTTCCAACACGACCACACTCTTCTCCTTGAATCCTGTGTTCAGTTCTGGGCCCCTCACCACAAGAAGGATGTTGAGGCTCCGGAGCAAGTCCTGAGAAGAGCGACAAAGCTGGTGAAGGGGCTGGAGAACAGGTCCTGTGAGGAGCGGCTGAGAGAGTAGGGGTTGTTTAGCCTGGAGAAGAGAAGGCTGAGAGGAGACCTCGTTACTCTCTACAAGTACCTGAAAGGAGGTTGTAGAGAGGAGGGAGCTGGCCGCTTTTCCCAAGTGACAGGGGACTGGACAAGAGGGAATGGCCTCAAGTTCCGCCAGGGGAGATTTAGGCTAGAGATTAGGAGGAAGTTTTTCACACAGAGGGTCATTGGGCATTGGAATAGGCTGCTCAGGGAGGTGGTTGATTCACCTTCCCTAGAGGTGTTTAAGGTACGGGTGGATGAGGTACTGAGGGACTTGGTTTAGCGTTTGATAGGAATGGTTGGACTAGAAGATCCGATGGGTCCCTTCCAACCTGGTTGTTCTATGATTCTATGAATCTTCTCCCTATGTTTGCAAGAGGCTAGTCCAGTCTAGATTTCAGTATAACATCCTAGTTAATTTATATGTCACCTTTAGCTGGTACAAATTTGCTAAGAAGCACATTTTAAAACATGGCTTGTTCACTAAACCAGGAGAATAGCTTCCTTTAACAAACAGTCCCAGAGCTAAATACCACAGAAAGAGGAGGAGGAATGAACACCATGAAGAAAGGCTCATCAAGAAGTGGTTGACTGGAAGTGTGTAAAAATATAACCTGGTTAACTTGTTTATAAACAGAGCAGAAAAATGCAGACATAGCATTCAGGGTCAATAAGAGCACTAGTTATAATGAAATCATAACTACATTTAATTTTATTTTTTTTATTAAGAAAGGTTTATTACTCAATGAATGAGTCATTTTGAAAAAAAAAAAGCAATCATGTGTACTAGTTAAACATTGTTTAACCTCTTTCCTGTCCTAATTCTGTTTCATTTGCACTTTTACCTATTTCTCTTCCCCCAGTCAACAAAATAAAAACATCAGTGATGACATCCTCATTTCCAGGAAGCACATGAAAGCTCATTTCTGACAGAAGGCTATTGTAACAAAAATACCTGGCCTGTTTTTTTTTGTCAGAAGGCACCCATATTCCTTCCTTACCCAGCTGAAACAGGAGGCAGCTGATACCCCGGGGGTGTACCCATCTGTAAATCAATTTTTAGACAGCAGGTGCTGGCTCACTCCATGAGTTTCCGTGCCAGTATCAGTTTGCCCCAAGAGTAAAAAGACATAAAGCACAGGTTTTTTTAAAAGAAAGAGCAATACAGAAAAAGTGAAGCATAGAGGTCCACCTGCAGATCAAACGGTGCCCTTTCCCAAAGTGAAGAGCACTATTGCCAGTGCTATCAAAAGTCTTGTAGGCAGGGGATACAGAGCCCAAAGCCCAATTCAAAAGATCCTGACTTGGCCCTGTCTGAAGAGGGTTAACAAAATTACTGGTGGACAGTTAATTAGGATTTGCGTGATGCGGATTGAGCATTAGGCTGGGGTTGGTTTAGGACTCATGTGTGCTCAAGCGTAAAGGTAATTTCACATTGTGCTTTGCTGCACCCTTTGCCAAGCTCTGCCAGTGCCATGAGGGAGCCAGAGTGAAAGCTTTACCTGGAGACAGCAGGAGACTACTTGCTTCCCTGGTTGTTCACAGTGAGTGCAACTGGCGAGGATGTGCTGGGAGAGCAGGGAAGACAGAAGCACTCATCCCTGGAATTAGCTCCTCGCTTGCTCCCTGGCTGCAGCCCTGGCAGTTCTCTTCCTCTCAGCACTTAGTGTTTCTAATTCCCCAGTCCCACGGGGAACTGGGCACATGCTGTGTGGTAACAGAGAGTACTTTCAGGTCCACAGCAAGGATATGGAAGAGAGAAGGCTAAGGGAAGAAGGAAAGCTTGAGCCAAAACCTCCTGCCACCCCCTGGCTACCATCCATAGGAGGAGGCAAAGTCTCAGAGCTATGTTTGGATCTGGACCACGTGCAGCCTCACTGCCAGCCACCTGGTGTCACAGGAATAGGTAGCCAGCTCCTTGTACAGTGTGCTCTTCCAGTGTGCTGCAACCTGCTAGTGGCCAATTGATGCTGTCTCCAAGTTAAGTATCTCACTCTGCAGTCACATGAGAGGCTTTTCTGAAAAAAATAAGATTAGATGTGATACTCTGCTTTGGTGGTAAACTCCTTTTCCAGCCCCTCCATCTAATTTGCATCATCTCCACTGACAACTTTCCCAAGGAAGCTGCTGAGGCCAACTGGTACACCAGGATGAACAAGGAGGCAAGATGTAGCTCCTGAGAACCACTCACTCATCCTTGTCTGGGACAGATTTTGAAGTCCTAATCCTGAGCAGAAGTTTGCAGTTTGGTATAATGTTTCAGTGCCAGGGCTGAAGTGTAAACTGGTATTAAGCCTCAACATCTTGGGTACCATGAAACAAATGGATACTCCTCTTTCTGGCTAGTGAGTTAAACAGGTGCTGGGAGTACTCTTAGTAACAGGACCTCAGTTGTTCACTTCACTAAATGACTGGCACAACCCCTGGCACAATTTTCATACAGGCCAACAAGAATGCCAGAGGACTCCTGAGCACAGCCCGTGATTTGGAATGGGCCAGGAATCCTTGCCTACAAGCAGCTTGCACATAGCTGCCTTGGTCTGGAGTGAAGGAGAGCTTTGTTGTATGGAAGCAGGGCACTTCAGGCCAAGTGGCCTGGGTATCAGGAAACTTTTGTGAAACATTATCTAAGGCACTGGTACAGAAGTAAGCTTTTTCACAGAAAGCCTACTCAGGACCACTCAATAGAGAGGACAGTCTCTCCTGAGGTAGGCTTTCCGCAGCTGGGCTGAGCCCCAAAATATCAGGAGACCTTCTCCTGGACTTGATTAAGGTCTTTCTGTCAGGGAGGCAATAAACAGATCTAGTTGAATTCAGCAGCAGAACAAAGAATTTAAGATATGGAAGAAAAAAACTTCTTTATGCTGCTAAAAGTGTATATTATAGAACATAGGTAGCAAGAACAGAGGTGACAAGAGAAGCATTCAGCTCCTGTTTGCATGCCCATGTCTGGGAAGTGTGGTTCAGTATCTCTAAATTGTTTAAAACTAGACTGGTTTGTTATTAGTGGAAACCAAGCCCTTGAATGTTATTAGTCAGCAGATGGTATATAAATGTGATGTCAGGAACCAATCTAGCACGACTCACGGTAAGAAGGAGGATGATTAAACAGGGAATGAAACAGAGCTGAGGAATGTCACAAAAGAGTCAGCATAGAGGGACTTGGATCCCCAGAAACACAGGGCTTTTAGACTACAGGAAAAAGCTTTGCCAAGGGAAAAAAAAACCAACAAAAAGCAAGTCTGTAAACAGAGCTGACTGCGGGGGATAAAGATGAAATGGAAGCAGACTTTTTTACTATCTCAATCAGAGAGAAAAAATTGACAAGAACTGACTGAGATGCTGAAAAGTGAGTGATATGCTATTGCCAAGAATAATGCTCTAAACAGTGTAACAGCTGATAGAGGTACTGAACGTTGTGAACCCAGACGGAATAAGACTTCAGAGACATCTTTCGGATAAATGAAAAAGCAACCAACAAACTAACCAAAAGCCTTCAGCAGCAGAAAAGGGAGCAGATGATAGCGCCAAGAGCGCTTGACTCCATGGGCAACTTTGGAGACCGTTACCAATGACTCCAGGTGAAAAAAAGCAGGCGTGTCTCCCTTGGAATACAAACACAGTAGAGTCTGTCCTTACCTCAGCATACTCACAGTGAGCCCTTACCATTCTTCATTCTTATCTAGGGCAAATGAGGTCCCGAAACGGCCAAAAATCCATCACTTTCACTTCCTGCCCCTCACATCTGTGCAAGATATGGTATTTGCCCTCCTCAGCTTTTCCACTGTTTCTCTACTCCAATATCCTCATTTCCAACAACATTGTTCAAACTCAACCCAACAGGTTCTGGGTTTAACGTTAAAAGAAACCTGTATCAGACTCCTCGCAGGTAGAATAATAGATAATTTTCTTTTTATCAAGGAACTTGACTATTTTCTAATACACGTACTGGAGAGGTTCAGCCTCCATCTTTTGCTGCTCTGTATAAACTGCTTGTCAAACTGGCTTTAGGCAGAAGTCTTCTAACCTTCCCCTGGTGAGAGTGTCTTCTGTTCCAACCACATCAGGCAGGTGAAGACAAACTATCTCCATCAGACCTGCACCATGAAATGAGTAGATACACCAGTTATATCCAAGCAAGCTCAGCTATCTATATCAGTCTTCAGCCACACTGAGAGGCATTTCTGGGACACTGGCCCTGACTAGCACATTGTGCTTGCAACATGGTACCCGGGCTGCTTGCCATCTTTCATAACTGTCTGGCTCAGCTCTGCCTTGGGCATTACTTCAGGATTCAGCAGTGTGTCCTGCAAATGCACCTGCAGAAGGTCCTCTGATGATCTATGGCCTCCAGCAACCCAGCGCAGTGTTCAGTGCAGGCCTGAGAGAAGGTTCCTCTGCTGCTGGTAGATGTATTTTTATTTATTCCTTTTTTGTCATGTATAATTAATACTTCCACGGTCTTTTTCTTGATCTTACATGTGACTTTCATTTTTCCCATCACATCTCCCTTACCTTAGCATGTGTCAGTTTATTTCTTATTTCTTTCCTCAGAGCCAACCATCCTCTCTCCCCATCTCTCTCCCCCTTCAGTTTTGACTATACTCCCACCTCTCTGCGATATAGGTCGTCCTCCTCTCTCTCTCTTCCCTCCCTTTCTCCTCTCTCCCTCCTCTCTTCCCTCACTTCTTCCTTATTATAGGCCACCCCTCCCATCTCCCTCTCCCCTCCCTCTCCTGTCAGCAATGCAGTTTATCAGTGGTTGCAGTCTCATCTATCAGTCCAATTCATCTTTCCCTGCAGCCTTTGGGGGAGAGCGAGAAGAAAAACCACAAGCTGCCTTCCTAAAGAAACCAGAGGCAGCCATGGGCATTAATATGAGAAGCTTGGGAAGGTGTCATTTTTCACTCAAGCTGACATTTAAGCTGTTTCATAAATATGAAATCAAACCAAGGGCCCAGATGGGCCTCCACCCCCTCCTCTTTTGACTAAGAGCGTCTGTGATACTCTCTTCACCATCTTAAAACAAGGAAATGACAGGAGCAAATCCCTAGAGGGTGAAGGATAGAAGGTGGAACTGTTCTCAGCGATGGCACCTGTGATGTTTACACTAGTTTCAGCGAAGAACCACCAACTAGCACAGGAAAGCCATCAGTCACTATTGGTAGTGGCAGGTTGTCTGAGGTGGGATTTCCCTCTGAGTGCACAAGGCAATGGGGTGGATATTTTCCCAGTTATCCCCACAAGGGGTAATGGATCTCTTTACATCAACAGTTCTCTTATCACCATAACTCTGTTTCACACACATACAGAGCCTGATTTCAGGAAAGAAGGAGGTATAAATCTCTGTTCCGGGTCCTACTTATAAGTCTGGCCTACTTACACCACCCCTGTTGCTATGCAGCCCATGGTACCATCATGGGTGTGCAACACCTTGAGCAGAGCACATACACGGAATCACTACATTTTATAGGAGAATTTACTGGACCATCTGGGAGACCTACAACTTCATCTTCCCCTTGCATTTGGAAGCAGTTCTTTCATGGCTGGAATGAGGGAGAGGAGTCGAAGGTACCTGTTAACAACCACAGATCTCAGGAGCAAGGAAAAAGAAGTACATCCTGATGCCTCTTCCTCTTGGTAGGATAAGGAAAGTCTCTGCGTTTGTCTGAAGTATTTGCTTTGTACTGTATGTGAAGGCAAGGGGAGAGGATTACAGCCTGAGGAGAGGAGACACGGATATGGTACCTTTATTTATGCCACTAGATATTACTGCCAACGATACACCTTCTTGGCATCCATATAATAATTACAACTGCGCTGAAATTCCTTGCCGGTCTATATAGGATACAATAGCAGAAAGTGACCTCTCGAGTCACTGACCTCTGCCTCCTGGCTTCACAGGAAGCCATGTCATACAGTCCCAGTCCTCAACACAGCATGGTCATAGAACCTTATGCTGCTTGCCCCTACTGCAACCCTTGAAAAGCTGTGCTTGGCCTACTGTCCCCTAATGGACAGAAGCCATCTAATTCTCAGTACAAGTTTAGCTGATCACTTTTGTGAGATAAGTGAACTTCAATTAAAGTACTTTTTCTCCTTCCCCTGTGTTTGACCCAATCATATGTTTATGGTGAATAATTGTCCACCTGCAGTCTCCTTTTGATTAGACTGAACAGGGCAGGCTTGTTTCCTCTGACATGCGGAGAATCTCCTGACCATCCAGCTTTTCCATGTCTCTATTTGTTCCAGTTTTAGTTCTTTTCTCTTGAAAACAATCGTCAAGAATGACATTCTTTGTTTCTGGTGATGTCTACACCTCCTTTATACAATCGCCATGGTACTCCCCTATGTCTAGTGGGTGCTTCTCCCCTAGCATATCTTAAGATCTCACTTACCTCTTTCATGGGCTTTTCAAGTTGTGAGCTCATAGTTGTACTGTGATTGACTGCTACAAGCAGCTCTGTCTCCTGTTTTCTTGTCACACACTGATAAGCCTTCAGTGTGCAAGAGAAACTCCTGAGCACTGTGTCCAAATCTGTGGCTTCGAAATCCATGCTGCTGCATTCCTTCACATCCCCGTTGGCCGAGTCCCCACAAAACCTTGTATGATATTCTGGTGATTGTAGGCATTGATGATGATGCCTCCTAAAATTAATCTACTCTTAATCTGAGGCCAAAGTCATCATTAAAAACATTGATTTGAAGACTAAAGCTTAAGAACTCACCTAGTAACTTGCTTCCAGCATAGCTGTCTCTTTCCTCTCTTTCACCAGTTTCTTACTCACCTCACAATTCTTATACTAAACCTCATCTTCTCTCATTTAACTAATAATTTCCCAGGTGGCACTGTACCAAATTTTAATGAAGTACAGATAGAAGAGATCTACTACTTTTCCCTTGTCTAGAACATCAGTTACCTTATCAAAGACAGATATCGAGTTAGTCTGGCACAATCTCTTTTTGATAATGGCATATTGCACTATATCCCATTTTCTATTCCATGTCTTCAATTATTCTTTCCAACATAATTTGCTCTGAATCCATCTATCCTTTGAGGCCAAAATAACAAGCTTGCAGCTGCCTAGATCACTCTCCTTCCCTTTCTTAAATATGGGTACTATATTTGCTATTATCCAGGCAGAGGAACCCCCAGCGATTAGACAGACTTATTAAAAATCCTATCTACCAGATATGTGATTTCATGGGTCAGTTCTCTTAGTATGCTGGGGAGGGTGATTTCCTGGCCTACCCAGTTCTAACACAGTAAGCTCTCTGAATTGCTTCCATCTTGCATGCAATCATTACCCCTTTCAGTACACTAATTCCTGTCCACCTGACTTGCCCCTCACACTCTCTATTTCTGCTCTTAGGGCAACGCATCCCTCTGGTTTAGAGCTGTGCAAACTTTTCTCACTACAAACAGAGGCTCCACTTCTTTCTTCATTTATAGTGTTAAGGATCCTTCTGTTGTTTCATTTCCATTGCAGGGACTGGCTCAGTTTGACTTCTGGCAATTCTCACTTCATCCCTGCACTTCCTGACCTCCCAAGACATACCTTTCTTTGTTGGTTAATCCCCTTTCCAAGGCAGCCTTGATGTGCAGGTGGACTAGGCAGTTATCAAGTGCAGCAGACTGCTGGGGGTGGGTAATAAAAGAGCCACACACCTATGACTTGCTTGCCCTATGCCAAGTGCTGCAGTTAGCCTTGCTGCGATTCCCAACACAGACAGGGTCAGGATGCCTGCTACTGCTGCAGGAATATGCCCTCAAAGCAATGGGAACTGTTCCTCCTACCCTCTGCTCCTCTGAAAGGTAGCAGAGAAGTAAGTTAAACCTTCCTCTCATTCCCTTCCCAGTATCAATTCTTCGTTTCCCCTCCCAGAGCCATGTATACACCTTTCACACATGCCGCCACAAGCAGCAGCCCTAGAGGCACAGATGAGTAGCTCCTTTGGATTTAGAATAGAAATAAGGCAGTATCATAGCTCCTTTGGAGGTGGGGGGAGATAGAGTCAGATCTGCATTTTGAGATGACTGTGGTTGCAAAAGTATTGAGTAGTGGAGGAAGAAGGGAAGACTCCTAAATTTAACTACAGTTCCCTGAAATCTCCCACAACTCCTTTGCAGCCTCCCAGCTTATCTATGTCTTCACTCACCTCGCATCTGCTCTGCACTACCACCACAAATTAGTCCTTTGATCTTCATATTTAGGGATGGTAGCATTCAGGAATTTATTAATATTGTAGGCAATGTGCTGCTTCTACCCTCCTCTGTTCCTTCTAGGCTTTCTGGTTTTGGTTGAGATATTTTTAAAGTTAAGCTTTTAAAAGAAATTGGTTATTCATCTCCTCCAAGATCGCTCCTTTTTCCAGTTTGCAAATTCCAAATAATTTTGCACTACCTACTTAAATGTATTCCCTTGTTCCTCTTCCTTTAAATTCTCCGACTTCCCAAGTTGAGCTTACTTACTGATTTCTTTGCTTGCACCAAGTCTGCAGTTTGGAAATGAAAGGAAACTCTCGGTTATGATTCATTCTTATTTATCCATCCACTCAGTTTAAACTGCCCCAGATAGCTGTAGGACTTGAAGGGGCCTTGAAAGCTCATATAGTCCATCTCTGCCCCAAGCAATGATCAGCTGTCCAGACCTCCATCACTCTTGACAGGAATGTGTTTAACTTGCTCTTTTAAATGTCCACTGGCTGAGATTTCATAACCTCCCCAAGCAATCTGTTCCTAGTATTACTTTCCCTGACCTCAAAGTGTTCCCCAATGTCTCATCTGAATCTCTTTTCCTACAATTCAAGACCATTATTGCTTGTCTTCTCTACCATGGATGTAAAGAAAAGGTTATTGTCTCAATGGCAGATTTCTCCTTCCTCATAAACTCTTTCAATCTTCTCTTCCCAGGCTAAGAATCTCCCAGCTCATTCAATATTTCCTCATTGGTTGTGGTTGCTACATCTCTGAGCATTCCTGTTTTTCTTTTCTGGAGCAAGTCCAGGAAACTCAAGTCTATCTTAAAATGTAGTATCTAAAACATAATGCAGTTGAGGCTGACTTGAAAAAGGATTACTACCCATAATTTACACACAACACTCCTATATACATCCCGGTGTGATGTTTGCTTTCTTTGCAACAGGTGATTTACTATTATTGACTCACAGCCAGTTTGTGATCCACTGTAACCCTCTATATCCTTCTCGTCAGAACTATACCCAGCTGCTCCCATTTTGTGCCAGTATTATCGATTGATCCTGAGCACCTTGTACTCATCTTCATTGACTTGCATCTCATTTTTTTGCAGATTATTTCCACAATCCATCTAGATAATTTTTAATTTGAATCCTGTCCCCTGTATCATATACATGATTTTCAACAGAGTATTCTGTTATTTATTAAAGGTATGCATTATTTCACAACCTAAGTCATCAGTGACCATGGTACCCAACTTGATGCATCCTTCTAGTCACCCAGTGAATCACTGATAACTGTTCTACAAGTATGGTTTTCCAAACAGTTTTGAATCCATATCATAGTAGTTTTATCCAGGCTGTATTGCTTTAGCCTGCTAATGGAAGTCTCACATGAGGCAGTGTCAAAACCTAACAAGTCAAGGTGCTTTATCGTTATCTACAAGGCTTGTTACCTGTCAGAGCAGGAAATCAGGTTGGCTTTATACAATTTGTTCCTGACAAAATCAAATTGCCTGTTATTTACCATGTTGCTATCCAACTCATGATCAATCTATTGTTAGGTCCCACATAAAGTTCTCCTGTAAAATTCTCTCTGCTAACTGAAATCAAGGCTACAATAGCAGCACTTTTGATGAGGCTCAGTGATTATTTGGCGATGAAATCTTTTAGCTACACTTTCAAGGAAAAAAAAAAGCCCTACTTTTATTAATAGCACTCATTTTACAATCTACATTTCAAGAAATACAGCCTTCTAAATTGACTCAGTTCCTAGTTATATTTGTCTCTCCCTCGTCATGTTGAAGTGCTTTATGATCCCATGGGCTAGGGTAGACACCAAGTGGCAACTTTTTTACAGTTTCTCCCCAAAGTGACTTTAATTCAAGTCAATTCTCTTTTAGCTTTGCTACTACAAATCTTCCCATCACACTTTATGTGCATAATTGCAGTTAATATTTTCTTTGTTTCTGTTTTTCCTGAAAACCATATACTCTTCAATCCTTATGTTCCAGTCATAACTGTTACTCTAATATGTTTCTGTAATATGCAGTTACTAACAAATAAGTATTTTGCTGGTTTTCATGTTGCTTGGACTAATGCTAATGCACCTTGGTTGTTTCAGTCTAATCTTGCCCATTTTTCTAGCTAAATTATGTACAAGAGTTGCCCAAATAGTATCACAAGTTTCAGTACTGTTACAACCAACTTCTAAATTTACATTTTCTTTGCCTTTTTGTTTTATTCCTTGGTATACATCCATCTATTGCTATTCATTCTTTTACCCAGTGTTGCTGTTCCTATGTAGCAAGCAAGCAAACCTAGAGACAATATTGTACAAACCTTTCCTAAACTTCCTCTCTGTTTCCTAGACTAAGTTCCTGTTATTAATTGCACTACCTCAATGCCAGAAATCAGTCTCTCAAGCATACAGGAGTTGTCTCTCCCTAGAGGATGGCTCTCCATTTGGGAATACCTCTCATTGGTTAGGCTTTCTGAAAACCTTCCCAATAAGATCATCTCTGCGACTCTTACTGTCTATGTGCACACAAGAAATCCCACTGAAAGCTCATATGAGCTTTGCTTACTGCTCTGAGCACTTTCCTTAGCATTGTATAGGTATTTTTTACCTTCTCTGGTGGTAACACTTGTCCCAGCATAAAGGTCAGCCATTGGATTTTTCACAGGATGTTCTTTGAGTTCACAGATCTTCGTGGTGGGATTCACTACATGAATATATCAATATATCTTTCATGACAAAACAAAGCCATCATTACTAGGTTGTGTCTGTGGAAGCACACACCTCACCATACAAAGGCCACATTTTCAAAGATAAGTTATCAAAATAAGCAACTTTCTGTGCTATGGCCCAGGTGGATGCCTTGCAAGAGCACTCTGGAGAAAAAGGCACAGCTGCTGCAGGGGAGTGTTTAGGTATATTAGTTCCCTTGACTCAGCCACTTCTGATCCTTGGAGTCATGCAGCAAACTGCAGCTTAGATGAAGGGGAAGGAGAGAATCATTCTAGGAAGTACAGAACAAGGTAGGAGAGAGGGGAAGGTCTAAATTGTCTTGGCTGTACGAGAGGTTCTATGCTATGGATGCTTTTCTGTTCCATTCATCTGAGAGGTGTGTGGACTGAGAAATTTATTCTGCTTCAGACATCCCTTGGGAAACAGAGCAAGCCTCTGAAATTCATGGCAGAGTGCTGTCCTCATTTGCTGATTTTTCTGCTGTTGGTCTTCCTATTTTCTCTCGCTTTCCTCTGTGAATGACCCTTATCTTTCCTGTGTCCCAAACAATAGCCTATCTTTGCTTCATATTGAATCAATTCTCTTCCTATTCCATCTTCTGCTTCCTTCTTTGTTACAGTTTGCAGTGCAGTGAGCCTGTTGTCCATTCCATTTCTCCTCCATCAGTCAGTCTCTTTCTCTGCAAATATCCTCACCTAGTCTACATCCAATGTCCTTCCATTCAACTGGACAAATCTTCACTGAGCATAAGTGAAGCCCAGTGGTAGCACAGGTATTGGTCTGAAGAGAAGTTTGTGATAATGTAGAAAGCAAAGCCTGGAGGTTTAGGACATCAAGAAGTTTTAAAAGCAATTAAGCATATCTATGATTCTATGATATGCTGTCAAAATGTCTAGCCTCACAGATTACTAGAAGAAGATATTATTACAGGTCAGGGAAAAATGACACAAAATCTCTTTAAATGTACTTAGTAAAGAAACTAACTTATACTCCTATAACACTTAAAACATGATATCCATAATCAACAACAACAAAAAAGCAACTAAGAAGAAGAGAGAGCAGGAGAAATAACAGACATGCTATTTTAAAATTATATTTAGAACCTCTGAGTCTCCAAGGAACAGCAGACGCAGAAGTCAATTATACTGCCTCAAAGGGAGATTTACAAATACTGTACCTAGTGAGAAATTACACAGACTTGACTTCCTACGTGCTTGCTGCTCCCATGGTCCTTTCTATTTCACAAGGCAATTGTAGCTCTGTATCACTCGCAGTGGCAGCTTTTGCATGTTAGTTGTGAGTATGACAAACATTAGCTGTGTACATGTCTAATCAAATGATTTAATAGACCTGAACAAGATTTGGAATCTCTGTGTCAAATGAAGTTCTGCATTTTCAAATTTGCTTTTGTTAGGAAAAACAAAACAAACAAAAAAAAAAACAAAAAACCCCGCAAATCTGAGAGAAAGCCTTAATGAAAATTTCTTCATTTGTTTATACCTTAACTTTACTGTTACTTTATACTGTAGTTCCAAAGAGAAAATAGGAATTCAGTCAAGAAGTTCTAGAAAAGCTTAAAGAAACATTTCAACCTACTGGAAGTGTTGATGTGTTTTCTGAGATAAATTTCATCAAATAGGGCACATATCTCCAGACCCTGAAGCTTTCATAAGATCGCCCTTTACAAATGGAAAA
This sequence comes from Coccyzus lansbergi, assembly GCA_033558105.1. NCBI lineage: Eukaryota > Metazoa > Chordata > Aves > Cuculiformes > Coccyzidae > Coccyzus > Coccyzus lansbergi. Next base: position 575,125 of record JAUMJK010000631.1, on the reverse strand, counting down.
TTGTTAAAAAAAAAAAAAAAAAGACAGAAAAATCCTGTTGAGTTTCTAACCTTCAGCACTGGAAGTGCTGATGATCACTGTCTCTTGTGTTATTAAACAGCATTCTAGACATGAGTATCAACAATCTCAGCAGTTCCTCTGGCCAGTCACTTGAGAAAGTATGATCAAATTCACGTGGTTTCACATTTGTGACCTACAGACCGCTGCAGGTTCACAGCCTGTCTTTAAGAGTTGGTATAAGATACGTATGAAACACAGTGTCATTTGCTAGGTTTGAATTCACTATAAGAGGTGAAATTTCCACTGGAACTGTTTTGAAAAGTATGGCTGTCCCCAACAATTGTCTGCCTCACAGGGCAGCAGAGGATGAAGACTCACTGCACCAAGCCTTGCCCTGCCACAGAAGCAGAGGAAAATGTCCTGGCCAGTCACATAACAGCCCCAGGGAAAACCTCTGAGGAACAGAAAAGGTTTCTGAAGGAGGGAGATGACAGCTTCAGCTTTTTTTGAAAGCAACTCTTTTCCCTTTGTCTCCAAGACAAGTACAGATCTGGAGCGATTCCTCTCTTTGGCTTTACTGGTTAATCCCCACTGTGTGTTTAATGTGACTTTTCCTATGTATTTCTGAAATCACTCCTCCTCCTCTGTCGCACAGTTACTGGAGAGTGATAAATACATTAACAAATGCAGCTCTCTGCTGACTAAACCTGAATATCAGGAAATCTGAAAATTCAGATGATCAAGCTCTACATATCCTAGCTACTACAATGCAGCAGTTGAAGGTCATCAAAATACAGCAGTTGTATTTGATAGTTACCACCTGGGTGAAACATTTGGGCTGTGAATACATCAGATCTATCCTCCCTGCTCAACAGATCACATGCAACCTAGGAAAAGTACTTGAGAGATATAATCCACTGCCCATTTTTTTTCACAGAGACCGTTCTTGCTCCATTCAGTGGCAATGAAATCACATCCCTTATCTTGGAAGAAAAGTGTTTCAATTCAGGTCAAGTAGCGGTCTACTATCAGTGATGAGTGAGTAAGACAAAAAATTGGTCATTATGTAGTAACTAATGAGTGGACCGTCAGAGAAATCACTACAGCTTGCACTTTGCTGACCATTTTGGACTAGAAGAAGGATTATTTACGGTTATGGGCAGTGGGATTTTCCCAAGTAAATACAGGGACATGCGCTGCAGAAATTAGCATCTAGGGAAGCTATCCTAAGCTTCCTTTCTAAGTCAGTAAAGCTCTAATCAATATAACTAATGCTATTGAGGGCGCAGTTTATCACATCCTAAAATAAACACCCATGTTTTATTTGCTGAAGCACTTTCTTCAGTATCTATTAACAAGAATGGCATATAGACATGCAGTAGGTGTGTGTCTAGGGCATAGACACCTTTGTTGTAGATACACAATCACTAAGCCAGCCAAGTTCCCCCCACATTCCTTTCTGAGCTATAAATGGGGCCCTGGTAGACCAGTGGGGAATAGACCCTCATTCTCTACACACAATTTCTTGGGAACTTTGTTTCTGTATCATCTCACAGCTAATGGTCTGTTCCATTAATCCTTAAGGTTAAGGTGACCTTGTAAAACTAAATAAGTGAATTTCTCTACTAGCACACAGCAAATATATGTATGTACTCATTTAGATATCCGTGAAAGAAATTAACCCTACCTCTCTAACTCACTTCCCTCTTCCCTTTCAGTAGCAAGATAATCCACTTAAATAGAGTTCCCAACCTTTCTACAGGAACAAACCAACCTGAAAAATATGGAAAACTCAATGGGTTGGTTCCTTTTCATGGAACAAAAAGAATAATTATTTCCTTATTAAAAGAAAAATTACATATTTTCTAAGCTTTCATCCTTTTTTGTCTTCATTATACCTCTTAAAATAATAAAAAAAGAAACACAGAACCTAATAAAAATAAACCAAAAGTAATACAAACAGAATAATTGGCAAGGCATGAAAACGCTGCTTGTATCCTGGAAACAGACTGTGTTGTCAGTCTTTTCTTAATTTTCACTCTATTAAGGTAATTTCCTATGACTGTGGTTTTTTTCCTGGCAGCCATTCTCACACTATCATCTCTGCCTTCTTCACATGCTGGGTAGGGGTATGGTTTGGGGGACATTTAACTTGATCAGGAAAGAATACCACATATATCAGGCCTATTTCCCAGAAGACTAGAAGATGTCTTGGTCTCTGTATCCAAGTGCATGGAAGGGAGCAGAGAAAGTAAATTGTAAATTTTTAAGTGTAACTTCCACACCACTGTAATATATGCTCAACAGTCGCTTAATTGGATGTCTCCTACAAGAAGCCAAGGTTTAAGGCAACACTGCACACTAAAACTTTCGGCATTTGACCCACAAAAATGTCTGCATCACCACTGCATCCAAACGTGGACCCAGCTCTGGTTCTAAACTTCCAGCAGACTCATAGGAATTTGTAACCAGGCTAAATCTGGAAGTATTTGAGTTTCTGTGGCCAAACTGACAGCCACATGTTGGCTTTCTTCATTGCTTAGTCTCATCCCTTGCTTGTGACACTTCTCCCATACTCCTCCTTATAAGTGGAAGATGTAGTTACACTTCATCAAGACTATTAGGTGTACTTGTCATGAGACATAAACAACCTGAGGAATTTTATATCTAAATCTAGATTTTACAGAAAGTTATCTCAGCTTGAAATGAGCAGCATGTCTTCAAATATGTCAGGAGTGGCGTAAGGCAAAATTAAATTGATTTTAGAACCACAATAAAATTATTGTATTGAATAAGACTGAAGCCCCTGTCCAGAACTCTGACTGCTCCACCCGATATCACTTTAGAAGGCTTTGTATATCTATGAGAGGAAAATGTCTTTGGCCTCTTACCTTTTCCATTTTTCTCCTTGCTTCCAGCTAGAACTAATTATGATAGTGTGGAAAAGTTTTAACTGGAAACCAGAATTATCAGATGTTCTCAAACTAAAATGTTCTGCCTGTGATCAGAACCTGACATGGTAGAGCAGGCAAAGTGCTCTTCCATTGTTTTTTATCCCTCCATCTCTGACACTTACATTCCTCTGTGTGTATATGTTTGCCTGTGTGCATGACTTTGGAAAATCAAAATTTATTTTATTGTTATTGTGATATAGACATCTTGTGAATATTTCCCCAAAGCACAGAGGTCTTTTACTGTCCCACATTGTGGTATATCACTTACTTATAGCCATTTCCCCATTTCCCCACTCTCCTCTGAGAGGTTCCATCTCTTCATGCATTTTTATCAGCAAGGACCACAGCTGTTATGAGGGAAGGGGAGAGGGTACCAGTGAGGGTACCAGGAGGACCTATGTTAGGTTTTGGAGCAAGACCATGTGGCCCTTCATTTCCACTGGGCACTGGGAGAGAAGGTCTAATCCATCTGTGTGATTTTTGACAAGGAGCTGGTGCTTGTTTGTAGATGGATGATTTCAGAAACAGAGAAAGGGATTCATGTATCCATCAGCTGGTAAGCTCCCATTTAGTAGTTTCCTCTATACCAGTAGTCATGTGGATTTACCACAGCTCCTTGGATCCCAGGCCCAAAACTTCTTAAGTGATCCTTCAGCCAGTGAATAATGCAACTCCCTGACTTCCACTACGCCTTGTCTGCACCTATCATGTATTGGTGATGACCACCAAAATTGTGACTAGTATGGGTTTCAGCAGTCTGAGAGGAATATTTGAGAATGATTGTTATGGGGCTAATGCTCCCTACAATTCCCAAGGAGTAGCTCTGAACCTTTAGCAGAACTTCACTTTGGGAGTTGTTATTTTTGATGGATTCTTAGAGCCACAACCTGGTGAGTTGCAGCGGAAGCAAGATATGTAACTCATAAAGGAAGACTGGAGTCATCACCACGCAGTGCAGATCCAGTGCTTGAGACTATTTGGCTTTTTAGTGCAACCACACTAACTCAGCAAGCATAGCTGTTACCAACCCCCTTCATAGGATGCCTTTAGTGTGACTCCATAGCAACCCCCTCTGGCTTTCTAGTAGAAGAGCAACAACCTGCACGTGGAAGGCCAGGACCAAAGCCAGCCAGAGACTCGGGATCATGGGAAGGAAAAAAGCGATCTCTGAAAGCATCTGATGGAAACAGCAAGCGAGATCTAAACCAACCCAGCTCTCGGGATGTAATTATGCTCCTTGAGTTTTTGCACTGACCTTGTTCATGGCCAATGTCATTTGGAAGTGCAGAAGGTAGAGCAAAGACAGAAAGAGGAGGTGAAAGACAAGATGAGGTGTGGGGGCAGAAAGCTGCCAAGAAAATTAAAGGCTGGAAATATACCCCGTATGGGCTGGGGCATCCTTATTAACAGCACCGAGTATTGCAAAGTTCCTAAAGCAAGAAGATACAGACGGGCACAAAAGCATAAAAGAGGGCTCCTGAAGCACTAACAAAACTCCTGCACTCACTGCAAATCACATGACAAGCAGTAAGCAAGGGTCGCTCCAGAGAACGTGTGTTCCAGCATCCCATCCTCCTACTTTATTTTCCACTCCTTCAACTCTTAATAGCCTTCAAACCCTACAGAAGTCTATACCAAACAGGAGATCAACCACACCAAAACCAAACCACACGGGCCACAGGAAAAGAGACGAAAAGACAGGAACATTACCTAAGCGGTAAGTCCCAAATGAAGCTTAGCAGAGAAGTCAGGAGACACTCAGATGATTCTCATACAGAATCCCTGCCTCATGTTATGGGAAAACAGGGAACATATCCACGGGCAACTAATAAAACCTGTTTTCTTATGTTAGCGTGCCATAGGTCACTATCTCTCTACAGATATATTGCCCATAGTCTGGAGACGCATTGTCTGTTTTTTCTTTTTATTTTCCCTATCCCCATTCTCTCCCATACTTCACATTCATTCTATTTGTTTTTCACTCTACCTTATTCCCAACTGCCTTTTTGCCTCATTTTTTTTCAATAGCTGTTTTCTCTTTCTTACCAGTCTCTCTACTTTTCTCTTTCCTAAGGGGAGCATGGATTGGGAAACATCTGAATTAAAATGTGTGCATATCTGATGCATGCAAGAGCTTGATTTGAGGCACAAGAAGTTTGCTGTATCCCTAGCAATTAGCTATATGACTGCCATCTTTCTAGCAGCAGGATTTTCTTCAAGAGGAAGTACATGCTACAATCTTCTCAGGTAAGAGAAATTAAATGAATTTAGGATTGATAAAAAACACACACAATCAGGTTCTGAAAGAGTGAACGAAGATGTGATTTTGGTGTCTGTCCTGACTCACACTGCTTTTCAGCACTAAAAGTAAAGCCTATACCACTTATAAAACACAGAAAAAAATAGCAGAGCATGATGTATCTCAGACAACTAACACTGAATATTGAACTAGTTCAAATTCAAAAGATTTCTCTTATTTCATACAAACAGTTAATTGCTGAAGTCAGAGAGTAGACCAAACAGCATAGAAACTGTCTACTTATTGATATTAACTGAAGTGGAAAGAAAACAAAGAGTGAGAGAGAAAGAAAAGATACACATAACTTTTAACACTTGATAACAAATGGAATGCTGTGAATTAGAGATAAAAAGAGCCCTGTTCTACCAAGAGTTACATTAATGTGTAACAGAGGACAGAGCTGGGCCCAACTGATGCTGCAGGGATTTTTGCTTACCCCCTGTGAAGTAGAGTCATTGCTGTCACCTTGTATTCATTTTGGTTTCCCCTCCTTTGCCCTCCCCCAAGGCAAAATTCCTGAATCAGCCATATGTGTTCAAGGCATTTTGCCACTGTCAAGCAAAATGGGGAACTCATGAACGCTCTCATGGCAGCCATCCCATATCCCGCTAGTATATTTCAGCTGTCAGGTGGATTAAATATCACCCTTTAAGCAAACTCATGAAAATGTAAGAGCCTCGCCATTTTGTCTTTCTCAAGATGAGTTTGCTGTCTCATGCTAGAAGTAGGAAAGAGACAACAATTTTACATCATTTTGACTTGTTGAACACCCAATCACAGAACTATAGAATTGTTCAGGTTGAAAAAGATCTTTAAGACTGAGTCAAGCTCTTAACCTAGCACTGCTAAGCCACCTAAGCATGCCCCTAAGCACCACATCTACACAGTTTTTTAATACCACCAGGGATGGTGACTCAACAATTTCCCTGGGCAGCCTGTTCCAAAGCTTGACAACATTTTGGTGAAGAGATTTTTTTTCCTAATATCCAGTCCAAACTTCTCCTGGCACAACTTGAGGCCATTTCCTCTTGTCCTATCACTTGTTACCCGGGAGAATAGACTGGTCAGATATTCAGGAGTCCAGCATCCAGTGAGTGACCCAGTCAGAACCTTTCCAAAGCATTCAGCCTGTGTTAGACCATGGCAGGAGGCAATTAGATTTCTGGGTGCTCCCAAACCTCTTGAGAACTGCAAGTGCTAAAGGCTTCTGAGGAACCTGCCTCGATGAACTACTCAGATAAGCAGTGGTGCAAGAAAGCTCACACTGCCCAGCAACCATGTGTCTGTCTTTAGCCAAAGATATCACAAAACTAGATTGCTCAATGTTGCTCTGCAGATCCTACACTCAGATGTTGAATTTTGGCTCAATTTAAGTCATTGTGCTGGTTTTGACTGATAGACTTAATTTTCTTCCTAGTAGCTAGTACAGAACTGTGTTTTGGATTTGTGCTGAAAACAATGTTGATAATACAGGGATGTTTTAGTCAAGGTCTTTTCTGCTTTTTTGGCTAGAGGTGCACGAAAAACTGAGAGGGACACAGCTTGGACAGCTGACCCCAGCTCACCAGAGGGATATTATACACCATATAATGTCATGCTCAGCAATAAAAAGCTGTGGTAAGAAGGAAGATAGGGGAAGGGGAACATTTTGATTTAAGATGCTTGTCTTCTCAAGTAACTGTTACACATGATGGAGCACTGCTTTCCTAGAGATGGCCTGCCAATGGTAAGTGGTGAAGGAATTCCTTATTTTACTTTGCTTGTGCCTGTAGCTTTTGCTTTACCTATTAAGCTATCGTTATCTTATCGTAACCCACGAGTTTTCTCACTTTTACCCTTCCAGTTCTGTCCCTCATCCCACTGGGGGAAAGCGAGTGAGCATCTGTCTGGTGTTCAGTTGCCAAGCTGGGGTTAAATCATGACAATCATTTAGATGTGCAAGTACTTGATGGTGCCTGCAAATCAAATATTTAGATCTTCTAAAAGGTCTGACTTCGGGTGACAAAGAGAACTGCCAGTATGAAAGCAGACACTCCAGCTGAAAGTTTAGCCCTTTGATTAAAAACTTTCAGGAAAGTACAGCAGTGATGGGAAAGCTAAATGCCTATGCTGCATTGAAATGTCCTGTTTCTGTCTTATTATTTGGGAATTAATCATCTGCACAGTTTCTAAATGTTGCCCAGACAAGTTGTTCCATGCCTGCAGGAGCTGGGGACTGAAAAAATAGCCTCAGTACTGTCTCCAACTCAGCATCCGGTCATGAGCCTGACATTCTCCACTGAGCCAGCAGAAGTCCTCAAGGACATCACATTCATGGCTACTGGAGAGAGAGAGAGACCATGGGTTTCACAGCAACCTGCCACCTGCCATGGGCCTGTCCAGCCAAATCAGACTTCGATGTTAGTCCATGGTGAGATGGGGTTTTCTATGTCCCGAAGGAAAGCGAAACATACTTGGAGTTACAGACTTATGGTCTCTGAATCTTTCTGCTTCAGCTGATATATTGTCTAAATCTAAAACTTATTTAAAAACCTGTCTGGATGCGATGGCTTTTAATTAATCTTCTCTTAGTTTTTATACTATATAGTACCTTGAAGACGCAAGATCAATCACTGCTGTATTGTAATGTAGAGTTGGGAGACAGAAAGATAAATGAGCTATCAAGTTTAGCATTTTGATAGCTAAGTTTAATTTTAACTAGCTCAGGAACATACTGTAGATAGGTGGATAAAGTCATGAAATGGAGCATTCGTCTTTAGGACCCAAGCTATAGTCCATCAGAAAGGAACACAAAGAGTTTCTTAATGCCTGGTCAATCGCACACAGTCTTTTCAAATGAATAAACAATTGCTGAAAATGAAAAACAACATCAAACAGGAAAAATAAAAATTGCACAAGTCTGATAAGGTGCAACTGCACCTTTCATCTGCATATTCTACAGCTTCCACCCTCCAAAGAGTCATTCCTAAAGGCATTAGGACTATTTCCAATGCATAATATTAGGCATTTGTGAGAGTCGTAGCAGAAACAGGTCTCAGTACTTTATGAGGAAGAGTCATGCCCATGACAGAGAAGAGAGAGTGAAGTTTATTATACAAGGGTACAAAATGAGTCAGCAGCAGAGCTGGCAACAGAACTAAGGAATACTGAGTCATCATTTACTCCATCCATGAGGCTATCCACAGCACTGCAAATAAGTGCAGCCAGTCAAGTCATTCATCCTTTTGAAAGTTCCTGTACAAGGATGGGGTACGTTCAAGCCCTTGTGCGTTTTCATGACTCACAATGACTCAAATTCTAATGTGCTTCACGGGGTCCATCACAGAAACTGTAATTCCTGTGTTTTCTATTTGGTCCCTTGTAATAATTCTTATTCTAATACATGTCATGCATCCATCACAGTGACAACTTCTAACATGTTCTACCCAGTCCTACTACAATGACTAATGCTAATGCACTGCACCAGTCTGTGAGGAATTTCCATCATGCATCATTTTAAGATCACATTTTATTCAACAGGATGTTCAAATTAAGGTAGTTCTTGTACATATGATTGCTTTGAATCTTAACTCTGGCTTTTTTTCCATTAGAACAGTAAAAAGCTTGAGCAGGGGCGCTAAATACATAGCAGCACTCTTTTTGCCTGTGTGTCCAAGGAATTCATAAAATACGCATCACCCAAGTTTTCCACAAACTAAGTCAAAGTGTCTTTTCCCTAGAGGTTTATTCTAACCCACTGGGGTGAGAATTACTGAAGTTCACAAAAACCAAAACAAATGTTGAAATCATTGCTTCTTGTTCCATCTGGTCAAGTGCAACAGTTGGATTTAGGGTTTTTGTTTTTCTTTTTTTTGATTGGGCAGGAACTGCATACCTGTACATGTTTTCGCATGTAGTAAATAAAGTGAATGCAGCTCATATGACTGAGAATATATATCTCACCCAAACAATTCAGTTTTCAGTTACTCCTTTGGTATGATACTGAGTCTCTGAGCACACAATGAATAATATATAGCATCCATTATTTTACTGATGGGTTGAAAATGCTATGGCTACATTACACAAAAAACCCAACCTGGTATTAATTAATTCAGCTGGTTGAAAATTTGTTCAGAACATTTTGATGGTTTAACTTTGCTCAAAAGGACTGTATGTGATATCAGATACCATCTGTCCTCCACTATGTGGCATTAAGCCAGCTTTAAAAAAAACCCTTAAAACCCACTTTAGACTCTGTAGCTTCTGCTTTTGTTACTTCGACAAACAGGTACACTTTTTTCCCCACATCTAAACCAAATAAAAAATATAACAGGAGCTGATGCAGCAGGGCACGTGGCCTCAGAGTTGTGAAATGCTGTTTTCTTCCCAGCTTGCTCCATTTGCTTGTCAGTGCAAGACTATGGGCTGCTATTGCGTTGTCACAGGGATTTAGGCAGTTTGATCTGTGATGTAGCTTTGGTACTACAGACATCCTGGAAGGATCTGTCCCAAAAGAAGGTTTATGTTCTGCAAAAGCAGGCTCTCATTACTAGAGCCAAATGTATAGCAAAGACATGCAGGTCAACCATTTTTAATAACTTAGAAACAGAACATGGCTCTGGCTATTTTTATGCTTTGTTTATGCGTGCTTTAGAGAGCTCTCACACGTGCAAAGTCCCGTTGGAACAAGAGTTCACAGGGAGTAAATCTCAAGCCTGTAGCTTAGAACCACTTAATCACACAACAGACTTCATTTCTGGCAGAAGTAATTAACAAAGGTTCAGCCATCTAATCAGGGAACAAAGGCACGGCTCTGTCACCTCATTGACCAATCATGCCACCCAAATATCGAATCATGAATATTGACTGCTCACAGCAAAGGATTTGCAGGTAGCTCCCAGAAGAAAATACGTACAAACTGAGGCTGAAGGTCAGTCAGTGCAAACCCACAGTGTAAAACAACTACTGACTGAGCACAGACAACTGGCAAACATGGCAGAGTGTGTGTGTGAGGGGAAGGGGAGTGGAGAGCAAAACAAAGCAGCAGGAAAATTTGCCAGCCACTGCAGATTCTGCTTATCTGAGTATCAAATAAAAGACAGCAAGAAAAAGGGAGTGGAAAGTGCAGATGATACTAAGCTGTGTGTAAGCGTGGATCTGCTGGAGGGTAGAGAGGCTCTGCAAAGGGATATGAACAGGCTGGACTGCTGGGATGAGACCAGTGGCATGAGGTTTAACACGGTCAAATGCCAGATCTTGCACTTGGGGCACAACAACCCTATGCAGAGCTACAGCCTAGGAGAAGTCTGTCTAGAAAACTGCCTGGAGGAGAGGGATGTGGGGATGTTGGTTGACAGCTGACTGAACGTGAGCCAGCAGTGTGCCCAGATGGCCAAGAAGGCCAATGGCATCTTGGCTTGCATAGGAAACAGCGTCCAGGGAGGTTATTCTTCCTCTGTACTCAGCACTGGTGAGACCGCTCCTTGAATACTGTGTGCAGTTCAGGGCCCCTCACCACAAGAAAGACGTTGGGGTTCTAGAGTGAATCTAGAGAAAAGCAATGAAGCTGGTGAAGGGGCTGGAGAACAAGTCTTATGAGGAACAGCTTAGAGAGCTGGGGTTGTTTAGCCTGGAGCAGAGGAGGCTGAGGGAAGACCTTATTGCTCTCTACAACTACCTGAAAGTAGGTTGTCGGGAGGAGAGAGCTGGCCTCTTCTCCCAAGTGGCAGGGGCCAGGACAAGAGGGGATGGCTTCAAGCTGCACCAGGAGACGCAACAGGCTGCCCAGGGAGGTGGTTGAAACACCTTCCCTGGAGGTGCTTAAAGGACAGGTGGATAAGGTGCTGAGGGGCATGATTTAGTGATTGATAGGAATGGTTGGACTCTATGATCCAGTGGGTCTTTTCCAACCTAGTGATTCTATGATTCTATGAAAGAACAGTGGGAAACAAGGATGCTCCTTGCACTGTCTTCTTGATAAACACTGAGGAAAGTATGAGAGAACTTAGGTTTACACAGGACTTATTGAACAGTGATAAACTCTTGTCTAAGAGCCCACCTTGCAGGACTCCACACCATACACCAATCCTCTCAGAAGGAAATCCCCGTTTGCTTCCCTTTTGCCCATGTTTCTTTTGGCCAGTATCAAGCAAGAGCACTCTGCCTAAGCTGATTTTTTTTTCTGTCCTGCTTGGGAGCTTGCTCCTTTGAATGGTGTTTAGGCTTTCTTGTTTATACAGAGGTGATCTCCATTCTTCTGCAATATGAGAAAGAAGAAGAAGAGTGGGCCAGGGATATGTCAGGGGCTCAAAACTAGATTATTCTGGTAATCATTGGGGCAGAATTGACACTGAGAGCCACCTGAGACATTGAGAAACTGCTCATTCAGATCATAGCACTGCACCACACCCCTGCCTTTGCACTGTAATGAATAATAGTCCCATAATCCAGACACTTTTTTGAAGGCAGAGCCATCAAAGATGGAAGCAAAATGAAGAGATCAGGCTCATTCTAACTTATCATGTAAGCCTGACTCCCAGAAAAATAGTTTTCAGAAAGGATTCACACCTTAGGAAAACAGCCCCAGCCCTGTTCATGGACTTAAAAAACAAAACCAAATCTAAAGAAAGCTCAAAAGAGTTGAAGTGGAAAAGTGCAATAGTTTGTGATTTAAGCAGTATCTTCCACAACAGTGACATGAACAGAAGATTGTGGTTATGAAAGAGGGTAAAAAGGATGTAGGGAGCTAAACAGAGAATTTAAGTTCGTGCATCCAATTACATGGCAAGCAATGAAAAATTCTAAGGCTATTCCAGTCTTGCAGTTAAAACGCTGTGCAGAGAAGCTGGAGAGCTGGGAATTATTTTCTGGCCTGGCACAGTTTTTATGAATGACTTAGGCACTATCAGTCCACCTTGTTCTAAATCTTGATTTCCTTAATTGTAAGAAAGTGATAAAGAAAATAAACTACTTCAGAAGAAGCAGGAAGAACATGGTAATGTTTTGCAACATGTTCAGACACAAGTTTCACTGAGGAGATAGGAAAAGGCAGGAATACAAGGGCTTCCCTGGTCTGTTTCTCTGAGGATCCAGTCAGGCATGATGGAAGTTACTCAGCTGTCTGCACAGAAACAATGCTGGGTCCAGTCTGGCTGCTGTTGGTCATTCAGGGTAAAAGCTGCAGCGAAGTCTAGGCTTGCAAAATCTGAGGCTCAATCGCTTCACTATGCAGCCTAGGTATGAGCGTTTATCTGAGTGAGGCCATAACATGCTGGATGACGTTCAAGGTCAGGAAGGCTACATCAAGAAAGGGATGAACTGAATGCACAAGTGAATGTGCAAAGCCAGCAAACTAGTCCAAACTGAAAGGGGAACCAAGGAGTTGATACATGGTTTAAGAATAAAATCTTGTTCTCCTACATGTTATATACAAGAATGGCCAAAGCCAAAAACTGATGTGAAGATGACTATGGTAGAGATTTGAGGGCCTGCACACCCCTGCAGCCCTTCCCAGCAATGACCAATACCATGCTGTGATATAAAAGAAATAAGCCAAGAATTAAGATAGTTTCATAGTAAAGAGACCTGAAAAATAAATTAACTCACTTGAGAAACCCAACTGGCCTCCTGCAGGATGAGCCCTTCTGGTTATGGTCATCTGCATGAGTATGTGTGTATAGGCAAACAATCATCCCATGAGGCTGCAGATTAAGGCAATTAAGGGGATATAACAGAATTTGCCTACAGGGAAAACATCATCTCCCATTTTCCACCTCCTGAGAATCCCTCTCCTTTTACCACTTCCAGTCCTCCTGCTTCTAGGAAGTCACAATTCTGTGATTTCACAGTTACATACTGATGCTTCTTAGTATATGTCACAACTGTTCCTGGGGTCAAAAACAACATAGCACCTTCCTTCTAGAGTGAGAAGGTGTAATTACTTCCCCCAAGTGATTACTCTAACCAGGGAACTGCTACATAGCTTTAATTGCTGGCAACAGCTCAGCTTCTCCAGCACAGACCAGTGAATGTTGGCAGAGTGGTTACAACCACTTCTCATTTTTCCACCTTGGAGGAATAGGGCTTTCTCTATTCGATGTATCACACGAAAAGAAATAAGGTAGATGAGAAGGGGCACTGTTTGGAGGAAAAAAAAAAAAAAAAAAAAAAAAAAAAAAACAAGAGAAAGATTGGATAGATGAACAAGATGAAAAGACGTACTGATTATCTCAAACCACCTGGAAGAGGAAATTAGACAAAGAAAAAAATTTAAGGCAGGGAGAAGGGAAAGCAAGCCAGGTACTCTGCTTTGCCTTCCCTCACAGGCCTGTGTCTCCTGCTTATTTACTGTAGCATGAGTACTGCCACTTTACTGTGGACCCAAGAAAAAACAGAGCTGCATGGGGAGGACAAGTAATGCCAAAGCTATGGTAGGGAAGCTAGCAATGGGTAGCAATAGGTAGGGATAGGTTTTCCTCAGGAACAAAGTAGTGGGACAGGTCTCACAACAGCAGCACTGCATCAGCTAGGCCTCTGCCAGAGCAGTTTGGTACCAGTCTGCTGTGACCAGGATCACAGCAGAGAGCTTCCTATGTACTCGTGCCAGTCTCACATTCACATCAGGATGGTGTTGGCCTCTGGGTTACTCGCTCGTCAGAGTACCTGCAGAGTAAAGGAGAAGCTGTATCTTGCTGTCAGCTGTTTCCTGCTTGCCAAGGCAGGGCGGTTCAGAGGCACAGCTGGAGATGGTGAGGAAGGGAGTAAGAAAGCTGTAACACTTCTCAAGGATATGGCAACCTTCATAGCAAATCAAACCAATTGTCCAACTGTTGTAATACTTTGTCTCAGACAGTGGCTAGCATTGAGGATAGATGTAAAACACTTAAAATGGGAAATAACTAACTAATATGTCCATTGGGGAAGTTCCTTTATAACTCCAGCAGTTAGTGGTTGGATTTATGCCCCGAATCTCAAGGGCTGATATTTCTTATAAATTTTTTATTTTCTCTAATGTAACTGTGAATATTCTCACTATCCTCAGAAATAGCTGCCTTTTTTTTCTCTTTTTTTACTAAGACTGTGAGCTCAGTGGGCAACACCCTGTAGCAGGCAGTTCCACAGTTTAAGAGTACTATAAAGAAAACAATATTCTCCACACTTCCAGATGTATGTTGCTTTTAATTTCAAAGGATACCCTTTTGTTCTAGTAATGAGAACCTTTTTGACTATTATTATTTATATACTTCTAACTTACTCTTTCTTATTTATCTCTTCTCTGAATATTATCTTCCTTCATCTTTTTCAGTCTCTCCTTATTTGAAAATCCTTCTAAGCCTCCAAACCATTTTCACTGCCCATCTCCAAGTCCTGCTATATTCTTTTTTTAAGAGGACTTGATGAGAAATTAGCTAAATATGAAAGGTGAGGGTTTATCAGTAACTATATGATGGTATTATATCTTTAATGTTAATTTCTGTCCTACGCTGTAGATATTTTTGCTATGCATCTAGTTATGCTAAGTTCAAGGAATTATGGGAGGGGTCTAACTTCTCTGAATATGCATCTTTATGCAACAGCTATCTCCTGCTGTTCCTTATGCCTCTGAATACAGCTCTCATCTTCTGTCGTAGTGCACATTATCAGGCTGTGTTTCTTGTTGGGGATTGTCATTAGAATGGCAACCTGCTAGGGTTATATAGCTGCCCAACTCCTATCAAACAAGAACTTGAAACATTTTTCTGTTATTTTTAAATACAGCCTTGTACCGCCTCGTTTAACTTTAATGTTCTGTTTGAATGCATTTCTCTGTAGTCATCTAAGGGAATGCTCCACAAGGAAAAAACCCTGAAAAAAATTGCTGTTTTTTTTTTCCTCTGTTAAAATCTGCTCTGAAGGAGGATTTCCTGAGTGATAGGACTAGTGCAAAGCACTATGGTAGAATCAAATCCCTGTTAGGCTCTCTCTTCTGTTCCCTTACGTGATCTTGTCACCAGCACAGGCTATGGTTAGGCAATCACAAGTGGTCAAGTTTCTGATGCTTAACTAGTTACTGTTCATCAGCTGAACTGTAGATGCAAAGATGTCCACATTTCATGTCCATAGAGACAGCAAAATAAAATCTCTTCACTTAAACTACCTTCTAGGAGCACACCAAAGGGCAATTATAACTGGCCAGCTGTCACTCAGTCAGCTATGAAAGCACATCCATTCTCTCAAGGTTTCTGCACCTGTAATTATTCCTTAATTCACAAGAGAGTGGAGAGAAAGCAGCAGGAAAGCTGCATGGCACATGCATAGAAAAATCTGTCACATCACCTCAGCCACATGGCTACGTGTGTATTGCATGCCTGAGAATACAAAGCAGGAGCAGTCTATGACACCACACAGAAAAGTGGCCTCTTCAGTCCCAGATTCCTCCTTCTCTCCTCCCACAGTAAACCTCATCTGAGGTCAGTAGAAGGATGATCCTAGCCATATGGGTGAAAAATAAAAGATGAAAAGTGAAGAAGGTCTTGGAGACAAGGTGATGCTCCTAACACTACCAGGGGAAGAATGGCAGCAAGAACGTGTCCTAGGCCAGACTGGCACTACAATATCCATCTTTTCATAGAATCATAGAATAACCTGGTTGGAAGAGACCCACTGGATCATCGAGTCCAACCATTCGTATCAAACACTAAACCATGCCCCTGAGCAACTCATCCAACCGTGCCTTAAACACCTCCAGGGAAGGTGAATCAACCACCTCCCTGGGCAGTCTCTGCCAGTGCCCAGTGACCCTTTCATGAATTTTTTTTTCCTAAGGTTCAGCATAAACCTACCCTGGTGGAGCTTGAGGCCATTCCCTCTTGTCCTGGCCCCTGTCACAACCTCCCCTCAGGTATTTATAGACAGCAATAAGGTCTCCTCTCAGCCTCCTCTTCTCCAGGCTAAACAACCCCAGCTCTCTAAGCCACTCCTCATAAAACTTGTTCTCTAGCTCCTTCACCAGCTTTATTGCTCTTCTCTGGATTCACTCCAGAGCCTCAACATCCTTCTTGTGGTGAGGGGCCCAGAACTGAACACAGGATTCAAGGAGCGGCCTCACCAGTGCTGAGTACACAGGGAGAATAACCTCCCTGGACCTGCTGGTCACACTGTTTCTTATGCAAGCCAGGATGCCATTGGCCTTCTTGGTCACCTGGGCATGCTGCTGGCTCATGTTCAGTCACTGTCAACCAACAGCCCCACGTCCCTCACCTCCAGGAAGATTTCTAGACAGACTTCTCCTAGTCTGTAGCTCTGCATAGGATTGTTGTGCCACAAGTGCAGCACCCAGCATTTGGCCTTGTTAAACCTCATGCCATTGGTCTCTGCCCAGTGGTCCAGCCTGTTCATATCCCTTTGCAGAGCCTCCCTACCCTCCAGCAGATCCACACTTCCACCCAGTTTAGCATCGTCTGCAGACTTGCTAAGGGTACACTCAATGCCTTCATCCAGGTCATTAATAAAGACATTGAACAGGGCTGGACCCAGCACTGAGCGCTGGGGAACTCCACTTGAAACTGGCCTCCAGCTGGATTTAACACCATTTACCGCCACTCTCTGGGCCCAGACATCCAACCAGTTTTCCACCCAAGCGAGCATTCACCTGTCCAGGCCAGAGTGCAAAATGACGTGAGAAACTGTGTTAAAGGCTTTACTGAAGTCCAGGAAGACCACATCCACAGCCTTTCCCTCATCCAGCAGCCAAGTCACTTTGTCATAGAAGTTGATCAGGTTGGTTTGGCAAGACCTGCCTTTTGTGAACCTGTGTTGACTGGGCCTGATCACCCGGTTCTCTTGCACGTGCTTCAAGATAGCACTCAAGAATTGCACATTGTTGGGCAGTGTGCAAGCCAAAGCAGAAACTACTGCTGAGAGTAATGAGCCCCACATCCTCCAGGAAAATGCAAAGGCAAAATAAGCAACATGACTTAGGTCAGCAGTTGGTTTAGTGCAATACATCCAGGAACAGCACATTTTTGGCTACTCTTGGAGCCAGCCCTGAGTTGTTGTGACACAAGTGTTGTTTGATGTGAAAGAGAAATATGGACTTGACAAACACAGCTAATAGAAAGATGGGGAAAAAAAGAAACTTCTCCTTGTTGCTTCTCATTACCATATTATTCCCAGGGTCAGTTTTCTGAAGATTCGGAAATAAACTCTAAGCTGTTTTGCAAACCTTTCATATTCAGTGCAAACATCTTATTTTATTATCTATATTTTTGTTGTTGGTTTTCTTTTTTCCTCCTCAGCCTTTTTTTTCTTTTTAATCCATTCAGCCATTTATTGGATCTTCTATTCTCCAGTGTGCATTTCTTCTTTGCTACACTATCTCCTGCTTTTCACAGATAAACACCGCACACCTGGGATACAGGCTCCTCTAATTAGTATTAAAACCTGAAGTTTTTTCCACCCCTCTTTGAAGCTTTCTAGGATGCCTTTTCGTGAATAATAATGTCCTCAATTCAACATAATGCAACACTCAATCAAAAGGCACTGTAGCAATCACTTACCAACAAGACACGTGGGCCCTTCCTCTTCCTCTGTACAGCTGCTCTGAGGCAGTAAAAAGTCCAGAGGTTGAGGTTCCTGTTTTTTGGCTGTCTGCTGCCCTCAAAATGCTCTGTGCAGAGGGCCTGGTGTCTTTTGTCACCTCTCCAGCTCATCATTGCTGGTCTCTAGCTTGGCAGAAGTTCTGGCTGCCTGACCTCCTACCAAATAAACGACTTTGAACTACAGTTACCTCTCTGCCAGGCAAGCCCCCTGCACAGCATGGGGCATCCTCAAATCTCTTCCCTGAAGATAGTTGATGGTCTAATTCCCAGACTGCTGCCCTTGGGATGCCAGCTGTGCAACTGCCTGCTGAAAACACCATGGTCCAGATGCCACAGGTGTCCACGCTGCAGACCATTTCCAGTGGAACCTTTCTTCACATAGAATACCAGAGTTTCAATAGACGGAAAAGTCAGCGTTCTCCAACAAGAAGCTGTTTCCTGACTGTTTTTCTAAGCAGTCCTATTCAGAAACTAGCTAGGGTCACAGCCTCTGCTCCCTGAAGCCACTTAAGTAGTACCCCAGCCTTCATAACTGGTACAGCCAACAACAGAGAATCACCATAGCCAAGGCTCAATAATGGCTGTTACAACATGGGTCATCTAGTCCTACAATCATAATGATTGTTATTTCCTATGTTAATATCCCAATAGTGAATTTCTTTGCTGCACGTTTGTGTGCATGTGCAAGAGCACAGAGCAGGCACACGCTAAGATGTTGACAGTGGAACGTGAATGCTGGTTTAGGAACATTTATAACTTAGCACTCTTGCATAGGGGCCAGTCCTACTACCCTTGCTCTTGTGGGAAGTTCAAAGGAGATGGAGTGGCTTAGGAGCTTCAGCCTTCCTCCTTCTGTCAATTTTCATTACAATTGCTCTTCCTGTTACACTCAGTTGGTTCCAAAAAGCCCACTCAATGAGTAAGACTTGACTCTGCTGTACATAGCACCCCTGAACTCTACAGGGCAAGCTGCAAAGTGCTACTAAGAATGACAAGAGTTAACAAATAGGTATGTTTTAGAATAAAACGGCTAACCGAAGCAAGTATTCCAACATCAGGCTCAAGCAGGGCAAAGACACTGACAGCTTTTATCTTCACAGAATGTTTTGAAGGCTCTCTTAGTTTGCTGCTTCAGCTGACTTGAAGTAGCCATATCAAGGTAATGCCACAAATGTAAAGGACTACTGAAAAAAAACACCCTCTCAATGTCAGATCCCAGCTTCTCTTGTCAGGTGAAACCTTTGCACAGCAGGTTCTGTCCCCCCCCCCCCCCCTTTTTTTTTCAGTCAATCCTTAAGTAGATTTCTGTTGATTTCAGTAGATTTTGTCTAAAGGGTGAAGAAATCACTCTGGATCCTGGATTTCTCTGTCAATAGCCCCTCTGGGACTATGCAGCCAGGTGGGAATGAGTGCCAAAGTAGTTTAACCCTTCCTGGTGCACTATAACAGTGAGTCAATTCGCACAGGTACACTGTGTTGAAGGAAATCTATCAGCTAGAGAAGTCTTGGGAAGATGTGCTCTTTGAGACATTTGTTCCCTACCACTCCAATACTAGAAAACCTAGAGGACCTTAAGTGTTCCAAGGGGAGCTAGGAACTCAAACAGAGGAGTAAAGGGACTAGGTATTTCTCTGGATCTGGAAGAACAGGAATGAATCCTGCAGGTATCTGAGGAGTGATTGAAGTCTATAACATCAGGCTGTAGTACTATATGAGATGCCTCAGGATTGCTGAGATGTCTGTACAGAACAGGTGGATGTGACAAACAACCCATGGGAGAGCCCTGCCCTTCTGGAGAGGCAGCTGGAGTGGCTACAAAACTGGTCACCTGTGTGGGGGTGTCTTTAGGCAGCCTGTGTAGAAAGGTATTCTGAATTTAGACAAGCTGGACCTGTGCTCTGTGGGGTTCCTTGTACTTTATCAGGCATTTGATGCTGGACCCTGTTACAAGGAGAGATACCAAGCTGGACACAGTGCTGGTCTGATGCATAAATACAGTACTGGATGCCAAAGATCCCCACCCCTGATTTAAAACATCAGGTAAAACATGAGAATGGAGCATGTAATTTCTACATTTTTCTCTTCATTAAATGTTTCTTGCCACTCTCCCCTTCCCCCATCTCATCCCCCTCCTCCTCTTGAATAAAAAACTAGCTAGGCTCAGTGAGGTTCTGAACATTATCTAAATGCCCACTGGGCTGAGAAGTCAGCTAGTTCACCAACCATATCAATTAAATGCTGGTTATTACCCTTTCATTATTGTACAAACTAATCCCATACATCTTGTGAGCTGGTGTTGAGGTGACTTCACGCCCCTTAAAACTCGTACTATTAATTAAAGTGCAGTCAGCTCTCCTTTGATTTGCAGCACTCCTTCTCCTCACTATGTTTGCATCCGTGTGTTCCAGTACTCACCCCAGCAACTAGCATCCCTGACTCCTTCCTCACAGCTACCCCTCAGACACAAAGCTCGGGACCCTATTCACAGCTTTTCCCTTATTATTCCAGCCCTAGCTTCCCCTCACACAATTCTGCCTCTTATTCTGGATTTGAAGCCTCTGTCTTCGCTTTTCTGAGACTCTTGTCTATTAAACCTGTTTTTGTTTGAACAGAACCAGCAAATTACATTGAATTATGCCAGATTTTAATGTGACTGCATAACATAGACTCATGCCCATAGGGATCCAGGCTGAGAACACCAAGCTCACATCATCTTTGATCTAAGACACTACAAGATATAGTCCCTTGATCGTAGTCCTAATGCTAATTAGTCATCACCTTCCCCTTCCTAAGATATATGTGTCTAAGAAAATCATCTCTGATTTGGTCACAGACAAATTAATAATTGCATATGCTGTATGTAACTGCATTTCTGTAAGAATGTTTAATACTAGTGAAGTGACTGTGTTGAATCAAAAATTATAAACTTTTCCAGCTCTCTTGTAATTGCTATTCAGGGAGTCATTCTAACAGCAAGCTTCCAAAAGGAAATAAGCAGCAATGTTTTAGTAACAAAAGCAAAATATGTTCCATGAAAACCAGAACCCCTCTGTTCTTGGAAGAACTCTGCATTGTATCCCACGAGGTGCAGGCTCTGATCAGTCTCCAGCCCTAAAACACCTTATTACTTTTGTAATTTCTACAAAGGAACTACTATCATGTAAACCAACAATTACAAAAACAATAATGGTGTAGGTTTCTCTACTGCCATTATTTTCTCTGAATAGTAGCAGCAACATATCCCCCAGCCACTATTAGGAATCACACTACACTTCATGCTCTTATGATAGTGCAAAATGATCTCACATAATGAACCACGTACGGTGTAATTGATGGAAGCCATATAACTCATGCAAACAAATGGATGCCTAACAAATAAACATTTCCAAAATGAACTTGCACTGTTTGTGTGTTCAGCTGAGATATGAGCTGCATCTGCTGCAGGTGACAGACAGAAAGCAACAGAGACTGGCAAAAAGAAAATTAAAAACTAGATATTCACTAATTTAATCAGTTCTTTCCATGTTCTTTACATCTGGTGAAATGTACTGACTAGCAGTTCTAGTCCTATGTCTTAATTCCAGTGCTAAGGTTTTGTGTGATCTAGTATATAAGTACCAGTATTGCTCTCTAGCTAGGTTTATGTATGAAGATTTCCACTGGCTGTCGTATAATTGTCTGAAATCAATTTTCAAATTTAGCACCAGAGACAAACGAATTTGTTAAATAATTGCTTCAGTTGAAGATTTAGAAGCTCTTACAAAGTAGACATTTGAAGATGTCCACTGAAATTCAGGCCTATTTTTCTTGTATTTCTTTGAGTTTCACTATCTTAAATCATATATGCTGTGCACACATCACATTTCACTCAGTATCTCATCTTTACAATCTTGCAGACATAGGGTAGGTATTGGGACTTGAAACGAAGACCTTTAAAAGTTATTTCTATCATTTTTTGCAACTGGATTTAGCCTGGCAAAGAAAACCAATAGATACAAGACCTGTCATCAACACCATGTTCTGCTATGCATCAAGGCGCGAAAGAGACCTTTGTGTATGATGTACTTTATGGACATTGCATTTCACTTAATGAAAGGGAGTAAAGTATAGATTCAGTTTCCAAATAGTAAGGTCTCCTCTTGCTTCTCTTTCAAGCATATTGTCAGCATAAGTGTAAACAAGTGAAACCTAACCCCAAGTGGACTATGTCTTTGCTAGGAAAAATCAAGTTAGCCTCTTAACTCATCATAGCTGTATAAGCGAAAAAGGTTTGTAAAGATGGAGCCACTTTCAAAAAGTGTAAATTAGTACTGGCTCCTTACTTAAGTGCAAAAAACAACTGCTTTGTTTCTCCTAAGATTTTCTCTCATGGTAGCTGTTGGTCTTTGTTGCTAGGAGAAAAGTCTGCCAGGACATCCATGAGCTAATAGCAGAAAGTGCTGTGGGAATCTGACCCGGGTGCACACAAGCTGTGGTGGTCTTAGAAGTTACCTCCTCCTAGCTGCCTGCTCCCAGTCATCTTGCTATCAACACTTGCAGATCTTGCCTGGTCTTTAGCTGCTGCCATACACAACAGTAGCCCAAACATACCTTCCACCAACAGTTTTTGCTGGCATCTTGGGCTGCCAGCCACAGTGGCTGGAGAGCAGCCACCCCTTTTATGGTTTCAGAGGCAGATATATTCAGTAGAAGAATGGAGCTGGCACTTGGGGGTGGCTGTGGTGACAGCAGTACCTGCCAAAGACCAGAGATGCCAGAAACAGTAGCTGTTAGCCACAATGAAACAAGAATCCCAAGTGCCTTCTGATGTCTTACCTGCAAGGGAAAGCCTCAGCAGTCTTATGAGTGGGGATGTAGATGTACAACTTAGCCAAATGAATCCCAGCATGAACGCCGTTATCCCAAAATAAGAAAAAGGGGCTTAGGGGCAAAGGAAGGGGCTTAGGGGCAAAGGGCTAGGGGAAACTTCTTCCCAAGTGACATGAGCTATCCTGAAATAGGCCTCTCTTATAGTCAAAAAATTGTACCTTGCACAAGGGTTATACCTGTAAAC
Organism: Coccyzus lansbergi; assembly: GCA_033558105.1. NCBI lineage: Eukaryota > Metazoa > Chordata > Aves > Cuculiformes > Coccyzidae > Coccyzus > Coccyzus lansbergi. Next base: position 552,262 of record JAUMJK010000631.1, on the reverse strand, counting down.
TGTACCAGTTTAAACCTACTTCTGCAGTCTTATTGGAAGGGTGTTCCCATACAGACAGAGTTTAAAGAAGAGCTATAACACATGCCAGGAGGGGCTGGGGACATGACAGCTAGTTATGCAGGATCAAGGAGAGAGAGGTTAAACCACAGTTTGAGAGGAAAGCTGGGGTGGGACAGGACAGGTCTGACATATTTGTGGTTATGAGTGTGAGGAATGATAAAATGCCCTTCAGGAGGAGTTCTTAGGGATTAAACCTCTACATTTTTGAGCACACCACTGTACAGCAGTCATGGTAATAATTAATAACAAGGAAATGATTCTCACCCTTTTTCTGGTCACCTTATTAAAGTGAGGATATTGTGGAAATGGAAAAATCCCAGTAGAACATCACCTGGGATGATAGATGGATGGGATGCATTTTTAACAGAGCTCACTACATTTCAGGAAACATTTCTCAGGGAAGAATTGCTACAAAGCTTTCATGTTCCTTTCCTATTCTGCTGCTACCAGCTGCTGTCAGAGACAGGACAGGACAAGGCAAAGTGGGCCCTTGCTTTCACTGATTTGTGGCCAATTATGTTATGCTCTGTGGCCCTAAGATGCTTGGATAAACCAGTAACTTTGTCTTTATATTTTCTTTGCCATTCTCCTTTGCCCTTTGGGTTCTTGACGAGATAAGGAACAGAAGCTGTAAAAAAAATATTGAGCCAAGAAGTTCTTTATGAATGTTCAGTGTGGCCCACAAAGTGTGGAAAGAGGTGCTGTTTGCACTGAGGGAATCTTAAAATCCAGTTTTCAAATGCTAGGCCAAGCTGTCATTTGTAATATAATAAGGGATGCTCTCAAGTAGTTTCAACACATAAGAATTCAAAATAGGCTTTAGATGGCTATCCACATGTGACAAACATAAACACAGGACTCTTACTTATACAAATACACAGGAGGGAATAGATTTGTCGAGGCTGTGCCAGACTTTTAGCCACAAATAGTCCACCCACAGAGACTGTTTCAAGCCCAGAGGTCACTTCCCTGAAAGCAAACCAGGATCACAGAAAAGAAAACATCCCATGCAAGCTTTGAGTACTTTCTGCTCTGCCTCTGCAAATGCAGCCCTACACTGCAGCCCCTTCTTCCAAGGCTTTTAGGTGACATGTGGGTTAACAGAGAATGGGTCATTCACCCTGCTCCTGCTGAGCTGCAAAGGACAGACCTTTTGTAAGGATTTGTGTTACAGTTTAAAAGGGAGGGAAGAAATAGGGAGGAAAAAAAAAGAAACAGAAGAAAATCTTAGCCCTCAAAAACAATTGAACAAATATCTCCCCGGTTAATAAATAACAGGCTTGGCTGGGGAATTGTAATTGTGTGTATAATGCATCTCAGATCTACAGTATAATTACACTGTGGAAACCATTCACTAATAAAAGGCACCAGCCAGGGGAAAGGATGCCTTCTTGCCATGGGTTGACAGGCAAGCAACAAACAAGGCACACTTTTTCACCTTCTATTCAATAAAATCAGTGTATTAAATATGCAGGCAGAGCACCTCCATTAAGCAATCCACTTCCTTCCTTTTCTTTCTCTACTTTTTTTTCCCCTTCTCCTTTTGTTTCCATCAAGACCGGGAAGGTTACAAAAAAAAAAAAAAAAAAAAAAGCTACATATGAAACCCCCAGCTATACGTGAGCTGTGTTTTAATGAGGCTGCATTTTGCTCCCTCTGCTATACTAAGTAAATATGTTTCTCCCCCTGCAAAGAGAGGCTTTGCTTGCCTGGGCCAAAGGGAAAAGAGCTTGGGGACTACTAGGAGGCTTTTTCTCTGCCTACACCCCTTCCTCCGTACCCACTAAAATAAAACCCTTCCTTACATTATAGAATGAAGGCTTGTTCTCAGAGTAAAGGCAATATAAGTTATTTCCATACAATTCACAATGAAATTGAATATATACAGGAAATCAGAGACCAGGGGACTCACCTGAATGTCACCTTTCAGTTTCTAAAACTTATGGAATCACACCTGGATTTAAACAAAATAGCCAGCTCCTTTCCTCCATATGCTCTGAACTGAGACATTCAAATCAGTGCACACCTCTAGCTACTCAGGCTACTTAGAATTTCAACCCTGACCAGAGAAATGAAAAACAAGAGCATTACATAACCATCTTGAGGCTCTGGGAAACAGCTGGTGTGGTGCTTTCCTGTGGGATCCCCAGCATTATACAGAAGGGAAGGTATAGCAGGTTCAACATACAAGAGCAGCATCCTCACTTTCTCTCTGATCTGCCTGTCACAAGCACCTGGCATAGGTAACAGCTTGGGTCCGAGATGGGTGAACACGGTGAAGCAGGCTAAGCTGCTTCAGCCTCTCCATGCACCCTCTCAGTCTGTGACTGCAGAGAGATGTATGTGTCTGTAGGTATTTTCTTCTTTTCTACTCTTAAGGCAGGAAGCAGAAGAGACGTTTCTCACGGACTGAGGAGTTAGGTATTAAACTAGAAACCTTACATCCACATGTACTGAGTGGGTGAGCTGCTAATTGAGAAACCCCACAGCTGATAAGCAAGCACTTCTGGTTTCAGTTGCTACCAGCTGATGCACCTCATTTCCCACCCATGCCTGCAAGAGCACAAGTCCAGTAATGACCCTGCTGAGCTCCTCAGGATGCAGAGCCTGGCCTTGAAACTCGCAAGTGAGAGCAACTGAGCTGCGTTCACTGTCACTGCCTCCCTCCTGGGGCTTGGGGAGGGAGCAAAGAGAAAGGAGTTGAATTAGGAAGGTTTCCTGACTCAGCAGTAGTGCGTTCATTCGGGGAGGCACTGCTGCTGCCACTGCTAATAGGTTGTGGTAATGGAGAGGCGTCTCACAGGCAGGACGGTGGGAGGCTGATCAGCTCCAGCAGAAGAAGTGAGGTCAGTGGTAATGAGCGACAGCGAAGAGGAATGCAAATTGCAAGAGGATTTATGGAACAGTTTCTGCTCGATGAGCAGATTCCAGATAAGTAGACTGTTAATAAGGCAGGGAGGTTCTTCGGTTGTGCCAGCTGTTAGACAGGGACTGGTATGCTTTTCTGACTGTCATTCACATGACAGTGGGTGCAAGGGTGCCCACACCCAGACACTATTTCATACACATTCTCTCACTGCACACACACACAGGGGTATCATGTGCATGTGCTGACACGTGGTTCAGTGCTTTGCCACTATGCTGCAGGATACATACTTGTGCCAGGATCAAGGAAAGCTGAAAGAAAGCACGGATGGGTGGCAGGGGACTGCTTATCAGCACACAAGGGAAAATTGAAAAAGAGCACAACTTAGCAGCCCAACACTAAAAAAGCCATATTTATCCTCTCTTCTTCTTTTGGTCTGTCCCTCCCCCCTCCATCTCAGAATATGCTATGGTGTTAGATGAACATTTCTCACCAGCCACCCAGAGATGAAGTGACCTGAAAGCAAACACAGCAAATCCCAACAGAGCCAAGAAGGGCAAGCTTACCATGCCCACCTCTCTCCTGCTCGGGCTGGAGTCTCTCAGGAGCATCGCTGCTGTGAATTACTGATGGTAGGTGTCACAGACTCTGCTGAGGAATGACACTCTTTGGCCAGCCTGCAGCATGTTGGTGACATTCTGGAAATCCTTTTTCTTTTAGAACTATTCCTTATAAAAGCTGTGGGATTCTATCACAATAAGCCTCTCAGCATCAGGAGGGTAGCCAGTTTCTCAGCCATAGCACTGACACCCTCAGCTGCTTGGTGTATTGATGCTCCAGAGCCTGCAAAACTTCTGTTCTCACCACTGGCCTTGCGCTGTTCGGTCTGCCTGCCTGCAAATTATTAGATCCTAGTCTCTAGGTTAACAATGCCTCACAGACCAGCTGCCATTGAGCCCTCTTTATTGGCAGAAGCAAGTCTACCCCAGCAGAGGAGGTCAGCTGTGAAGCCCCACTCAAAATGCTTGTTGTAAATCCTGAACTGGGGCTGCCCCACTGGACTGTGCTGGGAAGGTCCTGCCTCAAGAAGGAGAGGTGATGGAAGCAGTCACTTCTGGAGGGACCACACACAGGAGGTTGAAATGGTGGTGAGGGACTGTCTGATAAACGGTGGACAAAGCAGAGCAAGGTCCCAGGCTGAGAGGTTCCAATGCCCTTCCTTGCTCTGAGCCAGCACACAGGGTTTCCACGGACATGCACACAATGGGTGATGTGATAAGGGAGCACGAGTGACACGGACTGGGGATCGTGACTCATTCAACAGCATACATCCTGGCTACATTTGGGCACAACTTTCTGGAGCACCAAAGGGTCATGGCAGTGCACATCTGCATCTTAGCAGCACCACAACACAGGGGTGAAAGGCAGGAACAAAATGAGCTAATTTAATCCTGAATACATAAGACATGACAAGCCTATTAAAGAGCTGGAACCTACTGTGCCTCGTTATGAAAAATTAGTGCTATCCTATAAAAATACTGAAGACAGTGTGTCACTTCAGGAACAGACATCTTGAGTATACTATCTTTTCTTAATAGGCCCTTAATAGGGACATACAAACCTAAGGAATAAGCCAATGGGGGTTGGACTTGGTGCCTCTCAAGTCTGACACCTTTAGGATACTGTAATTTGCATATCTCTTTCTTCTCAAATGAGGAGAAATTGGCATAGACAGGAGTCAAATGGACCAAAGAAAGATTTAGCTTGTTTGTTGCAGTATCTGAGTGAAAACCCAGTAAGAAAAACAATAGATTTGATTCAAATAGAATCAAAACTTTATAAAGGCTTTCAGCAACATAAAAATAAATCACAAACGTTTCATCTTGAGCCAGTCCCAGATTCGGTCAATCCAAATACAATGTTCTATTTCTTCTCTGGGTTATTCAAGCTGCTGCCTAATCTTTTCTTTTTAATTTAGATCAGTGTTAATGCTGTTTCAAAAAACAAAGCTATTTCTGTGAAAAGAACATCAAAATTAAAGATTTGACTGTTTCAGAAATGAAACACTGTAGTCCCAGCCAAGATGCTTTGACATTTAAGATAATTCTTATCTCTCTTCTCCTGTTTTTGGGGGCATTTTCTGTGGTAGTGGGGATTTTTGCTAAAATTTTTTGCCAGGTTTGGGCCAAACATATCCAGTTTTGCCCCTTCGCTTCTCTCCTCATTCTGTACCCTGCCCCACCTCTTTTACTGCTTCTTTAAGAGTTTTACCTCTCTCTCTTTGCAAACTTGAACCTTCTTATGGCTCTAAGTCCCACTCTAAAGATAAGAGAAGAAACATTTTTCACACTGTCTCTTCCCAAACATCTGGGAAGGACCCTGGAAACTCAGACATCTCTGCCATTTAGCATCCTGCAGGCTTTCCTTGTGACTATGGCCAAACAAAGACATCAACTATATGGAGACAAATGACTAACAGAAAGGCAGGAATAAGTCTCACTAAGCTGAGGATCTTTACTGGAAGAATACATAAATCTGACAGGCCAAAGAATGCTAGTTACCCCTGCTGGAGCACAGTAAAAAAACTACCAAGAGAGCTATGGCTATAATGGGGTGAAGGGTTGTAGCATTCTCATGCAGTTACAGAGACATGCTGGATTGGTCAGTACTCTCAGACATCAGATTTTCACATCTCAGGGATGTGAAAATAAAGCTTAACTCATTACATTTTTCTGACCTCTTTTCTTATAATTAGAGTGAAAAGATTTCTCTTGCCAACTACTTCTCTAGGAATGTTGTCTTCCAGACAGGCAGAGGAAAGAACACATATGACAGCTGGAAAAGCTCAGAGAAACCGAAGTGCTTTGTCTCACAAAAGAAAATACAAATGAGCAATCTGAATGCCATCAAACCCGCTGTGAGAGAGAAAGAGAGAGCGAGAGAGATCGAGGTAGTATCAAATCCCTTGTTAGACCTTAAGCTCCCTGGAATTAGGCCACTTTAAGAAGAAAAGGGACTAGAGTTTAAAGGATTCAGAGAATTTCCCATTTCTTGATACAACTCTTTGACCTTTGCAAAGAAAACTACAAAGAACCCAGAGCATAAAGGAATGAGACTTCTGTGTCTTTCCTTTCCTTTTCTTTCCTTTCCCCCACCCCCCTCTCTGCTTTCTTTGTAGAAACAGGTAATTGTGCAGCCCTTTCTTGGAGAGATGCAGTTCTTCCTCAGTTAGAGATTCATAATACAAGTGCCAGTACTGCTGCCCCTGACCTGATGGGAAATTTGAATGGAGAAAGCAGCTGTGTGAGAGAGTCATCATTAAAAATCTGCCTCCACAGTATGCTGTGGAGCCAAGTCAGAAAAGGTCCAAGGTCTGAGCTCAATCCTAACTTAAATGCATTGAAATCTTAGCCTAAATCAACTGATATCTAAGAAAATTGCCCTAATGCCAATGGATGTTTTCTAGCACAGGTTACTTCCTCTGTTCAAATGCTTCATAGTTGTGCAGGCATGAAATGGTCAGTGGTGTGTACTTGAGTTCTTCTGGAAGAAAATTTGAACCCGGGCAAGGCAAAACTATCTATTGATACGCATCCAGTACTTTTCTGTCAGTCCACCACAAAGATTCCTATGCTTGGAAGAAAATCCAACCATAACTGACTATAGTAACTAGAAGCCACTAGTGTGTGAGCCATATGGAACAGGAAGAAGATAAGAAGGGAAGGGCAATTGAAGAGTTTGGGAAGACAGAATATATCTCTTCCTCACCTACAGATACTGAAAGCACTGTGTAGTCACAGGAGTACTGAGCATAACGCCCATCGCATGCATGCTGCAAAGAAAGCACTCCCTGTTCGCCTGTACACACAGCTTGCAAGGGCACACAAGTGACTAGAGGAACTCAGAGGGTCACCCTATCTGGAGATAATCAAAACCCAGACTTGCACACTGACAACTATCATCAGAAAATCAAGTGTGAATAAAAATTTCTATGGGTATGCAGCCATTTCCACAGGCACAGACAATTCCAGCCACATGCATAGTATCAGCTACCACACTCTATGCAACAGAGCTCTCGTACCATCACATGCTCTCAGCAACATGCACATGTTCCTCATCCTGATGCACTTATGTATGGTGCCTGGTTTATAGCAACATATCGATACAATTCCCCTCTTCCCACTGGGTTTCCACTTAGGCTCAGAAACAAACATCTATGCACATCACTGGATAACTGACATACATCTGCAGATATTTCTGGTAGCAACCTGTGTATCTACAGTCAAAAAGGATACTTGCCCAGCCAGATACACACCGGTTGTAGGCATAGGAACCCCTTCTTCCCAGACTTTTACAGTAAATGACATGTATGACCATGAATCGCAGCCTCATTGTTGAACGTCTGCCTAGGTCTCCCAGGACCTGATTCCTTCACTTCAAAGTTCTGCTTCTGGTTTTCATCTGTGTCTGCAAATGCTATTTCCTTCACTCCATCCTTCATTCCCTATGAAGCTCTCTTCAGAGAAGAATAACACACGTGAACTAATAGCCTAGCACATAGCTATCTGATGGGCTTCTCTTCATACCTGCTATATGCCCACATGGACATCTACACAATCAAACAAAACAAAACAAAACATTAGAAAGTGAATGAAATGGGGAAAAACTTCAGGAGTAAATCCTTCATTGTATGCCAGGCCGCCAAAATCAACAGCATAACACCAGGGTTTGAACTTGGACCAGTATGGTGTTTTGATGAACTAAAGAATTAATTAACAAATATCTCCCCAGCAAATCTCTTCTTGCAGCAGAGTATGTGAGGAACACACAGATGCATGTAAAAGCTCTATCACCACCATTACATGCTGGAGAATAGCATCTAATTAATTATAATGATGGCGAAGATTAGATCCAAATTCCTCTACACAGTGTGTACACAGCCCAAACAGACAAAATAAATCAGAGTGTCGTACCATAATCCAGCAGCTTCAGAGGATTAAATAGGTGCATTTTAATCACAGACTCAGAGCAGCCCCGCTCAGTATGCACAGAGCTGCCCTCGTAGGCAGCCATGTCTTTAAAGGATCCTAAGAAAGTTATCTCACTTCAGATGAAAAATATAATTTAGGCCTTGCGCACTTGCCTTCATTTATGAACTCCTGGATTACTTTCTCTCATCAGATTTTAGCCTACACATTCAGGGTAAATTCCATGGTAATAAAACATCTCTCTCTAAGCCTTTCCTGCCATGTCACCTGGGGAAGACACTAGTTTTCATTGGTCTACTAACATGCTCCTGGGCTGTGCTCTGTTGCTTAACAGTACGTGCACCAATCTAGAGGTGGCAGTATTGCAGTCAGAAGAAGGGAAAGGGGATGTTTGGGTTTTTTTTCCTTCAAGGCATTTTATTGAAGGAAGATGCTTGAAAATTTTTGTTTTCTTAATTTTGTTAATATGAACAATAAGAAAAGGCTGACTTTACACTGCTCGTAAATTAAGTAGGTCTGTTCTCTATCACAAATGATTTCCAAAATACAGTGAAAAAAAGACTTCTCAGAATGCCAAAAAAAAAGGAAATTATAAAGAAAGAATCTTTTCATGCAATGAGGGTAAAATTCATTAATTGTGTCACTAATCATTGGGTTTGCTCCACCCCTGGAGTGGCTGAGGCTGAATCAATCTTGTTATACCTACTGTGAAACTAAACTCTTAAGCTAGCTAAGAATAGAACTAGGTGGTCCAGCCCATGAAAACATCACAATTTGTTGGCATGAAAAGCTTAACTAATACATACTTTTTGAAAGGAATAGTTTTTTTAAAAAAACACAACTGGAAATACAGTCATTTTTCCAATTTACCAATCCAAACAATGTCTTTTGACATTCCTTGAAACCAAACATTTAATTTTGGTATGTTAGACCGACAGTTTCACAGCCTTGTTTTCACTTGTGCTGGAACAGACCGTCCATAATGTGTGGCTGCTCTCTGACTCTCAACCTGCCCTGTACAGCTCAGTCAGAGCAGATCCGCAGTATATTACTGGAAACATTTCAGACAAGCAGACCAGTCTGGGAGAGAGCCATGTGTAGAAGGCATCCAAACTACAACTCCCAAGAGGCACCGCCGCCCCCTGGGCAGGCACCTCTTGGTGTAAAATAAATGTACAGCAAGATGTTTTGATTCATTTCAGCAAGTGCAAATATTTGAACCAACACAAGTAAAAATATTCTGCTCAGATTCTGACATTGTAAAGTCATCAAATGTTGCTGTGTTTTATTTATGATAGTAAAGAAAATAGTGATTCCCCTATTCCCCTCAGAGAATCATTTCCATGGGAAATCTCATGCTCAGGGAAGTTCTGGGAGCTAAAAGACTCGGTAAAGGCTCCTCTTCTTTTTCACACAGAGTGCATCTTCATTGCAGTTAAATTGCAGGGTAAATAGTGGGAAGCACAAACTTAAATGAGCCAACTTGATCTCCCATGCTATTGATGTGAGTAGCAATGAAGTTAAAAGTAACCTCTGTAAGTTCAACTGGGAAGCTGTGTAAGTAAACAGTAAACCCAAGCTAGCATTCATGAAATTCACCACTACATTAATTTAGTCAGGGTGGTTGTTTCTATCCATCCTGAAATCATACCTCTGGTTGCAACACAGGTATGTCATCCACAGGCCAGCTCCATATCTGATGACGAGCACAGCACGGAACCTAGCAATATCCCAGATGGATGAAATGAGATCTTCCAGAGGAAATTTCCTGAGAAAGGTTATTCCTCATATGGCCTCTAAGAAACTGAGGATACTAAAAATACTTAATATACTAAAATACGTGAAAAGAGAGTATGTATCTATAGTGTTCCATAGCACACCTGAAGAATTCATCCACCTCAGAAAAAAAGTAAAAAAAAAAAAAAGAAAATAAACTCATGTTCTTGCAATTCTCCTCCCTCTCTTTTTCTCTTTCTAAGATAAACGGTGTAATATAACCTTCTACCATTTCATCACAGCCTCATGCTGTGAACCAGTCAATACTTTTTATTATCACTTATTATCACAAAAGCTGCAACACACTCTGATCCATCAAGTACAGAGCAAGGTCCCATTCCACCTGATACCATTGAAGCAGAGAACAAAAAGACGGTCTTTGCCTAAAGGAAAATCTAAATAAAAGACAATAGAGTGGGTAGCTAGAGGCAGATGGTTAAGAAGGCGGCAATGAGACCAGATATGTCAGTGTAACAGAGAGGCCTCTGTACACTAAGTGCCTAAAAGTTATCTTGCTTTTGGTTTGGTGTTTTTACTTTGGTTTGTTTTCTTTGAGAGGGGTAAGGAATATGTGTAACAATAAAGATTAATCTAAGGGCAGAATACAGAGGTGCCTTGTCTGGCAGGAAGAAGGAAAGAAGGCAGAAAGGTGCTCTTTTGCAAAGTGTACAGCCAGAAGAGACCAGGGACAGAGCTGAGCTGCTGCCACTGGGGAGGAAGACTGTTATGGGCCTTGAATCAAAATCATACTCATTCAGTTAGAGAGGAGCTGAGGAAAGTTGTGCTAAGGGTTGTCAAAGCAGAGCAGCAGAGTGTAGACTTTGTAACAGTGTGCTGTGAAGTCTTTGCCAAGGTCCAAGCAAAACATGCTATGACACCGGTGGGAGAGCTTAGCACTGCACTGGGCCCTGGCTTAGAGATGCTGTTTTTGAGAAAGGATCTGCAACTGTAAGGCTTGTGATGTGCGTGTGTGAAATTTTGCCCTTTAACCATTACGCTGGGCCTGGCTATTTCCAAATGCCAGTTGAAGGCAAGAAGAGGAAGGCTGGATAATCAGAGGACCTCTACTCCTAGCCTAGACCCAGGTTTTCAGGTGCTGATGTGTGAAATGATCCAAAACCTGTGGTATAGAAAATTGTATTCTGAAAACTGAAATGCATTTTAAACAGCAGTTTTCTCAGAGCCTTCTCCTGAAGTAAGCAGAGAAGTATTTGATCTGCCTCCCTCTTGATTCTTTCCATTTTCCTCTGTATTTTTTCCTTTGTGAGGAAACACTGAAACCAGAAGGATCTCTGAAACATCAGACCTGACCAAGCGTGGGGCAGAATCTGCTCATTCCAATTATCTGCCAGCCTAATCATAAAAACATCGTGGTACACGCTCCATATGTCATTTTTATTGAATTCATTCAGGAGTTTCTCGATTAATCTTTTATTATTCCTTTCCAAATCCCTAGGTTCCCATAACAGGAGCTGATCAGCTAAAACAGTTCTTGCACAGACAGGAAACAGTGAAAATTATCTTTGCTGTCACATCACGACAATTCCCTATGGACCGTCCTTTGAGTGACTCCTGCCAGAAGAAGACCCTAGGTCCTCAATGACTTATAGCCCTTAAGTGCTGATCCCTCCATGTAGAATAGCCTGATCCACCCTAAGGCCAGTCCTCAGGTACAATTTCAGTGGCACTCCATATGAAAGAGTTAAAATGAACACTGTCACAGTGAGTACCCCTGATCACAAAAGGTCCACTCTCAACACATCTGGAAAGATGTCTGGCCCAGCCCAGTATCTTATTGGTACTTCTCTCACACTTAGCACCAAAGACACTGGGTAGACAAAAGATAAAAAAAAAAGAGAACGTGTAAGGGTAAAAGAAGAGCCTTCAACTCAATACCTCCCCCTTGCCTCCTCTTTTCTGAGAAATGCGGATCTTCTATGGATGTAGCTATGATATCCCTACCCACATGATTTTCATACCATCTCTGTTTATCTGTATGTTAACAATTTGTATACTGCCACATGAAGCAGAGAGGCTAAAGCTTCTTCATCTATTGCAGCTCGATGAAAAAGGCAATAAAAACCCCTTCCATCCCACATCTGGGATGCATCCCACCTGTGCAATTCCCTTCAAGTAGGCAGAATTAGACCTAAAGGTACTAAAAGCTTCCTCAGGCATCAGTGTTGCCACTGAAAAAAATACTAGTGGGAGAAGAGCAGCTAACTGTTTGTTATCTCTGGGGTGGAGTATTCTTGTCCTAGTATCTTGTTTGGCATCTTCATCATCACCTCATTAAAGCATCAGTTCATTAATTAAATATTTAATACATTAAATGAGGTTCCTTCTGTACCGAGGAGCTGAGATTTTGTTGCTGGTGAGCGTGATGCTGTGTATCCTCCTGGGAGGCTCCAATTTGCCATACTAATTGCGTAGAGACTATTCAAAAAGCCCTGTGCTGAATCTTCGGCTGCTGAGCAAATTGTATTCTCCATCTCTGCAGGAGAGGAGTTTGAACTGGAAAAGGCACAGAGCAGCAGCTTAGGCTTCTCCATGGCTCCTGGCAGTCTGGGGAGCTCACCCACCTCTCAGGATACAGTGCACAGCAGCAGTCCAAAGACTGAAAATAACCTCCACTACATTGTTGTGCAGGGCAAGATGCAGCAGTCTCCAGCTTTGCTAAATCCAGGGTAAGCCTTGCTAACTAGGGCTGTTAGGTAGGAACCAGTTAAAAGCTTTCTATTAGTATTTTAAAAGTCCTACTACAACTTCTGCTCCCTTTGTTGTATTTATTGCAGCTGTATTGCCTATTGACTCAATGCAACACAGATGGATGGAAGTCTCTTGTAAGAGCAGAGGTGCTGAAGGAGGAGGCTGAAAGAAAGGAAAGGGGGCAGAAATATCCCAAAGCAGATGGGCTGGTGGAACAGAAACTCGGACCAGCTGGAAATTCATATTGCTGCCCTACTCTACTCTCATCTACAATGTCTTGTCCCCAGCCTACTCTTTGCTTCCATTTATGTCACTATGGTGAAAAATTAACTATTAACACGGCTGAGCTGTGATAGAAAGCATTGATATCTCTGGGAAGAGAGGCAGAAAAGCTAATTATTTTTGTAAACCTTTTTTTAAGTCCTTCCCATGCCTCTCTCACACACATCCATCCCTGATCACACTTGTAGGGAAAAATTAAAAAAACTTCCTTTTATTGATATCCAGATAAAGCTAAGGATTCAAGTCCCCTATAAGAAACTGCAAGGGCCTAGACGTGTAGTCTACCTTGTAGGCCCCTTTCCTAGACTGAAGGAGGGACACATCATTACCATACCATTGAGAACAATATCACGTTGTAGTCCTGTTTGAAATCCAATAGCTAAACTGCAAATCCCATGGACAGTAGAGACTGTTACCCTAGGTTTCCAACATCAGAAAAGTGGCTTTTGTAAGATAAAGAAATCTTCTCTGCACAGGTGGCAGAAGGAATTGGAAGGGGCTTGGCTCTCCATGGGAAGAAATTGCATGCACATGCATGCGGTTTTTTAAGAAGAACATCTAGCTGGGAGGATTAGGTAAGGAAGATTAAAAAGGAGTTTAAAAGGGTTATTTGTCTTGAGTTTTGAGGTGGAAGGGCTTCCTAGGAAGGTGAAAATGTAGGTGGGTAAAGGCATTACACTGTGAAGGCAACAAGGGAGGAGGAGGGAAGGCAGCAGAACACAAAATGGGCTCAAGTATTGAACATCAAGTAAGAAAAAAGCAGTAGGTATTAGGTTGTCTTTGAATCATAGAATAGAATCATGGAATGGTTTTGGTTGGAAAAGACCTTTAAGATCATTGAATCCAACCATTGATCCATCCATGCTAAGCCCGCCACTAGACCATGTCCCCAGTTATGTCATCTACTTGTCTTTTAAACACCTTCAAGGAATGTGACTCAAACGCCTCCCTAGGCAGCCTATTCCAGTGCTTGACAACACTTTCAGTAAAGAAAATCCTCCTAATATCCAACCTGAATCTCCCTCAGCACGTCTTGAGGCTCTTTTCCCCTCATCTTGTCACTATTTACCCCAGAGAAGAAACCAGCCCCCACCTCCCTACGACCTCCTTTTAGGTAATTGTAGACAGTGCTAAGGTCTCCCCTCAGTCTCCTTTTCTGTAGACAAAACAACCCCAGCTCCCTCAGCCACCCCTCCTAAGGTTTGTCTTGTTAGGACACTCTTTACAGAATGAAATCAGGCTGCTAATCAGGGTCAGCAAAGCCGTATTTTACACAGTGATACAGGGGGTCTCCCCCCGTTACAACTTGCAGCCTCAGAGTAGGTTTGTCTTGGCTACAAGGCACCTGCCCTAAACTGCCTTTTCTGTTCCTCTTCGGTTGCTTTTTCCAAGCTGGGTTCCCCAGAGTTTGAGTGGGAGAAGCCCTCATATGCCTGGATCTTGAGTAGATCCAGCCACATCATCTCTCTCTCTCTTCTCTGATTGATGATGGGGACAAAGGTAAAGGAAGAGAGAAAAGCATACTACAGGACAGAAGTGGTTGGTCAGAACTCCATAGGTCATCCAGAGGGACTGGGTGCCAAGAAATCAACTTCTTAGTGCATAAGAAAGAGAGAAGACACCCATGTTGGAGTAGGCAACTTTTACTAGCTTCTTTCTGCCCTAACACTTTTTTTTTTGCTTCTTTTTTTATTCTTGCTTTTAATGCCGGGTTAAGAAAAGGAAGCTCTACAAAAATAAAAAAGCTGGGAGATGAGAAGAATATTAAAACTGCTGAAGCATTTGGGGAAAGACACAAGAGATTATCTTTTAGCATGGGGAAGCCACAGGGTGGAACACTCACCTGAGAGACCCTCTGCAGAAGCAGAGGGCTGCTCTTCCCAGGGGTGGGATGAAAGGAGGTGATGGCTTTCACTTTTTGGACACCAGAGAGGAATCACAGTGCTCAGGCACTGGGCAGCACACATGAACCACAGAGGTTGATAAAATGGATGAAGAAATTCATCCATGGCTAATAAAACATCTCCATAGAGTCAGGTACACTTTGTGATTAATAAATAAGATTTAGTCCACTGACTGTGCACAAAACTTCAAGGGCTATTTGGCCATGGGAAGGGCCATTAGCTACAGATGTAGGAAGTAAATCATGTAGGCAACATAAGCCTCACCCATGATCACATTGCAGGTCAGTGATGAAATCAAGGATCTACTGACATTTGATCTCCTATTTTAGTCAGGAGATCTATACTGCCTCTCACTAAATACAAGTGCAAGGTATGAGCAACCCTATTGAAGCCAATGTTGTTACACTGGTATATATTTTGTAGAACTGAAAAGGAGTTATAAAGACAGAAGGTCTTCTTTAGTCTAAAACCCAAGATGGAACAGGTAGGTATTGGTTGGGTTAAGTCTAGATAAAGGAAAGTCTGCTCATATAGAATTTAGTTGGTGGTAATATGGTTCCATCAGTCTTCACATTCCCTAGTTTGGCCCCTTCCACTACACTAAATTCATGTGAAACCATGCATACTTGAAAAAATCTCATCAACGTCCAGCCAAACATCTGTCTTTCTCCAACGTTCTGCAGGAAATACCATGTCCCGTGACACTCAGAAATCAATTTTATTCATGGAAAATATTCTTCATTTCATTATTCTAGAATAAACAGTAATGATGCTGCAGATCTTTCTTAAGTAAAATCTCTGGTGTAGTAGAGTATAAATACCTACTTGATGACACATAAGCCCAATCTATATCCATGGACATAAATTGCAAGGTTATCTGTAGAAGACTTTGGAACAAGGTCTGAACAAGGTCTGATTTATCACAGAACAAGATGAGTTTGAAAGCAGTGTCAAAATACCCCCATTCCATGGAAATAAACATGTACCCAGATTTCTGTTAGTCATAGCTGCTGTGACATATACCATCCAAAGCCATAGTTTACTGGGGAAGGGGTGAGGGTTTACAAAAATATATATTTTTTCCCCTGCTAGCTCTACAAAAAACAAATAGATAAGGTTTACAGTTGTTACCACTTTGGATTGACACATTCTATTTGCCTGGATCTAATATTTTTCATGCCTTTGCTGCTGATACTGCTGCTGTGCACTAAAGTTGCGATAAGTTAGGTAAATCCCAGGCTACCCTTACACAAACACAGTCTCTGGGTTATGAACATTTCTTCTCAGCCTTATTGTGGCACAGAAGTAGAATGGTAGTCTTCTTTGTTCCAGCTCTTCTTTCCCATAATATTGAATTGTTTTGAAAGACACCCACCATCTGCTTTTTATCCTCGAAATCACAATTCCACCCTTTCCCCACAGTAAGACTTTTCCTTTTAATGTTGCTTTCTCATAAGGAACAAGAGGCAACATTTTCTGAAGGCGTAACCCAATGAAGTGATACTAGCAGAGATTTGCTCATATAGGATTTGCAGCCCATTAGACACCTAGCTCAAAGTCCTGTCTGGGGTGAAAAGCTATGCCGTCCGTGCTTGTGCTGAAATGACAGCCATAATACTTTCCCATCAACAGCACACATTGTGGCAATTTATTGTGTTTGAATGCAGTTGCTGGCAATGACTTAACTGCCAGCATGGACACAACAAATCACTTTCAGCATCATGTCAGTGATTAAATTGTGGATCTTAGAATGCCAGCCTCATGGGATCTGTATATAAGGACAAACAAAGCCAACCATGGGTGCTACCAGGGCCACAACCAAGTGTTAAATGGATAGGGGCAGAGCTCTGCACAGATACATTACTATTCCTGTGCCCCATGACTTGGAGAGCAATTTCAGGAAAAGCTAATGAGAGGGAACAGACCTGTCTGAGCCCCCTCCTTCAGCCTGTGCCTGAATGTCACACAGAGAGATGCCATCTGTTTAGTCTGGGTCAAGGATATAAAGCCCTTTGATTAGGGCACTTCTGAGTGAGGAAACCAAGGGAGGTGGATGCTAAAGCCAGAAGCAAGGAGCTAGAAAGGACTGAAAATTTGTGGCTGTGGGTTTGGTCCAGGTAGTATTGGGTGGGAAGGTGAGAAGGAACTTCCAGCTGAAGTGATCATGGGGATAGAGGCTCCCAGGATCCTGTCTTTTTTGACTGGATGACAGTAGTGAGGAGGGGTAGGAAGCTTCTGCCAAGCACAGATCAGGGCTTTGACACAAGGAGAAAGATTAACTCACAGCCTGGGAACTAACTGTAACTGCAACAGCCAGTTCAATCAAATCACTTCCAACACACAGTAACAGTATTTATCAGGTGCTACCCAAAACTACACTTTTTGCAGATGGTGACCAATCATAATGGTTAGCCCCATGTTTGTTTGCCAAATGTACTACCCACACTACAGTAGCTATCCCACTATATAGAACCCTAGAGAGAGGGCAGAGCTGTGTGAAACAGCTAAAAAACACACTCAGCAACAGAAGACTGATTTAAATAAGCCTGGACTTCCCTTTTGTGGCCATAAACACCTGCTGTCATGGTTCTGCATGTGTCTATGCAGTGTCTTGCAAATCCAGAATAGGATATGTTTTGCAAAGGAAAAGAAGCTATAAATTAATGAAAGACTAAGCAAAGACGGTGGAAGTAATAAAAAGAGATCTCCCCTCCTCCCTCGCACAGGTAATATGCAGCTAAAGCTAATCTGATAGCTCTCATCTCAGCTACGCAGGTACCACTGAGAAGGCAGTCCGCATTCCCTCAGAGGGCATTGATATAAAGACCAATGACTGCTAAAAGAACTCCTCTTCTTTAAGCATCCCAGATCTCAAAGAATTGTTGCAGTGAAATCAGAACCATGGCCACAGGTGAGGGCTCAGAATTACCCATATTCCTGTACCAAATCTGCACTTAAGCAGTAGCTCCAACACTGTGTATTAAACAAAGCAAATGTGTTGCACAAATATTTCACAGAAATTGCCTAGGGTTATTTTTGCCTCTCAGACTAAAAATAACATACCTTACACACTCCTCTTGATTTCATTCTCATTGCATATAGTATAAGTACTTATCCTAAGGTCTACAGAAGTCAGAGAATATCACTCAGATATGACCTAGTGACTGAAGTTGTAAAACAGACCAGATGTCTACTGTGGTTACTTGAAGATGCTGCTCTCTGTAGGACCTGTAGAGCTGCCTGTTCCCAACTGCACAAGGAAAGGCGCCACCTTCTCAGACCTGCCAGTGAAATTGGTTGTATGATCAATCCACTAACCCATATCAGTTGAAACAAAGCAAATTACAGCTGAATGGGATCATTTTGATGGGCATTGCTTTGGCAAACTGCTCCTACTAACATCTGCGTGGTGTAGCTGGCTGTAAAGGGTAGGTGACCTCTTCCACCACTCCAGATGGATCTAGAAAAGGACATGCACTCTAAATCAGACTAGGACTAATCTTCTTATTTCTAAAAAGAATCAGCGGCCTCCTTTGGGCTTAATCCTTTCATCTTTCTAGCTACTTCTCTGTCTCCCAGGACACATTGCTGCAAGGTTTTGTAGAAATGGTGACACACTCCTGCAATGAAGGGAAGTTTTCTAGGAGAGGCCTCCAGATTGCATGCAACAGTGCTGAAAGGTACAAAAGCTACACAAGGAAATCCCACGCTGTCTTTCCCTACAGAGTCAGGGCTGGGGGGCATCCTACTCATCTGTAGTAATCCACTGTTGTCTCAGGTACCCTAGAGCATCTTCTGTGGGAAGAGTCAGCTAAATTTACGCAACTGAACTCGACTATTAGCTCAGTGATTCCAGATTTTTTTTCTGAAAACATTTACCTCAACCAGTAGCCAGAGGTGAAAGTTGTCAGGCCATACTCAGCAAATGCATTTGAAAGTGTTGTTGTGCAAGACAGTGTGAGCACCTGAGGAATGTGGGCCTGCATTCAAAAGGCCCAAAGATGCAGCTAGACACATACTGGGATTTTCAAATCTATTTAGCAGCCATCATGCAATATTCTAATTTCTGCTGAAACCAGTACCAGGACAACTTCAAGCATCCTGGTACTGGTGTCTTTCAAAACTCACACTGAATAGCAACACAAAATGCCAAGCAGAGGCAGAGTTTACAGCCCCCAGACAGAGGCTTAGCACAAATGCAGTCAGGAAGAACACAGAAGAGCACATAACTCCATCCTCTGCAGCTAGTGCTGCACAACACTTAGCTAAAGGACACAAAACACACAAGCTAGGCAAGCCAGGCAAGGACAGAGCCACAGCTTTCCTACTGAAACTATGCAATCAGCACTGATGGTTACTTTCTGTCAGTACAATGGGAAAAAATTATTTCAGCTCCTATACCAAGAAGTAACTTTTTTCCCCCCCAGCAGTGTAGTTTTAAGCTTAAATCCAGTTCCCAGGAAAGAAAAATCATCCCTAATTTCACTCCTCTCTCCCCAAAATCATTCATTCCCTCTCCCCAAGAGGGAATGACTTCTGCATGCCTTCCTTATTTTGTCAGTTATGAAACTTACCCAGTCAGAAGCAGGGAAGGAAGAAGCCAGGGCTATGCAAATGGATCTGACCAATTGTCTTTCACCACAGTAATACCAAATAACAAATACACTTAGGAAATCCAATTAGTGGGGAATCCACAGGTTGCAATTTGTTCATAAGCAGCGCTCATTGAATACGTTAGCAAATACATGTGTAAAATTAAAGTTTGTTCAAGATCAGATAAACAAGCTGCATTGATTAGAGAGGCGGCTGCTAGAAGTTTGTCTCTCCCAGATTAGTCAAACTAGGGGATAGATAGACAAGCAGATAGACTGACAGACAAACAGATATATAGAATTGTTCCTGCAAACCTTAAGGTTGCATTTTCAGGGAGGCAGTTTAGGTGAAATCAATAAACCAATTTCTGGAAGCTAGTGTACTGCTAGTAATTAGAAAAAGGCCTCTGCAGCCACCCCATGCTCAGCTGTGAGATCTCCCTTCATGGGTTTCAATGAGAGTGAAATTGAGTGACTTCAATAATTTCATGCTGGGTTATGGGAGGGAGGTGAAGAAGGGTGAGTTCCCAACAATCTAATAGGTCTCTAACAGCTCAATAATTGGCCCATCCCGTGGGTGATTAAGGATGAAAATAACTAATTTCCGCTCATCTTACAGACTAATCAGATCACCTCACCCCTATAATTTTCTCCTCTATTTAAAGAGACAGCATCTTTCTTTCTGGTATCAAAGGCTAGCAGGATGCAATCATTTAAGTTAGTAAAGAAGCTGGTTCAGGCCAGGCTGGAGTTAGTGCATTTAAGATACCAACTCTTCAATTGGTTGCTCTATAATGAACCCTTTACTTCTGGTTTGCGCTGCAGTGCTCCAGTTTCGTCATGTGCAGCGTATGAATCCTGCTCCACGAACAGAGTGTTGTGCACTGGAAAACCTGTCAGATGGGCTCAGATCTAAGCACAAAACTGGATGTCAAAGTGCTTGGGCATCCTCCCCAGCTTTGATGCTTCCTAGCCACACTTTCAAGAGCTCTCATGGCAGGCAAATCCTTGTCAGGAAAGCCATCTTTCAGTACTATTCATTTCCCAAAATTCACAAATACAGTAGGTTAGATATGAGGTACACATCCTTTACAGCTCTACTGAGGCTTCTTGGCTGCAGGCAAAAGGCTAAAAAGTTAAGATAAGGGCTGGATGAATCCCACTTGGACTGGGGACCTAATTTTGTTCCTTTCACTAGAGCTCTGTACTAACTCCAAGTGCATTATTTCTTATGTTGCTCAGTGCAGCACTAAACACTTTCTCCCAGTTCAGAGAGTCCTTGTCTAGATTCATGATTGTGCCTCCACAGACCCTGTGCTCTTAAGGCTGATTCACAAATCTGAGTCCCTCGTATCCCACCTGTATACATAGGTGTAAATAATGTGTCCTGATTTATATAGGGACCAATTACCGCCTGGTTCAGTACTACACTGAATACTAGTAAGAAAGGCACATGCAATGAGAAGATCGGTCTGAGGAGCACTAAAGAAACAACTTCCCCTGACTAATCACTATCATCAAAGGAACAGTGACGTCCTTCTTTACTAGAAAGATTTGCATATGCTTTTATCAGAGACCTTCATGGCTTCTGGGAAGAACTTGCAAAGGCCTCAGAGAAGCACAGGGAAATCCCTCAAACACGTGCCCCTTTTTGCCATGTTAGAAGCCTGCAGTATTTTGCTTTAAACCACAAAATTTATTCTCCAGCCCCTTCTGCAAGTTGCCTTAGGAAAGTCCAATTTCAGGCGATTACAGCACAGGGCAATCCATGCCACTAGTGAAGAAGAAAGTGAGATCTTTCCTGAGAGAAAGAAAAAGCTTGATAAAGAGAAGAAAAAGCTAGCTGGGAGAACACCCTTCTAGCACACTTGTCATTCTAGGTACCAAGAATACTCTTCTAAAAACTCACAAAAAGCAGAATATGGTTAATACAGAAACCTCAAGCACAGCTGTTTCATTCCCATGAGTCTCTGTCAGGACAATGGAGATCAAGATGGTGGAACTGAGACTGAGACCTCAGTGGTAGCCTCAGCACTGCTATTTTTTTGCATTGAGCAATTAAGCAGTATTTACAGATGGAGAACTCCAACCCTGAAGTTGAATCAGGTCAATTTACTGGCATAATCCTGACTATTTGCAAAGAATGCAGGGGTCAAGACCCATTTCCCTGAATGTAGCAGAAAACACAATGAACAGCAATTTTCTCCCTCATTATTTTCAGGTCTGCTTCTCCAGTTAGTTTTGTCTCCAACACATCCTATCTACCTGCTTGCTTTCAGGTTTGTATTCATAACTGCTTCCCTCCCTTCATTTTACCCCTGATTTTGCTGTTGTTAAACCAGAAACCTCTCAGCCCTCATAATATTTGCTTCATGCCTTAATCAGTGGCCTTTTCTCTACCTCCAGAAAGGACAGCTGTATTTTGCCTGGAAGGAAAGATCCAAGGCACAGCCACCAACATTCATTATACCTCTGCCATGAAGGATGTCACTATTGTGGCTTCTCTTTGAGACTTCTTTTTCAGGCAGATCCTTCATTACTTCTGCTAAGGATCTATAAATTCGTTCCCTCCTTAGAAGCAAGCCATTGATGCACAGGTAGCACTACACACAATCATTCACAAGAGATTAAAAAGGCTGTAGGCTTGACAAGCAAAGATGTACAACCACTCATCCTGGTCTCATCAAAAGCATGTCTCTATTTAGGACATAACAATCCCACAGCAGAAATATCCTCTATTATTCTTTACCATCACAGCTTCCCTATTTCTTACCAAATGTACCCTGCCTCCAGCCACTACATGCAGCCCAAGCAGGCTACCATCTCATTTTGTGCTGCTCTGCAGTGCTAGAATTTTCAGTCAGGAACAGGTCTGGTAGGTAACGGCAGACATGCCCATGTAATGACATCTCTTGTTGTCTTAAACTTCAGTATGGGCTCCTGTGTGTTTATGGCCATCCTCAAACCATAAATCAACAAAGATAATGGAACACCAGTCATTTGCAAGGCAGGGACTGAAGGCGGTATTCAACTTTATTAAGGCTTTGGCACCCATTACAATATGCAAGAACATTTATGAATTAGCTCTGGACAATTGTTTCAGAGGTTCAGGGAACTGTAACTACAGGGCTGTGGAGCTGTCACAATCTGAGTTCACAATCTGAATCTGATCAGGTCCAGAGAAGAACAACAAAACCGGTGAGGGGGCTGGAGAACAGGCCTCATGAGGAACAGCTGAGAGAGCTGGGGTTGTTTAGCCTGGAGAAGAGGAGGCTGAGAGGAGATCTCATTGCTCTCTACAACTGCCTGAAAGGAGGTTTAGGA
This sequence comes from Coccyzus lansbergi, assembly GCA_033558105.1. Lineage (NCBI taxonomy): Eukaryota > Metazoa > Chordata > Aves > Cuculiformes > Coccyzidae > Coccyzus > Coccyzus lansbergi. The sequence continues at coordinate 529,761 of JAUMJK010000631.1, read as the reverse complement.
GAGGAGGGTGCTGGCCTCTTCTGCCAAGTGACAGGGGACAGGACAAGAGGGAATGGCCTCAAGCTTCACCAGGGGAGGTTTAGGCTGAACATTAGGAAAAAAAAATCATGGAAAGGGTCATTGGGCAGTGTCAGAGGCTGCCCAGGGAGGTGGTTGATTCACCTTCCCTGGAGGTGTTTAAGGCAAGGGTGGACGAGTTGCTCAGGGGCATGGTTTAGTGTTTGATAGGAATGGTTGGACTTGATGATCCTGTGGGTCTTTTCCAACCTGGTGATTCTATGATTCTATGATTCTGAATAAGGGAGAAACACACAAGTGACATTTTAAGCTTCTGATCTGAAACTCATGGCAAAAGTAAACTTCAAAACTACAGCTGTGAGAGCCGTGAGCCATCCTGCCCCTATCAAAGGCTTCCAAGTTTCCCTGGTAGTAGACAGGTCACTAACGTTAACTGTTTCATTGCTGGTTGATAAAAGGAGAAAGGAAAAGCACTGTATCAAGAACTACATAGAAGACTTTGTCATGACACTTCAGTAGAGAGTTTGCAGCTCACAAATGAAGGTTGGGAACAGATTCCCATTTTCATTTCTTTTGGTTCTATCCTGCCTGCAACATTTGCATAAGTTTGAATGGAGATCAGAAGTAGGCAGCATCTCCTGAAGTAACCAAAGGGTTAATTAATCCTTTTGCATACCAAAGCAAATAGAGAAAATTATGAATAATGAAAATTTTAATGAAATTTGAGTCTTTTTCTCCCCTCTGCCCCAGCTTATGGAATACCTCTGAGTAAATAGCAATTTCCTTATACTTGTGTTATCAGAATTTATATGAAAAACATCCATGTCTTTTAATATATTTTGAGGATCCCAAATATTCAGTTTGTGAGCTGCAATGATTCATCCCATTTGGCCACATTTGCCACTTGGTAACTTCCTGCTTATCCCTTGGGTGAGCTGATGGGCATTTCCAGTGTAAAAACCTACTTGTGGGGTTTTTCAACTAAATTCTCTTGATTGCATGCTCTTTCTACAAGTCCTCAAGTTAAGTGAGTTAGCAATTAACTTCTTTAAATCAATAGTGCTTAACACCCCTTGTATTCCCAGACAGCACAGTGGGAGGAGAAGGATCTGGAGGAAGTGAAGGGAACTTCCAGACCAAATGGGACCATTTTGCACACTGGAGGAGAAATGTAAACATTTTTGTAAATGCACTTTTTTTCCTAATGTTTTTTTCTTAATGGACAATCTTCAGGGTGGAGACAGAAGCAAGATAAGGGCAGGGAGTCTTATATACTTTCATGTTTCTGTGCAAGTATCTCACACATTTCCAGGCCTCCATTCATTATACGCTTGAGTTTGCACTTAAAATTACTCCTAATTCCCAAAAAGCTATTTCCAGCTTTTCCAGCTAGTCCTTTCATAACAGTCTTCAGCATATGCACAGAGGCACACATGCCTATGCACATGGCTGAATAATGGCACAGTGCTGAACTGAAGTCTTCATTACTAATGTATGCCCATGTACGCACATACACATATATGCAAGATGCATGGTTCTGTCTTGTCTGTTCTGCTACACTTTCCCTTGAGAGACATCACTGCAGCTGGGCTCACATCCCTTTTCCAGCACAACGCACCACATTCACTCACAGAATTGATCTGCCCTGAAAACCACTTCTCTCACATTTCTAAATCTCTTGGTATAAAACCTGTTATTCTCTTCACATTAGGCTATTCAATACCTGTCACTTTCCCCACTCAGAAAAAATTGACTTCCGAGTGACATTATATGATAAGCAGTTATATACTGAGACTTCTAACCAGATGGAGCCCTTCCATCACTGGAGGCAACGCAGAGCATGTGGGATAAATGCTCACCATTGTGTAGTCCCTCTACTCACTGCCTCACAGAAAGAGCTGCTCCTTGCCTCACAAAACCTTGCTGTTTGAACCTGCTCCACAGCTCTGTAGAACAGATTCTTGACGCAGACATCTGTGATAGTCCCAGTGCTGGTAAAGCTGGTGCTCTCAAGGGCATATTTACAGCCAGATTCAAACCCTCTTTTTTCTTGCTATCCAGTTTTATGTATTTATACCTTGCCTCTCAGCCATTATTGTTGGACATATATCTGGCCCAGCAGCTTTTGGGACTGGATCAAGACCCCACAAATTGTTCCAAACCTGGAAACATGTCCATGGTGTATCTCACCCTGAGGAAACTCCCAGCTCATTCCGAACAAAGGCGATGTAGGTCAAACAGCACAACAGAAAAACACACATGCCTCTAGACTGCAGAGTAATGCAGAACCAAAAGCAAAGCAGAGTTAATACCTTGCTGAAAGTGAACAGCAAACTGTAAAGGGACATGGGGTATGGTCAAGACATTAGGGCTCAATATCTAGTTTTCTGGTTAGGAGGTCCAAGAGACCCTGGAATGTCACTCATGATTTGCATCTGCTTGTAGATGCTTCTGCAAAGCCCAATGCCCTGCCCTATTGTACCTGTATAGAGCACTTCTGGTAAGGACCCATCTTAGTCACCCCAAAATTCCCTCACCAGTGAGTTTATTCATGGGATTTGCAGGACCCCTCAGAGGTCAATAAAAACAAATACTATCATTAACATAATAGCACTCAAAACAGGGAAACGGAACTCATACTTTCAGCATCTTAAAGTAGAGTTTGCTGGGTTGTAAAAACAGCCCACCCAGCCAGCCATTTGTCATGGAGCTTAGCTCTGCCATAAAACGCTAATCAGCCTGAACAGTCACGTTCCCCTTGCGCCATATCTTTTTATGAGCACATTAACATGGTCGTTGGGGAGAGAGGACTCATATGGACACAAACACGTACTGCAATCATTTATTTCCCCCTCAAACTCCATCCCCAGTGACTCTAATTCATTTGCAGGAAGCAGTTTTCCTTCCCCTCCATTGAGGTGGTTTCTGGAAACCAGAAACCCAGGCAAGCCCAGACCACCAAGTTGTGTCACTTACTGCATCATTTATCCCCTCTGACAGATGTCACAGGAGCAGGTAGAGCTATCTCTTCGGTAAGAGAGAATACATATGCTCTCTTTGCAAGGAGTCATATGATGTGGTTCACTAGATGGAGCTACCTTTTGTTTGGAGTAAGGACCTGGCAAAGGTTTGATAAGTTACTTTTTTTCCTTCAGGCACAGAAAACGATCCCTCTGTATGTGATATAAAGATAGAGATGGGAATAAAGTTCGGTAATACAGATACAGAGATACAGGTCACTGCCACTCAGGCTGAGAGAGAGCTAAAGTCAATTTTAGGAAGAGATAGCCACTCTCTGTAGGGCACCTTCATACAGCATGGTGTGTGATACAGAGTAAAGAAGAGGAAACAAGTGAGAGGAAAGAGTACAAGGATATTTGTCTTGTGGATTCAACCCTCTGACTGGCCTGGGAGGTGATGACCCCCACATCTGTGTTCATGGCGTCCAGAACAAAAGCACTGCAAACAGACCCAGAGTGTCATTGCATCCTGCTGGCTTTATCACCTTCTCACCAGTGTTAGCCAGATCCAGTTGGGTGAAACAAGAATAAGGCAGTAGTAGCTTTAGTGCAATGATTTCTTTTTTTTTCCCCTAATTCTTTCTTCCCCCACCCCCATCAGTGAATTGTCCCCTCCTTCCATCTCCTATTCATTCTGTATCTTACTGTATGCAAACCACAATCCCCCTTTTCTTCTTTCTGCTTTATTTTCCTGAACACTCATTAACTGCTCACAAAGGACCGTGCCTGGAGGATCGGAGCTGCAATTATCTCCTGGTTCTGACCCGTGTTCAGCGGTCATAGATTAGCATCAGCAATAATAATGGAGTGCGAGATGCAGGCAGCTGCATGCTGGGGATTTGACAAGTATCCAGACTGCTAGAGCCAAAGTGAGAGGAAGGGAGTCCACTCAAGGGAACGTGTTCTCCTGAAAGTGGGCATGGACGTTGCAATTTTGTCAGAGGGAAATTCCTTCACATACCTTACACTTGTTGCAGGAAGATGATCAACTTGTCCTCCAGTATTCCAGCTGTAAATCCTCCCTCTATTCCCATTCATTCCGGTGTGCCCATGAACTAAAGGTAAGCAAGAAATTGTTCCTAGTACAGTTACTCTCCTGACTTCCAACTTTGCACGTTTTTTTAATTTGCAAGGCAAACATTTCACCAACCATGTACATTAGTGAGGAAATCCCTCCTAGACTGCTAAAATAAACAGTTCTGCCTTTTCCCACCTACAGTAAAAGACAGGGGGAAATATTAAATGTGACTTTACTAGTTTCTGGGATTCGTACACCGTGAGGGGTACATAATTGCACCTTTCACCCTTTCTGTTCACCCACTCATCTGTTCACAGCATCCATCCATCTCCAAAGTCTCAGTGGACCATACTGCAATTATGATTCCACAGCAGGGTTCAGCTTGGGTAGCCTTCTCATTCTCTTATCTTTTCAAAAGCTTTATTTGCTAAATTCTGTGGTTTTGTTTTTATATGGTCTTTTAATTTCTTGGTTTCAGTTACCACAAGCAGGCTCTGACAAACAGGCGAGTCCTGTTATATGCTTGGAAAAAATAGTTGATCTTTGGCTCAGTTTTATCTCCTCTATCCATCAACACTATTACAGCTGTCTCTATGTCACATCCTTGACTGAACCTTCATCACATAAAGTCCAGGATGTCAAACCTCTCCAGGCAATGTTGGAATTTGCTTGTCACTTAACACTTTCTGGATGCTACAGGGTTTTTTTCCCCTTCAACTGGGAATTTGTGGGTGAGATCCCAAATTTCAGGGATGTATAAGTTCAGGATAAAACTTCATCTATTTATTTATTCTGGAATAAAATTACAAGCCTAGCTGATAGGCAGCAAAAAGCAATAGATGAAGGTACAGTTATACAAGGACTGACTCTGGACTTTGCTCATACTCCCTTCCAGTTAAGATGCTTGATCCATTCCTGACCTCATTTGAAATATCCAGTCTTCTAGAAAATAGGGACAGAATTCTTATTCATCCTGTCTCTGGATAGCTTAGAAAAAACACAAGAATAGATCCTGTCAGAGTATATCAGTGCTCCCTGAATCTGGTATCTGCTGACACCTGGACTTTTGGAAGCACAGTGATAAAAGTATGAAAAAATCAATTGAAACTTTCTGAATCTCAGAAGCTGTTTAGCGTTGGATTTGGAGAAAATTCAGATTTTATTTTTATTGTAGCTGATTAACTCTGTCCTAAAAATATCCCTAACTATATTTTACAGTTTTAAGACATCTGAAAAATGATGCAAAGAAAATCTCAAAACCAATTGCTTGAGTTTTTAAATGTTTGCAATTCAAGTAGCCACACACTCACTTTTGCACACTGCTTTAAACATCAAAGTTATTCTTTTTCCCACTGGCCTGAGAACTCTGAGCAGTTAACTTTAAATTTCTGTGGACAGGTATTTTACACAAGGAGCTCTTACCTGCTTGCTACCGTTAAGTAAGAGACAATATTGTGAGTTAGACAACCAATCACAACTGCAGACTGAGTGAAAACAGAAAGCATAGAAGGAAGAAAAGAAGGTGAGTGGGGCAAAGTATCAGCATTCCACTTTTCTAAAGACAGAATATTTGTTAAACACTGTTTGCAATCATTTCTAGTCTGCCAATTTCAAAAGCAAAAAAGGTTCCAGAAGACTTGTGGCAACATCTACATGTTTTGCCATGCATTCCAGGCCAAGCACAGATATATTTCACCATATAAACCCTTTTTAATTACTGCCATGAAATTGTTAATTGATCATTTATTGCCCCCTTTGGAAATTGACAGTTAAGTCACCACCTCTGCTCTCATCCTTGCCGTTCAGAAAAGCACAGGATTTTGTCACTGACTGGACCATGGAGATAACCCTAGTCCTTCACATACATACAATATTAAGTCCAAGGCATGCTGTTACTGCTGAGTTAGTCTACACTCCCACACATTATTTATTTCCATTTGGTAGGCGAACAGAGGATGCTGCTTTGCAGGGCTGTCGATCCAGCATGAAATTCACTTTAGAAAACTGTTTTTAAAGAAGAGAATATCTGCATGAGGGAGGAGAGAACACGGGGGAAATAAATCTCCTGTTACTTTCGTTCATTATTTAAATCAACTGTTATTTTCTCTTTCACTTTTTTTTGGATTTGATATCTAAGAGACAAAATTTCTTCTACTATGCACCACTGGGGGAAACAGACCATGCGATCAGAGTTTCAGAGAATGCGTCTTTCCAGCATTTCAGGCAGGAGGAATGTCCAGAGAAATGGAACAAGCAGCAACGGGAAATCTGAAAAGACTTTGAAATGCAGCTCTGATTTCTGCTGGTTTAAACCTCACACAAGCAACTGCTTCAAAAGCCTATGTATCTAGCACTACAAAATACAGAATGCAAGAAAGGGAAACTAGGAAGTGGGGGCAGTTAACGAGAGGGGATTTATTGTGGCTCTTCCTGCAAAACACCCTTACTGCAACCACTAAAATAAACATCCAACCAGAGCACTCACCTCCCTACATCCTTGAAATGGTCTTCTTGTAGTTCATCTTTGACTGCTCTGCTCAGGATTCACTAGATCGAAAAATACAAACACTAAAGAAACTGCAATACCTGACAGTATCCATTATTTTATTCCAGAAGCTAATGTCCTGTTCCTCCATGGACTGCAGGTGGTAGAAGGTGGATAACTGTCTCTACTGAAAAAAATGCAATCTGGGCTCAGACTTGAACTTAGAACCTGAGAGTCAGCCCTGATGTTACATGGTTCAGTGTCATGACTGAACTATGCAGATGATCCTGTCCCTGAAATAAACCAAATGGGTACCTAGATAAAAACATGCTACTTTGTGAATTTACTTTTCTGCTAGCAGCAATTAGTCAAGGGTAACTCATGCACTATAGAGAAGGCTATCAGATAAATGCAGAATATATAACCTGGTACACATTTACAAGACAGGGAAAAATCCATATATCATGGAATTTCAGATAGGGAGCACAAAATCAGCAAGCTGGAGGGAAGAACATTATTAACGAAGCACTTTCACTGAGCTACTTGATAACTTTGGATGAGGTTAGTGGAGTCTGGAGGATATGTTAACTCTGTGCATACACAGAATGGGCAAGACTTGTGACTGTTAATGGCTTTGTTAAATCATTTCTCTTAGCAAGTCTGTCTGTAATAAAGGATTGCTGCAACTTCCCTCATTTTTTAAGCTGCTTTGAATCTTACACACGCGAAGAATTAAGTACAGGCATTACAGCTGTAAAATTAAGGCCCTAAAAAGGTCAAAGTCATCAGCTTAATTTTTGCAAAGAAGATAGAGCAATACTGGTATCTTAGGGTATCTGATTAGCTGGACCTCACAGTTCTTTTCTGATGTCTACCTTACTTGGACAACCCTTTCTCTCCCAAAGTTTTCTGGATGTTTTAAGTTAATTTTATGATACCATAAAGTACCAAATGACAAACATAAAGGGAACTCATATATTTATTTCTGCAAGCAATAATAACACTAGCTTCTTTATCCATTATCCCACCTCTCTTTCCCTCACTTCTTTCCTACCCTAAAAAAAACCCTAGTAATTAAATTAGGGAGGAATTCAGAGAAAGAAGAAAACCCTGCAATCTTTGTGTCCTATTCTGTCCCAGCCCTTTCTGGCTAACTGCCCAACAGTAAGGCTATTTATAACAGGATTTTTTTTTTTTCAGGAGGTAGATGAAGAGCTCTGCTGGATACCCGTCTGATAGGCAACTAATCAGCCATCAAATCATAATGATTTTCAGATGTGGAGCAGGATCAGATGCCAAAGGTGAAAAGCATTAACTGTCCTGCCAATTTGCATACCTACAGCCACATGAGAGTGCCTGAGCTCTGGAGGATAAAAAGAAACATCCACCAAACCGAGCATATACAACGAAAAATGTGAACAGAGCAGCCTCTGTTTTCGACCATCAGCTTTCTCCTCATATCACAGAATCACCAGGTTGGAAATGACCCTCAGGATCATTGAGTCCAGCCATCCCCATCAATCACTAACCCATGTCCCTCAGCACCTTGTCCACCCATCCCTTAAACCTCTCCAGGGAAGGTGACTCAACTCCCTCCCTGGGCAGCCTCTGCCAGTGCCCAGTGACCCTTTCCGGGAAATATTTCTTCCTGATGTCCAGCCTGAACCTCTCCTGGCAGAGCTTGAGGCCATTCCCTCTCGTCCTGTCCCCTGTCCCTTGGGAGAAGAGCCCAGCTCCCTGCATATATCGTTGAATAATAAAATGGCTTGGGTTGGAAAAGACTTCAAATATCATCGACATCCAACACCCTGTGCCATGGAAAGAAGTACCTTCCAATAGATCAGGTTGCTCAAAGATTGACTTAAGGAAGTGGAGACCTTCATGTCGACAAGCAAAGGAGACACTATTCAGTCCACTATACTGTCACTGTACCACAACCATCCCAGCTTCAGAAGAGAAAGCAAATAGTTAGCCAAGCCTTTTTAGTGTGCTACAATCACAATATCAATAATTTTTCAGAGCATGCTAAACCTAAGCACTTCAAGAAATCTATGGACTTGATCACGTTCAAAATCCCAGCTTCACTGATCAGTAAAGAAAGACCTTGTGTTATTTACCATGGGGGAAAATATTGCTCTGCAGGATCATCAATCCCACCTGAAATCCAATGTGTTGAAAGAAAAGGAAATCTGCATGGTGAAAAACAAAGGCAAACCAAAAGCTTGCCAAAGAGTTGACACCAGGGAAGGCAAAATATGGTTGTTCCACAGACAGGGGAAAGGGTTGTCAAGGGTAGGCAGGTTAGCAGACAAATAAACATGCTGGAAAAACTGGTTTTACAAGAAGAATTCAAAGTTAAGTTTCAAGGAAAATGATAAAGCAATTAAGATAAACTGGGCCTTTATATAACCCTTCAGATATGCTGTAGGCTCTTTCAAAATGCAGGTGGAACTACTCAACAGTAGTTTGACCACCTTCACACTCCCTTTAGCCCCATAGACCTCCTCTTCCCTGGGATCCACTTTTTCTTCAAATCTAGCTTCAGAAACTATTCCTTCTTGTAGTCTACCTGGAAACTAGTGTACAAGTATTTCCTCTTAAATCCTGGTATTATAAAAAAAGCCACATAAACACCTAAGAACTATTCTAACATATTTTACAACGTTTATCAGGGAGAAGGAAGAGTAATAATTTGCTCACTGCATCTATCATTATCCTGGCTCCACTAGTCTCTACAGAAAGACTTTTCTAGCTGTTGCTGAAGGAGTTTATATCTCTTTTTATCAAAGAGGAGGACAGAGGAGCAGAAGGCTTCCTAGTTCCTTTCCTTGGGCAGCCTGATTGAAGAGAACTTCCCTTTGGCAATGAGTATTACAGCAACACTCCACACAGAGGCTAGGGTGAGGAGTTCAGACCTAGACATCTAAACTGTAGTTTAGATCTATCATCTTCCAAGTCTTGGCAGATGGAGATAAGTCTCTTTCTCCCATGAGATGCTGTAATTTTGCAAAAAAATCCCCCATGATCTCAGGAATAGACTTCATTTTAGGAATCCAACCACACTGACACTGAAACTACAATTCTCTTGATACAACCACAGCACTGTAGCATTGAACTATCCTGAGTTTCTGTTTTACTGGACTTCCCTTGAAAGGATAATTTGACTTGAGATCAAAACTGACTTCCCTATCAAAAAATAGTCTCTGCGTGTTGGCAGATGTCTTTGCCCTGTTGGTCAGAGTACCATCATCGATTGGATCAGATTGGAGGTGATCTTTCAATACTTGCCAAAGATAGTGAAGTATTTGACATTTCTTATGTAAGACACTAATTAAAGCAAATTAGAACCTGACTGACCCATGAAGGTATTAAAATATCTACAGCAGAACTACTTTGTGTCCCTGTAAAAGGAGGAGTTTGCATTTCTGCATACAACTCATAGGGACAGGAAAGGAAGAAGGCAGGGAGCAAGGCTTTCCATCCTTTGTCTGAAATGATCAACCTGGATGGCATGAACACTGATAAGGGTATTCAGCTGTCTGCATATTCGCATATTCCACTGCTTGGACACCGGATTTCACAAGAAGAGTGTCTCTCTCATATACTATATCACAATAATCACTCTTAAAGTGAAAGTCAAATGACTAAGGACAAATACACAGATGTACCACCCAAATGCCCATCTATTGTTTATATAATAATCTACTTTTTAGTTATTGAGCTAACCTCACATCTTCATATCAGACACTCTCCTAGACAAAAGTCCCTTCACAGCGTGTCTGAACACATGCTGGTCCTTGCCTTTCAAAAGTAGTAGAGCTAAAAAAACCCATGCCCTGTGCCAATGCCACCTGTACATTTAGAAGGCAGACACTAGGATATAGCTGCTGCTTTAGTACTAGTCAGAATGGCACACATGCTACATGTCAAAATATGCTTAAATTGAGACTCTGAAGTAAAGGCGCTGGCTGTCCCTTCTTCAAGGTGGCTCTACAGCAGTTCACATGAGAAGCAGGACATGAGCTAGGCTCTTTTAAGCCCTAAGCTGACATACTGACTCTAAGGCTGCTTTTTCCCTCTACTGATTACTTCAGTAGCCACATATGTTGCTGCTGTTCTAGGTACAGAAAAGGAAAAAAACAGTACAAAACACTACCTGAAAACTTTCATCTGAATAAGACCAACCCAGCCTCCTTCTAGAGATACATGTACCCACATTCTTCATTTATCTTCATTTCACACTCTTGTTCGTGCCAAATAAGTTGTCTCTGCCAGAGAGCTTTTGGAAAGAGAAAATGTCATGAGAGCCACTGCAATTATAGATCCAAACCCACACCAGCTGGGTCAGTGCAGCCATTTGAAAAACTTCTTGTGGCTAGGACCATTTGTTCATATACATATGCTTCTATTTTCATGCATGTCTGTTTCACCAACCTTTCTTTCTTAAGCAAAGGCTACCACTCTCCACGAATTCACAACAGTTTACTGCCAGACTCAAGATGTCTGCAGAAATGTGATGCTTGCCAAAGATTGAAAATAAACTTGCCATGCAAATGCCAAGTTCGTGGCATAGGTGCATTTTGGAGAAGTGCTCCTCGCACTCTCTGCAGGGAGGTCATACAAAGCAGTCCTCAGTAAACCTGTGAAATTGCACTGATTTGGTAACACATACAAGTGGATAAGGTAAAGAGGTAAAGTGGGATCCTGGTGGCCTGTAGGAAGAGCTGGGTTTTTCCAGAGTATTGTCGTAGTGCTGGCTGTAACCAACCAATAAAACACAGTGTTTCGCCCGTTTCTTTATAGGATATTCAGCTGAAAAATAAACCTATCCCCAAAATACGCATGTTTGTCTCTACTGACAACACAAGGTGAACAGTATAGTCTAACTTTCAACCTAGCATCCAGTTCCTCTCCACATAATCTTACTAACACCTGCTCTGAGATGGTAGAATGGGCACAGCAACTGGTAAGAACTACTTAAAATCCTTACACCATATATAAGGACAGCCAAACGGTCCTGGGAATGCACGCATCTATATTTTCTCATGTACTTATGCCTACACATGCCTCACTGTGAGGACAGGAGAGTGCAAGAGTAAATGTGATAGGTACAATTCAGGGCAGTTCACAACTTGAGCAAAGGCCAAATGGGACCAGCAAGGTAGAAACAAAGGGTAGAGGAAATAGCATGCTGCTGCTCCAGGGTGAGTCTATCTTCCAAACCACTCCATGTCACCTAAGCAGTAAAAAAAAAATCTTAAGCTGGTTCTGGTCTGCTAACTTTCAACATCTCAGGGGGCATTCTTCTGGAGAGTATTCTTGACCGTATCCCACCTTTCCACAGCATTTTGCAGGCTCACTGTACAAAACATTCCTGTATTCTGTCACAAAATAGAAATTCAGGGATGAACCCCACCCCTACCCCAGTGCTTTCAAAAGGAGTCAGAGCCTGATTTATGGCTTTACATCCAACCAATGCTAGCTTGGTCAGGAGATTCAGAGTTTCTGCAAGGGGAAGGTTGTTTTGAAGCCTTCTGAACTTTTCTGAGCCAGAAGAAGGTCTGAAAGAAAGCTTTAATATGTTTTCCTGGTGCTCTCTGTGATAATCCCTCAATGAAACATTTGCTTGCTAGAAGGAATAGAGTTTCAGTATCTCTGCATCAGTGCAGGATACAAAAAGCTGTATGTTACTGCTCAGGCTAGGTCAGGGCAGGCTGGGTAGACCTGTCACAGCAAAATCAATCTGCTAGGGATGCAATGGTTTAAGGGTCCAGTGGTTCCACCTTTGCAATACTCTGTCCTGAAAGTGTGCCCAGGGAGATGTGGCAGTGCTGTATGTAGAATCATAGAATAGTTAAGACTTGGAAGGGACCCTAAAGATCATCTAGCTCCAACCACCCCTGCCATGAGCAGGGACATGTCCCACTAGATCAGTCTGCCTAAGGCCCCGTCCAACCCGGCCTTGAACACCTTCAGGGATGGGACAGTCACAGCTTCCCTGGGCAACCTGTGCCAGTGTCTCACAATTCTCATAGTGAAGAAATTCTTCCTAGTGTCTAGTCTAAATCTGTCTTTCACCAGTTTATACCCATTCCTCCTCGTCCTATGTCCACAAGCCTTTATGAACAGTCCCTCCCCAGCTTTCCTGTAGCCCCTTTCCAAGTACTGGAAGGTCACTATAAGATCTGGGAGACTTCTCCAGGCTGAACAAGTCCAACTCTCTCAGCCTGTCCTCATATGGGAGGTGCTCCAGCCCTCGGGTCATTTTTGTAGCCCTTCTCTGGACCCGTTTCGACAGTTTCATATCCTTCATACGTTGAGGATTCCAGAACTGGACACAGTACTCCAGATGAGGTCTCACAGGAGAGGAATAGAGGGACAGAATCACCTCCCTCGACCTGCTGGCCACACTTCTTTTGATGCAGCCCAGGACATGGTTGGCCTTCTGGGCTGCGAGCACATTGCCGGCTCATGTCGAGCTTCTCATTGACCAGGACCCCCAAGTCCTTCTCTGCAATGCAGCTCTCGATCACATCATCCTCTATCCTGCCTTGACCCAGGTGCAGGATCTTACACTTGGCCTTGTTAAGCCTCATGAGGTTGTCAGACCCCCACTTCTCCAGCATGTCCAGGTCCCTCTGGATGACATCCTGTCCTTCCAGGGTGGCAACTACACCACTCAGCTTGGTGTCATCTGCAAACTTGCTGAGAGGGCATTCAATCTCACTGTCAATATCATTGATGAAGATACTAAACAGCACCAGTCCCAGTACAAACACATGAGGGACGCCACTTGTCATAGATATCCATCTGGACTTAGAGCCATTGACCACTACTCTCTGAATACGACCATCCAAACAGTTTCTTATCTCTCCAATTTAGAGAGAAGGATGTTGTGGGGGACTGCTTCAAAGGCTTTACAGGAGTCTAGATAGATAACATCCATCGGTCTACCCATGTCCACTGCTGCAATTACCCAATCATAGAAAACCACTAAGTTGGTCATACAGGATTTGCCCTTGGTGAAGCCGTGCTGGCTGCCATTAATCACTTCCATGTCCTCTATGTGCTTTAGCATAGCTTCTAGGAGGACCTGTTCCATTATCTTCCCAGGCACAGAGATGAGACTGACAGGTCGGTAGTTCTCAGGGTCGTCTTTTCTGCTCTTTTTAAAAATGGGCACATTGTTACCCTTCTTCCATTCACCAGGGACTTCTTCTGACTGCCATGACTTTTCAAATATCATGGAGAGTGGCTGTACAGATGTGACAGAGAAATTCCAAGGCAGTTAAAGCAGGAGTAGGGCCCTAGCACAGCACAAGCACTCTTTGGAGGCTGGTTTGCCCACTTATGCTAGCCATTTGACTCTCCTGATATGCAACAGGCTGGACTCAGTGTACAGAACACTTGAAAATGCCCATATCCTTCCTCCCACACATTAAATACTATGGGTTATTTTTACCACTGTCCTTTTCTTCTATTACTCCTCCACTTGGTGCATTCTTTATTTCTGTCTCTCCAAGATCTCATGCAGCCTACTTGGAGAAGAGAGCCTGCTGCACTCAGTTTTGCTACCCTTTCCAGCACGACTGCCTCTCTTGTATCCTTCTTATCATGAGGAACCCTCCTGCATAAGAAGCCTTCCTTGGGATAGTCAGGCATTACTGTAGCATGCACCTTGCACTAACTACAAGCTGAGAGAAAGCCCTGGCTGCCTATGTGCAGCATGCCATCCTTACTCACACACCTCCCAGCCTATCCCAGCCTCTGTGTAACATCCACTCAGGTGGTCCCAGTCATTCCCATCATTCTTCTAGTAACTTTGACTTATGGGATGGCAGGCAGAATGCAGCTGTGATTGTCCCCTAATTCACACAACCCTCCCTCTCTCTGTCCCTGCCAGGCATAGATGATCTGTGGTGGTTTCAGAGCACTACTTTAAAACCTCATGAGTCAAACCCTAGTATCCCTTAATATTTGCTCCCAGCATGTAAGTGGTGCCTCATGCTGTTTTCTTCCGTGACCTCAATATCCAATTCCTGTTCCCCTTGGTTGCTTCACTTGCAGGAATAATCCCATCTGTGGTGAAGATAATACCCTATAACCGCTCCTCAGTACACGTAGTCCTTCTAATTTCTTCCACCAAACCCCCTACAAGGCAGAGCGAGGTGCCATGTGTAACCCACACATTCAGCTAATACAAAAAGCCTTTAAAAACAGCTCTTTTAAAACCTCAGACTAATCCTATTAACTCCTAGCAGCAGGTGCGAAGGGGTTGATACACCCAGTCTTATGCCTCCTACAGGTGCAGAGATGTTGATGGGGCACTCATGCCCTCATAGGCAAGCACACAAATGTTCTCCCACACAGACCTGTTCACACACCTACCCCACGCAGCACTTGCACACAGTTCTGTTAAATAGCATTTTACCAGGAGAGATAATCTGAACACATGTTGTTAGGGTGTAAAGAGAAAGCAGAGCTCCAGGTCTCCATCAGAGATAGGCACTGGTTTCTCTGAGCAAGGCTTCAACATGTGCCTGTGATTTTATCTCCCGTGTCCATTTGTCATTAGCATCAATTTCTGATTTGGTGGCATATAGAGAGCATGATGTGATCTCTGTTGTCTCTCTCCTTTCCCCTGGGGTTAGGCACTGCTTTTTCTCATTACCTTTTTGGTAAAAAGTGTTTATCACAGCAGATAATCTGAGAGAAACTCCTTCTTGAAATCATTTGTCTTTTAGCCATGGGAGTAGGAAGTATCTCACAGTTTCAATCTGTCCTCTCATTTTATAGAGTCATTCTTTCTTACACTACTGTACTTCAGTTCTGGTCATCCAGCTTTCAGTTGTAGTCTGTATTTTTGCATATGTAGAGCAAATAAATAAATAAATAAAACTTGGCTAAAAAAAAAAAAAATCAGTGTAGTAAAAATAGTAAAGGGGGGCACATTCCTTAGTTCAGGCTCCTCAGCTGTCTGTTGGACTACGTTTATCTGTCTTCACGTGGCAGGTCTGATGTTAGCAGAATTACAGGTGCTCTCTTCCACAGCTGTGGAGCTGCTCCACTGGTAGTATCTCTAGGCAAGTGGGCAGCGCTCTATAGGAGAAGACACTACTTTCACCTTTGTTTTGGTTTTGAACCTCTAACACTTCATAGCACAGAGCTGGCTGCTTCAAATCAAGTGACTTGAAGTTCAACAGCCTTGTATGAGCTTTGGTTGGAAGTGAGAAAGGAAAATTATTCTGTTCTGTAGATAATTCTATGGGAGTCATTGTTTAATGCAGAGAAAAGCTTATTGCAATTAAGATTTTTCATCTCTTGGGAAACCTGAAGATGTTTTTCATTGTAAACTGGCAATGAAAAATTGAAATTTCTTTTCCCACCAATGGTATGGAAATTTTGATTCAGCATATTGACATTTTTGATCAAAACAAAGCTTTTAGATAATCTCTGAAACAAAGCATTTAGTTTTACAGAGGTAATAGGAAACATTTTATTTTAAATTCTTTCAACAAATGAAACATTCCTCTAACACACTGCTTACAGGAGTTGGTTCCTGACCCCATTGCAACTCCAGTAACACACTCAGAGGTACAGGAGTCACAGAGGTTGCTGCTTCAAGTTGACCAAACGAAGCTCACTGCACTGCCTCATGAATTTAGAGGTCTTGGGTTGTATGTAGCACAGAGTAGAGAAGGAGGTATTGGAGAGGCGATATAGCCTAGGCTAACACAGTTTGGAATCAGTTCAAAACAATTCTGCATTTTTTTCTGGAGAAAAAAACCCACCTAAAAACGTTTGCAAAGAACATTCACACAGATCCAGTAAAGAAGCCAAATGTGGAAGGAAGGGGAATGGGAGTACCACCTCATGTAGATAATCAGTTATAGAATTCTGCTGCTGCTGTAATAAAACATATAGTGTGTTACCTCTTAAAATCACTCCCACTATCTGCCCACACATAGCAGAGGAGACCTACATGCCACCTCTTGTGCAGGGACCCATATGCAAGACCTGGTTCTACATGCTCACACGGGTCAGAGCTCACACTGTGATAGCTCAAATCCATGCCACAGAGAAACCTGCAGGATTCACAGGCAAAACTCAAGAGCAGGAATAACACCCTGATATCCTAAACAGACACATATGGTCTTACACACACCCATGCTAAGATGATGCAGGACTTGCAACATCTTTCCCAATATTTTGTTGGAATTGTCCTAGTATCAGGCATGCTTACTCATCATTTTAATCCCAAACACACATAGCATTCAGCCCTGCCACTCACAAATCATCCCACCTCCCTGGGAGAGGAAATCTGGCAGCCATATCTCCACTGAGACAGAGGCTGCAGTTTGTGGCAACACTGAGAAAAACACCACCAAAACCTTAAGAACAGCCCTGGGGTCATTCACATTTTCTTCTGTGCCTGAGGGGAAAGGAAAAAAAAATAAACAAACCACAGCTGTGAATTTATTGACTCTCCCTTAAGAATCTCTGAAGCAGTAAATTCCACCTTCATAGCGCTGGCTAATTAGGCATTTATTTAACTCTGTTGCTGTGTTTTTTTTAATGACTCTGCTGTTGTTTGAAGTTCACTGTCTATTATTTGCAATAAAAACCTCTGTCATATATTTGCCTCATTATTCCTAACAAATAGTGCATTTCCTGTCTACCCTCTCCCCCTCCACATCCCTCCGTGCCACCCTCACCTCTCCGACTAACACTCCCAGAGTTTCAAAGACCAGCTGTTATCATTTTGTCAACGAAGTGCTTTTGAGAAACTTCTGTCACGGGCTCCAGCGCAGCAGAGGCTGCTGAATAAAATATCAGCCCTTCAAAGGGGAATTAAGGCAGAGAACAAAAGCAGCAGGGAGAATAAGGAGAGGAGAGGCTGGTCCTATGGTCCCCTGTAGCCCAGCAGTTTAAAAGAAGGAACCCTTCATTGACACTCTGAGGCAGTGACCTGAAGATGGGCAAGACAGCTGTGGTGGCCATTTAATTGATGATCATGACTTTTGTCATGAGAAAGGGAAGAAGCAGTACAACACTCTTCTTAGGGAAGAAGTGGTCCAACACTTAGGTCAGTGGCATCACTTGAGAGCAAGTTTTATCTGCTTCCAGCTACAACTTGCAGCATCTGACCCCACTCTCTAACTTCCTTACACTTGCCTATATTTATTATGGAAGCAAGAAAGAGATCTGTGAAAATACAGACACATTAGCCTTGTCTTTATTCCTGGGAAGGTGATAGAACAAGTGCTTCTGGAAACCATTTCCAAACATATTAAGGATAAAAAGAAGATAATTGGGAGTAGTTATCATGGATTTAGGAAGCAGCAGTCATACTTGACCAACCTGGTAGCCTTCTACAACAAAATTATTAGTTGAGAAGATGAGGGAAGGACAATAGAGTGTGTTTTTCTTTACTTCAGCAAGGCTTTCAAAGCTGTCGTTCATAACACCCTCAATGGCAAACTGATGAACTGCATACTAGAAAAGTGAATAAAGAGGTTGAAATCTGACTGGAGTATTGGTCTTAAAGGGTTATGATCAGTGGCACAAATCCCTGGTGGATGCTAGTCACTGGTGGTGTTCTCCAGACAATCCAGTACCAGTTAACACCTTCATTAACAACCTAGACAATAGGGCAGAGTGCACTCAGCAAATTTGTGCATGATACAAAACTGGGATGAGTAGCAGATGGACCAGAAAGTTGTGCTGCCATTCAGAGGTACTTTGCCAGGCTAAGGAATTGAGACAAAGAGAATCTCAAGAAGTTGAAACGTAAATACAGGGTCCTCCATGCAGTGGCACTGGAACAGGCTGCCCAGAGAGGTGGTTGAGTCATGTTCCCTGGAGGTGTTTAAGGCACAGGTGTCTGAGGTGCTGAGGGGCATGGTTTAGTGTTTGATATGAATGGTTGGACTCGATGATCCAGTGGGTCTCTTCCAACCTGGTGATTCTATGATTCTATGAAAAATAGCCTTATGCACCAGTATGTACTGGGATCTGACTGCAGAAGAGGCTGAATCCTGTTGAACAGCAAGCTGATGATAAGCCAGCAATGTGCCCTTGTGGCAAAGGCATTTAGGAGCCTCCTGTGAAGAAAAGAATTGACAGCAGGTCAAGGGAAGGGATCCTCCTTTTCTACCCAGGGCTCCTGATATGGGCTTCCCAATGCAATAAGGACACAGACATACATGGGTGAGTCCAACAATGGGCAACTAAGATGATTAAGGACTGGAAGCATCTGACGTGTGAAAGCCTGACACAGTTGGGATTGTCTAGCTTCAGGAAAAGAAGGCTTAGGGTGAATCTCATCAATATAAATATCTCATGGCAGGTGGTAAAGAAAACCATTAGAATCTGGTCTTAGTGGTAGCCAGTGAAAAAGCAAGAGGCATCAAGTGCAGATTGAGTTACAGGAAATTCCCTTTAAACGTAAGAAAAACAAAATGTTTTTTACATTGAGGGTGGTCAAACATTGGAATAAGTTGCCCAGAGAGGCTGTGGAGTCTCTAGCCTAGCAGCTACTCAAAACCTATTCAGATGCAGCTCTGAGCTACATAATATATATACTGCACCTTGCATTCAGTAAGGGAGCTAGACCAGACCATCTCCTTCCATTCTGAATAATTCTGAGGCTGGATGTTCTCTAAACACTGACCACACATCAGAAATTTCAGAACAATCTAATAAGAACTACAAATCCGGAACATTGTAGTTCTGAAATACTCAACATAAGAAGGATATGGAGCTGTTGGAACAGGTCCAGAGGAGGGCTACAAAGATGACCCAAGGGCTGAGAGAGTTGGACTTGTTAAGCCTGGAGAATAAAAGGCTCCAAGGAGATCTTATAGTAACCTTCCAGTACCTGAAAGGGGCTATAGGAAAGCTGGGGAAGGCTTGTGGACATAGGACAAGGAGGAATGGGAATAAACTGGAGCAGGCATAAACTGGATTGACATAAGGAAGAATTTCTTCACCATGAGAGAGGTGAGACACTAGCACAGGTTGCCCAGGGAAGCTGTGACTGCCCCATCCCTGAAGGTGTTCAAGGACAGGTTGGATGGGGCCTTGGGCAGCCTGATCTAGTGGGAGGTGTCCCTGCCTATGGCAGGGGGTGTTAGAACTAGATGATCTTTGAGGTCCCTTCCAACCCCAACTATTCTATAATTCTATGATTTTGTTTAACCTAAAAATGAGATATGTCAACAAATTCAGAATAACTCCAACTTGAAGAAATCATCAAAACTCACCCGTTAAACCAGAGTTTCTCTTTAAACATTTTATAACAGAAAAGTGACTCTGCTTGCTCCATCATTAAGTAGCACACTTATCTGGAAGAAGAAATATTGTCTCACCTTGGCTAGTGCAGGAATGTTTGACCAGTGGAGTGTGTTTACCCAAAATATGCTTTCTGTCTCACGAGGAGAGCAGTTGGCAAGTTATGACATCTCACCACCATGCAGTTTTCCACCATTCATTATGAAATCTTAACTTAGGTGGTTATTAGGTTACCTCAGTCAGGCCTGTGCTTTCCAGCTCTCCAAATATCGACACAATTAGTACAAATCTTTTCTTCATAACTTTTCTTCATAACTTAGCCAAGCTGTATGTGTTTAAGTCTGTCCTTGTTAATAAGGTCAATCCAACCCTTGATTGCATTCTTGCTCTGCAATCCATTCAGCCTGCCAGATATTCTTGAAGTCAGGTGTCCAAACTGCAATGTTACGTTTTAAAAGGTGATTGCACTAGAGCTATGTAAAGAGGATGTTCCTCTCACTTCCATGACATGACCCTTTCAAGCCCAAAATTGGAGCACTTTTAGATTTATCCTCTGCTTAGCAGCTCACATAGCCACTTTCATCATGACAAGCTGCTGCTTTTTTGCTTTGTGCAAAGTAAATGTAGGTTTTCGATGGCATAGGTGGACTTCGTATGTTATCTCTCTCTATGTATACAAATGTTACATACAACTATGCATATATATGTGTATATGTATATATATATTATATGTATTCCTTCTGCCTTTGAAAAGAATATTTCTGCAACTTATATCCTGTTCACCCAAGTGTGCTAGTTAAAAAGGTCTTTCAAATTTCACTACATCTCACTTCAATGTATTAAAAGCAGAATAATATAATTCGAAGCAACATTTTACTTTGAATTCTACTAAATTTTCTCCGAAATTTAAAAGGAAAGCAGAAAATTTCACACAGAACCAAAGATTGTGATCTCCCCTAGAATCTCTGAATTTTTTGTCAGCTTCTGTATTCAACTTTAATTAATTAAAATGGCTTCCATTTATGATTTATGTCACCTCACTACTTTGTTTTCTCTAGAAATCTGGCTCCTCATTAGTGAGTTTATACTAACTTTTCCACTATATTCAATGCTCTCAAGTTATTTGTAGTACTACACCTAGCTTGATGACATCCTGCCTCCAGACAGACAGACATCAATCATAACTATACCAGTGGAGAACAGGCATGACTGGAGGCCTATAAAATATAACCATAAATAAAGATCAAGGGTTGGGCTCATTCAGGAAAGGAGAAGAGACAGAGGCAAGACATGTCAGTCTTCATTAAAAAGCTGAATTATTAAATATTCTGTATGACTGTGACAGACCAAGCCAGAACCTTCAGGATATAATTGCAGTAAAATATATTTGATTTAAACATTAGGAAAAGCTCTTTTGCTGGAAGGATGGATGGAAACTAAAGCTGCTTAGCTAGAGATGGCACTGAATGTATAAATCTGCACCATGTTGTGTTGACTCAGTCTTTGAGAATGGTGGGGTAGCAAATGAAGTTGCAAGATCAAGGGCATGACATGAGACCTCAGAGGAGAAAGTGTCTGTTTCAAAACCAAAACTGATTTCACTCACAGTCTTTCCTACCTGTTCACAAAACACTAAGGTACAAGACATGAGTTAGTTTGCCCACTTGCCTTCCTGCTACCATTCCTTTAGAACATGAAGTCTTTCTCTTTTTTTTCCCCTTGACCTAGGTGTCCTGTGAAGCTGTAAGTAGGATGGGCTGGGATCTGAGTAACCTGTGCTCCAGGTGACAATTCCACTCTTCTAGCCCACTTTCTCCTGCTCATTCTGGTATTTCCAGATCTAGACCTTCCCACTACTTCTTCATTCATACCATTTGTGGCATACCTATTAGTTCTCTTTCATCCTTTCCATTTCCATTAGCTTTAATGCACCTTAATTGTACAATCCTCCCATTCTCTTGTAAGAAATGTACATTATTAGCCTTCCTCTTTTCAGTCTTTCCTGATTCCCTTCAAACAGCTAGGAAAGTCCATGGTGAGGACGTACAAGGTAAGTACCATTCTCAGAAACAGACTGATAATTACTCCTAAACCAGTGGGGAACCAGTTCTGCACATGAAGAAAGTAAAGCACCAATTCAAGAGTTTCTTGTAATGTAACTAATAATCTTCAATATATCAGGGTCTAAACTATTTTTCCCACCATTGTTTCTTGTTTAATAACACCAGAACTGGAGAACTACTCAGAGGGTTTTGCTTCAAAGAGGGCTAGCTAAAGCAAGTCTATGAACACCAAGTTATGAGGGATGCCACCGTTTCATGAGCATGGATGGGTGTGCGGAGTATTGAGGCATAAGGGCTTTCTCCGGGAAAAAGTAGACATTATGGGTGAAGAGAAGCATTAGTACATATGGTTCTGTGGCTAAGTTTACTAGCCTGCTGTCTATGAAGACTTGTTAAAGGGTTGGGAGATACAACTGGATGTGGGACAGGTAAATGAACAAAAAAAAAAAAAAAGAGATCTGCCTAAAAGAGATAAGCCTACACTAGGGGACATATAAACATCAAGGCAATCCAAACCACAGTAAATGGTTCCTTTTGTTGTAGCTCTTTTACACCCTGATGGGAAAGGTAGAGTGGAAAGACCATATATTACTTCTGCCTACAGTCTAACAGTAGTTTTCAGCTCGATCTTTGGAGCTCTTGTATAAATTGTTCCTGGGGGAAAACTGAAAAAGGTGACTTTGAAAATTAAGTTTATTACCAGTGGGGCCTAATTTACCACACCAGGGTCTATGCCACCCCTGGACTGAACTCATCTGCAGTGCCCACAAATGGAAAGATACTTAAAATTGCTAGTCTAATGACTATACTTAAATTGCCAATCAGGTTGGGATTCAGGAAGCTAAAACTTCAATTCCAAAACATAGCCTGAGGCCACAGCATGTCTGAAGCACAGGTTTGACGGAAGGGGCTCTCATAGTGCTTCGCTGACTAATGGGATTAAAGGGTTTTCATTAAATCAGTTGTAGTTAAGGCTTTTACCTTATTGCACTTGCATCTTAAAAAGGTAAGTGTTACTGTACGATTTGATACATTTGACTTGGAAAAGATTAGCAGCCAGTTTGAAGTTTTCTATTCAAAGTAATGCACTATCAAAAGCTTTGCTTGAACCCCAAGAGTTTGGTAGTGAAGCTGTTTTGAATTCTAGTATTCAAACATGGACAGAGATCTTCCTTTCTGGCATTTGATGAGTCAAAGTGCTTTTCAAAGGAAAGCAGCCCATACTTAAAGTTCTTAAAGGTCCATCTATGAAGACATTTTATTTCGTTCTGTAACTATCCCAGATTACACAAATGGTGGTAATTTTAAGAGTTTTGAGGCACATCAGGTAACAGGCAGGAATCTGGTAACAAAAGTAGGTAGAAGGCAACTGATGTAAACTCCTCTCTGATCAGTCAAATGCTGTATTTCCTCCATTTCTGTTATACTATGCTTTCCATTATGTTGATAGACCTCCACTGGCAAAAATAATTCTGAAATTTCGCAATGGATTTCATGATCAAATTTTCAGAAAGACAACAAGTAAAAAGAAAAAGTACTTCGACCAGTGGCTAACATAGATGAGGAATCAAAAGACACAAGCCCAGTTGTCAAGTCACTCAATAGCATATCAAACCTATATCTTCACTTCACTATCGCACCAGAAGGGAGTGAATTAGCTTGCACACTAATTAAAAAGCTTCAGCATTTTTAAGTTCCTCTGTAGGCAGATGTAAAGCAGGGGAGGACAGTTTGTTAAAACACACATGTACATTTCCCCCACTATATTTCCTCAGGTAGGAGGACAGCCCTGTTGTCTCTACGTAGCTTGAAGTTAATGCCTGCAATGGGAAAGATGTTCAGTATGACAGCTGCAGCCTGACTAAGCATCTCACACAGGTTGTTACTGAGTACTAGCATTAACAGAATATGATAACTTTTTCACTGTAGTCTCTGCCTACTGAAGCATTTGAGAGACACATTAGAATGCAGCAAGATGTACATGGAGAAAGCTTAATGTTATATTAGAAAGCACCAAGATTTCCTCAGGCAGTCATATCAGCAACTGTCTGTTATCACCATACATTTAAGAAAAAACAGTAAGTACATTTTGTAACAGTTCCCCATGGTCACAGCACTAGCTGTAGCTGCCAGTCAGAAACTATGCAGAATATAATCTTCCAGCAATTGTAACCCTAACACCATCCTCCTTTGCCCTAACCCTTACACAGCGACAGTCCAGATTTCCTGGACACCTAGGTATTAGGGCAATAGTCTTAAGTCACTCAGGAAAAGCATAAGTTAAAGTGTCAGCAGATGTTTTACTGAGCATCTTGAGCAAATTTCACAGTACATGGCTGTTACAATTGGCAGCATGGTTTTAAAACAGAATATGGAAGTATCTGGAAATAAACTTTACTACGCACTACAAGAGTGTTTCACACTAGGATTCTGAGTTGGTGATTCAGTTCAACTGTTCCACTTCCTGCTCAGGACGGCAGAAAGCTCTCTGCAACCTGTTCCGCTCCTGGCGATTACTGTATGAAGGACCCCCTGACCATGGGTCCCTGGGACTCCACTTGCCACAGCAGTAGTTGGAGATCACTTCAAGAACAGCCACAGGTAATATCTGATGCTGCAGACAAAAGTTGCTTGGGATATGCAGAAAAATCATTTTACATAGGAGAAGATTTCTGCATCCTGCAGAATGTTTGTCGTCTCAGCAAGACTCTCTCCCTCTCTTCACAGGGAAGAAGGTTGGCCATGTTATCTCTATAGTCACTGGTTCAAGGACGTGCATCTGCTATGAGAGAGCTGTACATGATGGTATATCATGCTTCCAGACCTCACATAACCACAGGGAAAAGCAAGACTAGCAGCCTGTATTGCCTGGGCCATACCTTTCCTTCCAACCAGGACATATCTGAAACATTACTCCAAACACTTCAGCCACTTAATAATTACATTGAATTACGGTGGCCTTCTGGCAATTGCCCAGTTTCCCTGGGAAAACTCCCTTTGTCAAGGCAAAAAAAAAATAAATTTCACAGAGTGAAAGATTGAGCAAGTTACTAAAGGAAAGGCAGGAAAATAATCTTCAGACTCTTCTGCACATACAACCACTTCTTTTAGAAAGTTAACTGAAAGCAAGCCATTGACAGCAGAGGTGAGAGGGAAGGAAAGCATATTTCAGTGAAGAGATTTATTAAGGCCTGTCTTTTCTTTAACTGCAGCTGTACACAAGATTGACATATCCTGTAAGCTACCTTTGATAAAGTCCCTAGTCTTGCTGCGGCAATGCAAGGAAGGCCATTTCATCTGCAGTACATTTACAACTGTAGTTTACAGGTTTTTCTACTTTCATATTCCAGCCTCAGTTGCTAGCTGTCTCTCAGGTCAGTGTTTTACTAGCTTGTAGTTTGATGGCTAGTGCCTGCAGTACCCACTTCCTAACAACTCTTCCAAGATAAAAGCCAAAATAACAGAACAGTGTAGAGTTCAGAAAGCAGATGACTTGTGAACCCTGATCCTGAATGGATGACCTACAAGTAAGTTTGAGTTACATTGATCCTGGAGACAAACAAAAAGATGGGCAGAAACTGTAAATTCTGGATGTCTCCAATACTAGCACCCCGGAAGACAGTCTTGGCACTACAGCAACTGTATGGTCCCTACCCAGTGAATACAACCTGCAAATAGAAAGGAATAAATGAAAAACTGGTGTGGGAAGGTCGAAGCTTCTACTTAGTTTTCCTGAATGGTAATTTTGATTTAGAAATTAAGAATATTTTCTCTTGAGGTCAAATAAGTAGTCACAATCTTATTCATCAGTGACAAATCATGAAGACATAGGGCCAGAAAGCCCCTCCTGCCTTTCCTTAAGGAAGCTGAAACGCCCTACTTTGGCTGCTTCTAAAGATCCTTATCCAACTACTTAAAAAATGAAGTGAAGATGCTTCTAATGCTTTCTTGAGTCATCTATTACAGTGAATTGTCTGCCCTTACCCACGCAGAGGATAAGCTACTTAATATTCCCCCCGCCCCAAGTCCTCAGTAAATGAGCCCTCTAAAATTCCCATCCCTCTATTTTAGTGCCTCCCCCGAGAGGCTGTCCTCACAATGCTCCTTTTCCATATAGCCTATTTCTCCAAAGCTGTTGCCAAGGCTGAGCAAAATGTTACAGCTAAAGACTCTTTAGAAATATACTTCTCCTTCCCTATATACGGGCATTACTCTAATCCTTCTTTCAGGACTATTCCTCCTCTCTCCCACGTTTTCCTTTGAAGATGGAATGAAACTCTTACCATTTACAGATCATTTCATCCAACAGGTCTGCCTTTGCATTGCTGCTGAGTCTTCCCCCATTTGTATTAGCGCATTTGATTTTTCCTTCCTAAGGAGAAACTTCTACACTGGTCTCGAATTCTATCTGGTTCATTTTGGACAGTATTTCCACTTGATAAAAATCCTTTTGAATTCCAAACCGATCTTCCCAAGCCCTTGCAGTTTGTCTAAGCTAGCCAAATAGTGCTAGAGCCTATAGCCAGCATGGAAGGAATAGAGAAGGGTTACACTGCAGTGGAACTAGTATCACTACACCACAGGGTGATCATACAGTGACACTATAACTCATTGCATGTGGCTTGAGTTCCAAGAAAGAATTATGCTCAACTGCTAGGATAGAAATAGCAACATACTTTGTTGCTATTATAAGTAGGGTTTCTGAATATTAATGCTACTTTATTTTCAAAATTATGTTAATCTTGTGGGAGAAAAAGTACTTTCCAAGCTGAAGCAAACACATTGCCAAAGGGCTACAAAAGATTGTAGGAGTTGTCTATGCATTTGCACAAATATATTTTACATCATCTTCTCAAACAGAAGTTTGTCCAAAAAATGGACAGCAAAAGTGGTTGTATGCTGTATGAATTTTAGGGGCAAAATTTGTATTCATCTACGCAGCTACTCCTTTCTCCCCACCTGATTCCTGGGAGCCATGAGATCTCTTATTTTCCAACTTCACTTCAGCTGTTCTGGGACCTGCTTTGTTTCTATCTCATTTCTTTAAGTGCCTGTAGTATATTGCATACCTTTACGACAACACAGGGAACAGTTCAAACTCAACTGCCCCTAGTAAGTACCTTGACTTATACATTAGGAAATAACACTAGCTACAAGCAAAACACTGTCCACCCATTCTGCCTTTGCCTTAAAGTTCCAGGTTAGTACCTGAAGCCTTTCCATTTTTTATTTCCTATTTCAGGGCTACATTTTGAGAGAATACCCCAAGAAACAGGATTGGACAGGGCAGGAATGGTGAAATGGGAAAAGAAAAGGTTTAATTTCCCCAAAAACACTTCATAAAAATTGCATCCTATCTTATAAGCAGGAATCAATATTCAAAGTCTGCAAATAGGCTTCACTTTGCATCTTAAATTCCCCAGACACAATTACATGGCATCATGCCCAGTGGACAGTTGACTTGCTATGGACTTAACTGGGCCTTAGACAAGATATTGTTAATGATCACAGCAGGCAAGACTTTGCCCCTTATCCTGACCAAGGAGCAGGTTGAATGTAAGAGACTGGAGCCCTTTTTGCTTATATTCATGAATATTAAATTAATAGACCAGCAAAGATCTTAGGCTGTCAGAGCAGATGAAGGTAAGAGCCTCTGTAGAATGAAAATGCACTTTAGAGGACATAGGAGAGAGGAGTTTTGAAACAGAGTAGAAGAGAAGAGGGAGGTTGCAGAATCAAGGCCAAAAAAATTTGGTATAGGAGAGAGAGAGAGAAAAACACGAGATTTTTTTATATTCATACATGTCAGACGACTGACCATATTTTGTCTAAAGAATCATGTTCTCTAAAAAAGTTTTAATGTTCTAAACAGTTTTAAAAAACCCATCACATACAAGGTACCAGGAGCAATATGAAGACTGTCAGTGTTTTGGTAATTCAGAGTTGGGATCCAGGCAAAACAGGTAGCAGAACTAAAGACAACACTTCAAATAATCCAAAAGAGAAACAACACTTAAGCAATGCTTTTCTCTAGAGCAACATAAGCCACTACAAGAACTGTTAATAGAAGCTTTCTAATGAAGACCAGAACTGCAACAGGAGACAGAGGATCATTCTTCTGCTCCCAAGGATGGCACTGATGTTACAAATATTGGTTGCTATCTCTCAAGGGCAACTCTATGTCAATTTTTAGACAGATATGTTACTAAAGGAGGACGACATTGGTTACTTAACTCTATTGTACAAAAGGACAGATCGTGTAATAGCAGTCCATGCAGACTTAGAAAGATCTTGCAAGTAAACCCCAGCTATAAAGCTTTTCAAACACCATAGCTTGCTGCAACTTCAAGAGGAACACAAGAAATTGGAGGCATCATTAAATGGTCCTGTATTGTGTGATAGGATAGACCAGAGTTTATGCAAGACAGACCTGGATCCTGATCTGAAAGAGAAGGCAGAATATGGATAGGATCATTCTCTCTCCTTCCAGTCAGTTGGTTAGGAGCACCCCTCCTCAAAGGACAAGGTAAACCCACCAGTTAATCTCTCCAGTTCATATATGAGCCTTTGCAAATGCTTATGGCTTTCTATGCAATCTCCCATTTTAGACTAAATGGAATTTAATGCCATTTTGTTCTCAAAGGATATAGTGGTTGACTAAAATTCTGTACAACCACATGTCTGGTCTTCAGCTATAGAGACTCCAGAAAATTCAGATAAACTTTCTAGAAAGCTAGTACAATCACATAGATATATAGATAACCTTCAGCTTTTGACACTGTACGGCTGAAGAAATCCTTGCACAGATTTACCTACATCCACAGTCTGAGCTGGTACCCTAAAACTCAGGGCACAAGGCACTGGAAATCACATCTTCACTACAGAATACAATGTTGATGCCTCCTATATTCCTACTGCTTAAAAAAAAAAAAAAGAAAACAAAACAAAAAACCAAACCACCAACACACACACAACAAAGAACTTTTACCTTTCAGAAGGTCAGTGAGGTGTGCAGGTTTTCATAGCATCTGGGATACAGGCTGATGCACTGCAGTGAAAGTAAACCTAGGAGGAAAGAAGCAGAAGCAACTGAAGTGAATCCACATGGGCTATTAGCCCCACATTAGCACTTAAGTAGCACATTATTTCACCATTTCCCAAAGCTCAGATGAGCCCTAACCTTTAGCAGATAACTCAGAAGGAACTATAACTGTGAAGTTTACAGTTTCACTGTGACTGGGACGTTTTTAGCCATTTGAAACACTGGATGTCAAAACAGAAAAGTCTGAATCAATAGATTGACATTCAAGGATAGTCTTAAAGGTTCAAAATTAAAATCAGGGACTATTCAGGTTTCCAACCCAGAGCTCCACAGAATGTTTGCAGAGGAGTTTGGTGCATCTCTTATATAAAAGTGACATAAAAGCAAAGGGCTTACGTGTAGAGCTGTGACACTTCCACCAGAAAAAAACCCCAAAACCATTACTACAGAAATATCAGTCTGATTCTAAAAAGTACTGCCAATTTATAATTTTTTTTTTAACAACCAGACCAGAAAGGCTTATGCAGGTGGTGAAGGAGCTTCAGACTAGATGAAGCCAGTCTCTCCATTAAGAGCCTACTGGAACATAGAATCCACCAAAGCCAAAGTGCTAACAATTAAGTACTTTTCAGAAGAAACTTGCACAGAAAAGAGTTTGTCAAGTCACTTGTAGTGTTTACAGCCTCAGAAGGGTCAGAACATCTATCCATAATGCCTTTATTGGAAGACTTGTACAGGAAATTATCTGAATATGCTATGCTGTGCAACAGTCTCAATGTTCTGACTTCTCATATTGCTGTCTGTAGCACTGCCAATCCTTGTGTCCTGTGGTCTCCAGCCTCCTTCAGAGGAGGGAGTGGAAATAAGCATTAAAGAGGTGTCAAAAAGGCATAACTTCAGATGGAAATTCAACACCCTTTATGAACATCCACTGCCAAATGTCTTGTGACATGAGGAGAGTGTGGGAAAAAAAGATTAAAGGGAACAGTTTCATGACAATCACAGAGGAGTGTAAGCCCAAGACTTAAGGAAAAATATTCACTTCTATTTAAGAACTACAGCCACAAAAGATAAAAGTGATTCTACTGCATTTTTTTCCAGTAATTTGATTTTTTAAAAATTTATCTTAATCATACAAAAGAGGTAAGAATCTATTTTCATGCCTTTCTCAAGGGGGGCTGATTATATTTCCTATGACTTACCTGAATCCTCGATTACCTTGAATAATAATACCTCAAGATTTTATAGAAAAACCTTCACCAATCTCTTCCTACCCAGAATATGGTTCCACCAGCAAAAAGTAGGAATTGTTACTGAATAAAGGAATTATTTTTGATGGCTGATCAGCAGCTCTCATCATGCCTCCTTGGTAGATGCAACAAGTCCAGGTTAGTGGTAGCACATTCCTCCCTCTAGAGGCCACAGAGAAGTGACTATTATGTTTACACAGAACTGTCACATGTGGACAGCAGGCATCTGTTGTAAATTATCATCTGAGAGCTATCATCTGTCCTCTCCTAACACTCCCCTTTGGTGCTGAAGGAGAGCAGATCCAGCTCTGGCTTCTCACTTTTTCAAGGATCCTGTTTTACACATGAGCACCTCACCCTCAGACAGTTTATTTTCCCACAATTAGCCAACAAGCAATCAGGCTATATTCCTACTGTAGGTTTCAAGAGAGGGAGAGTTAATTTTCAGGACAGAAACTGTGCTCTATTAGGATAAGTTATACAGCAAAGGACCAGGAGTTTAAATACCAGCTGTAGCCAACAATAGACTAAGTCTGCCAAGTCTGGCACATATTGAAGAAATTTCTTGCTCATCATCCTTGAAGTCTGCAAGTGCTGCCAATGCCCAGTAGCAAAGAGGGAGGTAATATCAGGACTACCACAGCTGATTCTGATGAAATTGTCCCACTTAATGACATCCTGGAATAAGGGTTGGAAATCTGTCAGAAAGATGACAACTTTTTTGCCAAAAACATTGAATCGTATAAATGTGTATGTGGTATACGTGAGTTGCAACAGGAGATTATTTCTCTGATTTAGAAGGCAGGATAGGCATGGAAAAGAAGGTATGGAAAAAGCAACATTCCAGGAGTTGAACTTTGTGTACTGTAGTTAGGTGCCCCTGCCCTAAGCTCCTACTTCACCAAGTTTTGAACTAAGACATTGAGACTAACACACTCACTAAGGTAGCAGTGTCTTACTTCAAGGCAAGACCAGAGGTCTTGTGTCTAGACTGTTTCATTACAGGGTCAACGTGAGGGGAACAACTTACTCAGCTGCTTCTCTGACCTTTCTGGAAATAGCTATAGCCAGTAGGTGGCTTAAGTACAGGGCTGGTTTGTGTTTGGCTTTTTTTTTTTTTTTTTTTTTTTTGAAAACCAGCAGTTTATTCTATTACTTTCCCATTTTAGAAAGACTTGAAATTACTCCACTCAAGTTATAGGAATAGGAGAGTGCTAGAGTGCTTTCTAGCACAGTTCCAATCACTGGATATTGTATTTAATACTGTCTCCCTCCCAGGGGGATATCAAACCAGCTACTTTCTGAATCAACATCAAGTTCATAGGAAAGGAGGTCTCTACATTTCAGATCCTAGCTGCTTAAGGCAGGAGGGGAAAGAACATACCTAGCTGTAGTTTTCTTCTACACACAGAAGATGTGCTTTTTAGGAATTAATCCTGAAGTGTTTATTTGGTTTTTTAAAGGTAGTTGTGAATACTGTCCAGCTACAGCCACCAGAAGGGTCATACAGGTGTCTTAAAAAAAGAGAAGATTGCTTTTACCACAGAAACAGTATGAGCAAGTCAGTTTAATTTATAAACTCTTTAAGAAATGTTCTAGAGTTATCTAGGAGTGATTGCCTCATGATGAAAAACAGAATATGGGTGGCTTTTTGAGTAAATGGCAGGGGTTCTTGTACACCACAAGCTACTAAATTAGGTAGAAATGCCATCTCCAGATGTTCCAGTTGAAGTAACACTAGTTCTACATCAAGATGTCTGTAGAACTATTACAAAGGCTGAAGATTTGTCATGGTTAGGCCTTGGTATCGTGCTCCATTGGACCACATGAATAGCTAACTATGAAACTCATTAAGTTCCTCCCCATTACTGACAGTCCTTGCCATTGTCATTCGAAATCCCCTGTGTTTCTATAGAGACCTAGAGAAACCCAGTCCTTGGATCAAACCGGAGCCCTTTAATTTACATTGTGACCAAGAGGACAAAACACTTCATAGCTTGTTTGGGGCAGAACAGCGCTGCTTATACTGCTCTTTGCAGCATCTATAGCCAGAGAGGTGCAACAAGGAGCTACACCATCTTGATTTCCACTACAAAATATGCTTATTGTTTGCAGAGAAGTATAAAGCATCTTTGTTCTTATCATCCTTATCCTTGGAAACACCTACATTTTCTGTTTCAAGTGCAAAGGTTTCCACAGACGTCCCTTAAAACATTTTCAAATGCTTCTGTGCTACGGATGTTGTAGTTGACACAGCTTGGGTGTCCCCACTCACCTCCATTTAAACCCAAAGAAGGAACCTTTCTCCATCAGAGCTTTCCCCTTGTGTGAGCCACCACAACCATCTCTTCAATTTAGGACTTTGCAGCTTTTCTCTCAAACAGTACCTTATCTTCTCACACCAAGAATCACACTGAAGCTAGTCAGTCATACTGCTCCCACACTGATCTCCACTTCTCAGAGGTGGAAGCAGCAATTTTGTTCTTCCAGAACAGGGAGCACAAGAAAAGCTAGAATTACTCATGAGAAGCATTTGTGCTGACCAGGGAGCTGCCAAACACTTTTTATTGCTGTCATCAATTCCATTCCTCCAGGACAGGGGTATACATAGCTCTTCTGGCTCCCAGTGACTATAACTGGTTTCTATCCCCTCACTCTAGGCTGTTGAGTTCTTATCTTCAGAGACCAGTGAGTTGCTTAACAGCAATTGAGACCACCTTTTTTTCCCTTTTCCCTTTTCTTTTGAGATTCTCAGGAGTCACACTGTCCAGGCAGCATTATAAGATAACATTCATCATGTTTCCAAGCCAAAAAAAACCCAAGCAAACCAAAACACAGCCAAAGACATCATTCCATGGTTTATAAGCTTTAATTTTCAATGTAAATGAGTCTGGAGTTAAACTATGACCATTCAACACAGTCAGCCAAAAGGTTAAGAGCTAGACCCACTAAGGTGACTCTTCACACTTGTTTTCTCTGTACCCTAAGGGGCTTGATTTGTGTCTCCTTTTGATCAAAATTCTCTAAGAAGAGGCAATGGGCATCAGGAAGACTAGCCTAAGGAGTTCCTGTGCCACCATATCTCATTTGATTATTTGCAGCCCAGCACTCAGAGGATAGCAAATCAACATCAATAATTAAAGTCAGCATGGCCAAACACTGTCATCCAGGCATTGACAATGGATTCATAGCTTTTGAGACAGCTAAATGTACATGCCTAGTAGTCACAAGGAAATGTTTATAATTTTTTCTAGCTTAAAAAGCAGGAAAAATGAACAGCTTGGCAGAGGCTTGAAGCTTTGCTTTGGTTTCAGAAGCTGCCATCTCTTCTTTCTATCTCACAGTCTAACACCTAACAAGTAGTGTCTCATGTCCCACTAGGCGGTGGCAGAAAGTCTCTTGGCTCAAGGGAAATTCTGTCTTCCAGGTCACTTAACATGTAGCAAAGGGAACAAAAAATATCACAGTCCTGCTGCTTAGTTCAGATTACCACAAGCAGAATTATACAGAGGATGGGGCTACCCCAGAACATCCAGGCAAGGAAGCCACAGTTAAAATGCTTCAGACTCCCAGGTGATGACTACAGGCCAAGAGCCAAGTTATCCATCTTCCTGTTCCTGTTCCAAGGGGACCACTTATAAAGCCATTTCATACATCTAACAGTTTTTTTAGAAATAAACTACTGTTTCTCACTTAGTTTTTGTAATCATCTAGCTCTATGTAGAGAGCAGGTTCTTCACTATCAGCTGCAGGTTTCAGTTCTGTCATTTCTACCACACAAAAGAATGCTAGAGCCTGCATATACAAATGTTGTGCAAACAATAAGGTTTTGGAAGGTTGTGTTTCCTAGGCTGCCTTCCTCTCACCCAGAAAGGTCACAAGCTGCTGCCCTCTGTAACGTCACTTTTAACTGCTCACATGCTGTTCTTGAAAACTGATCTCTGGGGTGAAAGTGTAGTTGTTTCAGGAGAGTTTTCAGAGGCAAACTAAAGATCATGTTACAGTCATCAAGTCCTGGATTGGAAAGAGGTCATTTTATCTGACCCTCATGGTTAAGTTGGTTTTACCGCCGAAGCCTCTGTAACATAGAAATTTGTTACAAACCTCCACTTACCTACAACAACAGAAGCAGAGGCTTAGTTTAGCAAGTTGGCTGGATACTTCAGACCCCGATGCTCCTGTATGTTTACTCCTCCCTCCAGACATACAGCAATCATAGGCACATTCCTTGTAAGATTTAACTCATCCATTTCTAATGCTGGTTCAATGACCTCCAGAGTAACGGGGTGAGAGATAATCAGCTTTTATTCCTAGCTGCTAATATGATGTACATCCCATCAATTGCCCTTCTCTTAGGAGAAGGATCAAGCCTTAAGAGCAGGTAGGATCAGGTCCGTGAGAAGCTTACAGCAATCAGGAGCTTAGCTGCTTTAGCCAGAGCAGGGCTGTTTGCTGACATGGAATCTTGAACATCGCTGTGAAGCAGGTATCAAGAATGCACAGACCTTGCAGAAGGAGACAGGCACTCCACAGCTTTGTCCATGTGCACTATGGTCTCAGATTTCCCCTTAGAGAAGACCTGCTGCATCAGTCAAACAGGAAGAATAACAAGGGCTGGAAAAAAACTGAAGCCCTCTGGGCCACAGCTTTAGCAAGCAACAGCCATCTCAGTGGGACAGACAATTCACACTAAGGAGTTAGCAGTCTTTTTACACTCTTTCCACACCATTTTAAACTGCAGTGAATCAGGCCCCACAGGTACACAACAGAGAGGGCTAAGGGAAGGCAATGATAGATTGGGAAAGCAAGGCTCTCTCAATTTTACACTCGGTCACTCAGCTTTATCTAGAGACAAGAGGAAATCTCATTCCATGTAATTCACTTACCCACAGCACTCAGAAGGGAAATCATTGCAATGCTGTTTGTGAGAAGGGTGAGAGACATGCTTTTCCAGCAGCAGCAAGGGGTATGATGGTCTCTTGGCATAATCACATCTGTAAAGCTATTAGGAATGCCTAAGATCAAAGAAAAGAAGCAGCAGAGCATCCAAAACATACTTTCCAAAGGACTCCCTTTCCACTTTACTAGCTCCATCCTTTTTCTTGCTGCCCATCAGTTCATAAAAAACATCCCACCTGCTTGCTGGAGAACACTGTTATCCTCTTAACTGAGCTACAACTGGACAGAATTAAGGCTTGTCGTGCCTACTTCAGGAAGTGCTGCTACATTGTCCACGGAATGGGCAGCGAGAAAATCTATTTGCCCCTTGCAGCCACTCCTCCCCATTTAATTTTCAGCATCTGCTTCACATTCATCCACTTTTATTTGTTCTGAAATTAGTTTTCTAAATACATCCCTATTTCCTAAAGAAAAATAAACAGAATGGAAATAGAGGAGACAGCATCTGAAGAATACTGTCCAATACCATTACTGTGTAATAATAATATTAAATGTTATGTCTCCCTGCAAAAGAATAGATGAATGTGTGCGGAGAGAAGGGAAATGTCTGAATCACACACCCAGAAAAGTTTTTTATTGCCCGCTCACAAAGTGCTGAGCAATAAAACATACTACTTGACAAATGATGCAAACGCTTTCTATAATCTTATATGTATGCATGTGCAGTATTTTTAGGTTTCTGTGTAAACAGAACAATTTGTGATCACATTTCAAAAAGAACTTACTACAGTGTGCATGTAAATACATAGAGACACATGAAGAACAATGCATAAGGAAATCAGATGCATTCATTGTAAGAGTTGGACTCGATGATCCGATGGGTCTCTTCCAACCTGGTGATTCTATGATTCTATGATTCTAACTCCACTACCACAGCCAAGTAGGTAAATATCTCTAGCCCCTCCAAGTCTCTGTGGCTCCAAGGTTAAAGAGGTGTACAGAAAAGGAGGTAGTTGTCACATGGGATTTAGGATGTTTTCACTTTGAGACTTAGACTTTACAAAACACAGCATTGGAGTAACAAAATAAAACTTTAAAATCTTATCTGAACGGAACAACAATCCCATGGAGAAAAGACCCAACTAAAACAGATAAAGCCTGAGATAGCACAGAAGCTTGAGGAAGGGAAAGAAACTAGAAGCAGAAGAACTTCTTGGTTTATAAGTAGCAACTTCATCCTGGAGAATTTTGTTTCTCAACCCCTTCCCATTCAATTGGTGGCTGGTCTAGCTACCCAAAGTGGATTAATACTGCAGTAGCTAATCTGTGGTAGCCACCCAAGTGTACACTCCCACCTCAGTTTCAGGAGCACATCTACAGTGAGGTGAGCGTAAGCACAGGAAATATCTGCCACAGAGAAGTTAACACAGAACAAATCTACAGCATAGCGTGCCACGTGGTGATTTGTTTCTATTGAGGTACTTCACAGCTAGCTCAACTAGATTTGAGAACTGAAACACAAAAAGGCCCCTTGCTTCTGGAATCAGCTTAGGAAATTGTCTTTCTTGTAGTACGTTTTTGGGTTTCCAAGGTATCTCTCTGCCCACAGAACCACAATTATTCTGTGAGGCAGAGCCATGTAGATATCACAGAAGACACAGATGTTTTGATCTTTTCAACTGAGACCTTTTTACTTTTTTTTTTTTTCTGTTTTAATGTAAACCAAAAACATTTTAGACTGAAAGGGCATGGAAAAGTCAAACAAAAAAAATTCTCTAGTTTAGTTATATTGCCCAAAGGAGGGAAATAGAGCAAATAAACAAATGACAGATAGGAAACAGTGGGAATTAGTTTTTTTAAAAAAAGGTTTCTAGCTTCAGTTGTCTGAGGTATCTTTTGTTTATTTCAATAGTTCATTTTGTGTCTGAATTACCTGTCTTGTGTGAATAAAATTTTCACCTTGGGGATCTACTACTACAGACTTTTGCATAGCAAGTAGGATTTTCAAAACACCGTAGCATTAACTCAGTTCTGTTTCCCCCTGAAGTCAGGAGGTGGTATTTTATCATCAATGGCAATGAAAAGAAAACAAAGCTGAACTAGAGTACTTCTAAAAATCACCTTCCCACACATCATTGTCCTCTTCTGATGGTTTGCACCTGTGAATGTGCAGGTACCAAGCATGATGAGGAGCTTAGGAATCTGGGACACAAAATTAAGTTTTGTGGTTTGAGTCCATACTGAAAATACTTTTCAAGGAACAAAAAAAACCGAATTGTGCATCAACTAAAAGAAATGAAGTTTTATTCAGAAATACAGAAAGTATCTCTATATGAAAAGCTAAATTAGCAGTAGTCTGAGCCAAGACAGATTAGTTGAGGTTAATGAAACCAGAAGACATTTAGTACCTGAGTGAAGGTAAATTTTCCCTTGCCAAAATTTGTTAAGCTAGCTTTCTTTTTACAAGAGGAAGTAAACCAAACACAGTTCTGTCCAGTTTGGCAATTGCTTCCAAAGAGAGTGGCATAATGTTTGTTATCTGTAGTTACAATTCTGCATCACCAAACAACCTGCTGTGGTGTGCAGGAGCCTCAGAATTGCTTAAAACTGTGCCAGCTGCTTACAGAGCAAATACAATATTCAGCACCACAAAATAAACGAATTTTATGAATGATGGTAAATTCCTTACATTATGTCTGAGAAAGCTGGTACAGAAAAAGGAAATTATGTGTCCGATAGTCTAGACTAGATTCCAGGTCCATGTTTTTTTTCTGTTCCCATTAATGAGCAGAGCATTTGGTCCAGTCAGAATGAGTGCTACAGGGGCACTATGATTTTTAATTGCTGCATTTCTGTGCCTAAAATGGTGGAAGAGAGTCAAACGATAGCATAAAGCAGTTTCCAGGCCTGTACCTAAGAAGAGAAACTCAGCTTTGTTGCAATGTGCTCCTACCCCAGCCTCCCACGTCTCTGTTTAAGCAAGCAGTATCTTGATGGTGTGGTTACTTCTCATTCTAAGCTCTCATTATGCTGCCTGAACAGTACTGGGGGCCACAGTAGGACAGTGAGCGGCACTTGTCATCAACTGTCATCATTATTGATGCAGGACAAGGAAAAGCCCCTGCTGATCCGAGAAGCGGGTCTGGGACAGCAGAAACCAGTCCTACAAGCTTGACAAGCTGCTTGGTGTACAGCAATGACCATGAGTCCACAACAGTGACAGACACAGGACACAGTGCTGGGAGTTGCTTAACAACATGTCCTTTTGATACAAACTGTGCATTGGAGTAGGGCACCTCTGAGGAGAAGGGCATGAGCTGGAAACAACTTACCTCTCCTGCTAGAGATCTGAGTCCAGGACTGAGTGTGGGGAAAAGCAGGAAACATTTCCTGACACCCTAAAAGAAAAGCTCAGGACTGTGATTCACAGTCAGCAGCACAAAACATTGGGACATGCTGTTGGAAGGCAGGATAGGGAGAGGTAAAAGAGGCCAGAGAGAAATTTGCTAATGTTGCAAGCACCTTCTGGCCATATGTGTTTGTTTGGCTCTCTGCTGTGAGGAGAACAGTCACTGCCTGTCTCCCTCGTGCAATATTTATCAGCTTCCCATCCCCTTCTGCCTGGGGGAATGTTGGGCTCGAATGGCATCAGCATAATCACACACTCCTCCAGCACTGAGGCCTGCTAAGCCATCACTCTGTAATGCGCAGAAGGGAATAAAAAAAATAAGGGGATTGGGGAAAAGCCCAAACTTTGAAGGCATCCTTCATTTGAAGGACATAGTATCATCTTCTGCGTTGGGACTCCTGGAGAATCATTCCTCCGTGGCCTTGCACCAAGTTCATCACATAGGATGCTTCCTCAATTTTATTCCAACCACAAGCACAGGACAGCTCTGCTGACATCACTGGAATTGCTCAGGGTTTTTCATCAGCTGCCTAAGTCTGTGGGTAGCAGTGGTATGAGAGGTCATGGTTCTCAAATCATTTACTCCAAATCTTCATGGAGAAAGAAATGCACAGCTTTTCCTTGGGGCTGCCAACATGTTTGCTTTATCCTCAAGCCAAAGTACAACAGAGGCAGAGACCTTTGGTTTTGCAATGGGACAAACCTGCCGAAACTAGACTGATGTTTCTGTGCGGGGTTGCTGAGGTAAAGTGAAAGTCCTGTATTTTCACTGCTTTCCTTTGTGGCAGACTTGTGCATTATTACAATGAAGTTTAAAAATCCTTTCAGAAAACTGGTTTTGACTCTGTGTGTGTGTGCATGCACATATAGGCACACAAACATAAACCAAGAGTTGCTCATCCTCTTCCATTTCCTCCTCCCTGTGGCATCTGTTTTCCCTCTTACTAAGGCAGGAAAATATTAATTTTTTGCTCTGCTAGTCAGAAGATTAGAAGTATTAAGATGTATGCAGCATAACAGTGTTTATTTAAGTTTTTGTTGGTTTTTTTTTTTTATCTGAAGGCCAAAGAGAGCTTAATTTAATTGGTGGGAAGATAAAATAGGGCTGCATTTACAAACAGGTTATCTTTCTACTGTCAATTCATCTTGCCTGCTCTGTCAATCAGTTGAATTTAATTGTTCCAGGCCTCCTAGCTTTATAAAGCTCTTCCTCTCCTCTCATTCCCGATTACCTTACCTCTGCATAATACATTCTCTTCGCAGGTGACTGCAGGTCTGTAGGAAAGCCTTGAAGGAGTGCATGATTTAAAAAAAAAGGACATGTTAAGCAAAGTTAGAAAAGCCCAGGGAGAAATACTTGCATGTACTACACTAATAGGCGTGATAGGCTGAACTGGCTGGATTGGTGGGCTGCAACCAATGGACTGAGGCTCAACAAGTCCAAGTGCCAGGTCCTGCACCTGGGACACAACAACCCCATGCAGTGCTACAGGCTTGGGAAGAGTGGCTGGAAAGCTGCCTGGCAGAGAAGGACCTGGGGACATTCATTGACATCCAGGTAAATATGAGACATCAGTGTGCCCAGGTGACCAAGAAGACCAATGGCATCCTGACCTGTCACAGAAACTGCATGGCCAACAGGACCAGGGAAGTGATTCTGCCCCTGTACTAAGCATTAGTGAGGCTACACCTCAAATATTCGATTCAGTTTTGGGCCCCTCACTACAAGGTGCTGTAACATGTCCAGAGAAGGTCAATGAAGCTGGTGAAGAGGCTGGAGAACAAGTCTTATGAGGAAGGTACAGCAGACTCTCCATCTGCAACTATCATGTCTTGAGACTGGGTATTTTTCCAAGATGTGCGCACAGCTTCAGATGATTGAGAGGAGAAGTGATGGGCTTTAAGATTGTCTTGTTTTGAACATGGATAGATGAGATGGACCACACCAGTCCATTCTGGCCCTACTTCTGTGATACTGTGGATAGAGAAGTCTAGGCAAGACATGAGCAGTTAGCTCTTCAGCAAAAAAAACCCATTCTAAGTGACCGCTTAATGACTAAGTGACAGAAAAGCAAACCCATTTTTAATCTAAACTCCCTTGAGAATATAATACAACCTGCACAGTGGAATGAATTCTGTCTCTACTGTCTACAGTAGAATCATGGCAGTACAAAGCCAAACACCCTCAGTTTCACAGGTAGGTTTTGCAGCCTGGTCTGACTTCTGTGTGTTGCAGCAGCTACAGGCTAGCATTATGTGAGCTGATAAACACATATCTTATGCATATGGTATGTCCATCCTCAGGAAGGGACAGGGGGAGAATGCAGGGAACCACAGACCTGTCAGTTTGATCTTGGTGCCACCGAAGGTCATGGAGCAGTTCATCATCAGTGCTATGACACAGCACACGCAGGACAACCAGGTGATCTGGCTCAGTCAACATGGCTTTATGAAATGCAGGTCTTGCCAAACTAACCTGATCTCCTTCTATAAGAAGTTTATCCACTTAGTGGACAAGAGAAAGGCTGTGGATATAGTGTACCTGGACTTCAGGAAAGCCTTTGACACTGGTTCTCATAGTATTCTGCTTAAGAAACTGGTTGCCAGTGGCCTGGACAGTCACATCCTCTGCTGGGTTGAAAACTGATTGTGAGGCCAAAAATACTGGCCAAAAAGTGGTGGCAAATGGAGTTAAATCCAGTTGGAGGCTGTCAAAAGCACTGTTTCCCAGGGCTCAGTGTTGGATCCAGTTCCATTCAGTATCCTTATT
The DNA here is from genome assembly GCA_033558105.1 of Coccyzus lansbergi. Classification (NCBI taxonomy): domain Eukaryota; kingdom Metazoa; phylum Chordata; class Aves; order Cuculiformes; family Coccyzidae; genus Coccyzus; species Coccyzus lansbergi. The sequence goes on along the minus strand of JAUMJK010000631.1, from coordinate 488,494 downwards.
GATCTGGATGAGGGGTTAAAATGTACCCTTAGTAAGTTTGAGGAGACACTAAGCTGGGCAGAAGCATTGATCTGCTTGAGGGCAGGAAATCTCTACAGAGGGGTTGGATCAATGGGCTGTGACCAATGGGATGAAGTTCAACACAGCCAGGTGCCAGGTTCAGCATTGGTGAGGCCACAGCTTGAATACTGTGTTAACTTATGGACCCCTCACTACAAGGAGGACATTGAGGTGCTGGAGCATGTCCAGAGAAGGGCAATGAAGCTGGTGAAGGGAATGGAGCATAAGTCTTATGAAGAGCAGCTGAGGCAACTGGGGTTGTTTAGCCTGGAGAAAGAAGGCTGAGGGGAAACCTTATCATTATTTACAACTACCTGAAAGGAGGTTGTAATTAGGTTGTAATTTTTTTGCCTCCTCCTCCAAGTACAAGTGGTAGAACAAGAGGAAATGGCCTCAAGTTGTGCCAGGGGAGGTTCACGTTAGATATCGGGAAAAAGTTCTTCACCAGAAAGGTTATCAGGCAGTGAAAAAGGCTGCCTATGGGAGTGGTTGAGTCACCATCCCTGGACGGATTTAAAAGACAGATACATGAAGTGCTCAGGTTATGGTTTAGTAGTGGACAGGTATGGTTGGACTCTATGACCTTGGAGGTCTTTCCCAATCTAGTGATTCTATGAATCTATGATATCTAATTCAGGTACAGTGTAGGACCTACAGCCATACCTTAATGAAAATTAGATTAGTGTACGTAGGTCAGACAACTCACCTGTGCTTCAGATAGCTAATTCCCCAGTCGCACTTTAAGCAATCACCACCCCCATTATCGGGATTGTTAGCACTTTTCAAAGATTTTTCTACATTTTTCATGACTGTATCCACACTACCCAAGGAGTGATGCAGCCTGGGCTGGCAAGTAGCTTCTTTAGGTCTTCAGATGAAAAAGATACTCAAAAAAGGACTTTTATGGCCTGGATATGCTGGTACACACTAGCTAGCCAGACTGATACTTTGAACTGTGTTTTAAATGTACTACACTCACAACACAGGATAGACTAACAGCCCACTAGGATTTTCTATCCACTCTTCTCCCTGTACTCACATTTTATAATAATCATATCAGTCTGCCTTTCAAATCTTGTTTGAGGCAGTGGAGTATATGCATGATTATATAAGCAAGTACATTTTAGTTTGAGTCTAACATTAGAAGCTAATTTCACCACACTGTGCTTCTGAACAATACCATCCTGATATCCAAAGCTCAAAGCTCAAGCCATTTTCATGCTCCTTTCCTTCTTCTATTGCTCCATCACTGCCACAAAGACAACAGATGTTCACAAACAGGGTCTTACCCTGCGGTGAAGAGTGAAGGCAATATTCAACATTCAAATGGGATCAGTGGCTGAGAGAGGCATGAAACCTGAAAAAATTCAGTGTTAGTGAATGTCAAATGTGATAGATAGGGCCTGAACTAGTCAAAGTAATTCTTAAGAGTTCAGCAATGCTCTGCTTATGAGCATGCAATATCTTCATCTCCATCTCTCAAACCAAAATGAAGATGCATGTTGTATACCTTTTTGATCCACTTGACTCACTTTACCTGGTATTATTTACCACAGGAAACATACCTAGAATCTGCAGTGACAGTAAAATTACTCTTTTTCTCCCTTTTCTCTTTTTCTTTCTCTTGCTGATTCAAGTTTGTTCAAGTTAGCCTAAATTAGACCAGTTGAGTCCTGCCTGGATTCTTCTGGCGATTCAGCCATCTCACAAGCACAATGTAGAGACTAGTGAATCACTGGGAAGTGAAAAGGAACAAGTTATCTACTGTTTTTCTTACCTACTTGTTTCCCAAGCCTCCTTTGCCCATAAAGAAGTTACTGCTCTCTCAAGAAATCCATTCAGTGGCAGAGTTGTTCTCCTCATTATCAAAAAGGATGAAATCCTGCTTAGAGATATACAGGGGGGAAAGAAGGAAATATAGAAGTAAACACATCTGAAGCATAACTACTTTCATTGTGCAATTTCATATTTGCTGTAATGAAGTTGCAATGTAGCACTGAAAGAGAAAAACTGAGGATTCATTTCTATTCTGGAGATGGACAAGGCTTCAAAACAATGTACTACAAGGGTACAGAAGCCTGTTGTAGGCACCATGTTAGACAAACACCTTTATCAATTCATCAAACAATACCCTAAAGGCAGAGAGCATTAGCCACCACTGTAGCAAGAGCAGTCAAACCCTAATCATAATGGACAGAGGCAGAGAGAAAGAGGAAGAAGTGTCAGGCTGTCTCTTAAGCAGGAGAACTCTCAAATACAGTCTCAAGTTGTATTCACTAATGAGGGGCACAGGCACTCCTCATTCCTCATTCCACCTTTGTAAATATATGCTTCAGCTACACCAGTAGTCTAGGCTGGTCTAGAGCCCCCTTCCTCTGGTGGCTAGACATGCTCCTCTATTCTTCTGCCTGTTCTTTTTCATAACCAGTTTATACTCATTTACCCTTATACTAGCTTTGTCTTCTAACTAAATAGTTCTTCTCCCTCTTTGACGTCTAGCCTCTTAATTTGTCTACAGAGAATAATCACATCCTTTCTGAGCTTTTGTTTTGTTAGACAAGTGTAACACTTCTGTAGTCTCATCACACATGTCAAGCTCTCCATTCTCCCGGACACCCTCACAACCTTTTTCAGCATCTATTCCTGCTGGAGCTCAGCTAGCCATGTGACTGACTGATGTTGAAGACAGTGTTCCAGATAATACCTCAGCAAAGCCTCACACAATGACACTAAAAATTCCCTGGTTTTCTCAGAAATCCTTCTCATTCTAAGATTGCATTTGCTTGTTTCTCACCTGCATCCCAAAGGTGGCTCATGGTTGTACTAGCTGATCACAGGATGACTAATACCTTGGTCCTTTCCCCCTTCTGTCATTTCCAATTTGTGAATTTATTTATTCTGACACATAGCAGAAATTCTCATGTTAATCCCAAGAATACAACCTTTCAGTCTGGACTATCTAATTTCATCCTGTTTCTATTATCCTCAAGGTCACCCAATGCTTCCTTCACAATGTCTCTTCAGACTTGAAATTCCTTCAGTTTTGTTTCATCAGCTAATTTCATCAGCACTCTCCTTCTTTATAATTTTAGTCCTAATCCCCGTCTTCCCCAGCCTTCGGTAGTAATTTCCCATGTGGTATCACCTTCCTCAAGTCCAAAATAAATGAGATTTGATGCAGGTTTTTTTCCTCTCTAGAAAGCTGGTTCTCTTCCCTAAGGAAAGTATCTGGTTATTTTGTGATGGTTCCACTCTGGCACGTCTGCACTACATTCAGTCCACTTACCTTCCTGCCTGTAATTAATTTTACCTTCACAATTTTCTTGGGATTTTTACAAAAACAGGCCTACAAAGATAAGGACATGTGCATATTGTTAAAAAGAGTAATTTAAAAAGCATCAAATGACTGAATACAAAACAATTAATTTCAAGCTGAATCAGGATATTTTACTTTTTTTGGTTATTGTTTCACCTCTCTTTCCCACCTCCTCAAATCCAAGAATTTATTGCTATGATTCAACGAACAGTTTCTCCCACCTCTCTAAATTATACTGCATATTGTAGCCTGACACCACTGTAAAAGCTTAGAAGTTTCACAAAAAGCCCTTTGAGCAGATAGACATTGCTCATCAAAAAAGGCTGCTGGAAAGGGTCATGTTTGAGGGGTGGTCATTGTTAGTTAGGAAGGGGCGGAGAGGGGTAGATTATCTGCATACAGCAGGTATTTCCATCTCCTTTGAAACAGTGGGAAACCACATGCTTCATATGAGCCAGGACTGTGTTCTCATAAATAATGACTTGCATTAATAATGTTGTCAGTCCCCAAGTGCTGGTGGCCACTTGCCAGGTGCTACTGGCTGAATTCAAAAGGGCTGATTCACAAAAGACCTGGAAAATAAAAATAAAAACCAAGAGGCTTATCAGAAGGTTTACTAACTTTTTTCAGCAACCTCATTAAGCTAGTCAAATGAAAATGCTTATAATCCTAGTTGCCACCGGAGACACGTAAAATCAGCTGGACAACTCAGATGCAAACAGACTACAAAGACCAAGTTTATGTGGCCTGGTAGGGAGTGACAGGATGAATCCACTTAGCCCTAAAACTAATGCTCCCCTGCATTAATTAATTAATTAAGCAAATCCTAAATACCAGGCAAGATCCAGCATTCATCACCCACCGGTGAATACCTACTTCATGTGTGAGGATGTGCTCTCCAGAGAACAGAGAACTGCAAAGTGAACCTGCAGTATAACTGTAGTTTTGTGTGTCCTGCTTCTACAAACTCTCCCCATACTGACATCCCAAAGGTCCTAAGACACTCCCCATCAGAAAAAGTGACTGGTGAAAGATGATCCTGGTTCTCTGTAAACAGCATCTATTTCTGCTTATTTTTATCTTGATTTTCTTTGGACGATGTGATCAGTACTGTCTGTATGCGAGTCTCTCACAGTAGCCATTGAGTCAATTGTCCAGTTTCAACCCATTCTGGCAGAGGAGCACAAGTCTCAAAGATTTTAAGCAATGAACAGTTTTATGCAAAAAGCCAGTCAGGTGGAAGAGGGCATTTTAATGTTTTTACAGACAGAACAACTGTTGTGTATACTTGCTACTTAACAAACACTGGAAATCCCTCATGGAGGCTCTCCCTTGAGACACAAATCCGTGGGAGACTAAGATTCTTTGATTTAACAGAACTAAGGTTTACATTAGACATTCAGATCTCATCTACCTAGAAAGCTGAAGAAGTGGATAAATTACATCTTTATATGAGACAATAAAGCAAAATTCAAATGATGGCAATAAATAAAGAATTTTTGGGCAGGGGTGAGACTTTCAATGAACCCTAAGTCATTATTCCTGCTGTTTTATACCTAATAGGTATAGTTTTATGTTGAGTGCTATAGGACAAGAAGGACAGGAGCCCCATGCAACCATTAAATTTTTTCACAGGCCCTCACGTAAAATATGCATTGGGTTGCCCAGATTTTGCTGCCAAGATACAGGACAGGAAAGTGCTGAAAATGTTGCCGTAAGTCCAGTCTCCAGACTACAGCCTTCATGGCCTCTTCTCCCAAGTGACAGGGGACAGGACGAGAGGGAGTGGCCTCAAGCTCCACCAGGGGAGATTTAGGCTGGAGATTAGGAGGAGGTTTTTCACACAGAGGGTCATTGGGCATTGGAATAGGCTGCCCAGGGAGGTGGTTGAGTCACCTTCCCTGGAGGTGTTTAAGGCACGGGTGGATGAGGTGCTGAGGGACTTGGTTTAGTGTTAGATAGGAATGGTTGGACTAGAAGATCCGATGGGTCCCTTCCAACCTGGTTGTTCTGTGATTCTGTGATTCTGTGGTATGACACAGACATTTTTCTTGATCTGAAGTAAAGCTTGTTCTTACCACCCAGCTTTGGCCAGTTTCTGATCTCCGCACAGCCAGCAAGTGCTTTAGACTCTGCCATTGAAAGAAAGAAATGTCCCTGTATCCATGCTGTGAGCTATACGGTTAACTCCTGGAGTCAAATGAAAACAAGTGGGCCTTGATGTACCTAAACACTACCCTGTGTTCTGCTAGTTTTTCTAGGCTTCATACAAACATCTTACTTTTCCTACATGCCCCTTTTCCTAAAGAACTATTGACAAAAATCACATTTAATTTCAGGAGGCAGTTAACATTTTGATAAAAGGAAAATCTTAAAGAATTTGCATTCCTATCTTTCAATGCTTACAAGAAATATCCGTGAGTTTTTTCTACACTGAAATGGGGTGATACCAGACAGAATACCTCTGATATTTCTAAATATTTGCTCACACAACATATACATGGCTTTAATGTTGGAAAAAACCAGAACAGCCCCTTAGGGCAGTCTCATTTCTATTTGCATACAAGTAGCAGTCCAGTTCGACTAAGCTACAGAGCTTTCCAGCACTTTTATGCTAGTGTGACTACATCCACACTAAGTGTGGCTGATGAAATAGCATAAAATCACTTTTTTAAATGAACAATTAGAAATGGACACAAAATTTGCATAGAGATAGCAAGCTAGGGAGACATGAAACAGTCCTTCCTTTGGGTTATCTTTGTATAGCAAGACAATGAATACTGGTGCTAATGTTTGTGCAATTCTATGGGCATATAAAGTGGTATAAAAGTATTACCAAAAAGTCAGGTGTCAGTGTAAATGTTATGACACAGAAATTAAAAAAATTTGTGGAGTGGAGTGTAAAGCAGGACGGCCTTTGTGAGTGTCATTGGAGTGAAGCTGGAGCCTCTCTATCCTGACAATTCCTTCCTTATTCAAATCAATTGTTTCTATGCCTATTTGCATAAGCACTTTGCTCATTAAAATGCTGTAAAAGGAAAAATGAGCCAGGGATGGGGAGAACGAATGGGTCACTGATAAAATAAAAAAGTTTTAAATCAGGGAAGCAAGAAGGTAACATCAATCCCAGGTCAATAAGTGCTGAGGTCAGTGAAGGCTGTGGTGCCTTATTGTCACAATCACTCAGAAAAAGGAGATGGAGCTGATTATTTCCTTCTCCAGTTCTCTTTCTCTCTTCTTTGCTCTTCCACCACTTCCTCTCCATGTTGCTGCCTTTTTTAAGCCAGAACATTTTGGGCCAATTCTGCTCTCATCCTAGCTGAATTCCATGTATTGAATCCATTTTCATCTCCCTTTGCAGAAAATGAACCAGCCTTCCAGGCTTATTGGTAACTGCCCTTGAGGGCCAAATCCACACTTGATGTAGGGTACGGCTGAAGATCCACCCCAAAACCAGCCCCCAAGTGGGGCACAGAAGAGGCAGTTCTATCTGGCATAGCCACTATTCTGTGATGTGTGTTAAGATTTGCACTGGATTTGTGACAGGCGTGGTAAGCACACCCAAGGGGGTGGAAGACAACAGAAGTGCCTGCCTGATGCTGTAGGCAGGACACATGGACAGCTTGTGCTTTCAGCCAGTGGATCCTGGCTCATGTCACTGGCTTGAGACAACATCTGGCTTCCTCACTCTTGCTTCTTCCCATTGCCTGCCTCCTGTTACAAGGACAGTTTTCAGCTAACATGGCTTCATCCCAGGAAATAACACCATTTTCAGGGCTGGCTGGAGTCAGACTGAACAACAAGGAAGCAATAAAAGGAAGGACAACAAATCAGAATAGGAATAAACAGAGAATTGAGATGAAGCACTGCATAGTGCTGCAGATAATGAGGCTGAAAGAAACATCATAAGGTCAACTTTCCCAATGTCCTAACCATTCCCACAATACTTTTAAAACTACATTCTTGAGAATTCTCCCTTCCTACATGATCTGCTCCAGGGAGTCTCTGCCCTTACCATTGGAGAATCTGTCCCATTGAATCTCTGTTGTAATTAAAGTCTGCTAATTTTTGTTCTTATCAATGGGACAAGGAGAAGGCAGTTACCTTGGCTTTGTAGCAGCTTTCAGCATTTTGGAGGGTATTTTCATCAGTGTTCATTGGCACACACTAAAGGAACAAGTTTATAAGTTTGGAAAGAAGCAAGGTATCATGCTTCCCCTCTTCATGGATGATACTATTAGCCTAATCACAGCAACGACTGTTCCTACCTCTACAAACTTGCTAGGCTGGAGCAAATAATAATTGGTTCAGTGGTCAGTCTGATCTATAAACTCTCCCAGACTTGCAGCTTAGAGGCCAGGCTGCCCAGAAGCGGCAATTTAGCCTTTGGTTAATTAACATAGCTAGTTTACACCAGGTGTGAAATAATGGGAAAATCTCCATCTACGGCAGCAGTGGCTTAACTGCTCTCTGTGTGATGACATCATCATCACATTACTGGAGGTGTAATAACAGCATTTACAGACAAGCCACATGAGTTTTCAATGCACAAAAAAGTCAGTGCAGCATGTAGCATTTTGAGAGCCAAGTTCCCTTGAAAAATACCGAAGTGTTTAGCAGGCAGAGCTGAAGGCTATGATGTACCATGGCTCTTGGTATACCAAAGATAGTTTGGTAACGAGCAGAGCTAATCATGCAGCTGCCAGATCTCTGTGGAGACACGGTAACCCTTCAGCTTCCAGGTATACCAATGCTAGTTCTCACGGCCTTGAGAACAGGTGTCCATGTTGCTTAAATCTGCTAAGCTCCACTGTACTCTATGGACTTAGGTTATTTGCAGCACAAACCTAGCCTGTGCTAGAGAACCAAAGCCAGATATTTATTGAACAGTGTGAAGGAAGGGTGTCATCCTACAGTAGACAGAGAATTACTTCATTTCTATAGGCTACATTATTATGTAAATAATCACTTCTCTGTCATAAAAGTTGACAGATCGGGGCATAAAATTTAGGAGGTGATGAGCCTAACGTGCTGTTCCCTGTAAGTGCAGGTATAGCTAGTGTACCTGCCATTTGTCAAGGCCGTGGGAACAGTAATCCTCATGCCTCTGCAAGAGGTTTTTCAGTACTGCCCTGCAGCTTTTCATTTTGGTCACTGCCTCTTTATTTTGTTTTGCAAAGGGTCAGCAGCACACTATGCTCACAACAGCAGCCTTCAGGCAGCCCATCGCCACAGTGCTGCTGATGTTTCAGTGCCAAGTGCTTTAAAGCTAAAAAAGTATTTTTATGGGTTCTTAATAGTCGTAAGCAGTTGCCTTCCCCAGTGACCCAGGCAAGGTGTAGCAAATGAACTGAGTTGTTTTACTAGACTCTACCAATTGTGATAGAGACAGTGTCTAAATCTTCAGAAGTGTTTGATTGGATAGAAATCTTATTTGGCAGGTAGTCAATAGTCCAGTGAAAGAATAGAGCATTGTCCAGCCACATCCCCAGAGGTACCTGGCACATGTAACGGAAGCTGAAGATAATAAAAAAAACCCACTCTAGCTTGGATTTTCGTAATGCTAATCAAGTTTACATTCTGCTGATGCAAAACAATACTTTGTGGTTTTCTTTGTTTCTCAAGGCTATTGAGACACCAAGGTTATCAACTGGCCATAACAAAGAAGCTAAGAAGTGCGATGTTGCAGAGGAAGGATCTTACCCTATGTTGGGCAGACAAGCCACCATATAGGGGATTAGACAAACTCTTCAAGTAGAGCTTAACAATATGGAGTATTTGTTCAGTGTGCTGGACAATGTCTGATGCAGGTAGTGCATAAATTGCCAATACCTGAAGGCTAGAAGCACATCCCAAGGAAATAACTTCTCTGTAATTTCCCGGGTTTCACATGGTTCCTGGAACAGCCAGATACTGGCTACTAGCTTATTTATTTGTGTTTTTTTCAACTTAAAGATTTTTATTTTAAGATGTCATGTTTCAAGCTGTTCCATTTCAGGTCCTTAGCAGTGCTGGAATGAATGATCGTTGTTGTTCTCTGAAAAGAAGTTTCCTCAACAATCTCTGTTTTATTAATAGATTAGTTGTGGCTCAAAAATAATAGCATCTGTCTCTTTCATGGCTTTCTCAAATACCTGGATCAAGTCACAGCAACATACCCAGCAATGTTCCCAAGGGCTAACAGCTTTAAAGTTTGTTGAGATGGTACCTGCTTCTAAAGAGGACTGTACACATAGACATAAACTCTTGCCTAGGCCATGTCTCTCATTTTCCCTAGTGTCTACTTCACTCTCAGGCTTGAGGCTGGCTGTAGCTGATGTGCAATGAAGATTTTCTCCAGATTTCTAACCCATCCTGACTGCAGCCCCAACCAAAAGGCAGCCAGATGCCTGTGAGAGCAAGGAGCATGTTTCACCACAAAACATTCCCAATAGAGCTTATAGCCTGGACCATGAAGGCATTTTGCTAATTAATGAACTGGCAGTATTGCAGTGCTACGAGCTATAAAAAAACAGATCACTGTGCAAGCTTGCATGGAAAGAAGAGAGCCACAGCAGATCTGTGTGCAGATGAGCTCTAAAGAAAGGGATGGAGCAGCTGGAGAGTACATCCAGAGAGAGGCCAGGCAGTGAAAAGCACATGAAGGGAAAGTCCACTTTGCCTTATCCCTGAATATGGTGTGCAGTCCTCAAAGTCAAAGGGTTAAAAGTACAAGTATAACAACAATCATGTGCTTCCTGAGCAGTGTCAGTACACAAATGGAAGCAAGAGTGAAGGAATTTGGGGTAATTTCCTGGAATATCTCGGGAGAGATTGTATTTAGCTTGGCTGACTTGCCCTCGGCTGAGAAAAAAAATATTCTTCACTCAGAATAATAATACTAACTGTTGTTATTATGACTGTGTACTTAATAGCATTACCTTTCAGTCACCAATTCAAATTTTCCATGCTGCATATTTTACATATGGTGAAAATCCTTTTCTCATCCCCATGAGACAAGGTGGGGTAGGAGAAAACTTACTATGGCTCAGGATGCAAGAAATGTAGTAAAGCCAGTTGTGGAAATAGCTTCCTTTGGTATCTCCACTGCAATTATCTGCCTTCTCAGGTCTCCTGTCTGTTAGGCTAGGCAAATTCCAAGCTGCATTGAATTATTTTTCACCTCTTTAGTCACTGAGACGGGCACAAGGCTACAGCAAGGTTTCTGTTTGTCCCTGTTTTAATTCCACTCTTTTATTGCCCTGCATCATGAAGTTGACAGGAATGGGATTAGTTTTGGCTTACTGTGAGGGGAGCATAAGGTGGTGCTGAAGGCACAGAGAAATAACTACTATGTAGTAGCAGAGTGGTTGAGTTACCAGGGTTTAGCTCTGTTACTCCTTGTAATAGAGAACTGGTCATTGGTGTCTCCTAGCTCCAAACCCTGCACAGGGATAGATTTATTGAAGCTGCCTGATTTTGTACCAAAACAGATAAGGAGCACACATGAGCTCTGCTGTGTAAGCACTGAACAACTGCTGGAAGCTGTTATATCTCTCCACTTCCAGGGCAGATACATTAGAGATCTTCCCCTCACCTTTGAAACACCTGGACTTTCAGCTGAGTAGTTCTGAGTCTTGTGATAATATAGGTTTAGCAAAAAAGTCTGTGGGAGCTTCTGATATTAACTGAAGCTGTTTTCTCACCAACAATGCATGATGTGCATTACACATGACAGACAGCAGGGCCTGAAGACATAGAGCTAAAAGATTCAGAAAGAGTCCAGACATTGAAAAAGCATGCAGACGCTAAAGAAGTTAAAAAAATACTTCCCACTGGTTCCATTTCTTTGTTCCCTTGAGGGGTCCTCTCCATTTTTAATTTGTGATGTGCTTTGTTGCTGGCCAGAGGGTGCCACAAGGCTAATCTTTCTAACATTTCCTTCTGGGTATAGAAAGTTCCAGTATTAAAAAAAAAAAGGAAAAAAGAAAGAAAAAGAAATAGAAAGAGCAATCACAAAATCAGCTTGTAACTGATAGGAATAGAAAGGTCAAGTTCTTCTCAGCACAACCGATATTTGCTTTCATATTCACATCTCATTGCCTCACATCAAGAATAAAAAATGAAAAACTAGTCTCACTGATCAACAAGCATCACCTGCCATGAAAGAAGGTTCTGGGATGGGGGCCCAAGTCTGTGATCAAAGACAATTGAGTTACCCAACTGCATCTGTCACCAACTTGTAAATCACCTTCTTCAGCAATATCCTGAGTTTTCAAACTCTGTGACAAAGTCAGCAATGCTTAGCAGTCTTGTGAGGCAAATGCTAGCTGTAGAAAGCAGAACCAAGAGCTTCAAATGCCAATATCCAACTCCATAAAGCACTACACAGCCAAAACCTTGGTGTCCTTTTATAACTTTTCGGGAAGACAGCACTCGTCAACAAAAGAGACAGGAGGAACAGTAAACTTGTTAGAGCACAAATTCCTGCAAATCTCAAGGAAGTGAATCTAGGACAGGTGGATGAGGTGCTGAGAGACATGGTTTAGTTATTGATAGGAACGGTTGGATTCAGTGATCCGATGGGTCTTTACCAACCTGGTGATTCTATGATTCTATGAGTTTACCTTCTTAGTTTTGTGCAAGGTTTCCAATTTCAAATGGAACATATGGAGGCTAACTTGCCTGGAAACCAGATCCAGAGTGCCTCAAATCATGATGCCCTCCCTCCCTTCACCCGCCACCTCTTAAGAAAATGTCAGCCTTAATTCAAGAATGGTTTTTAAATCCTTTGACAGAAAGGACATGAAAAGCCATGGGTATTATCACCAGTATTCAGTGCTGGTATCAGGTATGTGGTTGTTTTACAGGCATGAAATGCTCTGCCCCATCCTCCCTGGAAAACCTGGAAAGTTATAATGTATTTCTGGGATAGAATTATATTTGTGCTTTGTTGACACCCAATAAATAATAATCCAAATATTTGCACACATGGAATATTTTGTGACATTATAGAGCTGGCAGACCCTGATTATTTGGGAGCTGCTTTATGTACAGAGCTCCCATTGGTTTCAAAGTGAGTGTAGAGTTCAGAACAGCTGCAGAGTAAGACCCATGACATTTACGTTTATGAAATAGGAGAGACCTTATCATTTGCTGGTTCTGTAGTCACAAAGCCAGAATAGCCGATGAGGGGCCATTGCCGGCAGCTTCAGTGTAATCACAATGAACACAACTGAGGTGCCTTGGTGAGTAGTAAGTGAGCTAAGGAAAACAAAGGGAGATTAGTAAGGGGTGCTACAGGGCAGGATCAGGGGCACTGACAGAGGTGGTGAGGAGAGCCCCAGGCAGGAAGATCTGCAGGGCTGGTGAACCTGAGGAGGAACTGATAGATTTGGCACGGAGAGCCCTGGGCTAGGGGATATGAGGGGGCTGCATAGCAGGAGGGGGCACTTGAAGAGTTGGATGTGGGGCTCTGGATGGAAACAGTAGGAATGCTTTGTGGGGGGCACTGGCACAGCCAGCATACAAGCTAACAGAGCTCGTATGCCATCTGCTGCTACGCTATTAACTGCTATTAGTCACTGAGCTTCATGAGCATGAAATTTCCTTAGTTGCTGAAAAAGAAGGAGAAAAGCCTAGAATGTGGCTTAACTTTGATTAAGCACCAACAAATTTGGGACAATTTAAACAAGAGGGATTTCAAATATCTCATTGAAGCATGTTGCAAAATTCCTTCCTTGCCTGGGGGAGGTACACATGCTCAGTGCGCCCCATTGTACTTCTCCTTCCACAGCACTTTTGTCAGCAAGATAAGGAGAAAGTATTTGCATGTGGTTAGGAAAGGAGCTATGGATTTGGTAAACAGATTTGTACCCTGTTCAGTTAGAATGATATGGTTCAGCACATTCCAAAAAAGATGGAAGCAGACAGTAGTACAAATTGAAACAGCTTTCTCAATTATAGTAGTTAAGATAGATGCTGGTAGACTTACCAGTCCTCATGCTTCAAGGCTTTTGCCAATCAGCAGCTTGGGTCAGGAAGAAACATCCTACACGTCGTCATGGTGTAATGACACACAATTAGAATTGATGTCTCCTTCACACGCACTAGCTTTGGCTGTTTGCTGGGGAAGGACAGAGGACCTCTTGTGACTACACAAGAGAAGGTTTAGCTCCCAGAAATGCTCCAGGGATACAAAGACTACCTTAATGTATGTGAGCACTAATGCAAAATGGAACTATGGATTTGCTAACTTGTGATCACTTACCCTGGATGCCAGACTTGCACTCCTCCAGCTGAATGGGGAGGGAGATGGAGGGTGGGAGCAGAGGCAACCTAATGTAACTGTCACGCAGCCACAACACAGTGAGATGGCTCAATTTAAACAGCAGGCTGGAGAACTAATGCATTTGCAGATAAAAGCTGAAGGCACTGCTTTGAGAAAATTATAATCTCCTTCCTCGGACAGAGGGAGAAGTGAAATGCATCTGCCAGATTATTAGCTGTGAACTATTTGCTCAATCTTACTGAGAACACACTACATAAAGCAAGATTTTGCCACAACACACGACCAGCCAGCATACAGAAGTCCTATGCAAGTGGTGGGTTTACCTGCCCACGTGGGTAACAGGCAGAAAAAACCAGACCATTTCGTGCACATGGGAGTCATAGAGCATGGCTAGACTATGCAGTAAATCTGATCCTGGGGCTATTAGGACTGGTTCAAAGGCTCTGATGCCATGTCAGGTGAATTGCTGAGCTGGTGTAAGTTCACTCTGTTGGAACAAATTTGTCCAAAGCATTTTGGCAAGGTAAGTTTGTACTCTGGTTTTATTTTAGATCAGGTACTGTCTCTCTGCACCTTTCTAACTTCACAGTGGATTGAGTGTTTTCTGCCTTCCTGTCATTAGTATACAAGCATAAACCCCATAGAAGATCTGCATCATACACCCTAATTCAGCATAGGAGTGCTTGTATCCTTGTGACACTGAAATTGTGCTAGTGGATGACTGGGAGCACCAAGCTCCAGTACATCCATAGTGAAGCAGTTCCTCAGCAAGTGCTCCCCAGTCCTGTCACATAAGAGACCCTGTGCTTCCCACCAGCTCCTTGCATTTCTCTTATCTGTGCCATTCAAGATCAGAATCCCTTTTCCTGGCAGCCAGACAACCGTGGTCCTCTGCACAGGGCAAGGTAACTGGGAATTCAGACTTTCCCAACTAACCACATCTTAGCTGAGGCACTAAAGGAAGCTGTTCTCTCTTCATGGCCGTACATTACAGCCATTGTTAGTCAGTCATTGTAAAGTGCTCTTGGAGCAGTGGCAGATGTCCTATTACACTGAGAGAAGTAAGACACCTGGGTTCGTTACCACCTAATTAGGTTCTCCATGTGATTAACTACTTGTGCTGCAGACAAAGCAGCAAACTATCCAAATGAATGCCAACAGAAGACAGGCTGGCATGACAGCAGCAGGCACCTGACAGGAACATGCAGATCTGTAACTCATCTGGCTTTCTGATAGAGAGTGAAGGATTTGTAGTAGAAGTTATAAAACTATAATCAGTAAAACTAATCAGAAACTCTGATAGCATATGTTCCACCTGAGTCACAGCTATATCCTTTGTGACTCCTAACCCACTGTCATACCACATACAAGGTCCATCTTGATACTACCCCCCGGCTTATCTGACCTGCCCAAACCACTATGCTTCCTCTGCAGAGCGCTTGGCATCTCTCAGGCATCTTAGCATCCCCTCCTCAGAGGCACCTCCACCTTCCCAGCAGGAGAAATTCCCTGTATCTTCACGTAGTCCTCTACTCAAAGCCTATACTGTCCCTCTACATAAGACCATTTTTGTATCTTTGTCCTGTAAGACAAACTTCTGTTAGGAAAGACCTTTTGACTAGTCCTGAGTTTTGGCCATCTTCCTCTTCCCCACACCGCCTAAATCCGGCAAGGTAACAAAGCAAGTCTGCAAAATCATCTCCCTTTGTTGAGAGCTTCCCAGCCTGCTAGAGGCTGCAGCCTACTGAGGCTGCAGTATTCCCGTGCAAGCCTAAAGGCAGCAGGCTGGGTTTCCTCTCTGCTGCTTGATCCAGCCCAAACACAGATCCACATTCAAACTGTCTGAAGCCTCCAATCAATCAGTGAATTGCGCTGAATGCCCTTAGGAAAAAAAAGATCTTTGATGAGGCTTTGCTGCTAGCAACCAATCCAAATCCATTAGCTTTCACATCTGGAGTTCCAACGAACAATAAAAATGAGCTTGATGGCCTCAATCTTGTCCTCATTTTTCAGCATCACAATAACCTGGCTCCACTAAACACAATTCAGCATGATTGCCTGACTCTGCTCAGACTTTGGGGATACCCAGAACCACTATAGCTGCCAGAGAAGAGGGTCATAACAGAGGGTGCTTGGCAAACCTCTGTGTGTGCACATATGCATATCAGGGAAAGATAAGAGGAACTGGAATTGGAGAGGACACTGCAGGGTAGGATCAGGGATATTGGCAGAGCTTTGTGGTATAAATCCACTCAGTATTTTCTCAGTCGTGCATGAGTGTCTGTGCAGGACTATTGCTTTTACAATGCGGCCACCTCTTGCCCAATTTCTGCCACTTTTTGAAGCATAGTTGTTACTTCCCACTTTATAGAGACTGATGCTGTCCCCATTATAAGCCCACCCAAGCCTGCATCTGCACCCCCAGGAAACAGAGGACCTTGCCTTGCCTTGCAACTGGACTTGCTCTACCTCCCAGGATATTCGCAAGCAGAACCCAGCTGATTCCCAGGTAGTCTGAAATGCAAAGAGGTGGCAGTAAGGAGAGGCTGGCATAATTGCATGATTTGTGCTCATGATGAAAGCTGTTCTGACGCCAGCCTGGGCCGTAAGCACTTGGACTAGTCCCAGTGCTGCAAAGAGCCCAGCATGGCCCTGCAGCTGTCAAGCCAGTTGCCTGGCAAGCAGGCAGAACCTTCGATCTGGAGTACCAGCTTTTAGATGCTTTTCTTGGTTTCTTCAGGAGCTTCCTATACAGCAGACAATTATTCTGTTTTGTTGGGGGTTTTTTAAGCTGCATTTCTGAGGTCATGTTGGTGCCAAAGTAAGGCAGAAAACCTGATGGCAGGCATTATGTGATTCCAGCTTTTCCATTGCTCTTTGAGCAACCAGTTTTGACCCAGGGCTTACCCGTTTTAGTTCTGTCTTATTTTCAATTACCTTGCCTTGCACACATACTCTCCAAGAACCCTCTCCTTCTCGTGTGAAGGGTGGTTGGTAGTGACAGTGGCTTTTCTCCTCCGTTTTTCTTTCACACTGAAGCCTTGATCTAGGTTCCCTAACTCCATCTTTCTCTCCTTGCCTTTTACATAGAAGGAGCCCATGCTG
The DNA here is from genome assembly GCA_033558105.1 of Coccyzus lansbergi. Taxonomy (NCBI): domain Eukaryota; kingdom Metazoa; phylum Chordata; class Aves; order Cuculiformes; family Coccyzidae; genus Coccyzus; species Coccyzus lansbergi. The sequence goes on along the minus strand of JAUMJK010000631.1, from coordinate 471,743 downwards.
AGACCTCTGTGTGAAACCATCAGCAGCATCTGCTAATGGGCAGCCTAATAGCCATTTAATGGTCCTGGCAAAACTAATAGATTTGTAAAGAAAATATGAGTGACAATAGCCAAAAAAGAGTGCTCAGAAGCAGGCAAAACTGGCAGCGTTTTTCCCACTTGGACTCAAGTAGCTGAAGCACTGCCTGCAGACAGGCAGGAGCTTTTCTGGTTTTCCAAAGCTGCCACACATACTCATGAAGGCGACTTGATCCAAGACTGACACTGTCTGTCTGGTCTGCAAGGTCAAATGAAGGATCCCCAGGCGGCTTGTAAACAGCTCTGCCAGATGCTGCCACCTCTGAGGTGGAGCAGACCCAGCAGGTAGGAGGTTGACCTTTCCTGGGCTAGGGAGCAGGTCACTGCTGGAGTCACTGCTTTTAATATACTCACAGTGCAGATAAAGATCTGTTAAGGCCTTATCCTACAGACTCCTCTTCCCCAAACACAGCAGAGTCTACCTATCAGAAGCAGCTGGATTTATTTGATCCTACCAGAATTTATATCTAAATCTTTTAATACTTATTTTCCTTACGTGTAGCCAAAAGTTTTATGAGACACACTAAACCCTGCTCAAGAAACAGACAATATATTTTGAAGGATATTGTATCTAGCTGACATATATACATTCCCTTTGCCATGGCCACCTCTAGTCATACAGCCACTGAGGGGTAAGCACTAGTCTGTATCTCTGGAGCTTCTCTAAAGGCCCTTATCACTCTGCACATATGCTGCCTGTGTGGAATGCCTGTGCCTGAGCTGAAACAAATCAGGTAGTTGTCAGGTGATTTTGCTGTTTTGGTGTCAGTGTTAGTGGCACCACTAGGACAGGATATGCATGGTCTTGACAGACTTTTTCCACACCTCTAGAAGATGTGTGGGATCAGTGAGGGAGCCACACAGTTAGCTTGAGGACAGCCCGCCTGGATGCTGTGAGATGGGGTATCTTGATATGTCAGACTGACTGGTCTGTTCTACAAGCTGTGTATTCAGTAGTGCCAGGAGACATGCTCACACCCCATCATCACATCTGTTTGAAACTTACACCAGTTTACCAAAAATGTCAAATACTCTCTTGGTACACCATCATTATTTTAATCCTACACACAATTCTGACTCTCCATTTGCTTCACCATCCCAACCCATCCCATGGCCAGTTCTGTTTCAAAATAGAACAGCAGAAAGGCAGTCTGTGTTTACCCTCAGATTTCCCCAGCCAGCATTTCTCCATCCTCTTTCCAGGCAAGTCCAGAAACACTGCAGAGCCGTGTGTTTAGCATTAGCGAGGTCTTACGCGCTTTGATCCTGCAGTGGGTATGGGCAAGGAGTATAAGATAGGAATACCATCCCTCACAGCATAAGGGAGAAAAAGCAATTTACAGTCCCTGTCATCATAACGTGAAAACTCTGAAAGACAGGTCCTGGTCCCTTTGCGAGATCAAATTGATTGCCACATGGGGAATTATTGACATGAGAGGAAAAAAAAAAATACCTCCCTCCTATTGCTGCATCCTAAAAGCTCACCGAGTCCTTGTTCAAGAAGTTCAAAAGTACAACAATGATGAGACAGATGTGACAATTTGGCCCATTACTAACAACTAAGCACATTGAAAGTGACTATATTTCCTTTTGTTGCTGAATTTAGTGAACTGTATCTGCCCTCTGGTTAAAATATTGCTTCACCTCTTTAAGGGATAAAAAGCATGTGTTTAAGTCCCACTAAAACTAAGATTTGGTGCTTGCTAGTGACTTCAGCAGACTACTTGGACCTGATCGCATCTGTGTAGTCCTGGAGAAGGGATTTTGATTTGCTGTTACAAATATGGAATGAATTGACCAAAGCATATCCTACAGAAAGAAGCACAGTATCTGACTGCCCAGAAGACCACTTGCATGTCAGAGCTTGCATGTCACAGCTGGAGGGATACATCATCCCCATATGCCTGTATCATCTAGCCCCAAACAGAGCCAGAACTAGCTCTTGGCCTCAGGAAGGCTCTACTGCACCTGGCTGGGGTGGCATCAAGACCTGGAGGACAAGTTGCTGGCAGACAGTGAGGTGGCCTTCAGCAGCAAGAGGGGACATAGTGCCAAGGGTGCCCTTTTCCTGTGGAGAACCAGAGGCTACCTTTGCCTTGGCAATCATAAAGACGTCTGGGATTCATAACTGTAGGAGCTCCTTGCAGCCAGGATTTTGAATAATTCACTTCCCAGCAGGAGACATCAATCCTTTCTTCACAACCTCTTCTACCACTTCGTAAGATGTATGAGGGAAAGGCAGGAGGCATTTTTATTATTTTTATTTAGTTTGCGGATGTTTAGTGTTCCTCACTGTGGGCTATATTCAGTCCTCACGTGCATGGTATTCTCAAGACCTTTATCAGTTAACTATCCTTGCTTTAATTTCCCCCCTGTTCACACCCTTACTTTCCCCTCTTTATAAATTACAACATTCAGGCCTTTGCTGGCGGTAGAGAGCACTACATTGTTCTGGAATAAAATGGACTTTATTCCATTATAATGACTCTGCTTCCAAAGGGGAGTAGTTATATTGGAATAAAAGTATTTTTATGCTCCAGTCTGGAGCATAATTCAATCATAAATTACATCAGAAAAAAATAAACCATAATAATAAAATGGCAGTTTGTGCATTGATTAAAGTGAAAACACTCTTCATTCTGGAATATTCTGCGTATAAAGTGAAGTTAGTGTGCAATAAGCAAGGGTGTGATTTTTTATAGCACAGTAACTACCCTTCATTCATTCCCTAATGGATACCCTGCCAGAAAACACGAGTGCCTTTAGGTGAGGCAGGTTTGAAAGCGAATAAACTATCGTGCATTAATGTGCACTAGGAGTATTCATAAGGGAGTATAGGGAAGTAACTACTGAGGCAAAAATAAATCACTAACTCTACCCCCAGTGGCGTACCAGAGAAGTCCAGGCAGGTCCAAGGCTAGGAAAACTCTAGTGGAATAATTCTTCATGTTTTCCCATGGTAGGAGACTTTTCCAGGCTCATTGGCTCTCACAGTCTGAGTCTTAGAACAAGTTGTGGAACCTTGAGGAGAGAGGAATTTGAAGCTGTCCTATATTTGGGAATGGGGTATGTGACTAGGAGACATGTACTGCCAAAATCGTCCCCTCTGACCCCCGCATCAGGATGCAGAATGCAATTCACACACACATACACACACACACACAGAGCAGCTGACCAGCCAACTCAATAAAGATAGGACTTTGTATCTATGCTGGTACCCCAGAAGGATCGAGCAGCCAACATCACACATATATAGCCAGGGGCTACACTTAGGGCAGTTTATGTTCACTTCTCTTGTCAGACATTAATACAGCATTTGTACCCAGCATCAGTTTGTATCAGCCAAGAGCTCTTGATCAGACTTCAATGTTACCAAAAAGCAATCGCTTGCAGGGAGCAAGGGAAGTGATCTCCTGGCTAGGAGACTTCCCAGGGAGTCTGTCATTCTCTTTGATGCTGCTTCATATTTTTCTTTGTATGGATTTACAGAATAAGAGAGTTAAAGAGTATTCATATTTCCTAGTTTTACCTGAAGAACAGAAATATGCTATAAACTTCATTGCTCTCTAAAACTACCTGAAAGGAGGTTGTAGAGAGGAGGGAGCTGGTCTCTTCTCCCAGGTGACAGGGGACAGGACAAGAGGGAATAGCCACAAGCTCCGCCAGGGGAGATTTAGGCTGGCCATTAGGAAAAATTTTCACAGAAAGGGTCATTGGGAAGTGGTTGATTCACCTTCCCTGGAGGTGTTTAAGGCATGGGTGGACGAGGTGCTAAGGGGCATGGTTTAGTGTTTGATAGGAATGGTTGGACTCAATGATCCTGGAAGTCTTTTCCAACCTAGTGATTCCGGATTCTGTGATTTCATTACCCAAGAGCTGGGTTGCCCACAACCAGCTCTGCCATTGACCCTACCTTGCAGCCCCTGAGCCATCCCAGCCCAGGTCTCCCATATCAGCTCCGCATTCTTTGAGAAGAATGCTAAATTACTGCCACACTGAGAGCTGGCCTAGCTAGGTCTCCACTGATAAGGAATATCCTCAAAACCTCATTAATTGACACATTTTCACTAATGTGATGTTCAAGTATCACTCAATGCCTCACACATAAAAATGATATTCCAGCATTTTAGCTACTCGTGGTCAATGCTAAGGTGCCTTGACAAATCGGAGTATTCAGAACCATCGCTGCCGTTATATATGCTAAAAGGAACATTGCCTTCAAGATCATTTTAATTACCACTGATGTCCATGGGCTTCAGGAAGAGGCAGACACTCAAAGGCCTCTGAGCAATCTGAGCTTCAGGGCATAGGCAAATAAAGCCTTATGAATCTGTCTGTTTCTGCACTGTTGCCCTTTATGCTGAAAAGTAATTTAAACTTAGCTAACTTCTTTGGCATCGAACAGGGTCAGGAAAGCTCACACAGTCTCCTGCCAAAGCTAGTGACAGAGGATGGTGACAGTTAATGAGAGGAGCAAAATTAAGATTGGTACTGGGAGAGGGTAGTTAATATGTTCAGCTACCAAATTTGTTTCTCAGAAGCTCAGGATCTAAAAGGTCTGTTCCAATATAAATGATTACATGACTCTCTTTTCTTTTCCTTTCCCAGCATCTGATTACTAGCATGGGACATGGAGAGAAGACATTTCCAGTGGCATCAGATGTACTTCTCTAGTTCTCAGATCAAGAGTTGAACCCAGCACTCTACAACTTGCTTACTGAACTACTTAGGCCCTTTGCCAAAAAGTTAGGGTGAAACACTAAGTGAACATGGAATCGAGGTGTGGATTATATCAACAATTACAGTCAGGAGTATAATTCAATTATAAATTAAATTGGAGTTAAAAAAAACCCAATGTAATAATAAAAAGGCGATTTGTGTGTTGATTAAAGTGAAAATATGCAGTCATTAGCCTGTGTTTAAATCTTGTTAGCTGCAAGTAGAGCTGCATATTGCCATTAACCTGGTAAGTGCCTGTGGGGAACTGAAAGTTCTCTGAGTGTCTGAAGCCTAGTTGCACGTCAGGACGTCTGTTGCCCTCTGGTATCTTAACACTGGAGGTCAGACAGGAGGGTGATAAGTAATAATCATTCACACTATATGGTTGTCAATACCTGGTACACGTCCATTCTCTTGGGCCAAGAGCTAGCAGACGAGTGTCATTTTTGAGCAGAAGGTGTGACATCAAGACAAGTGTAGGAGATAGAAGATGCTTTCTCTGTAGAACACAGGCCAACCTTGCAGTGACTTTGGGGCTACACATAGAAGGGGAAGGGAACTGTAGTTAGCATGTGGTGAAAAGCCTGAGGTCTTCACCTATCCCTGGTGAATTTTAAGTGGCAACAGGAGCCATAAGTAAAAGGCCTGTACTCTCAGAGTGTTTCTGCAGCCCAGAGAAATGTTTATAAGAAAAAAGCTAGGGAATTCTGCTCCTCTGCATTTCTCTCAAAGCCCTGCCTCACAACCCTAGCAACTTTTTGCCCCTTCTGATCTGCATTCTGAACAGTGCAGAAACATCAAGCACACCAGAGGCATCCTAAATCTCCTTCATTTTCACCATTAGAACATCATCACACCTTCATCCCACACAGTGCTGTATGTCCTTCCACATGAACTTGTTTTGCCTCAGTGGGCTCCAGAGCTTGTGTCTTCCCTGCACGTTTTGAATAACCTTCCTGAGTAACCCTGCTGGGACACATAAAGGCTCCTTGCAGCCCCTTCTTCCTTCTGTATTTCATACCTCTCCTGAGCCAGGCACACTGTGTTCCCATATTATGAGAGAATAATTGCTTTTCCCCAGCTCGCATCCATACTATTTTTTCCTCTTTTGTTTTACAAACTCTACTCCCAGAGAAATATGTCTCTGCACGAGGGCATTAGATCGAATTTTTAGATCAAATTATCCTTCTGTTCTATAATACTATCCATAATTACTCCCTGTAACTTTGCTGTTGCTTCTGATGTCAACCATCAGGCAATTTTCACACATCTCGCCAATAGAATTCAAGTACAAGCAAATATTAGAGTGAGTGTGAATTTATTTTTATTTATAAAAATAACTTAACACAGAAAAAAAGAGACAAGCTCTGAGCACTTAGCAAATTACTGACTTGAAATAGATTTAGCAAAATTTGCCTGTGTTGTTTTTTCCTGCGCTTTTCAGAAAGGAAAAAAAAAAAAGGCATGTGTGCTTAGATACTGGAAAGAATGGAGAGGAGATATACAAACCATAGCATATTTCACAATATAAGGATTCATACAATTGTCTTGACTTTTCAATACAATGTGATTCCTCAACACCCCCATAAACTTAGGCACAAGCTCAAGGTACCTACATGAGAAATGCAAACTTAGTATTTTACCTGTTCATGTATGTCTGAACTGAATCTGCTCTAGGCTCTCAGCAGCTTCATCTGAGAGCTACATGGCTACACATAACTTTGATTTGGTTCAAAAATTATTTCTCTCCATATCTGTGTTACTTCCTTCAAAATTTCACCCAGAGATCTGGCCAATGGGGAGCTAAGCTTTAAATTAGGCCAAGTTCATTTGAAACTGTAGCAGAAGCGAAAAAAAATAAAGATCCAATAAAAACCCTGCTGTTGACTCCAACTCAAAGTGTTCAGTTCCAGAACTAAATCCAAACCCAAACTTTGTGGTTTAGTCCCATCTGCTGTGAGCCCTCAGCTCCCAGGTGGGAGCCTGTAACCCACTGCCAATGAGGACATGTTTCATGAGACTGAAGTGGGAAGACTTGGTTAACAGAAAATGTCAGCATCTGCAATCTCTGGGGGCAACAAACACTGGCTTGATCACACATAAATTGGACATTGGAGGAAGTAGGAAAAAATTAAAACCATCACAAAAGACTGCAGCACGTATTTTTTTTGTCATTTTGGTCAAGCTTTTCCAAGTCTGAGGGGAGTAAGAGCCTAGCTGTCTTAAATGGGCCTCTGTTACTATTACCAGCAAGCAATAATTCCTTTCAGTGTGGATTATAAAGGCAAATCATGACTGGGAAGTCATGGGGAGGTTACAGGACAGAGAGCTTTTGGCTGAAAGAAAGTTCCCAAACATGGACTTTGTTCATGTTAGGCATAAAAAAGAGGGCATACTAGTGATTTTTTGGTAAGTCTTCTTCTAGCAGCTGAATTGCAAAACAGATCAGGTTGTGGGATGTTGGTTCTTGGAGGTTTTCAGGATTTAGCTTGACAAAGTTGTGGCTGACCTGATCTAGTGTTGGTGATGGTCCCAGGGAAGCTAGATTACGTGCTCTCCAGAGGCCTCTTACAAGTAGCTTTTCTACAGTTCTGTGGCACAGATATAGCCTTTTTGATTTGGTTTACTCTTTAAATATAAGACGTAGGGCTGAGTCTGCATCACACCGCTCAGATTTCACAGCAGCAAAGCAAATCATAGGCTAATAGAACAATCTGGGTGGGAAAGGACCACTGCAGGTCATTTGATCCAACACAGATCAAATTTGTCCAGAGACAGTGTAGATTGGGTAACATCATAGTTGATGGACATATCAGAGACTATTTACAAAGGCCCACCACAGGTGACTAGGAAAGCCATTTTTATTCAGGTTTCCTTATGCTACTAGGCAGCCTGCTAACGTGTGAGTCCTAAAAGAGTTCATGCCTCCCCCTAAAGTATTGTAGGCTTCCACAAATTAAAAAAAAAAAAAAAAAAAAAAAAATTGAAAAAATGCTTTGTTTCATTTCTAGAGGGAACACCTGTGTTTACCAAGCATTAAAAATGGAGCTCAAAGGCACTCAGGAAGATATCTAGTCTTTCCCCATGTCTAGCAGCAGAATGCCCTGCAACTGTGGGAATTCAGATAGGAATTGTCCTTCCAGCTCTGTGGAGAGACAGGCCATGTGGTACCTCCAAGTTGCCTTTCCAGTTCTTCATTCTCCTTTCTGTCATAGTATTTTCCAGTTGTTTGACTCTGTTTCACCTCCCACAATACAAATGAGTGGCATATTTTCCTCTTCTTTATGCACTTTTGTAGGTTACCATAACATTGGTCTGCAAGCCCTGCAAAGCAGAGAGACAGCCTCATGGATATCTGCACAGCATCTAGCACAACTGGGCATGAATCAAAGCCTTTCCTTTTGTATAGTATTTGTAAGACCCAACCTGGGCCAATGAATGCACTGACCCAGAATAGCAGGGAAGTATCATTTCAGAGATGAGAAAATGAAGCAGAAAGACAGGACACATAGCAGCATGCCAAAGTTCACACAGAAAGTCTGTGCCAGGTCCAGGAATCAGGCCTTAGTCAAGCATATTAATGTTCTCTCTTCTCCTTTTGGCACCTTTGAGATATAAAATAATAATAATCACGAAATGTGCCCAGACACTAAGAAGATCATCACCTTAAAGCAGATAATAGGAATAGCCAGCATCTGAGCAATGCAGAAGTATTTTATAATGGGGAGAACAAGATGTAGCATAGAGTTAAAAAGTAATTAAAATTTCCTACCTAAGTTTCTTTTACTTAATGTACTTCCAAAAAAATATTCATCTACTTGCAAATGCCTGACCCTAGGAGTTCAGGTTTCAATGCAACAGAAAGCCATACGTTGGCAGCATGACAGCAACTGAACGGCATCTCATCTGGATCCAAAAACGTAAAGAAAGGGAAATACTCATTATTCTAGAGGCTCAAAGACAATTTCAATCCATTTTAACTCTAACAGGTCCCCCTGTGGCCTCTTAAAACCTACTGAATTGGAGCAAAGTAGTGTAAGCAGCAGAGTTTCATCTTCAAAGGTACAGTGAAAAAATCCAGGTTGACAAGAGGGCTCAGTTCAGGAGGTTTTGTGGGGTTTCATTGTGGACTTTTAACAATGTTCTTTCACAGCATCTTTTATCTGTGGATCTCACTGCACTTTAAAGTTATTGACTGATGTCTCACCACATTGGTCCTGTGAGAAGTGTATCACCATCTCCGCTTAACAAGTAGAGAAACTGAGGCACAGTGAAAGGAAGTGATTTGCCTGGATCCAGTAGAAGAGCTGAGATTAAACATGAGCTCTGCCAATGGTTTTGGTGTGGCTACTCATTTCGTCCTGCTCGCCTCTTTAGTCGTCTATCCCCACACCTTGAGTTTTTAGGAGCCTTAGGGGATACTAGAGGTGTGCTCAGCCAGGCAGTGATCACAGCAAGACAAGTAGCAACTCTGCTTTCTCATTCAAAGCAGTTCTGAGTGCATATAGATAAATCTCACAAGCCCAGATAAGACCTTATATCTCAAACAGCCCTATTGCTATCCTACCAGTCACCATTTGCAAAGGTATACAGCAAAGCAAGAGAAAAACTCCTTCCTCCCCTGCTACTCTAGCGCTGCACAGTGCAACTACTGTGCCAGAGATGTATATTACTTTCCCCATGAAATAAAGCAAAAAAAAAAAAATTCTGAGACCTAGGTTGAAAACTTTAGTTGTACTAGAAGCTGTTAGCACTCTCTGTGCACCTCTACAGAACTACTTTCTAATCCCACAGTTGCACCTGTCTGTTTTATAAAGCTGTATGTGCTATGTGTGTGCATATATACACATGTATATACATATGCATATTGTCTCAAGCAGTTGTGACTGGCAGGAGTCAAAAGATGCAAAAATAAGTGTTTGAGTCTCCAGAGAACTGTGAGAAGTAGCCCTGAGATGAGAGAATTACTACTGTAAACCAAGCAAGGTCTTCTGCTTAACACCCTAACATGATTATTTGAATGTCACCATTGTAAACTGGCTAGATTAGCACTTGACCCCACTGCCAGCTGAAGCAGCTCTGGTAGGAGCCAGCAGTCCTCCAGACACATTGAAATGTGTCATGATTGGTGCACCACTTGCACAGAAATGGTGGGTGCTAGCTTAGATCCAATGAGTTCAGAGAAAGATTTTCTGATTGCACTTAAATGCATAGATATCCCTGTTCATAGGAAAGGGGAGTAGAAGGAACATCCTATCATTTTATCTTTATGCCATTGTTCTCCTCATAGCATGTGAGGTATTTAACAATATTTTGGCTGACAATAGCAAGCAGTGGAGCCTACACTGTGCTCATAATGTGAGCTTGATACAATTTGATGGTGTCTTTTTGAAGACATCCAAGTGTAGAGGATGGGCAGCTCTAGAGAAACTGTATCTAAGCTGAGGGGAAGCAGGGACTTAGGGTGAATATAGTCTCTGACTGAAGTAGATTGTCAAGTAGGGCATTAAGGAGACAGTCACACTGCTATAATAGTGTTTAAGATAGATGTGATTCAGAGGACCAAACCAGGAGTCTACTCTCTTTATTCCATTACAAGGGAGAAGCAGGTTGCTTCCAGAAGGGAATATATGGCTCCTGAGGAAATTGCATAACTGTTTTTTTAATTCATTAATAGTAACAACAACCCAAAAGGTAATGTTTGAAAGATACCTCTAGTTTTAGTTCACTTCCTTAAGAAAAGCCAGCCTCCAAAAGGCCTTCACCTTGTTCCAGGGACCAAGAAGTCTCCTCTCTCCCACACAGATCTTCTTCAGAGGTAAGCCAAGTCCATCACAGAGTCATCACCATCACATAGTAGATGGTGCAGGTGGACAACGGAGACTGCTGAGGCATTCTGGCTACATAGACAATCAACATCCTGTCTATCGGTTAGAATCACTATTTGCTAATCAGGATGCATGATCAAGCCTCACATTGATAATAATTAATGGATATGCCTTAGGGTGTTTTTAAGTGACAAGTTCTTTTGGAACAAGAAGACTTGAGTTATATCACTGGTATTGCAATGAAGATAGACATTACTGTGATATACGGTGTAGAGGCAACCAAAAATTATTCCTACAACCATAGATTCATTGACTTACTTAATGTCCTCACACAGAATTCAGGAGCTCGATAACTTTGCTAATGGGGTACTTTGAGATTATGTTCTCCCACTGTCATCTACATGTTTCAAAATATATTACAGTCCTTCACTAATTGTCACAATGTCCCACTATACAAATATTTTTATAGTCATTTTGTAAGTACTGAGAGACTGATTCTGATCTCACCCCGCTTCGGTTCAGTCATGACACCATGTCCCATCTAGAGAGCTGTCCTTCGCATTTCAGTGCTATGGGAACATCATGGGTTGGAAACATCTACTACAGAAAATAAACTACTTTTGATCACAAAGGAATGGATTAGAATATTGTAATATTACATTGTGCACATGGCAAGTCTAACCTACCAGCATCACCTACCATTGGCCCCATAACTGTTGAAGGAAACACCAAGAGCAGAAGTGAATGAATTTATTTGAATTCATTCAAATCCTGATGGGTTGATAGTCAGAAGGTAAGGCTCCAGAAACAGACTATTAGGTCCTAAACTGCTATCTATTTTCATAAATTCTTTTGGGGTCACCATGTAAAATCTTCAGACCACCAAAAGGACTATATGATAGCTCATGTAATTCGCTAATGTGCATATGTGCAGTTATTTTTCATGCCCGTTTAGAAGCCTTAAGGACATGATTCACAATGTGGATCGTATAGTCTCTGTTAAAAAAAAAAAAAAAGAGACATCAACAACCAAGCAAACAAAAAGGCCGGTGAAACACTAGAACAACTTGTCCAGAGAGGTGGTAGATGCCCCGATCCCCCAAAACATTCAAGATCAGGTTGGATCATGCTCTGAGCAATATGATCTTGTTGAAGAAACCCCTACTTATTGCACAGGGGTTAGGCTAGACAACCTGTAATGTTTCATAGCACAGGTCCTGTCTCAAAATTCTAGCCATGGTTTTGGAGTTACTTTAGGTGAGGACATGGGGGCTCACACCTTAAAGAAGAGCTTCACATTTACATTACTGCAAATGACAACAAAATCCAAACAACTTGTTCAAGATGGCACAGTACTACCAGTGAAACTGCTTAGAGTGAAAGCTGAAAGTCATCACCTTTTATCAGTAGATAACCTTTCCTTCACTATGGCTTTGTACTGCTGACAGTGCATTATGCAATATGGTTCATAGCTGTAGGCAGGGATAGGGAGTTAAGAATTCAATTTATGAGAGTTACCAGAGGTCCCTTGTCAAAACACTCATCTGCGTATGTGACCTCAGTATTCGGCTCCATAAAATGGGGAGAAGAAAACAATCCCTCTTTATACATTACTTTGAGATTCACAGATGAAGCACATTTTCTAGAGCTCTGATTCTTTGTTAAAAAATTCATGGCATCATTTTCCCTCCTGCCTCTTATTCCACCAAGCAAAATTCAGGGTCTTGTGGGTTATTCTAGGGCAACTGGGAGTTGGAAAGAAGTCTTCCTTTTGCGGTATCTTGTTTATTTGCAAAGAATGTATGGAGTCATATTTTCTTACATGCAGGAGAAATCAAACAATCCAGAGACAGTTTCTTTGCTTACTGCATCAAAGTCTCTAAGCTCTTCCTAAGGGTCAGGCTACCAGCTGCTTAAACAGGCTGTGTTTCAACTCCCTTCTAACTCCATATTTGTGTTGAAGTTTCATTCTCTCTCTTTCCGATGCATACACACCCTCCCGATTTGTTCAGTGCCCTTTGAAGTTGTCTTTTGTGAGTGGCTAAAGTGCTTGTGTATTCTCTGGCTTAGATAATAGCCTGCCATAATTTCATGGAGGAGTTTAACCATTTATCTAGAGTGAAAAATGAAATTTAACCCAAGCTACAATAGCATTGGTGATCCTCAAGCCCTAATGGCAGTGGTCGAAGCAACATAGTACTGTGCTTCTGAGAGTATACACAGTAACATGAACTCTGCACTTGTATCACTGTGAAGCTCCTTAGGAGAATTTCTTCGTGGCAGTTCAAATGTTTCTCTCTATGGTTCTGGCAGATACCCAGGGAATTTCTCCATCGTACTCTGTACTGAGGCTCCCCTGTTAAGCTGCAGGCATGCTTTTCCTCCCAACAAAACAACTAGAAGTTCAGTCACGGGAGAAAGAAGGCTGTAGAAAAGAGGATGAATTTGGAGTTGTTTAGGTTTCTTTAATGCAAGGTGACTGCAAGTGCAGCAGAAGCCAAGAGAGACAAGAACTGGGTATTTCAGAGACAAGAAGAAGAAAATTCTATTAAGGCTTTATTATAACTTACTGGGACTTGACTCTATATCTCAGATGTGAACTCTAGAGAAAACACTACAGGAGAAAAGGGGAGAAAGGAAAAGCAAAGCAAACTAAGAGAAGGAAGATACATTTGGGAAGCACTGCAGGAAGAGGATAGGTGAAAGCAACATGAAGGAAACAGAATCTGAAAAGTGGGGGGGGGGGGGGGGGGGAACAAACCAAACCAAAACCGTAAGAGCATAGTTGGAAATGGAAACTGGAAATGTAAGAAATTAGTTTGGTCAAGCAGGGAGAAAATAGGCCTGTAAGGGAAAAGGGAATAGAAAAAAAGAAAGCAAGAAGGCTTTTATCCTAACAGGTAAGAATTTGGGATACAGCTACCTACATCACAAAAACTAGCACCTTGTTTAGAGATGGGTTTGAACTTAGTTTTGGATTAGGACTGAGCTCCGGGATAGTCAAATAACTCAGATGTAGGCGGCAAATTTTCCAGGCACTGGCCCCTCTTGCCGCACAATAAAGAATTGCTGTGTCCAAGAGCACCATCAAGTGGTGAAGGGAAGGCCATGTTAGAGCAGCCGGACGCTTGTGGTGCATGCGGTAAGTCTACATAACAGAAAACTACACAGAATAACTTATTGCTATGTAGCATCCTTCACACGGAGAATTCTGCATCTCATTACAGAGGGGAGTAAAAGAGCAAAAAGGGTCTCCGTAGCCAGCCACGTCGTTGTTGCACACACAGCACACAGATGAGGCTTCGGATTGCGGGTAAATGGGTAGGAAAAACAAGGTGGGAATGGCCCCGAGAAGAAACAGAAGGGGCAGTGATGGAGCAGGGAAGCAACGGTAGTAGGGAACGGAGAGGTAAGGAGCAACTCGGAAAAGGTGCCTTGAACCAAGTGTAACAGCAAGAGGGAAGGGTGAGAAGGAGCAGCAGTTGGAGGGGTGGGAGGTGTCATTGACTGAAACCAATACAATCACATGTGTCACAAGCCTTCACAGAGGGCTTGGGAAAATCATAAAAGCAATTTGGATGTAGACACCTCACTAGAGATTTACCTCTCCTCAACAATAATCAACCTCCCCTCAAATTGCCATGTTTTTGACTGCTGGTACTGTGCCCAGCATGGCTTTGAGAAGAATAACATAAGGGATAATTGTGAATACATCAGCATGATGAGTCAATGAGGATGGATTTTAACAAAGGTGTGGATGTGGCAAAAGCAGCTTGTGTCTGAGTGCCTGGGGTGCTGGAGCATGAACCTGACAGAGAAGATATCGATAAGGAAATCGGGACTAATGTAAATGTGAGAGCTCAGTAAAAGACAGCACTAGAAGATGCATTATTGACCATTGTCTCTCACACTTATCTGCCAGTTTTCACTCAAAGAATGCAAAATGTTTTAAGAAGGCAGATCAGCATCACCCTTTTCTTTTTACACCTTGAAAAACAGAGCCATAGAGAAATAAGTCATTTGCCCAAGAAGCATAATGTCAATGCCTTGGGTTCTGTGATGAGTACCCTGTGAATGGTCCATGCTGCCTCCATGCAAGAAGGAAGAAGTGCATTTCACCCAGGCATAGACAGTTCATTGCAAGTCACTGCAAAGGCAGGGGGTTACAGTGGAGCTGAGATGTGGTAGAGTCCAGGCAGACAAATGAGAGATGAAAGGGCAGGCTGTAGAAGATGTGAGAGTTGAGCATGCCTTACACAGGAGTGACAACACCAGCTTTACATCTAGCACTGGCAAAGGAAAAAGCAGCAGAGCTAATGATAGGACTTGTCTGAAAGGCAGAGAGAAGAGGAAAGAGGTCTCAAACAGCAGTGAAAGAGCAGCAGCTATTGAGGCACAATTCACCCCAGAAAGACTGCCTTGATGAACAGCGCTGAGAACCACAGGCAAGTCACAAAATGAGGGAAGAAGCGGGATGGGTTTTGCCCTACAACAAAAAAAAGTTAAAAAACAAAGGAGGAAATGGGCAGTCTGTTCCTGAAACACCAGTATGGTCATTGCAAGAGGCACTGATTTCCACTGGGCAAGATCTATGTCAAATCACTAGCAAGCACAGCTACCTCAGTCAAGTATGAGCTTCAGGAAAGACTCACGACTTGGCCTTAAATATGTGGGCACCTTAAATTCACTCTGGGTTGTTTTTTTTTTTTTTTTTTGGAAGATGTTTCAGATTTTACTTTTTCTTTTTTTTTGTTTTTGTGGGGTGTTTGGTTGTTTTTTCACTTTATCCTTTTATACTCAGGGAGGTGGTTGAGTCACCATCCCTGGAGGTGTTTGAAAGGCAGGTAGATGAGGTACTTGGGGACATGATTTAGTAGTAGACAGGTACAGCTGGAGTTGATCTCTATGGTCTTTTCCAACTTAATGATTACATGATTCTGTTATTACAAGGAAAATGAAAATTTTCAGTTTTGCAACCAATAGACCCAAATTGACACTAATTATAGTCCTAGTCACTTTTCATCCTGTTAGGCAAAATCTGTGTTTATTGCAAAAGTTTGTGTGTTTTCACTTGACTCTGTCTAAAGCCAATGGGATAGGAAGGGATGAGAGAATGCAGCACATTCTCACAAGCATTAGAGGGAGCTCATATGAGGCAAGGCAGATATGAAGATATCTCAGCTTTCAGAAATCGCTTTTGAGAGCTCATTGGAGGAGCCATAGCAGAACTGACTGCTTCAGACTTCTGCTAATACCCCACGCTGAATATTAATGATAAACATAATAAAATATGTATATAGTGTAATAGGAACAAAAACGTGCATGTAGCACCACAGATCTATAATACTGCTTTACATAAACATTCAGACAGCTGAGTAGCTGTGGTGAATATGGAGCCTGCTGCAAGGAACAGAAATGAGCTCCGTGCTCTAGATACTTATTCATGCTTATGCCACTCTTTTCCCATGTCTGCATAGCTTTCAGTTTCCTTTGCTTTCCAGTTCCCAGTGTGGTTGTACTGTTTGGACAACTTACTAGTTTCCTCTATATAGTTGCTCTAGCACTTGGAAGCATTTAAAGCTGAGGAAAAGTGGTGGGAGTATGAAAAGTAGGGCTACTAATGTTCAGTGACCCTGTCACACAAGAGTTTTCAGTATCAACAAACCAACGAATTGTAATAGCCCAAGTATCTCCAGCAGCTGACTCATTTCCACTCCTACCCTACAGCTGGATACATCCTAGTCTTTTCACTACCCTGAATCTGCACAGAGCAATTCCTGACCACTAAAGATTCCCTACAGCACCACAGAGATGTTTCCCACTGTTCAGCAGGGCATAGTGGAAACATGTCATGTCCTGTTCTAAGAGCTGAACAGTCACCTATGGGAATCAGCATTAGAGAAGCCTGACGATCAAAGTCTGAAAAGAGCCCAGAGTTTGGAAAGTCAAGATGTCATGGTAGTCACTTTCTCCTGTGGTATCCATCAGGGATCACATGAAGGTTTTGGCTGTTGGTGTGAAAACCCTCCACTTTTTTCCCAGTTGTATCATTTGGTCTACCAAAAGAAGTCTCCTCTTCCCCCCCACCTTTTTTTTTTTTTTTTTTGCTTTAGGTAGCATTCTTCCTTCTCTCAGTTCCAGTCACTTTCTACTACTCTTTTTCCACATCCTTCATGCTTTGCCCAATCTTTTTGATTCTTTCATAGAATCATTGCCAAGACAGAAGACCACTGTCTGTGTTGTGTGGCCTAGAAGAAGTGATGTTTCCAATTAGGATCTATTAGTTTTGAAAAGGGTTCTTTTTTGTAGTTGTTGATATATGATTATCTGCTCTTAGACAATGCAATAATATGCACTATGCAGTGTCTCTGCAGTGAGGGTCTTGGGCCTCTCTGTGACAGCAGTTGCTCTGTGAAGGAAAAACAGATTTTAAGTACAGCTGAAAGATAACAAGACAATAACCAGAATACTTTCCATGTTGCTCCTTTTCTCACCCAGCTGCTACCTAAACTCTTCTTCCTTACCACAGTAGTCTCTTGGGTTTCTTGCTATGCAAGCTCCTTGCATGCTGCTTTTGTTATCTACACTATTACCTTTTTCACTAAAGGCAGAGGAAACAAGAGAGATTCTGGAGATAAATCAGACGCTATGCAAAAAAAAGAAAACATACAGTCACACTTTAACTTACTGAAGGCAAAATAGTCATAAGTTCAAAAGTGCTGTGAGCTCAGCCATTTCTCTCTCTTTAGAGGAAAGTCTTACTAGAAGAGGAGTGCAGCCCCTGGGATTGGGTGTGGTGATTCTGGATGAGAGCAGCTGTGGATACTGCCACAGGCCTGATGGATGCACCAAGACGACTCACTTCACTCTCCAACCAGTCTCTGTTTTTCTCTTATGTCAGGATTTCTTGAGGCAGAAATGGCCTTAAAATGTGTAAGTGAAAGCAATGAGACAAAACCTGCAGAACAGAAGTAAAACTAATCATTATGGTAATAACATAATGCAGGCAAATTTTCTTAACATGTGTTTACAAAAAAAGAACACTATCCTTTAAGATACTTGAGTCATCCCCTGGCTTGTAGAGTGAATTTGTTTATCAGCTAGGCTATCTTTGGAGGTCTAACCTAAACTACTGAGCAGCTTCAGCTTGGAATTAGACCCCCTCGGGGACTTAGAGCTCTGGAAATAACTTAAAGTCCATGCAAACAAATCCTTTGTGTCTATCAAACAGTTCCCCAGAGACAGTAGGAACAGGGGAAGAAGTTCTTCCTGTGGAGTCTCTGACAGTGATCTTGAGAAAGCACCATGGGAAACAAACAAGCCTTCACCTAAACACAGCTAGAATTGTCTATTTCCATTTTCCACTCTGATCTTCAGCACCTTTTCTTGCTACCTCTCCGAAAAGCTGTCAGCAGAGGTAGCACACAAGGGATACATGTTTTTTTAACCAAGCCTGTCCATGGATTTGGCAAACTCAGCACTCTTAGAGGTGTTTTGTTCTGAACAACTCCTAGGTGATTTACACCAGGACATTATGGTAAATTCCTCCAAAGCATTTCATTTACTAGGTCTCAATGAGTAACCAAATACTAACACGTCAGCAGCCCAAATGCAAGAGTAAGACTGCCCTCAATCTCCTGTAACTAGTAAGTCAAGCAAAAGGGCTCCTGCTCTGAATTTCTCTCCACCAGTAGTCACTGCATTAGCTAGCTTTGGGACTTGCTATTTTAACTCTTTAAGCTGAACTAGCTCATTTAAACTGACATAGAGGGGGGCATCGAGACAAGTAGTTCAACTAGCAAGTCTTCAAGGAATGGCACTAAGCAGGGAGGGAAGCATAATCAGAAACTGCAGTATCTTCCATTGACTTAGTTGGCTGCAGAACTATTGGTCTGTGCCCTCATCCAGCCACTGAGTAAAAGATGCTCACTGAAACAAGTGTCACAGTATAACAATTACTTGATCATTACACACTAAGCAAGCCTGTTAGCACAAGTTATTTAAACTATTCCTTTTAAAAATTGCTTTAGATATCTCTGAGTTGACACAGTGCAAGTCCCCTCCTCTAGACTGTCTCATTTAACCCTCTGATAAGAATGTCAGCCCAAGAGCACGCAAAACAGCAGTTTCCACAAAAGAGTAAGAACCAGGTTATCTAACCAGCCTGCGAATCACTTGCACTCAACTGGTACAAGCTTCTTGTGCAAGCCAGGTGACAGAAAAACAAACCTTGCCCTTAATTACCAAAGATGAATTCAAACTACAAGAGCAGGTGAGTTTGGTATCTAAGCTGGTAAGATCAGACAAGTTCAATAGAAAATCTATGCACACAACATATACCCAGCGGGACACACAAAGCCCCCTGAACACAAGATGGAAGAATTTCCATCATCAAAGCAGAACATCACAGGCAGCTGCAGGCAGCCTGAGGGCAGGACATAGTTGCTAAGCAACTTTTCCCTGGGTTGGATGTCACATACACTCCCAATCCCAACAACACCATGCACATAGAGAATATTTTGCACTGGGGTTTCACTAGGTAGGGAGTTAATGAGGGGTTTGTTCTCTCATGCTTTCCCCTACCACCTTCTGTGTTTCACAGACTCCATAACCAATAGTTCCCTTCCAAAAAGAGGACTGGCCTTTGGTAGTTGGAAGTGATATTTCCCTGAATAGGTTGCTCATCACATAAATATTGTCATCGGGACCAAGAGTATGTGTAACCTTCCTGCTGGTGCAAATAGTGAGGTGTTTTAGCCTGGTAATATTTTACAGGTGTGCCCAGAATGAAGAGGTTCAGAAATAGATAGGCAAATGAGTGAGTAGAAGGCATGGTAAGAGATAGCCAGAAACGGTAGTTCCCCTTCCCACACATGCCCCAAAAGAATAGTTTTACTTTTCCTCTTTTTATAAGAAAACTTCCTTAATTAAGATGAGACAGGGTAAAACCATGAGGGGTTCAATATATTGAAGAAAGAAATATTTTAGGACCTTACACCTTCTTTCCCAAGTACTTGGTTTCTGGGACTATCCATCTGCCCAGAAAGCTAAGAGGAGCTGGGTGACTTGCAGAGAAGTGTTCTTGGATAGCCGAGAAGTTTGAAGGGCCTGTGACCTCGCAAAGCAGTGAGCTAAGAGAAGAAGTCTACCCACACAGATCTGAGAGCCCTAGCTCCGTTGGGCCTGGAAAGACAGAAGCATTCAGCTCAGTAGAAGTGAAAAGTTACTATGGGCGCTGACAACATGCAATAAAACACTGAACCATATTCGTCAGGCAGCATATTTGTGCCTTTTTCCTGTTGCAAGATTCAGCAAAGCTCATACCTCACTGGAGAATATCTTAGTTCCAGTGGTCCACTGTTTCCTGAATAGATGAGAATTTCCTTATGAATGTTTTAAAATAGGTCTTGCCACACATGTAAATTTTCAGTGTTGCTCCAGCCTAAGTCATGGAAGGTTTCCCCTTACAATATTCCCTTCGGGCTAAACCAAGACATCTCACAGTTCTTTAAAATGTCTTCTGACTCAGGGAAGAAATGAAGACTCAAGTGACAAAATTCCTCACTACTACCTTTATCCTTTTAGGGAGAAGAAAAAGAGGTAACTGCCCATGCAGCCACAAATATTAGCATTCATTCCCTCTGCCCTGGTACAACTGAGCTGTCTTGCCTGAAACTTATTTATATTTTCATAGATCAAATTTTATCTAGTGCTCTGTAACCACCATAAATTCTTTCACACCACCTCTAACCTACTTTTAGTAGAAAATTTCTCTGTAATTATTCATCTGTACTCACAGGTCCATTGTGCCTGACATGGGATAAGCACACACCAAGAGACACTCCCATGCCATTAAAGACAGAAGCATTTGGTATTATTAATTTCATTCTATATATGAGCGGCTGAGGTTCTGGGATCCTTAATCAGATGCTCATGGTCTTTTGGGATGTGCATGGAAGAGCTAGACACATTCTCCACATTGCTAAATAGCAGTGTAGCAGTTTTTCTCTGTGCAGGTTAGATCATTCTTCCTAAACTGGTTTTCCATGAAACTTCAGATACATTACTAATGAACTGGTATTTATTAGAAGCCTAACTGGACTTTTGTTTGATATTCCAGGGGATAAAATTTCAAAAGGCAAACCAGGAACTACCATAGGCACCAGAACCAAGGGTAGGACAAATCCTTTCCCATTCTCCCTTCTGCTGGAGCTTGTTTCTGTTCCTCAAGGCTCAAATCTCAGCAAGCCATTCCTTCAGCAGTTGTCCATTGGGGTGTTTATGTGACTCAAGGTCCCTGAGAGACTTGCCTAGATGGCAGGGCTCTCACCAAGCTCCATTTTTTATGATAAGGGCCTTATGGCTTTGCCCAGATCCAATGGTTTTGGACCAGAAGTTATTCTGTCATTGAGACAGTATAGCAGTGCATCTGAATAACAGTGAGACAGCTTGCAGATAAACAAAAAATAACTTTAGCCCCTTGGCTGAACTTTTTTTACCTCTTTTTCTTTTCTTTTTTTACAAAGAAGTCTCTGGAGGGGGAAAGACAAAAAGGAAACAAATGTCCACTGAGAGAGGAACGTGTGTCAGAGGAGAAGTGGTGAAAGGAAACAAATTAAAGCGATGGATAGAATTTGTGTGTAATAGTGCATTATTTATAAAGACAAGTTCAGCTGAAAAATATTCCTGTCCAGGCAGAAAGAGAAAAAAAGCGATAACTTTAGTTCACCGTGTTCATTAGAGCTATCATCCAAACCCAAGTGCCAGATGCACTGTCTGCAAATCAACCAAGGATTGTGGCCACAGCCAACCATGCTTCGCATGGAACATCGGTGGCTTACAGATCAAGATCATGAAAGAAAGTAAAAACATTTTCAAAGCTCTGACATGCACATTCAAAATCCTGATATAGAGTCAACCTCCAGACCACATCACTCGTTATGTGAGCCTGCTCTAGCAAAGCATAGTAAGATCAACACTGAAATACTAGAGAAGATAGAATTTGGGACCTGTTTGGTGGTCTTCCAGTGATACTTTTTCAGGAGTGGAACAGAGGAGGAAAGTTGTCAGGTAACACCGGACGTCTTCCAAAGAATCAAGTCCCAAGTTTTCCTTTGTATCTTGGGCAGAGACAGGATTTTCTAAACTATTGCTAGACCAGGAAAAGGATGGCTTCTTGAAGCCTTGAGCTATCAGTTTAGAAAAGGCTTGGTTTCAAGCTCCTAAGGACAGCTTTCACTCTACTTTCGAGCAGTCCTCCTAAATTTACATGAGCTAGTACAGAATGTAAAGCTATCCAATATTTTGCTACAATCTATATGCCTTGTATCTGCCCTTTGGCTTCCAAATTTACACTCTTCCAGTACAAAAAGTACTTGCATTAGCCTGGCCATGGGGTTTTTCTGTGTACTTGCTATTGCTTACAGTTCCGTTATCTATGAGCTTTTTGGTGATTCCCTAAATATTCCATCTATTATTTTGCTAGAGACAGAAATTAGACTGAAAAGATGGCTACTTACAGGATTACTTCTTTTCTGAAGGTCACTCACTTTTTTAAAGCTTTAAGTATCTGCTTTTTCAGAAATAATTGCCAGGATTGCAGCAAAGTTAACCACTAAAAGTATCCTAGTACACACATACATGCAGCTGTGACTGTGTATAAGGCAGCTGGTCATTCCCTCGTGTTACAACAGGACAAACCAATAAGACTCCACTCCGCCATAGCACCCTTGTCATTTTTCCATTTTAGCCAAAACTGTTCAGCTACTTCTCCTGACGCTTCCCACTCCTCTCACATTTCTTAGAGCCTGTATTTGCTGCAAAAGTGGATCGCCTCCTGTGTTCACCTGCTAGCTCTGTTCTCAGTCTTATATAAAGACTGTTTGAGGATTCCAGCTTGGACTTACTACGGCTGAATGGGTTCTGAATAGCCAAAGCATTCTGGCACAGTATCTACCCAGAAGAACTGACCTGCAGCAGAGTTTGTTTCAAGCCTCCCATACCTATCCTTCAACAGCTATTTTACAGTTTGTCCTTTTATTTTCAAATTGTTCTTTTTTTTAATTTTTTTTTTTAAATCTTGTTCAATATGCTTTGGTGGAAGAACAGCCAAATTCACCATCTCAGCCATTTTCGAACCATCATTAATTTCTTTCCCATCCTCATTTATTAATAGGCCTACTTTCTCCCTACTGCTACTTTTTCCTCTGATCTGTTTGTAAGAGCCTTTATTATTCGACTTTAACCCATTAATTTCATTCTGGTTTTCATCCATCAAGTCATGCCTAATCCTTCTGATGGCATGTTTTATCAGCCAGGAATTCATCTCGTTTCTTTCTATTATGCAGCATTATCTCAGCTGCCTCACTAAAATCGAAGCACAACAGATCTCCTGCACTCACTTTTATCATCCAACTAAGGCTCTGATTCAGGAAGGTAATGACACCAGGCTCACCTGAATTGTGTCACTGAGGTGAAGCACTGAGAGTTAGAGGGGTAGTCTTAAGTCTCGTGGTCAGCAAGAGGATGTAAAAGCTCACTTGTTGCTTCTCTGTAGGAGGAAAAAAACCAAACCAAAACAACCAACAGAAAACTCAAAAATATGTGGAGGGAACAAGGGCAGAGGAAATTTTTTCAAAGGGGAGTTTCCTCTCTGTTCGTAATCAAGAGGTGCAGTACTTGTCCCCTGCTCCATGCCCCTACTGACAGAGGAAATAAGGAAACCTTCCCAGAAGCCCTGCTGATCCTTTACAGTCTTTTTGTATCCCAGAAGAGTTAGCCTAAACTACACAGGACTGTCACAATGACTTCTTGCAGATATCAGATCCACCCTTCTGTCATTTCCCCTTGTGATTACTGCTCCCCAAAACTAACAAATACTCTGTGGCTCAAACGGGGCACTCTCTCAGGAGGTGCTAGTCCACAAGATGCTCTCCACTGGTGGTAGAAAGGAAGGGGATTGAGAGGAGAATGCATGTGTCTTAAGCAGTCAATGGTATTGACAGATAGCACTGCAGGAAGACTAATTATGTGATCTGGAGCAAAGAAAACTGAACAAAAAGTGTTTTCAGATCTCCACCACTCTCCTGGCCTCCCCCTGCCTCGCTTTCTCATTTGGAAACTCTCAGCTCTCTCTGGATGTTTTGATAAGGTCTTTTCTTGTTGCTTTCCTGCCCCAAGCAAGTGTGATTTGATATGGCTTCTCCTTCTTCCCCTTCTTGGTTTGAGGTGTGCACTGGTGGCTATCTGTTCAATTCCATCTCCCTGCCTGTTCGTTTTCTATAAATTCCTTTACACACCCTCCCTTCAGCCAAATGGATTTTTATAATCTACCTTGTATTTCAAATTGTCTTGATATTGTTAGCCTTTGGGCTTATAAGACTTTTTTTAATACTTTCCCATCCTTCCTATGCCCCGTCTGCAGCTTATACTAGAGGACAGCTTTGTATTCCTTTCTATCAACTCCATAATTGGTTTACAGAAACTTTTAGCATCCTTATTAGAGATATGTCAGAACCAATACTGTGGGTCTGATTCCCTAGCAATAGAAGTGAAGAGCTATCAAAGCGATGAGAATCATTCATCACTTGCAAGGACAGATTGAAGCCACTGCATCCAAAACACTGTTTGAAGTTATGAGGTTGGCTTCATAATGAACTGAAAGTCCAGGCAGAAATGCTTCCAGATCCATATTTGGCTATTCAAGCTTTGGGTTGGGATGGGCAACATTAAGTAGATTGGAGTGTTCATTTGCCTATGACAGTACCTCCAGAAGCTGACGTACCCTGGAAAAGTGGACTCTTGGGTTATGTGGACAGTGTTTGCCTGACCAAGTAAATTTCAACTGTTACTTTCTGCCTGCCACAGAGGCTGCCCCTCCACAGCCTTTCTGACATCCAGCTGACCACCACCTCCAAAGCCTATCACATATAGTATTGCTCTAAAGAAAATCTCTTGCAAAAGACTATTGCTGGGCACACAACGCATGAATGTCTCTGATGAAATATTTGCCAGCAGTGCTTTTTCCCCAATAAATGTTTCCATAATCATAATGAAAAAAACCCCTTCATTATTTGATTCTAAAATACCTGAAAGCTTTTCCATTATTTCCTAGCACTTTGATCTGGTTTTTCTCAGTTCTGATTTTTTTTTTTTTTTTTTTTTTTACAGTGTGTGACCACTACCTAAAATATTTCCTTATTTATTTTTGACACACTTCAGTACTGAAAGTTCATTGTTTGTTGCAGGTGCAATTGTTATATTCATGCCATGATGGCCTGCTTCTTTGCCTCATTTAACTCCAATGTACTCTGGTCGGGGTAGGTAAACCAGAGTACATAATATCATTGTCCCAAAAAATAACATTTTAGTTTATTAATAAATTCAAACAAAACACACTCTGTGGCTACTTCTAAGGAGATTTACTTTAACCATCAACTGTGGAAACATAGGCTGGCACCTATTAGTTAAGCTGAGTCTTCCATTTCACACAAAAGTGAGAAGAGTCCATCTTCCTCCTCCACAGCTATTTTTGGCCTTCAGGGTGCTAATGAAAATAAGAGCCCTGTGTGCCCTACTCTAGATGAGTCAATTGCAGCAATGCTGCCCAGAGAGGAGTCAGTTAGATGGAGGGATACTTCTGATTTATTTTCTTTCCCATAAAGAAGACAAAAAAAAAAAAAGCCAAACATTCACAAACTCTTCTAACATTTTGACCCATTTTTTTGTTTGGATGGTATGGAGACCATTATACATTAAAATTTTTAGTAATGCTTGTATCATTAATTTCTCAATAATGCTAAGACTCAGAATCATAAAACAGTTTAGGTGACAAGGAACCTTAAAGATTATATAGTTCCAGCCCCCTTGCCAAGGACACCACCCATCGGACCAGGCTGCTCAAGTCCCCATCCAATCTGACCTTGAACACTTCCAGGGAGGGGACATCCACAGTTTCCCTGGGCAACCTGTGCCAATGTCTCATCACCTTCGTCATGAAGAATTTCTTCAAGTCCAAGTCCTCTGGACATGGGAGCCAACCCCATAATACATATCTTATTAGAAGTGATCAGGTTAAATTTCAACATCTCTACCTAGCTCTGATCACTGCAGGATGTCCAAGAATTTTCAAAACATTTGCTATTGAATTTCCAAAGTCCACAATGAAGCCGATCATCATTATCTGAACCATCCAGTCAATGAAAAATGCAGTGGTGATTTGATCAGGCTCACACAGTCAGTTGGTGGCACAAATGAAAAGACAGCCAAGGGACTGTCCTGATATCCCCACTCCCAGGTCAATATGTAAAGGAAGCACTAAGCTAGGCAGTATTCCTTATTCCACTTGTCTGAAGAGGTTAGATGGAGCCCCAGCTCACTACTCCAAAGGAGATCACTTTTTTTTTTGCCCTCTGTCTACTGGAACCAGATGACCCTCTGTTTATCGTGGTGTGAGATCATGCTTACAGGATCACTTAAAAAGGAAACATATTTCTAATGAGTTTCTGCTTTTATAAAATCCATGAATTTTTCTTTTTATGACCTACCTTTTTCTCTTAAAATACAGTGGGACTGATTCACATGGGAATTTCAGGTCAGAAGTTCTACATAAGGGAGAAAAAATGGCTCAGAAAAAATAAATTTGAATTACTTTTTTGATCCATCATTATACAACCTAATTTTCTTCTGCCCTAGGTTTTTTTTTCCTCCACTGTTGATCATATCTCTCTCTATTTGTATTCTAGTCACATGTGTTATCCCACCCGGTTTCTGTATTGCCAAATAAATCATCATTGTTCTCATGCATGAGAACATCTCACTGTTCCTGCTTAGTCATTTCCTCAATTTCTTGCGTTGAGACACCGAGGAAACAGTTTTGTCCTTTTTCTCTCACACCATTTAATCTCATTTCCCTTCTTTTGTTTCATTCCATCTTTCCTAGACAAATCTAGAAATGTAGTCAGATCATTTCTCCTGCTCGCATTTGGGTGCTTCTTCAATAGCAAGGAATATACTTTGCACCTGACTGCACATTAGTTCAGTCCCTATGAACCTTATGCTCCAGTCCTCTCTGTTAAGAAGTCATCAGTGACCTCCTGCTCCAACTCAGTTCACATCCTAGAAATCCAATATCTTTTTCTGCAAGCCACCCCACATGTTCTAAGTGGGGATGACAACAGGACCTCCCCCTTCCTTCCACTTCTCTAATATCATAAGCCCCTAGAGACAAAGAACAGCATGCAGCCATACAAGTAGGTGTTTAAGGTGGGGGTGGATGAGGTACTGAGGGGCATGGTTTAGAGATTGGTGGGAATGGTTGGACTCAATGATCCAGTGGGTCTCTTCCAACCTGGTGATTCTATTATTCTAAGTACTTTCACATATTTCTCTTTTCTTTTGGCCACTGTCATGACCAAATCTTTTTCCCACCTGGACCCACACCTGTGCATTTGCTTTACTTTCCTGTGTATTCTTTACCCATAAGGCTTGGTTCCAATAGGTTAAAGCCACCAAGGCTTTAAATTCTCCATCCCCCCATATCAAGTAAAGTCAGTGAAGGAACTGCAGTAGAGACTGGAGATGGCCTGAAAAGACAAATATGTCACCAAAACCTCCAGAGAACCTCCAGCTCCCTCTCCACATGCATCATAAGAACGCTTTTGATCCAAGGATATTCCATGCCTGGGAGTTTGCTCAGTTTTGGCCCTAGCCTCCTAAAATTATTATTAACTATTATTCTCCCTACTGTGAATATAACATTTTCTCTCCACTACACAACCACTGCTGTTTCCTGTGATTCCCTCATGACAGTTTTGGGCCTTGCCTTTCAGTCATCTACCTTTCTCCAGTCCTCTTCCTTTATTCCATCCATCCATCAGCTCCTGCACCAACAATAAAAGGAATTGCATCTCCATGAAACTGGCAATTGGAATTTTTAATAGTACTAAAATAATTTAGTCTGTGCTATGGGTAATTTTATTAAGAGTCAATATTTTCTACCCTAAAAGACAGATTTATTACAGTACATTATTTTTATTATTGAGTGTAATCATATCCCCATGCTACTGAAATCCCCTGGGCATCCACAGTGTTCCAGCAGTAATAAATAACCAATGCATACAGAAAAACTTTGCTAAGGTGAATCTAAGGTTGTGGGCACATATCAGTGGTTTGAGTGCATATTGTCTCTCAAGAACATTGGAGTTAAAGTTATTTGCAGGCAAAGGCACAAACTAATTCTCATTTCTTATGTATTTCTGTCCTACATCCCATGTAATCCTGTGTCATGGGGCTTTCCTCCATCTCTCTTATGGGCATACTTTACTTGTAACATCTCCCTGTGTTTCCTTGTAGTAATAAACATAAGTTAGACCTAATGACAATGATGTTAGTGTACAAACTTCAGTTAACCGTGTGGGATAAGAGAATAAATTAGATTTAAGAACAGAAGAGCAAGAACATGTCAAGACCATTTATGCAGATGAGTAGAATGAGAACACCCAGAATGTCAACAGGCAGGTGTTTGGCACTGAGGAACTTTAAATGGGCAAATCAAGCACTGGGTAATGTCTGCCAAGATCTATACCTGACAGCACCTGCGTTTACTCATGGAGAGAACCTTAGTGACCCCACAGTCTAGCACTGGAATCATACATGGCACAGCTAGATCTGCTATGCTGACTCGTTCAACTTTTCTTCTGGTCTCTGTCAAACAGAGAACTAGTGAAATTCATAGAAGTGCAAATTTCTGTGATTAAAATCATCTGGTGTCTAAGACCATTGCATCTCCACAGTATCATTTAGTCCTATACGGTAACAGCCCTGTCTCCCCACATGCACACCTATGCAGCATTCCCATGGTCACTTAAACCAAAGTTAAGGCAAGAGGCAGTACACTTTGTTTGCTCTAAGCTATGCACATGTTCATGACATACAACATTGCACAAGTCACAATTCAGCTCTTGCTATCGTATTTTCTCCCAGTGAGTGTACACATCTAAGTCTGCCTCCCTAGCTCAGTCTCCAGTTTTCTTGCTACTTATAGGAACTACTTTTTTTTTTTTTTTAATTGCCTATTCTGTTAGGAAATTTGGCTGAAATCAGCCAACTGATACAAGAGAAGAGCAAGATTGGCAGGCTGACATGTGGGCAGACAGAATGATTTCCTGTCTCTTGCTTCTTTAAGAAGTCAGGATATAAAAAATACACCTAGAAATGTAAGAATTTCTGTTAAGGTGAACCACTCAAACATGACTCTTGTGCTACTTGAACTGCATTCGTACAGAATACCATTTTACCATTTCCGCTTCATCAAAGAGTTTTAAAGCTATGCACCAGAGGGCAAGGAAACTATTTGTTATCTACTCCAAATAATAACCATGCTGCTTTGTTACCACATTAACCTTTGGTCTTTTTCAGGTGAAAACTTAAATCTCACAATCAGGGAAGATGATGTTTATCTGTGGCGGCAGGCAAATGCAGCATGCAGGAACACTCAGACAGCAGGGCACAAGGTGGAATTGTCAAACTTAACCTCGCAGGCTGCTAAATACCTTCCAGAGCAGCTTCTGACCTCAGCATCTGGCAAGGTCACAGCCCTCAACTGCAGAGGGAAAGACTGCCTTCAGCATGCTGTTGGTGTAGATGAGGATTTGTGTGCTATGGATGACTGTAAATAAAGCAATGAAATTTAAGTTTGGAATATTCTGGTTCTTTTTAGTCACACAATGGACTGAAATGACTTTCAACTAAGTTCAGCTGTGTTTTGCCTTATGCCAAGGCTTCTCCACCATAGAAAAGGGACAAAGAACTTAAATATTCAATCTTGTCTCTCTGGTTTCCAAACTATTTGTACTGCTTTCAAAAAGCTTGCATGTAACATGCTCAAATCACATCAATGAGCCTGTAATAGGAGCTGGATAAGAGAAGAAGTATCTACTACTGTGAAGAAAAGGCTTTCCTGCTTTCAATCCAATAAAAATAAAACAACATTGAAGTTACTAGTAAGAAGAAATTCCAAAGGAGATAGGAAAAGAGTTTGTTCAACACACACACAAAACCCCAAAACATTTAATTTCAATCCAAGCTTGGAGCAAACATAGTAATTCTACCATGTGCTGCACAATTTTCAGAGTTCAAAGCCACTGTTCTTCCCAGTGGCTCACACTCCTTGACTGGCCTAGCTCTCCCTTAATGCACAATAACTTGCGAGACCATACCTACCACCTTGCTTCCTGCAGGACATTGCATGCTCCTGTTACATGCAATGATTTATAAAGTATCATGAAAAATCCCCCAAATCCAATGCTTTTCCCTTCGCAGATCAGCATGAATACATTCTGGAACTCTGATTCTTCATGTATTATTAAGCACCCATAGTGTTATGAGGGAGAATAATGCTTTTTTAAACTTATTTATTGATAGACATAAGCTAGAATTTTAAAAATATTTCATATTTTACAGTATCTTCTATGAGTTAAGCACTCAGTTCTGGGGGATTTGGGTGTCTAAGCAAATAGGGTCCTTTGAAGAGCTAAGGCACAAAGAGCTTTGAGAAAAAAATCTATAAGTAGCACAAAGAATCATTGGCTACACAGGCAGGAATTGTCATTATCATCTCACTTTGCGATAGCAAGGTCCTGTATAAGAGTTCAACACATTAGGCATTAACAGATAGATAAAATAGTCCCTAAAATAGGAAGCTCCCTTTAGAAAGACTCTGAAAATTGCTGAGCTGATGGAGAAATCCCTATCTTCTTAATGCTTTTTGTATTAGATCTTTGGCCCAGTGGCATATTATTTCTCAGAGTGGAAATGGAAAATAAGTTCTGCAATAATGAGCATTCAGCTGTGTCACGTTCATGCTCAAAAGTACTACACAATGCACCAGAACACAACCCATATGAAGGAGTTGGATATGGCCTTGGGGCTGACTGGGTCAGCAAGTCTCCCTCTCAACCCTCTGGTACCTCCTGCAAGCTTAGCATAGTCCATGAAGCCAACAAAAGCTGGGAGGAAGAGAAAGAAGTGTTACAAGAGAGAAAGCAAGAGGAGGACATTTGAATTTCATAAGACAGGTTAACCCCGCAGGGCTCAGAGAAGCAAAAAAACAACTTATTCTGAATAAACATGATATGGAAATTGCAGAGATAGAACCAAGTACACATTTATCGAAGAAGCTACAGCACAAGTTTGTATGAGATGCCATCAGGAAAGCATTGTGAAAACTGAAGACAAGAGAACTGATCTTGACAGCCATGTCTGAGCCCCAGATTTCCTGTTCCCATGACCCATACTTTGGGTATGAGAACTAATAGAAATGTGATGCCCACTCTCCAGAGGCAGATCCCACTACGACCCTTTTGCTCAGCCACCAGGCTGAAACAAGTCCTCAAGGAGCATATTATATGCTTTGTGTTTGTCATCTCCTAGATCATGTCCAGGCATCACGAGTAGAATGCTAGTTGACATTCTGAAACTGTGGCAGGGAACTTGTTAGAAATCAAGCAGCTGCTGTAGGACAACATTTGACTCTACATCCCAGCCTACTCTCCTTGGCTCGTATGGATGCAGCAGGTCACCAAGCACAGGTGTTTCATTATCTCTCAACAGCAGTAAAGATGGTGAGGGGTAAACACAGACAAGCAACAGTAAGCAGGCATGCACTACAGTCAAGCATCATGCCCTTGTCTCAAGCTGTCCTCCTTAGTGTGACTGATGGTCCCAGGCAAAATAGTGTCAATTTGCACCCATTTTGAGTGCACAAAGGTATTTGACAGATGAGCTCCAAAGAGCCTAGCAGATGTGATTTAAGACGTTACCCCTCCCCAGCTGTCTGCCCCGTCCCTCTGCCAGAAGTTACTGCCCCAACAGCAGGTAAAGTAGAAGAAATCTGTGCTTACACTTTCAATACTCTAGTTCAGGCTGGTATATTAGCATAAACTGCCAATGAAGGGTGGGTTTGTGCTAATATATCAGATGAAAGCTGCAGCCACTGGAGCACAGGCATATGTCTCATTCTGCCAAGTCTCCAATCATCTCCAGGAAAGAGGCAGAAAGGACAGTTGAGGGTATTAAAGTCATGTATGCTGGGTACAGCTAGTCATATATACAAAGTACTCTGATGAACACACTGTTTCCAAGTTATTGTCCTAAAGCCTGGTAATCTGCAGACCCACTGATGTATAGCCTGGACAATGACTATCAAGCATTGTAAGACAAGCAATCAAAGCTAAGGAGAGCACTTAAAACAGCACAGCTACAAGCCTGCACAGGGCAGGGAGGGAAAGTTGACTGCAGCCACCTCCCCTGCAGGCCTTTTAAACCACCTGGGAGAATGCCAGCTCATACCCTGGCTCAGCATCATCAAGAAGTATGATAGTCATCACCCAATCTAAACTTCTTTTGGATTATGAAACTGTAAACTAACAATTTACTGGAAAAATTCCAGGGGTAGAGAAAAGGCAGAAAAATCCGGTCAGCTCATTCTTATATCCATTTCTGCTATCAGTGTCAGTGATGAACATTTATGCTAAACGTTTCTTTATCTCATTCAGCATAGGATTTGCTTTTTACATGAAAATCGTTTGTGCTTTGGAAAATCCTGTAATGCGCTGATTTGCTTTGCTTTCTGTTGTATGCTCTCACTTTCTTGTTTGTTTTGTGCTTGTATCTCTTGCTTATGATCTCTCTGTATGCTAAAAATCCAGTACAAATATTTAGTAAACAATAAGAAGCTCATTGCTGCTTTCAAGCAGAAAATTTTCCACTGCCTCACAGAAAATCTATTTTGGCTTGTATTTATTTTTAATAATACATGAATGTATATCTATAGATCAGATCTTTCCTTGCTTAGATTCTACAGTGGTAGGTACTTTATAAAAGTCAATATAGATAGTATCGGCTGTAATCCATTTATGGCACGCTCACCTTTAATCAGAAGATGTATCAATTGTTCCTTTTCATTTATAACAGGTACAAAACTCCTTTTTCAGTACATTGATTTAAAAGCTTTAAAATTTTGCAAATTTAAAGATCCCCGGACGATCTTTGGTTCTGATACTTCAAGAACGCTTAGGTCAGTCCTGAACTGGACACCACAAAGAAAGAGCCATGACACAGATGACAGCTAGTCTGTTCCCTCTAAACTGTTATTCTAGCATAGACGAACTGGGCGATGTCCAAAGATGCAGAATGGAGTCCTAGAGATCTCTCTTCATAGGGTAGATTTATCATCCCAGTCGGAGTCTGTGTAGGTAATTCCTTCACTTCTTAACTTTTCCTTGCAATTTCAGCTAGAGAGCAAATGGTTTTGAACTCCCATGTTGACACACGTTCCTCCATGTGAAATCTCAGGTTAGTCTATTTTTATTATAGTAATCTGATTTTGAGTGCCCAGCTACATACCAGAGGCCACAGTGACTTCACTGATAATGGCATCTAAAGTCACAAGGCTGGTGTGAACCTCAGACTGCCCAGCATATACAATTGTCAGACCCAGGCTCCATCTACAATCAAGAGAAAGAAGTCGCTTTAGAATAGGCACCTGGAGCAACAAGGCATGCAACTCTTTCATAGAAAATATAAGCAGCACCAGGGAAGACTTAATCCATTTGTTGATCCATTATGCATCGGTCTTTTTTTAAACTTAATTCCACTATATCAGGCACATTTATTCTTTTTAAGAATTTTAGCAGGTGGCCATCATATGCCTCAGCCAGTGCAGTCAGAAATGCAAGGAATCTAAAAAATGTAGGAGCCTCTGCTGGAAATGTTCACACTGGTTGCAGTCTGAAGCAGGTGTTAAGACCCCAGTAGGTCAAATGAGGAAACCTCAACAGGCAGAGAAGAGATGGTCTTCCTGACTCTCCCCAGCTTTGAGGCTATTTATTGTAATTAATTTCATCCTTTTCTTAGATTTGCTTAGATGATCACTAAGTGAGGAGAGAACCTCTATAACTGAGCCTTCCCTGGGAAGGATTCTGATATTCCTGTATTTAAATTGGATGTGCAGGAAACAGATTGTTATAGAAAATAATTTTTTTTTTGATCACAGAAGCACCATGACTTCACCAGTTTGGACTGGAAGCAGAGGACTTTGAGGCCACCCCAGGGGCTTTCAGACAGAACAACTGTGAAGCTATAAATTTAATCACTGTTTATTGATGTGGTGATGTTGGGTGTATTGATGTATTTTATTGCTAAGCAGTGCATTTTCCCCCTGTTTTTTCCCCCTTGAGCAGATTAACTGCAGATTCCAAAATACTGTCAAGCAGAGACATGTGTGTCACACTTCTCACTTTGCTTGCTTCCCACATAAAAGAACAGCTGTGAATGTCATCTGAGGCTGATTTCTTCTACACAATGTACTATCATTTTCTGTAAAAATAAATAAATAAGTGGCAATCATTCATTTTTTTTTCATGGAAATAAACACTTTGGGTCAAACTCAAAGTGACTGAAATGATATTGCATTTTACCTCTGGCTGATAAGTAGTTGTAATTTACAGGCCAATAGAACTGGGTAGATGGAAAAGCAACTACCAAGTGGAATTAAGATAAAGAACCTCCCACTCTCACTTTGTCTTACACCTTTCAGTGAGCTGCCTTTGCTCCTGCATCATTTATTTCCCGACTACACGCTCCTGTAAGTTACACTAAGTTGCTGCCAGGTAACATACAGCATCATTTATATCACCTTTGAGCAATGCCCAATTACTGAGAAAGATGCTGGAGTCACTTCTTAAGTCCCAAATACACAATCAAAGAAACTTCTGCAGTCAGAGCAGTCACAAGACTAGGTCTTTATCCAAGGATGCAGAAATAAAAAAGTACTACTGCTGGGTAAAATGCCACCCATATATAGCTTTCTTAATAATAAAGGCTGATTGTCATTGAATAGACTCTGAGACTCTGAACATCTAATGGTATCTCTTACCCTTACTCTGCACAACAGAGGCCAGCACATGTGGTGTATTCTAGTTGCTATCTTTCAGATCTTGTCCCTTGTCCCAGCCTGCATTTAAAAGTGGGTTTGGGCAAGTCATCTCCCATTTTTATCCCTCCATAGGGATATCGTGAAGCGTAGTACTATTGTACAATCTCAGGAAGACAAGCACTTCAGGACCAAGCCAGTACCAGGACTTGAAGCTATGCATGTAACTGCTTTATTGCATTTTCTATTGGATCTATGTATTCTTTGGAAACTATACTGAGCCTTTTTCCACCAAAAGTTAGCATTCCCTTGAATATGACAATTTGAAAATATCAAGTGTCTATATAAAAAAAACTCCCTTCTTAGCAGTGGCAGCACTATGTTAGCATATGGTTAAGACCTATTGGGTTTATGAATTCTGGATTAAATCATCTTGCATTAACAGGTACTGCAATCGTTTCCTTCTCTTGGAGATCAGGAAGAATCATTGTCATTTCTGACAAGCCCATCAAAAACCCCATTCACACTGGTGCCTACTATTAATAACTACATCTTCACTGGAAGCCAGGAGACCACATGGATTCTTCCTCACTGCATCATTCACCTTAGCAGACCTCAGCCTAGGGAAACATGCCTAGGACTTACTCATAACACACAAACGGCAGAACAACATTAAGGGCTATATCCAGTGTGTGTATAATACTTCCCATTTTCCAGATGAGTGGTTTTCAAACTGTGCTCTGCAGATTTCTAGCACTGTGGTCTATTTCTTTCCCTGATGTGCATTGCAAGGATGTGCACATGGGAATTTCCTAGAGCTGTCTATACATCCCTTCAAAAGAATAAGGGATCAGCAAATTAAGACACAGGGAAATCCTGTACATCAAAAGAATTTTTTTGAGGCCAAATGCATCCATGATGAGAGTGGAGAGGAAAGGATGGGTGTCTGAACACTCTGGTTCCATGCCACCCCAGGCACTCCCATACACAAGGTATTGCTATCAGTAAGGGCTAAGACCCTATCAGCCTCCTCCTTCCCCTTTCCTCCTGTAAATCCACAACTGATTAAAAACATTAATTAACTGTCAAATCCTCCCCCGCTCTCCATCAATTAAATCTGTTTTATGTCCATTTTATCTATCCATCCAGATGCTTTAATTAGTCTCCATGATTGCAATTCATCAGCACTTCCTAGGACTAAAAAACATCAGCAGCCTTCTCCCTCTCCCTCTGCACAATTTACATAACACTGCACCCAATGGGGCTTTGAGCCCAGCTCATGTTTTAGGTTCAACTACAATGCAAATAACAGTAATCATTAGTACAAAGGGAATTGTCTTTCCATTCCCAGCTAAAACGTTAATATTGAGTCTTCATAATCCACAATACAATGATTTAGTAGTGCCATTTGTGTCTTCTGATTCTTTAATATAGTGACTTAGTACCACAGGGATAAACACATTATCTCCTGTTTGTAAATTTTTAGCAGGTTTATAAATACAGTATGGCCTTATCGTGCAACCTTCTGATCTCTCTGAACCAAAAAAAAAGCTTAAAATTAATAATAAATGATAAAACTTGGGAAAAAATGAATTGGGCTTCATTAAATGATAAAATCCATCAGGGCCGAGGGCAAGGACAGGGGCAGGGACTCAGTTAATTTAAGAGAGCAACGTAATTTTGAATTGTTGGAAAGATATAATAGTGAAAATTCGTAGTACAGTTTTAGTTTGTATGTCATTCCAAGGAGATAAGGCCAAATAGCTAAATGACCTTCTCCAGGAGAGAGGTGGGTGGGAGGGGAGCAGGGCAGAGAGACAGAATACATTCAGTTAGGTTAGCAAAATTAAAAGACTTATGTAATCTTGAGCTGTAATTATTAACAAACAGTTCAAAAAGCTGCGCTGCCCTCATTCCCAGTATAAAAACGGAGACTTCCATGTGGGTCTTCTCGCCATAAAGAAGTCTATGCAGCCAGCTCAGAAGACTGCCTGTCACCCTCCACCTCATCTTGTCTCAGTGCAGAAAATAGCCATATCACAGCTTCAAGCTTAATATTTCAGTTCCACAGCAGTAAGACATCTTCATCATGAAAGCTCTCCAGTAACTTCACCTCTACCCCATGCCTCCATGATGATGCATTAGAGCAGTTAATCATTTACATCCTACTTATCGGGTTGTCAGGATCACAGTCTGGGAAGCTAATTCTTAGTATGGGCTTCCTGCATCACATTCCTTTAGACACTTGAATTTCAGACAATAGTATCTGTAGTGAGGGGACTTTTATTTCCTCTATCACCACGGGCAAGAAAATAGCATCAAGTTCAATACATGATGACATGCTAGAAAATATCTTTGGGAAAGATACCCAAACTCATACTCCAGAGAATGACAAATTAACCAATTTCCTCAGTAAACTTCCATGGTAGATGCAATACCACTGTAAAAATCTAGGCCCCATTTCCAATGTAATATTTTTAAGTTCAATATTCAGCTTTTAGCATTTCATATAGCTTTTTCCATTAAACTAAAGGGGCCTACACTTGGAGGTAGAAGAAGGCATGAAAGTAAGAGCAGGAGTAACACTAAAAAAAAAAAAATCAAAATACAGTCATTTTGAGCAGATAAGTGTGATGTTGTCATCCTAGATCCCCTCCTTTTGCAATCATGTCTGGTATTTCTATTCTTGGGGGAGAAGGAACTTTTTAGTCCTTAGCTGACATCTTAAAAAAAAGTATAGCCTTCCGTCAGAAATCAGTGATCTGACATAACTGAGATGTGTAGTGTCTGCATGAATGTATCCACTACATAAAAAGAATAACTCAACTTTATCAAAACAAATGTATGTACAAATACATATTTCCCAATGTATATCATATAACTTTGAAATATTTACGTTGCAATTAAATTAAAAATACTTAGTGTGTATTTCACAAATTAATCCCCTAAACCAACTGGGGCTTTCATCCCAGCTTGACAACATAAAATTTTAAAGTGTCAAAACTGCCTTTAGCACAAAATTGTCATTTCTGTTGCCAGATATCATGATGGCCCTCAAAAGCTGCAGATCATACTGCTCTGATCTCTCCAGGTCAGAAGCTTTTGCTCGCTTCTTCCTATCTGTTATTCCCACTTTCACATGGGAAGGAATGACTCGCTCAACACCACTGCATGTCAAAGACTTATTCAACAGGCAAAGAAAAACTTTCTTCAACTGCAGTGGTGTCCACACATCTTATCTGAGTAGCAGCTGGGGAGTAAAAAGTTACCAAGGCCAAGGACTCATCCACTGCCACAATTTATTGTCATCTCTGATCTCTTGATGTAGACACACGAATAATTACTTCCTCACTATTTAGACCACCTATCAGTTTTGTCAAGAAGTGCAGCTGTGCCAACAGAGGGTGGTAACTTCTAGTGATGAACAGCTGGGATCTCTAACCTTCATCCAACATTAACTGCTGTTTTGATTTAACTCTTAGTTGCAGGTAAATTCTAGGTTGACACTTGGCCTGGAACATGTTAAAAATGCAAGCACATGCAGGTTGCTCTCTATAGGCACTGAGCTCTTTATACAAACCAAGGCTTTCCAACACTGAAATTGTTGCATTTGAAAACCTGCAAGAGTGATTGCATCGAGCTATAGCTAAGTATAACCACCTTATAAACATCTATCACATCTGACTACAAACCAGACATATTCCTGCCAGAGTTTTCATGTTCCAATTCCGGTCTCTTAGAGATCCATGAGATATATTTACAGCTTCCATAAAAATAAACAAGAGAGACTGTTATGTTAATTCACCATACAGTGATCCTCAGTCTCATGAAATTTTTGTAGGGATTTGCAAAGTAAAAGAGATTGAGAACCACTGTTCACTATAAACTCCCCAAGAATCTATATGGTGCTGATACTAAGTACCTCCATATATTATTTGCATATTCTGCAGATGTTTGCATGCTGTGATTATGTAGAATAACAATGCCTTGAATCCATAAAACACCAGTCTTATTTATATACAATGCCATACTTGGCATTTTATGTTTATATTTTCTCATAAGCCACCTTTATATATTGCATTGGTGGGAAACTATCAAAACAGCTTTGAAAGCAGCAAACACTCAATCACAGGTCAATTTTTCTGCCAATTCACTTTCATGTTTATCTGGGGACAGAATCTTGGCTTCAGGGGTGTCAAAGCAAATTTCCTCACTGACTTGAATGGTCCCAGAATTTC
Source organism: Coccyzus lansbergi (assembly GCA_033558105.1). Classification (NCBI taxonomy): domain Eukaryota; kingdom Metazoa; phylum Chordata; class Aves; order Cuculiformes; family Coccyzidae; genus Coccyzus; species Coccyzus lansbergi. Next base: position 432,949 of record JAUMJK010000631.1, on the reverse strand, counting down.
TGTTGGTGTGTAATAGTATTTTTATTGAATGTCAGGCAAAGTCATTTCTAGCCTTTCCTTTTGAAAACTATTTAATAGAGCAATGAACTTCACCATAAAGCTTTTCTCATTCTTGTTTCTTCCCATCACTGCTAGCTCTGCCCAACACCCATTAACTAATTCCTTCTCCGTTCAGTGTTTGCACACTTCAAATACTCATAAAGGGCTAAGTTTCTCCACATTCCTATCACTGCCAGATGCATCAACTTTCATTTTTGCCAAGTTGATCTTCATTTGTTTTTGTACCAAGTCTCTAATCTCTCTAGGTATCTTTATATTATTACTATTTAATTTCTGTTAAGTATTGACAGTATGCCAGATGCCTTCAGTTTGCCAGATGCTGTACAGAGTGAAAAGGCACAGTTGTTGTCCTGTGGATGAGACAGTCTAAAAGACAAACAAATGATGGGACTAAGTGTTCTCATCTCAGGTTAGGCTTCGAATATAGGTGCAACTAGATTGAGGGATGAAAACAGGCAGTTTCTTCTGTAGTAAGGTTAAAAGAAAAACTGGGTTTCAGAAGGAAAAGTTGTGCTAATTTTGTGTGATTTTTAAGTAGAAGAGGTGGCAAGAGGCTGAGACAATGAGATGGGGAGCAGGGAAAGGTGCAGAATGAAGAATTGTACAGGAGCCAAACCTGTGCCAGCTTTAAAATGAACATAGCTTCAGCAAAGGGAGTGGTGGCAAGCATCATGAAAGTATCCTTGGGCCCCTTCCCCATGAGTCCAAATACTGATATAAAAGGACAGAATCACAACTTTCCCTTGCCTTTGTGGTGAAGAGATGATCTTGTGGACAGTCAGCAAGAAAATGTGGGAGGAGAAAACGAAAGACAAGCACAGCCTCAGAGGATCACAGATGAGGCTGGGAAGAAAATACATCCTAAAAGCTGCCAACACTGGAGATTGTAGTTTTACTGTTCTGCCCTTTCAGTCCGCCTGCTGTCCTACCCGTCTTGCTAGCACCCATGCAAGACACATGGATGTGCTCTTTAGTCTTTCTTCTAGCTACAGTCATAGTTCATTTTTGAGAAGTAGACATCTTTTTTTATCCTCATTGCATAGATCTATGATCTATGAAGGAAGCAGTCCTTTTTATACCCCTCAAATCTGAGAAAAATAGATTATTTACAGCAAGATTTTTCTTTCAAGTCAATAAACATTATAAGAGATCTTAGATCTTTATTCATGAAGAAAGCTCCTTAAAGGGAAGTGTAAGTTTCCCTTCTGAGAATAGAATAGAGGTTCTCCCAACATGCTTTCCACAGTCTAAGAAGGAACAGCGTAGGGGAAAATAAGGGACCAAATGCACCTACCCTTAATGAGAGGAAATTCTGGCAGTAGCTCCTAAAAGTACCAAAGATCCAGTCTGTTACCAGGAAAAGCCCTGCATTGTTTCCAATACACAAATACATATAGAAGTAATAGGTAATAATTACTTGTTATAGCAGTTATTGTGCTTGATCCTTAGGCAAGCTGGTCCTGTGTCCTAGACCGCTACCCTAAAATAATGTCAAATGCTTTCTTCAGCTTTAGGGATGATATCTGGAAGGCTGGCAGCCAGGACTCCTTGTAAGTCTCACACATACACAAATGCACTTTCTCTGAACAATCAAGCTTCCCAATAACACATCAGACTTCTCAAGTTCTGTGATTATCAACTAAATCTCAAATCTTGCTCCCTCACTCCTAGGGTGAGAAAGAATATTGAGCACATGACATGATCTCATATCTTCCCTCCTACCTCTTGTCCAGCTTCACTCTCGAGAGGTGAGACTGAGACAATCCTAAGCAAGTAACATCACAGAAGGGAGGGAGACATGAAATACTAAACTTATATTTACTAAAGCCTTTAAGAAGTTCCTGATCTCCTTGAAGTCACTTTAAGGCTTCTCCATACACACAGTTACCATAGTACTGGTCCTCAAGGAAACAGAATAATACATCTAGCACTGCACAGGTATGGAAAAATGTTAGGACTTATATCCAGAGCAGAAGCATCCCTGATTGCACAATAGACAGAGAAATAGCCATTGCCTTTCTATTTCTCACAGAAACAGCACTTTTTGCTAACAGTACCTCCTTCGAGACATCCATATTCCTTCCCTCCCAGAAACCTACAGGCAAGGAGATAAACTGTTTGTAAACAGTAGTTTCACACCAATTAGCTCCATGCTCTGCAAAAAGCATCACAGACTCAGTGTGGTATTTCTAAGTGCTTGTTATTTTAGAGTACTATATATATATTTCTATATAATTGATCCGTTCTACTTTAAAGAGGCCATCAGGAAGATATGTAGGCAATTTATTGTAGAGGTGTGAAGAGGAGGGGCAATGGGAGTTAACCTCAGATTAGCTGTGTTTACACAACTGCATTTTACATTCCCTGCTCTTTGAATGAGACCAAAGTTCACGTCATTCTCTCCTGTCTCCCCAGTACCTTGCTTTCCTCTGAAAGAAAAGCAAGGACAGGGAAAAAGTCAGGAGAGCTAACCTCATTGTTGTGACAGAGACAAGATAAGCACAGAGAATACTCTGCCCCATAGAATGGATGCCACTATTTGGGCACAGTTTTATGGTGCCGGAACTCACAAAATTTGAGCATAACTGCCTAAAGATGTGACCACATAGATATGGTCTAAATTAGTTACCATTTGGCTATAGCAACTTGGCACAACTGAAGAGCAAGAAAGCTAGCAAATGCCAGTGGCAAATACAGAGAGTAATGGAGTATATCAGAAATGCCAGGGACTATGGCCTCAGAAATTCCTTCCATGCCCTGAAGATAACATACCATGACAGAAGAAGAGGCAGGCCACAGGACTGACATCATCATTTGTCATCCAAATACAGACAGTAAGAGCACCAGGGATAGTCTGACCTCCTGCAAAGCACAGGGCGTAGCCTCCAAAAATAGTTCCTACATCCCTCATAACTTCTGGCTGATACCATGTAGCACATTGCCAAGGTTGTAATGAAGACTTGAGTGCCAGTGAGTTCCCTTGCTTTTGACAGAGCCCTTACAATAGCTCATTACTCTGCTGTCCTTTATTTCCACTCCTAGTCTGTTTCCAGTTCTTACTCTCTTTACAATTCTGAGTACTAGATTAAAGATCTGTCGTACATCAGACAAATTCTTCCCCTGTTGGTATTATTCCATGATAAAGACCCTTCACTTTGATAAGCTAAATAGATAGAACTGTCAATGCCTTCTCTAAATCTCATTCTGTTGTATCTCACTCTGCCATTTTCAGCTTTTGATGTGGACCTCAAAACTGAAACAAGACCTGGAAGGGGTACACCAAAATACATCTACTTAATCCATTTTACTGAGGACTCTGCAGCAAGAAGCAATATACCACATTCAGCTCCACCTGGCCAGCCAGGAAATATATGCAAGCATCACATCTTGGGACAGAGTGGAAGACTGAAAACCTGATAAGAAATAGACTTCAAAGAATGTAGTAAATCTATCTGGGATCTCAGAGAGTACCACAGAAATGGTTTGTAGTCAGGATCCAGGGTGAATTTTCCATTTGAAGGGTTTAATTAAAAATTCTGCTGTAACCCAGCTCCCTGCAGTTACTAGCACTGCTTAACACCACTTCACAATGGGACTACTGTACTGCCAGAGTGTCAAGGTCAACCTGTGCAAGCATGTCTATCTATCCACTGATATTAAACAACTCTCAAAACAGAAGACATGGAACAAATTTGTCTCCTATTCTGCTGCCCCTGAACAGTATCCCAAATACTCATGTTCAGCCCATTAATACCAGAACCCCAAAGTCATTTACCCAATCAGCCTAGCACAAGAGACAGTTCCCCCAGATAATGCCTACCCCGTAGTTTCTATTTTATGAAGCCTGACTTCACAGGACTAATGTACATCTTTCTCACTAATGATTACACCCAGCTCCATATAACTGGCCACACCTTGCCATTAGTTAGCAAGCAACTTCTGTTATGTGAAAGCTTTACAAGCAGTAATTTTATCATCTCTTCCCTACAGATACATCTGTTTTGTTATTGTAGCAAGTGAACATTCCATTTCTTTTCAGGAGGTGGGAAGAAACTATGCTAGTTTTAGAATGAAATAGCAGCTTGATGAACAAAAAACTTATGGGAAAGTATTAAAAGCACACAAGGGTGACAGGAAGGAAGACAAACCTGTCAGTGAAGGGATAAGCTGGAAGATGTGATCACTGATGACAGATCAAGGAGAGAAGATGTAAAAGTAAACCAAATCAGAAACACAAGCAGGAGCCATGAGATGTAGGGCCATGAGAACAGAAGCTGATTTTAACACACAGCACAATGAAGAGGCATTGAAGAGACTTAAGGAGGCAGCTGTACAACTATGAGGTCTCTAGGCACCCTCTCAAAGATACCACGACTTGTAGTCTGGGTGAGCTAGCAGAAGAGCAAAGCAATACTGCAGGGGTCATCATATTGTTGATTTCCCCCATGCTAGTATCCACAACTTCTATTATGTACAGGTAAACTTCAAAAACAAGAAAATATGGGCAGAAGTGTGATTTTTTTCTCTACCCTTTTAAAGTTATTCTGCTATAGCCTCTTAGTGAAAAGTTCTGGGGTAGCTAAGTCAGGCATCCCAATGCAAAAGAAACACATCCATTGCATAGGAGGTATTTAAATATTTGATGGCTAATATATTAAATGTTAATTGAATACCACAATGATTTTCTCTCCTGGACAGCACACAATTAACATTTAATTTGTTATAAAATATTTAAAGTTATGAAATATCCGAGGGCAACAGAAATGTCTCTTCCACTGAATTGTCTTGGGACAAAGTATTAAGGGGACAAAAGGTCAGGATCGCATTTCAAATTCCTCCAATGATCTATACAAGAGACATGGAAAAAGGGTTTGGAACTGGCATGGCTCAAGGACATAGTCAGAGGACATGAGAGGATACACAGGGGTATCTGATCCTGTCCCATCCAGGTTAAGCAAGATCACAAGCCCTCATAGTTACGAAGTCGCTAGCTTGAAAAGTGCTGTGGTGACTACCATTCCTCAGAGAAAAACAAACGCTATGTGCTTGGACCAAGCATCTATCTTGATGTTATTTGTTTCAGACATACCAGTGAGGGATTGAAATCTTAACTCCTCTGCACTCATTTGCTCCAAGGCATATTGACATGAGTATGATCCAGACAATACAGAACTACTACTTAGGCTGTAGCCAGGGCTTCACTGAGCATCAGGGATGGTAATTGGTTTGGGATACTAAAATAAAGCCAGTTGTTAGGACCTGAACACAGATATATCTTGTTTTCTGCAGTAGAATTAAACATCCTAGCACTTCAGAAACTTAACATACTCTAGTGCCTTGTGCAGCAAGAGGGGAAGGAAAACTTTGTGGAAATGGGGCCCTTTAATTAGTCCAGCAGTGAATTCTTCAGAAAGTTTAGGAAAGCTTAGCCTCAACAGTCCTGATACTTTTGAAGCAAACTCAAAGAACGGGAAAAAAATAATAAAAAAATAAATCAAAGTTTCACTGTGTATAATTCAGGAGACAAAGGGAATTCATATACAAGCAAACAAAACTGCTTTCACAGGCACCTTTAAAGTGACTCACATTGCTAAGAAATCCAGAATGGCCCCAGGGTACAGAAGGTTCACCTGTTCAAATCAACATTGTTTGGCCTTGATTTACCTCAGCCTTAAATGGAACACATGCTTTGTAAAGCCCACTCCTTAATGCAACTTCTTCTCAATTCCTAGCTTTCCTGGTCTCAGATGACTGTTTTCTAAAAACTTGTTAAACAAACTCCTTGGGCTTATAACAACAGACTGTTTCTACCCAGAAGAATTCTGGCTTCCAGGATTTCCCCTCATTTGCAGTTTAGAAAGGTTTGACTAATGTGGGAGAAAAAAACCCAATATGTCCAGTTCATGACTATTCTGCAATTGGTACTCAGGGAAAAAAAAAATCTCTGGCCTTCATGCTACACACTGGCTTAATCCTTCTTTCTTGTTTCTTTGAGAAGAGCCATATTGTCATCACCTGCCATGCTGAATCACCATCACTTCATGCACAAGTATACAACATCACAGAAAAACTGCATTAAATATATCACAAAACTCATCTGTGGGAGCTGACTGACAGCTTGCACCAAGGATTTTTCTGGGCCAAAGTTGGTGATCCTAGGCCCAGGCTATAAGACAGAGTGGGAACATTCATCCTACTGAACTGTCTTTCTGCCTCTGTGTGGCAGAAAACAGAAGTTTGTAAGAGCATATAGAGACAGGTGCCTGTACACTCACAGGATCATAGTAATCATGAAGGGTAAAATACTGTGTACATCTGAGGTCTTGATCATGATAGATTGCCGCAAGAGATGAGTCTCGCAGCCTGCTTGGTGTCACCAAGACAGAAGATGCACTTACAGACAATTCCAAGAACCTGAAGAATCAAATTAAAAGCTTTGTCCAAGTCAGTGCTGAGTCACTGATTTAAAGACTCTTCTTACTCTTTTTCACTTTGCCTCATCTTGCTCTGTAAGCCTAGTACAGCAGGAGTCCTTGGAGGTTTTTTGCTGAATGTTTCTCACCTCTAATATTTCCTGATATCACCAATATTTCAAATGATGCCCAAGCAGAAGAGGCAGTGAGAGACATTAAAGGTTTTGTGAGAAATGTTTCCACAGAAATCAGATTTTGCTTCTGCAGAATGCCTCTGTCCCTTACTGCCACTGTCACAAAACTATCAAATAAATGTACACACTTTTTGGTCATGAAAAGACAAGAAGCAGGAGACTATAGTAGTACTAACAGCCAGAATTGATATGATTTTCAGATCCTAGCAGAGAAACTTCTGAACATTTCTATGAGGAAGAGGTGCACATGAGTGACAGGCACAAGCATACATTGGTGTGATGAACATAAGATATGAGACAGTGAGATTCTCTTGCTCTCCTCATTTGGCAACCAGTTCTTTAATCAAAACTTAAGCTTCTTTCTTCCACCACATCAGACTGACCCTCCTTGTTTCACTCCTCTCAGCCAAAAATTGATTTGCCCAGGCAGACATCTCCTGGTATGGTGGCTGCCACTTACCCATCTAGTGGATCTAGCCTTGTGGCAGGTTCCTGTAACACCATAGTATATCAGTGTCATACCTAATTACCATTCTCTGAGGACTGAGCCCATTAACAAGCTGCACTGAAACCAGATCTGCATACTAATTAGGAAGCTGCCTTGGAGGATATTAATTAGGGGTGACACTTTCAGGGCAAGTTCTACTTTCCTTTTTTGTATCCCATTTGAAACATGGTGGGGAAATGTGAATACAATACAAATAAAGACAGGATGGGGCATTATGGGGACATTCTGTAGCTGCAGCAGAAGACTAGAGCAAGAAAGACACAGCAATATTTGTTTTAGGACTTGCTATTATCTCAAGAAAATTCTAGAAAGTCACTAAACATTTTCATCTACCATGATTTTAACCTAGGAAGGAAAGATGTGAGGAAATTCATTTCTTCATCCCCACAGAGATAATCTTCCTGCTTCTTTCATTTATACTCCTTTAGGTCTCCAATACTAAGATCTCATAGCCAGCAGCCTTGACAAAGGATTGCAGTACATGCAAGAATATCAAGAACTCAGTTTCTTGTCCTGGCTCTGACAATGACTGAGTAGTTGCTCCTCAAGTACTCACTTCTGTTTGTTATCTGTAGCCTTGTACAGCACCTTCCTCACATAACCCTGAGGTTAGCTGTCTAGCTTCACAGCCATCGATTTGAGACCCCAACCCCCATCTCCTACAGTATTACCCTGCACCTATGGCAGCCTTGAGGAACCAGCAAAAGAGCAGCTCTGCAACTTAAGCCCGAGCCCAAAACCAGGTTTACATCACTTTACAGACTGTTAAGTTGTGTTGTTAAGACTGCAGGTGGAAAATAAGCAGCAGGACTGAGAACTCCACAGCAAGAAGCATGTACTACTCATTTATTCACTGCACATCTTCATATATTGTTTGTGTACAATTCACACACCTGTCAACACATCACTGTACAAATAATTCCACCTCCCACTAAACTTACTATATTCTGAAAGCATCCTCTGCCATTAGTTTCTGGGCATCTCACAAAACGAAGAAATAAGCAAAACCACTTCTAGACTGGATCACGTCTACAGGCCATGCAGTGCAGGTTTCAAACTCCTGATGTGATGAGCATTAGAAGCTGCAGAACAGTGTGTACAGTTATGCAATTAACAGCCTGCCAACAGTGGAAGTTTCCTCCTTAAAGCCATCAGTTATTAGTGAGTGGATACCCTCAAGCATGGAAGTTTGCATCCGTTTGCATTTTTAACCTGTCTAATGTAATTGTGTAGTCTTTCACTGGCTATTTCAATATACCTTCCTCTTTTGAATTCTGCTGGGCTTCTGACCCTAAAGTTATCACAAGGCAGTGAGTTCCACAGGTTAGTGACACTATAAAAATGTACTTGTTTTTCCTTCTTAAAATGGAATGCACATTAAGCAACGCACGTTTCCTTCATCTTGCACATTTTAATGCTCATATATATGCTTCACTTCAGCTTATTTCTTTAAGAGGTCAAATTCTAGCTCCTGATTTGTAGGACAAACTCATTTAAGGTTTTGGCACCAGAAGACAGTAGAAACAAGTGAACAGAGGAGAAAGCCTGGCATTTATTTTCCACATGGGAAAAAACAGAATCTGCCTGTAGTTTCCTTTCAGCAGTCACTCTGAATCCCTCAATTTCCATAACAGAAGCAATAATGCACAGATAACGTTTTGGGGTTAGCAGCTGCTGAGAAAGACAACAGAACTCCTTGTTCTTCCACTTTCTTTCCTCCAGCCTGAGGTTATTCACTTAACATCAGAAGACAACAAAAATTAACTTACTTTGCAATGGAAGACAAGACAGGAGCTGAAGATACCCACAGGTCCTCTCAAACCCAAGGCACAGCACCACGATACCAAAATTGGGCCAGGGCAGGAACAACTTCTGCTAACAATCCAATGAGGAAGATCAATAAAATAAGCCAGGTCCTGAGTTCACACAGAAAATCCAGTCAGTTGAGGTAATAGGAGATAAGTCTACTTGCAGCGTTACTCAAGCCAGGAGTAAGAGCCTGTGTCAAAGCCTAAAAGCAGTTCCTGGATCAGCTGTGGAGGGTATATAGGTGGACTGTCCAGGTGAGGCTGGTCAGGGTCATTAAGCCACACAGGTGGACTCAGGGCCTTGATACACAAGTGACTAGCTTAGAGTCACTTATGCATGTAAGCCTCGGTGGCAGAAAGCAAGCCTTTCCCTCATTGTGCTGAGGTTCTGTAAGATATCAGTAGGCCAGGGAAGCTTTTCCAGTTTTATTAATTCCTGTAAGACTCAATGGGTGCAAGCAAGTTGGGGTGTTAGTGAACAAAGTTAGTTGCATTGACTCTTAAGCTGTTTTTTTCATTTGCCTAAGTACTGCACAGATGACGTGTAGGAGTACACGAAATACCATTTTTGGTTTATTCTCTTTCTCTTGCCATAAAGACATGTCTGCATACTTTTTGTTTCAATAGGGTATGGGGCTTGTTTCTTAAGGTCTACTGTGCCTTTTTTTTGTGCAGAAGAATGCTTGCACTTTGAGGAGAGTTCAGTGGGAATGAGAGGCAAGCCTTAGCACCTGTAGGAGTTCAGTTTACCTCAGAATACCTCCTGTAAAGTGTCTGCCACCTTCATTCAGAAACTTAGGCCTCCAGGATTCCTGTCCAGCAACATGCATCCTGTCTCTGCACCTTCAACACTGACATCTTTGAGGACAACTGTAAGGTTAGGTTTACTTATCTTCCATGCTGGAAGCTATGAGTGTAGCATGCTTCCCATCACATGTGTGACCACAGGAGCCTACACATACCCAACATGGTACCTTTCTGTCTGGCAGACTCAAAGGCAGACCTATGGGTTGACTGCAAAGGAACAACAGAGCCCAAAACCAGGCAGCCTGAAAAACGTTTGTGCTTTTTTTGCACAACTCACGTTCACTAAGGAATAGATACGGCCCATGTCAGGCCTTGCCACCGCCTTTATCCCATGGGTACAGAGCAGCCGTGTGTTCAAAGGAACATTGCTGGGCTCTATTCCTGGATTCATCTGTATGCTAGGGATGATTTCCCCAGTGGTTTTTTCTCCAATGCTGGTGAGTCATCTCCCTGCCAGAGATGACGTATCCCAGTAACTTCTAAATATGCTTTGGAAGAGCGTATTTTCTGTCTTCGGATTATGCCAGATGGCATCAAGTGATTAGTGGGTTTAATATAAGAGACTTCCTGGAGGAGAAAACTCCTAGGTCCCACTAGAGGGTCTTCACCATCCCTCTGGTCCTTCTCCTCCCAAACTTCAAATTACAGTAGCTGAGCCCCTGCTGCACAACTGAGCCTCTGACACTCTATCAATACCCTCAACATTTTTCAGGAACAAAGTGTAAAGCATTTCCAGCAAATGCTTTTAAAGTCACTTTGTTTGCCAAGAGATGCTGCCTCCTGCTTTTTACAAGAAAGCATCCTTGCTTAAATGGGAAAACAAGCGATGATTTTCCCCTGAGTTGCTCATATCTCTAGCTAAGCAGCTTCTTCATTGCCTGGCAAAAGCAACGGCCTCTGCTGAACATAAGAAAATAACATTTTGAGTCTCTTTTTCACAAAGCACCCCTTTGTAAGCATAACCTTGCCACTTCAGATAAAACTTGTTGTCAAACATGTCTCCTCCATCTCTCTTCTGTAAGATGAGGTCAGATAGACTGTCTGACTGGCATTTTTGGGGCTGTAATCCATGCTAACATGCTAAGCTCCTTGCCTCTCTCTTGTGCTTGGTCTCCATCTATGAATATATTATGGCCTCATGTTTCAGGTCAGTAATATTGAATACGTTTCAAGTGAGAGATATTGAGAAACCACAGCTCCCTTCATAAGAAGTTTACAGCAGATAATCAATAAACTGAGTACCTTTCCCAATAGTGGTCCATTGCTTCATAGGAGAAGGCTGCAAGCGTGAGGCTCCTCAGTTCTCCAGTAGGCAAGCATCCTCCAGGGAATAACATTTCACGTGGTCCAATGCACTCTAACCTATGGCTGAGGGGCAAAGAGCAAAGAACTTGGCAGGTTTCTTCAGATTTTCTATTTCTGGCAGTTTTTTAGAGCAGATCTTTACTTCGGATACAGCCTCTCCGCTCAAGTAGTAGCTGCTCACACCTTACAGTCTTTGTTACTGTTATCCTAAGGAAACATTTAAGCAAGAGCAAACATCTTTCTTGTGAAGGAGCAGAGTGAGGATCTCACCTGTACCAGACTTTGTCACCATTGCCACATCAGCTGGCAGTTCCCAGGAACAGCGTGAGCATGATATTCAACAACCGCTTAGCTATAGAACATTTTTCCCTTTATCTGAGAATTTTAGAGCTTGTGAGAACTGAAAATCATGCCTTCTTTCATTAAACAGGATGATAGCATAGCTTCTACTTCTCTTACAATCCGTCTTGAGTGGTTGACTGCAAACTGCCTGCAGGGACAACCCATTCCCCCATATGGTGCCCAGGGTCAGAGATTCTGAATGTTGCTGTAACACAGAAGACAAATGATCACAAATTCAGATTTATGGTACATCTGCAGACAGTTCCTCTTTTACTGCCACACTAGCATCTTTTTACAGATTGAACCAATGTAGCTCAAGAAGACAGCAGTTTCTGGGTTTAGTTACAGCTTTTCATATAAGAGGACTGCCCTCACAGATGAGACCTAAAACACTCATCTGAACATGGCTTAGAGTTGTATGTAGCCTTTTATTTTGCTTCATTTAGGTCTGTCAAAGACATCTGCCTGTGCTTTCACCATCAGCTCTGTCACACGCAACTAAAGCAAATCAAGGATTCAATCATCGCCTCGCCTTTCCTTTTTGCATCAAGTTACAAATCAAAATCTTCATGCAAGTACCTAGATTTGCCTTTTGCAGCATAAATGGAGAACATGGCATCTAAAATGGCTTCCAAAATAGCCTTCAAGCTGAGCAAAGAGAAAAAATTATCATACACAACAACATTGAAGGATCCTGAAGCAAAATGATCCTGAAGACATGAACCATAATCTAGATGCTATAAGGCAGAACAACAGCACATGTTCCATAGCTTTTCCTTTCACATATTTCTGTGTCATTTCAGCAGCAGCTCTAATACATGCCCATTTAGTCAAGGAGCCACAAGGAAGGCATATGGAAGAGTGGGTGCTTATGAAATGTAAGGGGGGGCAGCAGAAAACAGGGTAAAGGGGTACATGTCATATGTCTTTTTCAGAAATTCAGGAGCAGGGAAAATAATAGGTGTGAATACTCAGAGCATCCCCCAGTGCTCACTCTATCAAGGTCACCCCTCTTTGCCTCATAGCTGTACTCTATCTGCCTTTTGCTGTGTCTGTCTGTTGCCTGCTTTCTGCCTTCCAGACTGTGGCTTCTTTCAATGGAGAAGAGCAAGTTTCTAAAAAACAAGGTGGTCATATTTCCAAGACACTGCATCCTATATAATGGCCATATTTTCCACATCACAGCATCCTGACAGCAACAACAGAGTGAGGATCATCCAGTACTTAAAGTAGGTTTACAGGAAAGATGGGGAGGAACTCTTTATCAAGAAGTGTAGCAATAGGACGATGTGTAATGGTTTTAAGCTAAAAGGGAGATTAGATATTAGGAAGTAATTTTTTACTGTGAGGGTGGTGAGGCACTGGCACAGATTGCCCAAAGAAGTTGTGGATGCTCCATCCTTGGAGGCATTCAAGACCAGGTTGGATAGGAAATTGAGCAGCCTGGTCTGGTGGGAGGTGTCCCTGCTCATGGCAGGGGGGTTAGAACTGGATGATCTTTAAGGTCCTTTCCAACCCAAACCATTCGATGATTCTATGATCATGTAAAAACAGCTGTTGTTGTGGTCGGGGCAATCCACAACATGTAGAAGTTGTGGGCCAAAAAAACTATCTTTATTGATTTTACAAGACTTTTTATACCTCTTCCTGAACTGCGTGTCCATGCACAACTGGTTTAGCTAAAGACCGACAGTTTATAATTGGACGTCTCCTTCTCAGTTGTAACTTCATAATTGGGTGTTTCCACCTGCAGCCTGGCTGCTTCCTAATCTTGTTTACTTGGCTCTTCTTGGCACCTTCCAGCTTCTCCAAGGATACACGGGCATCTATTCAAGGCCAATGTTTAAGTTCACACACTCTAACTCCTCAGACCAGCCGAGGTTTCCCATAAGCTCATATGTTTGCTGATACTGAACACTATTTTTGACTCAAATCTGAAATGTTCATGCAGCCTCTCTTTACCTGGTTAAATTCACAGAACAAGCTGCTATTCTCATTGCCACTTTGTACCTGTTCAGTCTTTCCCCTATCTGCTTCTTCCTCAAAACAGTTTTGTGCCAAGAGCAACAATAAATATGTAAAGTGGGATATGTTCTTTATCCCTGAAATTCCTCCAGTGATTCTCCAGGCCTGGAAAAAGGCAGAAGAAACACTGAATCTCTTCACTGTTTGCTCAAGATGATTCACTTCTTGCTTCATCTTCTACTGGCATTTCCTTCTCCTTGCACAACCTTCATCTCTGCCTTGGCAGAATTAATCCATTCTGCAATGCTACTTAACCACAATTCTAGCCAAAACCTACATGAGGCTAAGGCCAGGCTGGAGGATGCGTGGCTAGGGTTGGGAGTTGGTCTCAAGGTTTCTTCTCTTCTTTTGTCTGCCTGGCTGAAAACTGTAGCAGTACACAAATGTTACTTCCGAGTGCTGTAGCCATGTTGTTCCCCAGTGACCCTCTTACTCCTTAGTACACTTCCAGGCTTCCCTACTTCCTTGCCTTATTTTCTTGACGTTACCTATAACTACATCTTCTCCTCTCAAGCCTGGTATTCAATTACCCATGGTCTGGTGCTTTTCCTCCATAATTTCACGTGTCCCACTGATTGCATGTCTCAGACAGGTGGTCTCTACAGACACCTCTCAGCAACTTACTGCCATCCTGCTGTGAAGAATAGCAGAAATCAACCACAGACTATGTTCTGTGAGCATCTGCAGAGGGCAAGAAATGAGGATAATCTTCCTGTTCAGGTGGCAGCACTGGTCAAGGAGCTGGTACTTAACTTGTTGCCTCACTGCAGATATCTGCGTGCAGCCCAGTATACTTGTAGGCATCTGGGAAGCTTCAGAATAAAGAGTAATTGAGTAACCTATGGATCCTAGCAGCTGCAAGAGCTGGACAGTAGCTGTGACTGCGTTCCAAACAAAAGACTAGAATTTTACCTTAGTCCTACCCTGGGCATCAGATGACATCGACCATAACACATCTGTGGACAGCCCATTGAAGAAATGTCTCTCCCTCCCCTGACTCTAAAAGAAACCATACTCCTTTCTCTACAATTTGTCTACGCTGACACAAAAAGATGATTGTAGTACAGACCCTGATACATTTTCCAGCCATTGGCACATATTTAGCCTGTCTTTGGCACTAGCTGATGATGCCTCTCTAGCCTGGCAGCCTCAGTATAGCCTGATATCATGTTTGATAGGACGTCTGTAATAAATTGGTTTGCAGTCATTTTTTTTTGCAGTCACCTGCATCTGAGCAGCCAGCAGTGATTGCTGAACATATCTGGCAAATCAGAGTCACTCAGCTTTCAGCTGTTTTGCCTTTTCCTTCAGGTCCTGTTCAGAAAGAATCCACATACTTTGTACTGGCACTGGGAGACTCATTGGCAGGAATCTGCTGCCTATCCACTTCAGTCCAAGCCACAGTGTCTGGAGACCAAAGCTCTTACCTTAGTGCTTTGTGACTTGATCAAGGTGAAATCTGATCTGCTGTTTGAGGCCAAGAAATGCCAGGATGGCAGATGGCAGAGAAGAAAGGTGAGCAGACCTCTCTCCTGGCACCCAAGATCCTGGGAGAAACCAAACTGCTCTTGTAGGGGTTAAATACCAGGGCAAGTAAGAAGAAAAAGCTGCCAAGAAATATCTGCATACAGTCAGGACAGAACTGTCAAATATTACAGAGAGATTAAAACCCAATATAAGGACTCAACTTATTTAGTGTTCATATCCTGGTTCCTCATTGACAAGGAAGAACCAGAGGGGACTGAAATCCTTAAACAACATAGTTCCCCCAAGCGTGAGCTCAAGCTGTCCTCTTTCCTTTGCGACTTCCACAGCTTAGAGAGATGTGAGCTGCATAGCAGAGATGACTATCAGTGAACACAAATACATCTCTACTGATGTGTGGACATGTGAGGGAGGTTGGGCAAGGCTTTGTCTGAGAACCTGGTATCCTTTCCCAATGCCAGCCAATCCTCCAGGTAGCAATAACAGCTGTCCTGTTTCATGTTCCTGTCATGTTTGCACGCACAGATATCCAAGAACTTCACAGAAAAGAGAACTGTCGTTGTCTCGGTTCACCCAGTGAGAAAGACTACAACAAGCAACTGACCTCTAAGATCACCCAGCAGGTTAGGGAGACAGAATCATAGTCATGGGAAGCCATTAGTTCAGTGCTACCTGCTTCACTAGATTGCCTCTCTTTTGGTATAAAAAGGCAAAGATGAAGTTTCAGAGCTTATCAAGAAACCCAGAGACAAATGGAAACCAATGCAAAATACCAGCAACTGTACAGATTTAGAGAAGAGCAGTGAATATGATTAAAGTGCTGGGGAAATGGATTCCTGGGGAGGGAAAAGAGAGCTAAATACATACAGCTGCCCAGCTATACCCAGAGGAGCAAACTTAACCTGCTATGAGTATTTGATGGAAGAATAATTGCCCTGGGAGGAATAAAGGTCTTACAGCTATGAAGAATAGGGTGAAATTAAAAGGGTGGAGATTTAGCCTTTGATGGGCACACTCGATAATGGAGATGCTGACCTGTCTCCCAGAGGAAAGCCTGTTGCTTCCTTCATGTGGAGCTGTCTGGGAGACAATAATTCTTTGATACAGCAGTGGACTCTGGAGGTTTTTCCAATCCTATTACCTGGTTTCTGTGGACTAACAGAGGTTTCATGTCACAGAATCCTGTCACTAGGGGTCAGGTAGGTTTTTGTTTTATAAATTCTGATGACAGCTAAGGAATACCTGGCAAATCTGTATCACTGAAGTGCCTAACCAAACATCCACCTCCAGAAACAGGAAGCTACAGCAATAGTATACAATGCCTCCAGCTTCTTGCTCTACAGGAAGAGGCATTGTTATTCTTGTCAGAAAACTGAGGGACTGAAATCTAGCATTCCTTATCATTAAGGAAATATTGCAGATGGTTTGTTGCTGTAAAATGTCATGATGGCAGAGCTCAGAGTAATGCTGTCTGAAAGCAGGAAAAAATATAGCAGTTGTGAAAGAGAGCATTGCAGTGTATAAAGGAGGCTTCACTAAACAGAAATATTAAGCATAGGTTTTGCTCACTCCAGTATCTTCCAGATCACAATCTACTGCTGAATGCACTGAAACCAAATGGTCCAGGCTTGGTGCATAAGGGAACGAAGTGCATTGCATTCACCTACCCCAGTCAATGAAACAAGACAAATTCTTTAAACATTCATTGATTTACACAGTAGGGATGCAGGGTGCTGAATGAAACTGCTTGTCAAAAAATGTGAAATTAAGTATTTGTGAGGAAGAGGCAGAGAGCAGACATCGAAGGCATTGCTGAGACCAACTTTATACCACTGCCACCTTCACAGATCTCCAGGAATCGGAGTATCTTGCACCTCATACTTGCAGAGTGCAGACTGTATCTTTGCCCATATCCCCAGCCCCAGGTTACCTTCTGCATATACTGGCAAGGGTTGTCATTATAACCCCCTGTCTTTTTTGAAGTGCTCACTGTCTCCTTCCAGGAAAAGTTTCTTTTCCACCTGTTTCTAACCTTCACTCTCCTCAGTCTAGCACTAAGACAAAGGAACACAATGGCTTTGGGAAAGAGTTGCCCATTTTCTACACCTAGTCTTGTGTCATTTTGGGCTTGTTACCACATTCAGAGGAAATCTACTTTAAGGCCATATCTGTTACTCATTTGTTTTAACTGAAGTATCCTGACCTAAAGCGTATGCACATTGCTTGTTGAGGTTGACCTCCCTATATTTGTAGGGCTCCATATTCAATCCTTTTACCATCAACTATTTTAAGGGAATACTCCATTGCATAAGATTCTGCTTTGCTCTGCTCTATACTCCTTGGTCTAAAATATCCTGAGTTTCACATCAGATAATACAAGAAATGTGGGGCTGGAATTTTCATCTCCTGTGACATCATGTATGTGCCCAACACCATTTTCAAAATCCTCTCTGATAAAGTAAAGGCCGCAAAGGCAGATGCTGTGATCAGAAAAGGCAAAATAATGTCAAGATGGCACACAAGTATGAGAAACCACAAAGTGAGAAGATTTGGATTTAGGTTTTCATTAAGTTTCCAGTACCACAGCAGTATGAGTGAGAAGCAAGATTTATCACTTACTTCCACTGGACACTAACTAGGGTCAGCTTTTCTTGGCAAAACAATGCTTCTTACCTGAAATTATTGTGACTACAGCAATGAGACAGCTCTGCAGGGAAGGGATGACCAGGCCTGTCTTTTCCGGAGGCTGGAGAAAATTTCCCTTCTGAGCTCCCTGTGGAAGAACTGTAGCATATCTCACCTAGGTTGTTGATAGCTTTGCACAGAAGGTGTTCCCAGATTGTCAGGCTAATGGTTTCCATCTTTATTTTCTGTCCCTCACACACCAGGCAAAAACATTACTGGACTTATTTATAGTAATATAAGGCCTTATATCTCATTTTGTGTGGGTTTGGTGGCACATTCACAGTCACAAATATAAGAGCTGGATACCATGTCCTTTTCCAGCTGCAGCAAAGAAAACACTGCTTACTCAGACCTGTTGATCAAGATGTTTCTGCAACCAATCTCTTCCTCATTTCAGACAGTAGGAACTGGCTTAACTTTCATAACAGGTCATTGCTAACTTAGTTCAGATGGCTGAAACAAGTTGTGGAGTCCTAACAAAGAAAGCCAAGCAAACATCTCAGGAGATAAATATGAAAAGAAACTTACCCCAGGCAGGAGTGGCATGCCAGAAAGGTGGAGTCACTGCACCCTTCACCTGGCACAGCAGCAGCTAAGAAAATATGCATGATCTATGCCTCATCATGACAAGATCTGGAAATCAAGGCTCTTGATGTCAGGAGCACTAGGAGCAGGGGCTGATCTGCTGTAAAAATCTTTAGCAAACTCCTTCCTTCCTTCCTTCCTTCCTTCCTTCCTTCCTCCCTTCCTTCCTTCCTTCCAGTGCAGGAAAGCAAGCCCACCTGGTTTGCAGAGCCTGTCATTGGGCCTTTAGACAGGAGGAACAAGCATTTCCTTGTAGAATGTCAGCAGCACATGTTTCTGGGAGACTGAAGGGCAGGTGGTACTGCCTTATAAATCATCTAAACATGCCTAGTGTGATAAATGCCTGCTGTATTTTGCATAACATCTGGGATAGCACAGGAGAGACCGGGGTGGGGGGGTTGGGAAGGAGCAGAAAGTGAACATTTTCTGAATGTTATGAAATGACAAAGACAGAGATGGTGTCACCATATGGTCAAAGAAATAGTCAGAGATGCCCAGTCCGCCTCCTCTGAGGGGAAAGGTGATGGCTAGTGCAAGAATGCACAATAACCAAAGAGTATTCATTCCGTTTGGTTTTGTCACATTTTGAATGAAGAATAGTGTGGTCTCTGTGTAGCAGGCTGAAAGGACAGAGGGAGGGTAAAAGGGGAGGAGGAATTGATTTTGGGGCAAATTGGTTGGTTAGCCCCTCTGGGGTTAAAAGGAGAAAGATCAGCAATAACAGAAACCAACATGGGGAAAAAGAATTACTACAACAATATGAGTGTAAGGATGATGAAGCTTTAAAGAACAAGTCTGAAATACAGTTTGAAGCCTGATAAGGTTTTTAGTACCTTAGTTTGACCAAACTATGTTAAACTATTTCCATCCATTCCTGAAAGATACATACGATAGAACATCTCTTGTCACAGAGTACCTCTCTTGCTTCAACCTTCCTTGCTTCCAGCCCTCCCCTAACACCTAGCTCTCACCACAACTCAAAAAGAACCCACCTGAGCATATTTTCATCAGGCATTGGAGAGCAATACTCAGCATAGCCCAAGGGAGCACTGAATTAATCATATCACACTTTCTGTGACTAGATCATTCTTCTTGCCTTTGACACCAATGCTCCAACCCATGTAGGATTTGATTGAATCCCAGCCACATCTGGAATCACAAAGAATAAAGATGTAGAGAAAACACAGGAAACAATTTAGTTGTCCATTTATTTGAGGTAAGATGAACTAGAACTAAACCACACCTGGCAAATGGCCACCTAATCATCTCTTAAAAAGCTTTCCAGTGATGGAGTCTCTGCACTATCTGCAGGCAACACATATTGGTGCTTCACTGCCATGGCCATTTTATTTCTAGCCTGAACCTTCTTTGCTGCAATTTAAGTCCATTATCTCTTGTTCTATCCAACATGGATGAGAAGATCAGTTTATTGTCTTTTTCCTTGCAGCAGCCTTTTATATACTGGAAGACTTTTACCACCTTCCCCCTTCAGCCTTCTTTTCTGTAGGCTAATTAACCCGAATTCACTCAATACCTTTTCTTAGGTTATATTTGTCAGGACACTGATTACTCTCATTACTGTCCTCTGGACTCTGTTCAGGCTCATGCTTTCTTTAAGAGTAGTGCTGGGAAAAACAATAAAAAGGGCATGTCCACGTACATTAGGGTTCATTGTGTTTCTACTGATCCTAAGTCAGCAATATGTTTCACTTGAATATTTTCTCCTGATTTCTCTTCTGTTACTCTTTTGTTACTTCCCGTGATAATTTTTGCCTCTTCATAATGTGATGGCCTGTCCTAGGCCCTGCTCTTGTAGCACAAAGGACTGTACAGAACCACACACTGGACATTAGATGAAACAAGGCTTTGCGAGCCAAAGCTTAAATAACAGTAAAGCGTCCCTAAATGATTGCAGTGACTGAGTGTGAGTCATTATTCAGAAATTTGTATTATCACCAGGCAAGATTTAAGGATAAAAGAGTACGTTCACTTAAAAACGTAGCTTTTGAATCATGAAATTGAGTCATAAAAAGATAGAAAAATGTCATTAAGATCACAAAACCTAAGAATTCTCCATGGTGGCTTCAGGATAGCTTTCCCAATCTCTATCCCTCTAGATGAGTAAGAATTGGAAGCAAAATGCTTGCAAGATGGGTACTCCCAGGAAAGTTGTTTTGCTGTACATTGTTTATACCAAAATAGAACACTATTATTGCCGTAAGTTCTCTTTTTTTTGATTCCTGAAATGTGCTGCAAAAGTAATAGAATTCAACAGCAATTGTTCTAGAGTTGAATGCCTTGTAATACTTTAAAACCTTTATAAATTTGGAAATGCCTTCTTAGTCCGATTTGGAGCATTTATTTGCTGAAATATTATTATTAAGAGCAAAGATGAAGAATAGCGTGAGCTAATGTAACTTTGCTCTTACTGTCCATGTTTCTATTTCTGCCGCTACCATAAACATCTGTTGTGTAATGCATTGGATTAGTTAACCCCCCATGAAGCCAATGTCTGTAGTGTCTGGATGAACCACAGAGGGTAGACAAAAAGAGTAGGAAGAGTAGGTCAAGTAGGAAGAAGTAATAGAACTGGGACATGGAGAAAACTATGGCGTATGAGTGTAAGCATAGGGGAAAGCTGAGAGCCACCATTGATAATATTGGGAAAAACAGAGAAACAGCATAAACTAGTATCCATAAATGCAGTTTACTCCCTTGTGGACACTTGTAATGAAATTCTATGTCATATTTGTTATTAACCTCCACCTCACTCACAGGCAAGCAGCTCCTACAGTTTTCCTTCACGCAACAGCTGTGTGCAGTGTGTATCTCCTTCCAGCTGGACTCAGCTTAGAAGCTTTCAGTGTTTTTCAGGGAAAAGAGCAAAATCAGGATGGGCTTCGCAAAAACTCCTTATTTACACTATTTGAAAGTGCTTGTAAAAGCACTGTCCAGGGTTTCCAGCACAGAACAGGAACATCTCCAGTTTTGTTCTGGGTTATTATTTCCTGAGTTACCTTGCATTCAGTGTTGACTCCTTTCCTTGGATTCAGTATTGTCTGAGCTTCAAAAGTCAGATCAACTTCCAGCTTTGCCAAAGCGAAGCCAACTCCTTCTGCTACATAGGAGTGGTATGGAGCAGTTGGTGCTGCCTGTGTCATGTAGAAGTATTGATCTGGTTCCATTCCATACTATTTGCCAGAGAAAACAGGCACTCAAGGTTGTTCATAAGCTTTTGGTTATAAGGGTAAGGGCCACCAAAGTGACCCTGCAGTAGAAGAGGGCATGCACAAAAGGGGCAGATGGTCTTCAGACAAGGTAATGCAGTATGAAATAGCACCTAGATGACCACCAAAGGGATAATAGTTAGGAATATCTCCACATGAAACTGAAAGCATATTCACTCAAGGTGTAGTTACTGTTATCTCAGGAGGACTTGTTAGTATTAGCACCATGTAAAATACTATGGAAGAGAGACATAAAGGCATGCTGTGCCTAGCTGCGAGGCACTTCCAGGCAGATGAACATTTAGCACCTCGAATATATAAATACCCTTGTTATATAACAAGGTTTGAGTTATGTTTCTTACAGCCTTGGTGAGTATCGATCACAGCCTGGTCTCTCAGTGAATATCATTGCAGAAGCAAAATGATTCTCTCAAATGGCTGCCAAACACTCCTATGCATAAGCCCTAGTATTCACCCTTTTTGTCCTCAGTTACTGCAGTCAGCAAGGAGGGATGATTTCAAGATTTAACTTGTGCTCTGAAGAGCCCAAAAGCACTGCGGGAATCCAACAGTCCTTTCCCAGGCTCAAGCCCTTTACCAGGTTCCCTCGGCAGCAGGTGGCATTAACAATTCTCTGTATAGTTTTTCAGAAAGGAATGGTTTTTCACTGTCTGTTCATTGACATATAGCTCCCACAGCTAATCCTAAAGTGCTTTCTTACACCATAAACTATACACGTTACAGAGATTAGAGTTGAATAAATATTTCACTCTAAATCATTTATTCAATAAGTTTCTTTTTTTTTCTATTCGTGAACTGTCTGCAACTGAAAGCCAAATTCCCAAATTCATTCATTAGTCAAAATTGCCCATGAATTTCTTCTACAGATAGT
Source organism: Coccyzus lansbergi (assembly GCA_033558105.1). NCBI lineage: Eukaryota > Metazoa > Chordata > Aves > Cuculiformes > Coccyzidae > Coccyzus > Coccyzus lansbergi. The sequence continues at coordinate 410,613 of JAUMJK010000631.1, read as the reverse complement.
TTTTGCCCTGCAGGCCATTCATGGACAGTTTGTTATGAATAGCCTCAATTCAATGCTTGGTTGGTTTAGCTGCAGCAGTCGTGTGGACGTGTCTCTATTCTGAATGAAAATTCACTTTCAAGTGTGAACCAATATTCACAGTGACTTTCTCCCTCTGTTCACTCAACCCTGTTAGGAATCAGCCTATTCAATCTAACTGGGTGTGTTAAGCTGTCCGCATGAGCACAATAGTCTGGAAAAGTACAGTTGAAATTGTTCTGCATAAAGGCAGGATGGGACTACTCTGTTGGAGTAGTGGAGTGTCAGAGCTGATGTCCTTGCTTTTCCCTGAAGGGTCATCACCAGACATGACTGAGAAGATGGCTACATCTACAGTGCAGCAATTCTTTGTGTAGCATAAGGATATGTATTCTGCTGTTACCCAAGAAAGTTGGATGTTTTCTCCTTACTCCATATTCTCAAAACGAAGTAAAATAGGTGAGTTTTGAATTACAGCTAGACTTCCCTCCCGCTTGTTAAACTGCTTTCCAGCAGGCTAATCCATTCAGCATGTTGCCAGGGTGTTTGTAAGCATCCTTCACTTCTCTGGAGAAGAAAGTAGATGAAGTACAATATAATGTGTTGTAAACACTAGTCTGAAGTTTGAGTTACTATTCAACAAGGTTGCAGGCTCCTGTCATCCTGTTATCTGTCTCCAGCAGATGTTCTTCACATCAGATCACTGTATTGCAGACTGCTGCTGCCAGTGCTGCCAAATCCAGCTGCTACTCACACGAGGGCTCTGAAAAGCCACACATCTGCACTTGATGGTCCTGCTGCTCCATCAGTAGCATGTTAGGGCAGCAGCACCTTACAAATCTCAGACAGGTAACAACTGGAGCTGCGTGTGTGTGTCTCTGAACCACTGGTGTGTCCTTAGGAAGAGATTTCACAGGCTGATGCAACATTGCTAATTGTAAGGCTTCTTTTCTTATTTTTGAGCTTTAAATTGCTTCATGTAGCTATTTCTTGATGAAGAAGCAAATTCGAAGGCATTCTCAGTTGAGATTTCAGATAAATGTATTGGTAGGTAGGAGAGAACTGCAAATGTCCCCAGCTGGAGAAACTGACTTTACGTTGAGAAACTCAAAGCCAGAAGAAAACAAACAAGGTGGTGGGGAGAGGAAGGAAAAAGAAAAAAATACCCAAAACATAAACAACTGCCAAACCCCAAAGCTTTCCATTTTGTAATAAAAATTATTCCTGTTCCTTCCCATGAAAAGCATACATTTGTTGTGAAAATATTGCATGGAAATTTCACATGAACTTCTTACCTTCTTTCTTTGTTTCCCACGTAGTTTTGAAGGAGGTCTAGTACAGGCTTCATAATAGTCATACTAGTCTCCAAGCTGGCATGTGAAAGGTATTTGTATTATTTGTAAAAGAAAAGCCCCGTTACGGAGCCTTCAGAATGTTTACAAGATCATAGAATCATAGAATAATCAGGTTGGAAGAGACACACTGGATCATCAAGCCCAACCATTCCTACCAAACACTAAACCACACCCCTCAGGACCTCGTCCACCCATGCCTTAAACACCTCCCTGGGCAGCCTGTTCCAATGCCCAATGACCCTTTCCATGAAAAACGTCCTCCTAATCTCTAGCCTAAATCTCCCCGGCAGAGCTTGAGGCCATTCCCTCTTGTCCTGTCCCCTGTCACTTGGGAGAAGAGGTCAGCTCCCTCCTCTCCACAACCTCCTTTCAGGTAGTTGTAGAGAGCAATGAGGTCTCCTCTCAGCCTCCTCTTCTCCAGGCTAAACAACCCCAGCTCTCTCAGCCGCTCCTCATAAGACCTGTTCTCCAGCCCCCTCACCAACTTTGTTGCTCTTCTCTGGACTCGCTCCAGAGCCTCAACATCCTTCTTGTGGTGAGGGGCCCAGAAATGAACACGGGATTCAAGGAGCAGTCTCAGCAGTGCACAGTACAGAGGGAGAATAACCTCCCTGAACCTGCTGGTCACACCATTTCTGATACAAACCAAGATGCCATTAGCCTTCTTGGCCACCAGGGCACACTGCTGGCTCATGTTCAGTCAGCTGTCAACAAATACCCCCAGGTCCTTCTCCTCCAGGCAGCTTTCTAGCCAGACTTTCAGTCTGTAACACTGCTTAGATCTGTTGTGTCCGAAGTGCAGGACCCGACATTTGGCTGTGTTAAACCTCCTGCCATTGGTCTCTGCCCAGTGGTCCAGTCTGTTCAGATCCCTTTGCAGAGCCTCCCTACCCTCCAGCAGATCCACACTTCCACTCAGCTTAGTGCCATCTGCAAACTTGCTAAGGGAGCACTCAATGCCTTCATCCAGGTCTATTAATAAAGACATTGAACAGGGCTGGACCCAGCACTAAGCCCTGGGGAACCCCACTTGTCACTGGCCTCCAGCTGGACTTAACACCATTTACCACCACTCTCTGGGCCCGGTCATCCAGCCAGTTTTCTACCCAGGAGAGTGTGTGCCTGTCCAGGCCAGAGGCTGACAGTTTCCGTAGCAGAATGCTGTGAGAAACTTTGTCAAAGGCTTTACTGAAGTCCAGAAAGACAACATCCACAGCCTTTCCCTCATCCAGTAGCCAAGTCACTTTGTCGTAGAAGGCGATCAGGTTAGTTTGGCAAGACCTGCCTTTCATAAATCCATGTTGACTGGGTCTGATCATCCAGTTCTCTTGCATGTGCTTCATGATAGCACTCAAGATCACCTGTTCCATGACTTTCCCTGGCACTGAGGTCAGACTGACAAAACCTTCTCTAGACTTGCATTACCTTGAGCTCTGACCATGAAACCCATTAAGCCTCAGTTTGTTCAAGACACTGCTGCCATTATCCTCACCACCACCATTTGCTTAAAACACTTCTAAGCCCTTTCTTTGCTAGTTCTCTTTTTCCTTTGCAGTCCATTTGAAGCATTTGCCCTCACACAACTTATCTTTCACCCACTTCTCTGCACCTGTTTCTTCTCTCAGCTTTCTAGTAGCATCTTTGCTGAAGCCTCTTGAGTAGTCACTCTCTCACCTCTTCCAACAGGATTCTGTGACCAAAGATGTGCCCCGATCTCTTCTGCAAAGACTTTTTTTGCTGTTCTCCAACATCTCTCCCTCCATGAGATTTGGCTTTCCAAAGTCTTCACTCAAATGCCTGTGAGGAAAAACAGTATTCCTTTTCTCCTCCAAACACACACACGCATTACTGAACAAGAAACTACAAAGGCACATGGCAAACAGGCCTGCTCATTCATCTTACTGTCAGTCTTCTTGCATCCTTCAGGACAGCAGATTCCAAACTCCTTGGAACAACTGCCATAGCCTTTTTATATGTTTATAAGTTCCTACCACTTTTATCATTATAAGAAACATGCAAAAAAAACCAACAAGGAGAAATATAAGCAATACTACTCCTAGGATACAGATGAAACTCCCTTTCAGTTTGCAGCAACAGCTGTTGAACAGTGAAGAGCAAAGTTGCATCGCAGCAGGGAAGAATGAGATAGAAGAGCCCATAGCTGGTTAGAACTACTTTGGTAGTAATTTATGGTGTGAAATAATTTACCTTTCTAACTGTAAAATTGAATCAAATTTCATCGGTTTTACTTCTCAGGACACCTTGGGGTGGGGAGGGTGGAGTGATGGACATAGCTGTGAGTCTTGTCAAAAACAAACAAAAAACATCAATCTGCAAGCAAAACATACATCATTTTTTAATGACTTGGAAGACATCACGCACCCACCCAAACTCACACTACTTCCCTCTATGTGTTGCCTGCTGCCACCCCAGCCTCATAGTGGCTCAGTATAGGCCCTCACCTGGGCAGGTCCTTCTCCCTACAAACACGGGAGCGTGATGGATCCCAGCTAGAAGTGCATCTGCTCAAGAGCCTTCTTCACCTCTTTGCAGGAAATCTAGAGGACTTTTCCTCTCTGACATTGGCCTTGGAAGTCATGAAGGTTGCACCCAAGGTTATGTGAATGAAGGGTGCCAGGTCCTTCCTGTGCAGCAAATGTATGATTACAAAGCTACTGTACTAGAAAGGGGGGGGGGGGGGGAGGGGGGGGGGGGGAAGATGCATTGCTGGCAACTCTCTGACTTGATTTTATTTTTCCCCTCCCAGCCTTTCGTTTGGAGCTACGTAAAACGATAAGAGCAAGGAGAGATTTAGCTTAAATTAGGTTTACAAATAGCCCAGTGAATAGGGAAATGAGATGCATATGCTGCATGTTAAAGTGTCACCGCCACGCAGCCCGATGCGACTGGGATTTGGAAAGAAGCCGGCTCCTGAAGATTAGGTGCAGAAGACTGTCAGTCAGGAGCATGCTGGAAGGTTTCTTGGAGTGCAGCTTCAGAAGCGCTTGGCGCTGCTGCCCCCCGACGGTCCCTCCTCGCCAGCTGCCTGGCGGTGGGGTGTCCCAGGTCAAGAAAGCATAATTTTCAAAGGTTTTAAGCGCAGTCATGGTCTGAAGGAAAAAAAGTCTATTAAAACCTACGATTCAGTGCTCTCTATTTATTTCCTGTCACTGAGATTTATCTTCTGCCCAGAGGTTTTCTTTTTTCCTTCCTACCCCAAGACTGCAGGCTCCATCTGGCAACTGAACATCAAGCTCTGGGTTTGATACCTTGCAGATCAAAGCCCTCTGCCCACCAGGGATCCACATAGTATAGTCTGTCCCCATAGTACTAGGAATAGCTTCTCCCAAACACTGGCTCCTGCCAGCTCACCTCACGCTCTTTGTCTAGTAACAACACTTTGTACCAGCTCACTCCGTGGTTTCCCTGACCTCCTTCCTAAGCCTGCTGGACAGGCCAGGAACAGGGGTTGGCTGTTTTCATTACACCCTTATTTACTATCCTTGATGAATGACAGCCAACATGAAGACTGTTTATGTCTCCATGTACATCTCTCTGGAGGAGGGGTGGGGAGATTTGGACGTAGACTCTCTTGTCATTTGGGGCATCAGGGATTGTTAACAGTACTCACACAGAAGCTCTGCACCTTGGAGGCAGGGCAAATGCCAAGACATAAACAGCTCTTAGCCAGGGCAACACCTTCACTATGAGATATGATTTACCATTGATTTACAGAGGAGAGGACAAAAGCAAATTGCTCTCTTAAGAGATGGGAGGATGAAACCATTGGATGCTGGTGAAACCATTGGATGGACCTTCTATCTTTACAGCCTGACAGCCAGCCTCATGAGTTCCTTCAGAGGCTCACAATGGGTATAACTGGTCCTCACCAGAAAACTGGGAAAACTAGGAGAGAAAGACACAATTGCAAGAAGGCAGAAGATGAATGATCAGAGGAAGGAATGGTGAGAAAAATTCTATGGAGAAGATGCAGAACAATCACCGAGAAGAAACTCAGAGAGTAAAGAAAAGGAATGAGGGCAAGAGGCTTCAGCCTCATGGACAGGCCTGAAGAGGACAGAGAAAAGAAAGGCAGAGGGAATGGAAGAGAAAGTATGGTAGAGTTCATAGTGAGGAGATGGACCTGTCAGCAGCAGGAGAGGTAGAGCGGAGGGGACAAGAGAAAAATCATCTCTAAGGCAAATGAAGGAACAATATAGCTTGTAGAAGATATATAGACAGAAGAGGGGAAGAGGCAGAGAAATCTGGTCGGGCTTAGATCTGAGAGCAGCAGGCTGAGAGAGGAGGGCACTGTGACTGCGGGACCTGGCTTGAAAAGACAGCTGCCTGGAGGATGAGGTGTATGAGGAGGGACAGCACAGAGGAAGATGTGTTTGCCCCTGTCTGTGCCATGGCTGTCACTGTGCAAAAGAACTGTATTCACTGTGAAGGTTCTCAGTGCCTTCTTAACAAAGAGATATTTTCACTAGCTCACCTCTGAACACCTTGATCGCAAGTAACCAATGTGCTGGGGAGCTGTTAATGCTGCAGTTGTCCTGCCAGGAGCAGCCAGGGCAACAGAGCTGATGCATTTACCTGGTATCCTGAAAGGAAGCTGAGTTACCACACAGTGCAGCATTGACAGGGTCCTGACACCAGTTTACAGAGAAAAGTGCCCTTTGCACCACTCCACAGAGGAGCAATGCTCCTTTAGTCAGCAGGACAAGTCTTAAAATCTCTCCTGCTGTTCCCCAAACCCAGCCTATGATCCCTATTTCAAGGGATCATACAACAAGGTTGCAACAGGGGAACCAAAGTCAAGTAGTTTCTTAGAGGGAGCATCAGAAACTTGAAACTCATAGTTCCTGCTTTTTCTCCAATTAGAAAAGATGGTTCACTTTTCCACCCAAGTCTGAGGAGGACTTGGGGGTTATCTGGGAGTCCACAGCTCCCAACCTTAGTTGGGAGTGATAAAACTGCTAGCCAGGTGCACTCTAACAATGGCTTTGCCTGTGGAGGTAATACACAACTCTGCTGTGCTTACGGAACACCCTGGGGGACTGAGTTTGCTAGATGTTAGATAAAATCAGCCTCTGATGGCTTTCCTGTCCACTGGAGGAAGCCACCAGATTTGCCAAAGCTGACTGAATTTAATCCCTTCAGGTGCCTCTTAAGTGCTAGTTTGAGTGTGGCTGTTCATCTGCTTCGGAGAGCTGCAATCCTGACAGCGAGGAAGGAAAAAACTAGACAGTCTTGAAAACACAGGTTAGCACTAAAGAAAATCCTAGTTTTTGGTTACAAGTAAATTAATGAGAAGCAGAGAGATCTGTATATTCCTTGCATAACCTCTGCAGCATCTGGCAAAGTTAAGACCCAGGGATGGCGATGTGTGTATGAATAAATATGTAGATTATCTTTAAAAAATAAAACTCTTATAAGGCAGGAAGGCAGGCGGAAACAAAGCTGGAAGCATTCCCTTTTAAACCTGTGCCTAGTAAGACTGTGGACTCTGATCAGAGATCTTTAAGAGCAGGTTAACTGTATTTCAGCAAGGGATTAAATACAGTCCAACCTCTTAGGTCAGACTTGGGGGAGGGGGTAGGGATGCGCATGTGTGCAAGTGAATATATGGGTAGATTAGCTGACTTGTTTAAAGTAATTCTCAAGCCTATTCTTTATGATGTATCGATTTTCCATGTGGGGAACAAAAGCTCAGAGAAACTAAAGCCAATATGTTCACTTTCAGGCTCCTAAGTTCATACTAACCAAAGGTGGCCCCTCAGGACGCATGTCTGCACTCCTATATACCTCAGGTCATGCAGCAAGTCAAGGAGAAGTGGAGAGTGAAACCCAGATCTGACTAGTACCCCAACAGCACATTCACTAGATCACAAGCACTCAAAGCATTTGTCTTCGTTTAATAGCTTTTTTCTATTTTCTTGAGTAATTTCCTTCCCCTTAGAGGATATAAATCACATACCTACAAAGTAAAGAATTGTTTAAAGAGAATTTATATTTAAGTTGAAAAAGGAGTTGGGACTTAACTCATTAGTATCTGAAATGTAACTGGCTAGTGAATATAACTTAGCTGCAGCCCCCACTATATGAAGATGGTTGATGGCTTTGATACCAGCTGGTTTGCAAACCAGTATTCAGTACACTGGGGTGCTACCGTGGTTGAATAGCCCTGCCTCAAGTTAACTTAATACTGCCTTCATTCATTTCACCTAACTCAAACCACACTGCTCTCAGCCCCAAATGCACACATACGCACATCAGGGTTTGCCCCAAATTAACCCAATCAGTTTAACAACTTCATTTCACTGTATGCTACTCTCAGATGGAGACAAGGTAACAGAGGTTTCTCTTTATTTCTCTTAGCCGCATTACATTTACTTTTGTTCCTACCAAAGACTGGGGGGTGGGAGAGCAGAATGCTATTCCCAGTGACTTCAGTAGTCTTGACAGTAGCAAGTGTTGCAAGTAAACACTTAGCTATGAAAAGGGATATTCTTCTTGTTTATTAAGTACTGCTTAGCAGCAGAAGCAGGACCAGAAGGTCTAAATGAACAAGAAAAGGGCATAAAAATGAATACATTGGAAAGAATTATCATGACAACATTCTAAATGACCTAGTACCCATTGTGCCACACTACTACCTTGTGTAGCAGCAGCATTTGTGTGAGGAATGTTCCCTTCCTTCTGTGCTTCACTCTAACATGCCATTGGTTTGCAATAGCTCTAAATAACACAAGTCTAATGCTGAGACTTAAGTTTTTGAGAACTGAAATATAATGCAAAGTTGCGTGGCCATATTACATCTAATAACTTCCAAAAACCTTTGTAAAAGAAAAACCAAAAATCTACAACCTAAGAATCCTTTATGGCCAACAAAATAATTTAAAACTGGCAGAGACTGATTCGATCACTTTTAATGCAGACCTCGAACTTCATGCTCAGAAATATGACACAGACATCAGGCACTGCATCTCCCTCCCAGCCAGTGAACAAGGAACTTTGTTTCAGCTGAAAGAAAGATTAAACCTACTGTGTGTCTGATGCATGCTGGGGAAAGATGGAGGCACAATGTTTACATTGAAGCCCAGCTGAAAAGCTACCAGAAAAACCTCGTGGGATCTAAGCTCTTGACCTCATCAACAAGATTAGAAATGAGAGCTCAGTGATATATATAACATGATTACAAGCTGCATTTCAAAAGCAATGATTATTTGTCAATTAGGTGGTCTTAGAACTGTGGTTTGGACCATTTTATTGACCAAGATGTCTAATATCCTGGAAGCCCACCATCTGGGGCTAGAAATGGTTCTATGTAAAGTGAAAAGCTTTGGAGTCTTAGTCACATCCAAAATCTATTAGGGTGATGTTTTCTGTTTCCCATCCACAGGTAGCTGCAAAGAAAATTAGTTTAGAAGGTTTGCATATTGTCACCTTGCCTTTTGAACCAAAGCTTCACCAGACTTTTTTGAGCGAGTGCTTTTCTCTCATATCTCAATCCAAACTCTAGATGTCCTTAATCCTGCAACTGATCTGAGCCTATTACTGAACATGGACATGGGTGCTGGGCACTGAAGCCTTGAATCCCCAGAGCTGGCTGGCAGGCACATAAGAGTTAATTTGCAACGACTCTTCTGCTTGGTGTTCTCCTAAAGTCTGAAGCATTACTCTGGTGTGGAGTTAGAAAACTCATCTGGGCAACTCCTCTCAACCCCAAGGACAGGGCAGAAGGACAAATTTAAGTCTGTTGTGAGCACATAAGAAGTCAGATGCACTGTTGGATTCAGCTGAATATGGGAACAGCTTTTTACACTAAGTATTTATGGCCCATGTGCTTCCCAGTCATATACATGTATGAGCCCATTTCCCATGCCTTTAAATCACAGATCATCATAACAAGAGGAGGAGATGGAAAGATAAAGGCAGGACATGGTAAAAACCATTTGTTTCTGGGACACAGATAAAGCACTCCAGCCTCCCCACCACAGCATAGCAGACACCATCATACCGAGGGATGATCCTAAGTAACAACAGTAGAATAAAAAGAGAGGTGTTCATATTAAGGCACAGAGCATTTCATTCTTTGCAGGACCACACAGGAAAAAACCCCAATCTACGAGACAAGCTGAACAAGTGGATAAATGAGCCAATGTAGTTCATCATCCCTCCAGAGGATGTCATCGTAGAGCCACCAAAAAAGGCTAGCTTTGTGACCCAAATCTAGAGAGCAAATAAATGCCTAGTGTTCAGGTTCTCTTCAGACAATAGTTCCAAACCCCTCTATTTACTTTCCCAGAAGTAATCAACTTTCCCTAGGCCAGCATGCAACTTGTGGAAAGGTAGGAGGAGTGGCAAACCCCATCATGATTTTGGAAATGTGCAACAGGTTGTCTTGGAACACAAATGGGATACATGGTCTAGGTGACTGGACTGAGTGAAGGCATGGGGGCTTTATAGTCACACCTGCTTTCAGCTTTGTTGTTGTTGTTGTTGTTGTTGTTGTCATCCCTGAGCACAGATGGATGTGTGGAGAATACATTCACACACATGGAAGATCAACGAAGAAATCTGTGAACATGGAGATTCTGTTTACAGGCAGCAGGAAGAGATTGTGCACTGCAGCCACTGAGTAAGTGCACCCAGGAAATAGCTGGGGGTAGGGGAGCGGGGCTATGTTCTTTATTCATCTGTTTCTGTGGTTTGTGTCACAAAAAGGCAGTCTTTGGTTTTGTGCATATTTGTTCCAGCAGCAAACCACAGTTAAAAGGAAGAAGCACCAATGATGACCATGGCACATTTTTCTGGTAGCTTCCAACCCTAACTATGCACCTTAAAATCTAATGCCATGCTGGTTTTTCTACTGAGCTAATTCTAGCCTCTGCTGCCTTAGGTCTGCCTTGGGACACAAGAGGCATACATGCCTTTGACACAAGACTTTGTCTAGGGCATCAGGAAAGGATCATCAATGGAAATGCTGTACAGTGATATGAAGCACAAAAAGGAGTCACTTGGCTATTACACAATCTTAGAAACTGCCACAGTTTAAAGTACTGCTGCTGCAACCCAAATCACAGACATTTTCCTCATTTCAGAAGTCCATATGGACAATGACCCAGTGACTGCCATACTCAGCTTGCCAAAGTGCTTTGAGATCCTTCAATAAAAGCCCTATCTGAGAGAAATTCTGCAGTTATAGATAGTACCCACGAAGCTGGAAGACAGGCCCTGTAGCTCAGCCCTCGTACCAAACACAGTATGTTTAAGTACAAGGAAGCTGGACAGCAGAGCCTCTGGGTTTACTGTATCAGGCCCCACAGCCAATGTTTCTCTGCACGTGCACACTACAATGGTTTTCCCATTAGAGCGTATCAACTGGAAGAAAGTTATCATCCCTTTCCAAGAATGATCTAATAAATCCAAATCCAGGAGCTGATCCAGACTACATACAGTGCTAAAGAATCACTTGCCAGCCACCCATGCAAACTGCATCTTAATCTCCTCTCTTCTTTGCTGCTATTAATTTCAGAGGGTTGGTTTTGTTTGTTTGGTTTTTTGTAACTCCAATAGATTAAATTTCCTGACAACCCATTTTCTCATTCAAACATGTTACAGAGGAAGTGGGGGGAAAGAGGAAATCAGAAACAAATGATCAGCAGAAAATAGCATTAGAAGGCTTAGTGAAGAGTCTGATCCTTAGCCATGTGCACTGTTCCATTTCTACATATAGGCAGCACTCTCTAAAGCAGGGGAACCTCTACCACAGGAACAGAAAAAGTGCTTTTTTTAGCTGCCACTGTCTATGGAAAATCATCGAAGAAAACATGCCAGAGCCCTAGGGTCAGGAAGTCCCAAGACTGCCAAGTTTCTCCTCTCCGCAAAAAATGCATTCACCAATCCACGTCCAAAGCTCTTGCCACACATTATCTCCCACTCCCCTTCCATGGCTGTGTAGGTGACCTAATGAAACCTTTCTCTGTGCTGCTTGCCAGCTGGCAACAAGAACTCTGGGCTAGTGCCAGGCTCAGGAAATGTCTTGCATGTGCTCCCCTTTGCTTAGGTCATAGACCTGGTAATTCTCAGTAACATCTTCCTGGCACACGCAATACACAGAGGCAGACATGGAAAAGAGCAGTCTGAAAATAAAAATAAAAAAGCCATAGACTTTCACTTTTCCTGCTTTCAAGGCTTGCTTTGTCCCTGATGCTCATCTATACCCCACCTGAGGAGAGATATAACTCAGTGGCACTGAATTGCCTTTCTCTACGCCCATACTCTTGATCCTCATTAGCATGTCTTGCCTTACTTGCAAGAGCAGATCTAAAACAGAGGCACAGTGGGGGAACCCCTACTTTTCTGAGATCAGGAAAACAAGCTACAGGCATGATGGCCAGCAGCACTTGGATAAAACATAGGGAGAAGTCATCAAGACACCTAACGACAGCTCTGCTCCAGGTGACCCTTTAATAGAGGCCATATGAGGTAATAAGTAGGGCCTGTTGGGCTTGCTCTGAAGCCAACATACAAAAGGGATCTGCTTCCTCGGTTTCCCCTGCCCTCCTAGAAATCATCAAGACCTTCTTAATAGAATCTTGTGGACCAATTAGGTTCATTTAGTTTCAGCACACACATGCACAAACTCATCCTCTTGCTCACAAATCAGCAGGGCCACGGCCGGGAAAATCGTGATTAGAGTCCAGGCACAGAAAGGCACTTGCAAGCCTGAAGTAGATAAAGCAGGGATACAAAATGTTTCTTCCAAAAGGAATCCAATGACCTGTGAAAACTTACTATTGTGTTTGATGAAACCAGAAATTTATCATGAAAATTCCCCTCACATATTCCCTTTAGAGCATTACAGTGGTGACTTCCACTGCACCTATAATAGCTTGAAACTTTGTTTGCTTTTAAACAATTAATAGTCAATCTGGAGCATTATCAAGACCTCTAACTAGTATTATTTTTTCCCAGATTATTTGTATTGCAACAATGCCTCACTAGGAACAATTTACAGGCTAAACCACCAGCATACTGGTGCTGCATAAATCTTGTGAAATATTCTGTATCTAGGAAATTCTGCTCTAGATGAACAGACAGAAATGTGCAGAAGAATGATGTAAGGGGCAAGCCAGTGTCAAGGAATGGTCAGAATAGCAGAATACTGACAGGGCTGTCATGGGAATAAAACACAAAGATGGTATCAATATCACATTAAGGCTGCATGATCAAAAGATGAAAAATGCAAACATTAAGTTTACTACAGCAGCTGACTCAAAATGGCAATGTAGTCATCTCATCTACTGTATGGCCTATTGCTGAAAACACATTTACAGGAGTATTTTAAGCTAGGTGTTGAAAAATTCTAAGGAATGAGAACACAATGCATGTGCAGCAGGGCTGAACTAGCACTGCTGTTGGATATGTAGGTTTCTGGTTTCAATAATCACCTTCAAAATAACTGGGGGATTTTAGAGAAGAAGAAGGAATATGAAACATGGCGAGAAAAATGCAAAATATTTGGCAAAATATCAGGTTGCCCTAATTAACAATAACCTTTTGCTAGCAACTCTTGATACAGACTAAGAAATGTGTGCTTCCCAGTTCTCTTATGCCCTGGAAGTGTGAATGCTCAGACACTGAAATTTCCCATGCTTTCTTTACGGGTATTAGCACTTTTGTTAATTTTGTGACAGCTTCCCCACCAAACTTATTCCGACACCCAAGAAAGACTGTGAGGACCTTCCTGGTCACTGCCTTCGATTTTGGATCTGGGTTGAACGTACCATGTTTCAGTCTGGAAAACTAATATATATATATACAAAGCTAGGTGGTTTTTAAAAACATTTTCCCACACTACTCCAAGCAACACAAAGGATCCCCCCAACCCTGCGACCAAACAACAGAAAATAAAACTCACCTTTGTCTAGAGAAGTAAAGACGTTGCAAGCTTGAGAAACTGTACCTTCAAAGGCAATGTGTCAGACAATTATGAAGGAGAAAAACAAGACTATATTACAGGGTTCACTACCAAAATGGATGTCCTACTAACATGCAGGTGTTGGTTGCACAGTTGCTGTTTTCTGCCAGTCATATCAAGGATGGCAGTTACAGAATCAGGTGTGGGGGTGAGAGGGGAAGCAGCAGCAGGGAGTAAGGAGTCCTTTTTTTATATGAATAATTTTTTATTTAACTTTAAACAATTAGAAAGAACAAAGAAAGAAGAGCAAACAGTCTCATGGAGGGTAGGAACCAGAAGAGCTTTAGCAGTAGAGGAGGGGGCCTGCTGAGGGCAGTGTTCCCATAAATGTCACACAGGGGTTGTTCCAAAGCAGAGAGAATGTCTGGGTTTTTCTTTATTTTGTTTTTTTTCCTCTCCCACGTCAGGGTTTTTAAAGCCATTCTTCTTCCTCCCCTCCTCGATCCTACCACCCAGCAGCAAAGTGAGCAGACAGGCAAGAAAGAGGACTGCTCCAGTGAAATGCGCATACACACACACAGAGCAAATGCCTACCTGCACCACTGCTGCAGTTTGAACCCATTCTGGATGGAGTCATGCAGGAGGGGGAAGAAAGGGAGATTGGATGTTTTTTTTCTTCTCTTTTTTAATTTAAGCAAAGAAGGCACAAAATCTCAGCCAATCTTCAAACTTAGTGCTGCCTAGGAGTCTCCAGCCTCCCAAAAAGTTTGTGTCCATGTGGGAACCCAGCCTTCACCTCTCCCCCCTCTTCCTCAGAGGCTGTTCTTGCATTTGCAAGATACCTCTCAGGCAGGAGGCCCTGCCCAAAGTTTGTGCACTGCTAAGGAAAGTAAAGTCGTGCCAGGACAAGGACAGTGGGAATGAGGAAGAATCTGTTGCTTTAAACAGACCCTTTATCAATGTGAGAGCTATGGAAAGTCACCTGTGACTCCCTACATTGCTTTTCCAAGAGTAGACCTAGGAGGGCTCTGATGCTTTTGGAGGTGACCACTAACTTTACAGGTGCAAAGGTTGTTGTTATGCAGGAGGGACAAGATGCCCATCCAGGCATGGCTCCTTTGAGTCAGTGCTCTCTATGAGGGTAAGTCTTAGCCCTCAGTCCAGCCCTCCAAATGGCACCAGGTTCCTTGAGCAGTTTCGACTCTTGGCTTTGATTAAGGCTATTTAGTTGCAATAGAAAAAGGATAGGTGCCAGCCACAACCTTGCTGGCTGTGAGGAGATGACAGAGCCACTGGCAGATGACTTAAGTACCTGGCCCTAGGACAGAGTGGGAAGCAGGGGAAGCAGAGAGTTAGCACATGGGCTTCCACAGGGTTACCTCCTCCACTAAGCCTTTCTTTCACTCATTCTAAGGAATGGGATTTGGAAACAAATCCTGCCAACCTGGGAAGTCCGTGTGCATGGGAGAGTGGGAATGAAAACTGTGATGCCTCCATGTAAGGGCCCCAAGCACAACACATTCCCTGCCATGCCAGCCAGCCAGCCCAGAATAGCCTGATAAGGAAACCCTACCATGCAAACACCAAAGCTGTGGGCTTGAAGCTATTTGCCCTGAACCAGAGCAGCCCAAGGCCAACAGATGCCTCTGGACCTGACTGCTGCTCTGCCATGCCACCATGTGTCTCTGCCTCCCAAACAAACACAGCAACACTAAAAAAATAACTAAAAAAAGAAAAAGTGAGCCCTACAGCAGCAGCAGCAATGCACCCTTGCCCTGCATGAAGCATCTTGGGGAAAGTCTTAGATGGCTGTGTCCTCCACAGCCATGAACATGGCTCTGGCAGTGCCCTGAGCTAGTACAGGAAAAATACTCCATCCGAGGAAGACCTGTGTATGTCTGTGTGTATCTGTGAGTGTGTGTGTGTGTTGGATTAGGGGAAGAACTAAAAAAATAAAGACAAATGCTCCCCAGTCCATGCCCTCACCCAGCCATCCCCTTGACCGAGCTGCTGGCCACACTTCCATCTCAACCCTCAGGCCCAGGCTGTGCCTCCTCACTCACAGCCCTTGCACACCACCTTCCCTCAATTCAGCAGTGGGGATGTGGCCACAGGGAGGGAGCCAGGGCCACCACAATGAGGTGTACCCCTCCTCAGCATCCCTCCTCACTTGGCCTTCCCTGTCCTGATGCAGGCTGTCATCCTCTTGGAAATAAACCAGCAAGAATGAAAAATATATATATATATATATCCCTAAACCTCCCTGGAAGACCCAGCTGGATGGCATTGACCCTTAACAAAACCAACAGGAAACGAGCAAAAGTCCCTCCCAATGTCAGGGCCAGGTGCATCCCAGCTAGGGCCCAGCAGCTGGAAGTGTGTCCTGATCTCCCTGCTCCTATGGCTTTGGCACATCTGCAGTGTCCACCAGTGTGAGAAGCCCCAACAGCTGGGAGGGACGGGGCGTGGCCGGGGCTGTCCCACTAGCTGGCAGCAGCCTTGGGAAGGGAGGGCAGGGGGGAGAGGCGCAGGTGTGTGTCCCTGCTGCCTCACCACCTCTCAGGAAGGAGTAGGGTCTCTTTGCCCCACCGGGTACAAGAGGCCCCTTGCTAAGCTCTTGGCAGCCGGCAATGGCCCTACACAAGGGAGCCAGCTCTGCTCTGGGCGGGCACCATGACAGGGACAGCCCCGATCCGCTCCAGCGTGGCCTGACTGACAGCATAGGAGCGGGTGTGTGGCGGCCGCGTCTTCCTGCTGACTGAGCCATTGCTCCGGATCACCTCCTGAGGGGACGGCGCCGTGCTGGCCGTCACCACCAGCGTCTTGGGGGGAGCCGGGGATGGGTGGCCACCGTTGGCATAGACAGGGCGGGTGCTCATGCTCCCTGAGCGGGAGAAGGGAGGCTGGTGGGCATCGTTGCTGTTGCTGAAGCGGGTGAAGGAGTCTGTGACATGGTTGGCTTTGGGGTCATTCCAGTAGCGGCTGTTGTAGGTGTTGGACGAGGTGAGAGTGTCGTTCTCTGATGAAGATGCATCAGCATGGAATGTCTTTGCAGCAGACGAACACTTGGGTGGCAGGTCATCCTCCCTGGGAAGAAGAGGGTGTGAGGGCACATGGAGGATGCTGTCCCACTTGCCCAACACCCCACCACCACACCCTGCTGTGCTTAACACCTAAACTCAAGGTGAAGGACAGCACCAACATGAACCAACATTGTTCCTTGTCCTGTTCACTCATCCCTCTTTGCAGGGATGCACATGAATTGCTCTGTGTGCTTACCACTGAGGCAAAAGACCCAAACTTATGTCTCTAGCAGTGCAAAACCAGTGGCTGTCACAGCTGCTGGTATTTTGCAGACAGTCAGTATGACTGTACAACCAATGAAGCTGATCTTTAGGGAAGCCACAGAAATCACATCATGTCAATCTCCTACAGAGCTAAGAACATCGAGTCAATGCTCTCAATAAAGGCAATACTGAAAAAAATTAAAAATCTCTCATCACTTTCTTAATTTGCTCCCTCCATTTTCTGGACATATATAGACATCTTCCCTTGGCCCAGAGCAACACACATAGGATTAGCAAGAGTGAGATTTCTGACTGTCTTCCAGCCAGCTGCTGCTTTTGCTAGGGCATCAGAGGTCCCCTGCCACCAGCTTTCCCTGAACTTTACCTTATCTCATTTGGAATCTCCTCTTCTTCTTCTTCTTTGTGTTTATTTTTCCAGTAAAACAGTGCCACAGCCACCAGCACAATGCAAATAACAAGCACAACAGAGCCTGTGGCCACCGCTCCTGCAATCAGGCCAATGCTTCGAGGATGAGCTATGGAAATGATTGAACAGAGAACAGAGAAGAGGTCAGAGCTGGGCTGTGGCCATCCATGAACATTTGAAGCTACCGTGGCTTGGGAGGGGGAAAGACAATGTCCCCATTCCAGTGCACAATGATCTCCTGCTAGAGAAGCACATGGTGGCTCACAGCAAACATGGTTACACACTTGACTGTCACATGACAGAAGCAGGTTCCCAAGTCTCCCTTGGCAAAATACTTACGTGCAATGACTTGCAGGTCCAGAAGGCAAGTGCTGGTTCCAATGGCATTTGAAGCCACACATTGGTAAAGACCTGAGGACACAGTGCTGATATTTCGGAGAGTGACAGTGCCCTGGACTTGGTCTAGTCAGAGAGAAAAGAAGGATTTAAATCCCTCCCCCCCATGAAGAAAACCATCAAAAGGCAAAGCCATCAAATAGAGTATTTTTGTGAGACTCTTAAGAGAGAAAGTAACCTTGAGACAGACGCATTGTGTGCATGCCCACACACATGCAAGATTAGATCTTAAGGAGCTTACACTAGATGTTTCTCTTCCTTCTTAGAGATGAATTTCTGCAAATGAAAGCTTGGGACTCTCAGCATTTTGTGAGAAAAGGGAGGAAAGAAGAAATGTGCAATTACCTGCACCCAAATCTACCTGCTTAATTCAATCCTGCCCTGCAGATCCCCTGGGCTCTCATCCCTGGGCTACCCACTCCCTACTCAGACAGTTTTCCTCATTTCTGAATTATGTAAAATTAAAAGTTTGTGTATTCTTAAAATACAGGAAGATAAAAGTACAAAAGTACAGCTTTTGCTACTTGATCAGGGCACCTAGGTTGAGAAATGTTATGGATGGGACTTGGGGCTAGCCAGTCTGATCAAAGCCTTGCTTATACACACATCAGAAACAGAGCTGTGGCGGTAAATTATTGGAGAAGAGTGACTTCAGTGTGAGAAGCTAGCAGTATTTTCCTGCAATGATTCTGCCTCCCTTCTCCCAGTTTCCAACTTATGAATCTTTCATTTGGTTTAAAATGGAGGTGAGGCCAGCAGCTGAAATGTCCAGCCACATACCAACATCTGCCAACCATGTTCTCTCTCTTCCATTCAGCCAGACCCTTGTTCCTCCATGGGAAACATGTTTCTGCAGCAAAATACTATGAAAATTTAAGCGGGTACTGGAGAGTACCTAGTCCACTATGGGCTCTAGGAATCTTCGTTCTAATAAAGTGACCATGCAAGTGAAGGCAGAATACTCAATGATCCATGCCACCTCTGGCAGTTTAGACAAAGGAAAGGCCAGGCTGTCACCTGGGAAATATGAGGATAATCAACAGAACAAGCACCTTGTGTGGCAGTTGGGGGCAACTTTGGAACATTGTCCAGTTTCTCCCAGAGGTATGTTGGCCGAGGGATGCCTTCTTCCGAGCTGCAGGTCAGTGTGATATCGCTGCCCACGTCCAGGGACCCCTGGATTCTGCAAAGCGGGGCAGAAGGAGGAACTGCGAGAGAAGAGGGGAAAGTGACAGCAGATCAGGAAATATGAACAAATAGTGGAGTGCAGGCTCTTTCTGGACACTCACTGCTGGGGAAAGCAAGGACACTGGCATGGGCTGACAACAGGACAAGAGGGAGGGAGCAAACAAAAATCCAATAAGGTTTGGGGTGGAATGGGGTGACAGTTCACAAAGATTCCTGACCCACCAGACTACTGCTGATGTTTACAGGACCTAGTCCTTTTAGGTCAACCCCTTGAGAAAAAGAAGGTGAATATTTCTGTGTTTGAGACAGCAAGGGTGGCGAGAGCTAACAGAGCTACAGATAGAATATGCTGTGGTTGGGTTTTGCTTTCATATCTCTAGAATGGTACATACTCTGGAGTATTTAACATCCTAAGGAGCATCCAGTACTAATTGTTTTCATGAAAATGAAGAAAAGTTCTGAAGTCATTCTCTTCTCCTATTGCTATACAAAAAACTCCTGTGGTCCTTTCAGCTCTTTGTGATGCCCTCGTACTTTATTCATGCTTCTTTGCAACTCCATATACCAATACTGCCACAAAAGCTCCCTCTCCACCATATTTTAAGACTCCATTGTATGCTACCTGCATATAAATTTTGTGTACCCTACAGACTCCCACAATATCCACAAGACAGCCCATCCCTCAATACAGAATGTCCATGGGCTCCAATGCATACACTACCCTATTGCTTTGCTATGATGCAGTCATGCACAAAGGATCCCATTGCCCCTGTTCCTCCCCTTTTCCCCATAATCCAAATAAACACACCCAAGACAGTAAGTCCAACGACTCCAATATTCCTGACGCCTCGGTCGGGAAGATTGTTGACCAGACACTGGTAAGTGCCAGTATCTGATAACTGAGTGTTGTTGATGAAGATGGAGGCACTGGTGGTTGGCATTGTCACAGCAAACCCCACTCGCCCATAGAACTGGGGTGCACCACCAAAGATCTGACCCCCTTGGTAGAGAATAACCTGGAAAAGAAAGGAAGACTCAAACAACAATATAGGAGCTGAGCAAGGAGAAAGGACACAAAGAAAAGCATGTGCTTCCACAGCCAAAACAACCAGTTCCTAAAGGACTTCTAAATAACTGCACCTCTATATACAGTTCTTCCAGGTAGACCCATACCAGCCAAGGTGTTGTCTCTAAAAAAGGGAACATACTCTGTAGCCTATTTTATGTCAACAAAAGTGTTCACAGATGGATTCACAAGTCATCTGGCATAGCAGGACTGGCAATATCAACATGCTTCATGTTATAGTCATTAGCCTTCAGGACAGGATTGATGTAGAAAGTCAGAGACTCTGCAGGTCAGTGAGTACTTTACTGGAAAACATCTGCCCAGTGAATAGTATCATTTTGAGTCTCAGCCAGTAAGATCTTGCCATGATTTGGCATTGGTTATTGAAGATCATTGGGATGAATTGAACAACAGGCAGTGCAACCCTTGAACCTGCCTAGCCCCTACCAATCAGATGGCTTATATAGCAGTCTGGAGTCAAACCAAGTCCCTGAGGAGCAAGCACTCTTAAGGGCAGGTTCTCACAACTGAATACCAAATGTAATAGGGGCAGTGTGACACAAGACACATGCATTTCAGAGCAATGGCATTCTTCTGCTGTCAGAATATGTTGGCAAAAAACAGGACAGCAGATCTCAGGTTATGAATCTTTTGCCCACCTCAACAGATTTTTATTTGCTTATGTTCAAAAGAATGGACTTGCATAAGCAACAGACAGTGCAAAAGTAATAGGGGAGGTAAAAAGGGAGATGAGTCTATGACACGCCAAGTGTTCTGTCACATTTTACATAGTTTTCACATGTTTAAGCCTGCACCTGCTCCCAGATACTCTAAATCCCATAACTAGAGCATCAAACCCTCGATTACACCTCCTGTGTTTTTTTGAACATACAAACCACCAGAGATCCAGTAAGAAATGACCTACCTGTTGAGGCTGGTTAGCATTGGAAAGAGGAATGACCATCCAGATGACATTAAGGTTAGTGAGAGCAGCGTTAGTGGTGAAGGTGCAGGGCAATACTGCTGTCTGGCCTCGGGCAACCTGGATATTCGCTGAACTGACTGACACTTCCAGAGAAGACACCAGACCTGGAAGGAGAAGGATATCAAGTTCAAGCATTTCAGGAGGACACCCAGTTCAAGCACTGCACGTGGCCCCATGCATATGCAGGTCACGACAGCAGCATCCTGTTGTTACACAACTTCTCCCTTACTGATTTTTTGAGCTTACAAAGAATTATATTACTCCTTCAACAGATCAGACAGCTATCATACGTACCTTTTTCACAGGCAAATGCATAAAGGCAACCCTTTTAATTGAAAGCACACTAGATTCAGACTGACAGTGAAAGAGACGTAAATTAGCCAAGCTGTGTCTAAGAGATAATGAAATATGTTTTCGAACCTATCGATCTTAATGTTACCAAACACCACTGAAACAGAAAAGGAAACTGCATTCTCAAAGTCTTCACCAAGCATTACAACGAGAGAAACCTTGTTTTCCTCCCTTTTCTACACCTCAGCAGGTCCAGCATGACCAGAAACATTTTAGTGCTATTTTAATTTAAAGGGTTAAAAATCTTAATTCTTTCCAGTCCAGGTATTTCTATCCAGCTGGTGAAAAATTTCTGTGGATAATGGAGGTTCTCATAAAATTTCATTTATTTTCCAGCATTTTCAACATTCCTGTCTTTGCATTCCCTACAGGCTGGACAGGGTTCAAAGCTTGATAAGCCCCAGTTCCCCAGCGCAGCACCTTTAGGCTGCAGCTTTTAGACTGCACACACGGAAATATCTCTGTTCCTACTGTCAAAATCTTGTAAAATGAAACTAAACAAGGAGTCATCACCGCCATTTTGAGTAGCACTACAATTCTTTAAACTATTTTTCCCCACAAAATAAGAATACTGACTAAAAAAAAAAGATCTCTATAAGACAACTTGCTATCTTCTTATCCAAAGCATTTGGGAGGCTGCTGGAGGAAAAGACAAGATGTTCTCAAGCTCCAAAGCAATATCAGAATATTTCTAGCACCCATGTGTAGTCTGTGAATCACCCTAGTCTCTTGCTAACTCCAAGAAGGACTGCCAGAAAAGCTTCTAGTTGCTGCCAAGAAACACTGGTTTGCTGGAGGTGAAATGCTTAATTAAAATAGGTTTCTATCTCAACTACAGAGATATCATGCAGACGAAATTACTGAGAAAAAGGTGAGTTGTGTCCCATACACTTTGCTAGGATCCTTCCCAGCCTATCTTACAGAGAGATGGGGTGCTCAGAGCCTGGAAGTGCTGAGCTTCAGATGCTACAGAGCCAAAGTTTTCTGCACCTGAACCACATATGATGAGTTCCTGAGTTTGAACAAAGTCTGAAGTTGCAATACCTCAGTACCTTGCAAATCCCCACCAATCTCCACCAGACTACCATTCCCTACTCTGTATCTCCCACCTCCAAAGCCCCAGGCAGTTCAGGGAGGCTCAGAAGTTTTTCAGAACACGGCCTGACAAATTCGCATTTCAATCTTTCTACGTGAAATTCACAAGTTTTTTCTTTGCATGGGAAAAAAAAAAAAGACTGACTTTCCTCATGAGCTTGGAACATATTTAAAAATATGGAACATTTTGAAAATTCCTAGGGAAACAGTTTATCTCTGTTGCTAACATCTCAGAGAATTAGGTGCCTGGATGAGGAACAGCTGTTGAAAGCTTAATCCATCAATCTCCTATGCAGGGCTGTCAGCAGCAAGCAGAAGTAAATAATTTGAAGAGCCAGTAATAAGCATCACCTTTATTACAAGACATCTGCCTTCCAGTTGCATCTGTGGTCAACAGACTGGGAATGGTTTTGGACCATTTGCTTATGGTTGGCTCATCAGTGGCAGTAGCCCAAAAGCCAGCAGTGACTCATGTTAACTTTGAAGATGTCACTTACTGATTATAACTCTAACAAGGGATCATCATTTTCTGCAGCCCTAAATTTGAAGGCTACCTTGCCATGACAATGCATCCAATCTAGCATCATTCATGTGCCAAACAGTGTGCAGAGGGTCACAATAATTTGGACATTTATTAGGTTAACCTCTCTCTCCAACATGGTGCACAAAGCTCTTCTGCCATGCTCAGCATAGATGTAATGAGGGGAAAAACAACTACTCATCTGATTTGGAATATGTGTTCTTCAGCCCTATCCCTTATCCCTTCCACTTTCCCCTCCAAGAATATCTCACATATTCAACTCCTTGTCACATTCAGGTAAAATAATACTTAAGCACATTAAGATTATTCACTTACAGCAAATTTACTGGAAAAGTTTACAGTTTGCACTGCAGGGTTGATAACATCACTCAATCATCAAGATGATGTGATTTTCATAACTTATTACCCTCTTGCTCCTGCTAATATTTACTGTTAGTTGATTGTAAACATCCTGCAGAATAATAAAAACACAAAAATAGATGAGGCAACATTTCTACACAGTAAAAATAATTTTTCATGTTATTTCCTGATGGACTTACAAACATTTAAAAAAAAAGAAATAAAATACATAATATTCCCTTTTCTCTTCTAGTACCCCACTCTTGCCCTGCAGCACCCCACAGCCCTCATAATCCCCTCCCTTTTCAAAGCACCACAGCCTTCCTTTTTATTTCAATGTCATGTAATGTTTTCAGGGAAAGGAGGGAGAATAGGTGAGGTCCCTATCCACTTCTCTTGCCAAGAAGAGCTGCTTTGAATCTGAGCATTCAAGACAACCAGCCCCTTCACACCATGCTGTCCTGTCTCCATCTTATTATATCACTGGGCAAGCCAGCTCCTCAGACTTGCCTTTGCTTCATAAATCCCAGGGCCTGTCAACTACTCTTTGGCCCAGGATGAACACAAGGCAGGAAGCACTTAAAGATGCAGACTCATTTTGTTAAGCTAAGTGGCACCTGCCAGGCTACAGCTGGAGAAAACACACACAACCACGTACGACAGGTAAGCTTAAACAAGGCAACAAGGGAAGACTGTCTCCATGCTGTCCTGTCTCCATCTTATTATATCACTGGGCAAGCCAGCTCCTCAGACTTGCCTTTGCTTCATAAATCCCAGGGCCTGTCAACTACTCTTTGGCCCAGGATGAACACAAGGCAGGAAGCACTTAAAGATGCAGACTCATTTTGTTAAGCTAAGTGGCACCTGCCAGGCTACAGCTGGAGAAAACACACACAACCACGTACGACAGGTAAGCTTAAACAAGGCAACAAGGGGAGACAGGGCACCAAATGTAGGCAAAGTCCTCTTCCACCAGTGTGAACAAGGAGGTAGGCTGGTGTGCTAACAGAGGACTGGGGGGTCATTACTACAATGTGAATCCTCTCCCAGGGAGAGAGCAGTGCAAAGTTCAAATCCTCTTCAGAATCTACAGCATTTTTCTTTGTATCTTAGACTACTAGAAAACATAACATGCATGCCCTTATCCATCTATACAAGTATCTGCATGACTGCATACTTCCATATCAATATCCATGGCTGAAAACACAACTGGGTGCACAAAAAGACACATACACTTATTAACCTGGATGCCCAGCAAGACACCTAGTAGGAAAACTCAAGCAAATTATACATTTTTAAACATTTCAGAATTAGGAATTGCAAAAATATGGCTTTGCATTAATGCAAAAGAAGAGAGGCAGAGGAGAGAGGGAAGAAAAGAATTCAAATTTAACATATCTATTGGGATAAGGATTTTTCAATGCAGCCTAAGGAATGAGGACTTGAATTCCCTTGGGTAGATATAAATGCAAATATAGATCTATGCACACATATACAGCTAGTCTAGTAAGTCAAATTACACATAGCAGGTCAGAAGAATCAAGCAAAGGGTGTTGTAAAGGATCTCATTTTCCAAATGTACACAATCCAGATCTTTTCTAAGCATTCAAATAAGTTTAATGACTTGTGAGAGACAATAAGAATTGGTCACCACCAAATCATCTCTTAGAATTGGATTACACTGGCCACTATACCCTTTCTTGTAAGTGCAGTCTCCTTCTTATATAGTAATTAAGCATCCCTATAAGCAGCATGCCTGGAGGAAGAGCAGGGTACATCACTGTCAGCAGAAAGGGGAATGGGTCCTTCCTGTACATAGGATGCTTTGATCTTAGCTTGATTCTGCAAACAGCTTTCTCCTTTGATCCCAGTGCAGCTAGCTCCCATCACTAATTATAACAGAGCAGATGCTCTATTTTTTTTATCCCCTACTAGGGAACGAGCCAGCAGAATGATGTTTTATGTACAGAGGCTCTTTCAGAGTTTCATCAATTTTCCCAGGACCAAGTAATTATTCTGGCAATAGATCATTCTGATTTAATTTTTGATGGTCACCACTTATTTTCCAAGTAGCACGCTCAGCTCCCTCCCCTGCATCCATGGTGGAGTTCATGTAGGCAATTTATACAGCATGGCACAAGCATATAAGGCCCCAGTCCCACAACCAGCATTTGCCTCCCTTCAGGGTATGAGGAGGAGGTAGATGCTGCCACGTTAGTTAGCTGTCCTACAAGGGCTACAAGCCTGAGAGGCTTCAGAATGTACCAGATGCAGTAAAGCTGAAAAACATGGTCACATCTTAGCACTTTGCCTCATACCAAATTGAATGAAAATGTTCCCAGCTCCCATTCACTGTCACACCTCTCTGCCAGATATCACCAGCAAGACCAGCAAATCACCTCGACTGACAGCCCCATGAGCGAAATGAGGACTTTCACCACTATCACTTCCCATCAATAGGCCAGATTATAAACATGAACAGCTGCACAATCACCAGTTTGTATCACCATGATGACAAATGGTCATAGACTACAAGGACCATAGAGACTGCAGAGGCTGTGCCTTCAGGAAGAACTGCAGCCACGCAGCTGAAATGGTGCTAAGGGAATATCCTCCACTGCTGGATCATTCCCAGCACTTGGTTTTCAGAAGCAACCACGCTCAGGAATATATCTGGATATCACTGTCTGGTTTGCAGTATAGTGCACAGAGAATGTCTTCTCCCACTGTATTTAGATTAGGAACATTGATCTGCCAGGACCACATAAGAATTTTATTTGGAGGGTCATTCATACAGTGAAAGTCAAGTTCCTGTCTTGCCTTACCTTCTGGGGAACACTCTGATTTGCAAGGACACTCAAGAACTGTTGGCACATCAGCAGCATTTGGTACCTGCTAGTAGCAACCTCCTGATACTTAATGGCATGGGAGGCTAGGCTAGCATGACTTTGCATACACAGAAGCCAGGGTACAGGTTGATTCTGCAGTGCTGGCAAGCCAGAGAAGTAAATGGCCAGGGGAGAAAGAAAGGAGGGAGGTGTGAAAGGGATGAAAGAAACCTCAGCTGCCTGCATTCTGCATCTCCTAACATCCTGGGAAAATGTGCAGAAATACGCATGGCTAGGGGGGAAATAAGAATAAAGCTTCAAGCTGTATCAGCTTGCATCCAAAACCCAGGGAATTGCTCCCCCTCTCCCAGTGCAATTAGCAATCCTGTTACCAAGTGTTGGGGAAGATGCCTTTGGCAGCATGACATTTTGGGTCCCTTGTTGGAGAGGCAAAGATCAGGTCACTCAGAAGTTTCAAGCACAGTGCAGGAACACAATATTTGATCTAGCCACTGCAGGCAATGGAGGGAGAAACTGCAGAGCAGTCTTTTTCCTGAGATGAAAGCAAAACAAATTGCTCTGCCTTTGGCCTGCCTCACACTTCTGAGTTTGGTACCAGAGCTGCCTGGTGTGCTAAAGAAATGTCTCCCACCCCAAATTATCTCGGTTTCATTGCCTACTCAACACACTGAGCAGCAGCAAAACCCGCATCCCAGGAAGGAATGTTACACAGCTGGAGGAGAGAGCAACAAATGTAGGGAGCACTTCTGCCACAGAACTTGCTAATGCAAGAACCATTTAAAAGCCCCTCAAACAGCCTGACTTGCAGTTGTAAGCACTAATAATATTGACATTATCCAGCATGATATGACAGCACCCAAACAGGCTGTTCAACAAGCTGTCTGAATACCAGTCTTACCCATTCTCACCAGGGGCTGAATGTTGTCTTGTCATTCTAGATGTGCTACGCTAGCTAGTTCAGAATATAACCAAAAGTGATGTTTACCCAGCATAGTGTCTGGAGGTAGCGTGCAGTAGACTCCATCCAACTTGTGAAACCAGCATTACCAAGCACTCCAAAGTAGCACAAGTCTGATGTTAATGACCTACTTGGAACAATTATACTGGAAACTGGGAGCAATGGTGTGATGGAGGCCTCCCTTCTCACTATAGCCCTTCTGCCAGCTCGTAGCAAGGAAAAGGCAAACTTTAGTCCAGAAACCCAAATGATTTTGCCTCCATGCCCCAGTCTGTAGGCACATGTTATATGGGTGCTACACAGAGTCTTCACAGAGAGCCAGAGTAGTATACTGAGGACACCCAAGAAAACGTCATTCTTCTGTCAGAAAAGAGGGACAGAGACCTTCTAGCACAGCTTCTCCTCAACACACAATCATTACTACTTAAGCCACTGCCAACAGAAATTTGTCTAATTAGTCTTTTAAAGCCCCATATAACACGTGTACCATGCAGTACAGCTTAGCATTCTGGCCCAGCACTCAGCAGACCTCTCTTGCAACTCCCAGAGCTCTCTGCAACTCAGCCATGCAAGTCACACTTGCCAATCTTGCCCCTTTCCCTCACCCTGTCCAGTTCTTTCTGTATATTCTTCACTATTCCTATCACAATGATGGACAAATGTATATCTCAAAAAGAAAAGTTGCAACTGAACAGTGTCTGGTCATTTTGTCTACTGAAAGAGGTGCATCAGACTTTGAGTATCTCAGATACTAGAATGAGAATTTATTGGGATTTATAAGCCCATTCACTTTATTTGGATAGGCTCATGCTAGTACAAGGCTCCTAATACAAGGCTCATGCTAGTTCTTTCTGGTTCATAAGTCTAACAGTGTGATAACCTGAGAGTGTATAAAGCAAAATAATTTCCAACACCTTCTTTCTGTCTTTACTGGCTCTGCAGGACACGCCGGAACAAACAGCAGGAAAACTATCATATCTATCATTGTTTTAGAGCAAGATCTTCCTAACACAAGTGCTAAACCTATACTGACACTAACTTTGGGTTTATACAGTGTCATCCTGTGTGCTAAATGCAGGTCAAAAGCCAAGGTAACATCTAAATACCTTTATCCCTACAGAAATCACCAGACGCAACTGCTGGTATCTAGTCATGCTCCCAGTATAGACCCTCACAAGTAAATAGATCCATTTTACCACAGTAAGAGTAATCTTAGGATTGCTGCCCATCCTGTAGGATATGCAGGCTACCAGACACTAATCCAGGGAGAAAACGCAATGTCAGGGTCTTGAACTCATGCACTGCAGTATTTCTTGCCAAGAACTCTACCAGTTGATCAGGGACATCGGCTACCTGCAAATGTGTGCTAATCACATTGACCCTTCTCTCTTACCATTTATAACCTCATCTGAATTCAGCAGACAAAGATAACAGCAAAACTTCCTGCTGACCCACTCTGCCCTGGCCTCAGCTGTTAGCCTGATGCATAATGGTCACTACCACCCCTGCCATCCTCCTTTTTAGAAATAAGTTTTTCTCTGCAGGCCAGCTGGGAGGAGGATTTCAAGCAATTGTCTGATTGAGGTGACAATGGAACACATGTCCCTGCCCCTGACCTCCCCAGCTTGCAGCCACAGAATGGATGAAAACTGGACTTTAAAATAAAAAAAAAAAAAAGCAGGAAAGCTTTCAGCTATACATACTTCAAGAATGGTTTCAACTTCCTCCTATGCTTTTGTCAGAGAAGCAAGACTAGCTGTTGGTGGAGTAGAAAAGGGGCTCTCATAACATATAAGACACCTGAACACCATGGAAGAATTTGCTTCTTTCCTCCTACTAGTGTGCAATCCTCATTTGCTCAGGTTTACACCTCAAGGATTTGATTTGCTGAACTGCCAAGGATTTAAATCTGCTAGGGAAACTAAGAGGGGCAGGGCTTTCTATGTAACAGGGATCACATTATGTTAAGCTCTCTGTGTAAAGTGAACGATCTCTTCCAACAGATCTTAATGTTTGTTTTTAATTACTCACAGTCATGAAATCATAAAAGAAATCATAAAAGAGGTTTTTAAACTGTGATAAGAGCATGCAGGTTCTGCAGCTCACTAATATGCACAAATTGGGAACAAGAATGCACACTGTTTTACAGATGTCCTCATGATAGCAGGGTCAGAGCCCTATGACCCAAATGGTCCTTTCCAATTCTGGACTACTGTTGTACTTCCAGTACTGGTTTCTCTTCTCTGTTTCTCTCTAGCCTGTCTGGAGCTGCCAGGGAAACCACCTTCTTAACAGCTCCTGCTAGCTGGGTTGGTGCCTTGCATTTCTGCTGCCCAGGATGCAGAATGCAGGCAAGTTAGTGATAAAAAAACAACCGCATTGTATTATAGCAAGATTATAAATATAGGAAGGGACATTGATAGGAACAAATACAGCATCTACAATGACATTAGCTAGGATAAAACTAATCAATCACTGTTCTCTGGGGCATGCATTAATCCTCTCTCCATGGTATAGTGTTGCACAGTAGGTACATTATGGAAGGTTTAACATTTCCCTCCAATGCATGCGGCATTGGCTAGAAACAGACTGATGCGATCTGAGCTGGCAGTCTTTGAATTCACAGCATTTGCAGACAACTCAAGGAGCAGCTGCACTACTGAGGTTGGGGAATTTTTTGCTGTAGCAGAAAAGCAAGACCAGAGGGGACCCAGAGGGGATCAGGAACTCACTCAAGTGCCCACTCATTGCTGCCCTGAACTGAAATGGAGGAGGGGTCGGTAAGCCTAATTCAGACCACTCTGTGGGACTATTACGTACCAACTTTGCCCATTCCTGGCCGTGCTCATCATCTTAGTCATCAATGACTCATTCCTCCAGAACTCAGGTGAGGAAGTCAGGAGCATGCAAACTGTTTCCAAAAGATGGCTGAAGGCCACAATGAGGAGCATACCCAAGGTAAAAACAGGGTGATGTGACCTTGCGAGGGGCTGCTAGTCATTTCTTTCCCTCCTAAGGTCTTCCAGAGATGCTTACAGAATCATTTTCAAAATCACAGGCACAGCCAAGGAGGAAAATGGAAATCTAGCTGGGCACAGAGAGGTGTCCTGTTATTCTTTGCCTTCTACAAAGCTGAGACTGGCAAACAAAGTCCCTCCTTCTTCACTCCTCATTCTGTGATACATCAGCTCTGGAGAATCCTGTTGCAGTAGCTAAGATGTTGCCATCATTTACTGTTTTGCCTTGTCACTCAGCACAAGTTTGTTGCCCTAAAACTAGTGAAAGAAGAAAGGAAGCTCATAGCCAGGCATTCATTAGCAGAAGCTGCTGAGAAAGGGAAAAGGGCAGCCTAACTTTCTTTGCTGAGAAAGGGAAAAGCCACATGGCAGTGATGCTATCCTGTTACACTTGCTGCTACAGTGGAGGTAATATTCAACAGTAATGAATGCCCAGGGGTAGGAATGTTTTAAATTGCCATGGCTAGTTACTTTAGCTAACGTGACTTAGGAATAAAAACTTAACTAGTGTTTGTGCAGGCATGTTTAAGGTAGGAAGCTCAGCTTGAGTTTGCAAAGAGCCTGCAACAACAGGTCAGAGCTGCATACTTTCCCATTCATCTAGCTCAGATACCAGTACAAATTTCCCACATCCCCTCTCTTAATTAGCTCACTGCTTTACACAGCACATCAGAAAAGAAAGCACACCTTTTACAGAAAAGATTGATATCTGTTTCCTAAAAGAGGGAAAGGAGACTGGGTTGACTGAGAGCAGCAAAGGCATAAGTTGGCTTCATATTCCTGAAACAAGTTGCAAAACCTCACAAGAGCCAGCCTTTAACATTTGGGAGGAACTACCAAGGCCAGTCACTCTCTTTGAAAGCAAATTCAGGCATCCTCTTGGATATCTATAACCATACCTGAGGGCAGCGGAGTCCACAACATGCAAATTACAGGATAAGGCAGCATGGGATGAGATGAGAGCTGCATGTAACTTGCTTACCCCAGAGCAGGAGTCTAATTAGAGTTCTTCCCAGGACTGAAAAGTGAAAATAGCCTCAATTTCTACTCCCCACCCCTGTCCATCCTATTTCCCTGCTAATATTCTCCCAGCACAGCCCAGTCAGCAGAGATATGTCGCGCTGCAGATCAGCGCCAAGTGCTGGCAACAGCACGTGACATTGCTGACACAGCAAAGTGGCCTCCTTAGGGAGAAAGTACCCACTGGTGCCTCTGCAAGAGAAATGCATCTAGTCCAAAGACTTGGGGAAAGAGAGTCAGGGTTAGGAAGTGAAATTAAAACAAGTCAACAAAGCTCTACTAGGACACTCACTCTTATTTTCTGTTTGCCGAGCCATAAAAAATACATTAATGGCCCAGCAGCTTTGTAAATGATTTATGGTGAAAAGAATAAATTTCTCCCTTCTCTCCTGGTTTAAAAAAAAGGGCACAACATAGTCATAAACAGCTTAAGAAGTAAAAACAACTCGAAGTTTAATTAAGTTCAGTGTTATATCGAGTGGGAAGGACAGAGCCCATAAGGGATACAATTAAGGTCCAGTGAGGTTTCAGGCAGGAAATGGCAGGATGAATGGGCGGGAAGGCTGGAATATACAACTTGTTTGTGGTGGGAAGAGGTAGGAGTGTGGGGTGCAGCTGTATTGGAAAAGGGGTGGGAGTAGGGGACGGATAATCTGCTCATCAATGACTTTTAAGACTGCTTATAAATGGCTCCAAGAATGCACTGGGAGATATCTGTTCTGCATATCCTACACCTCCTGCCCACATTATAGGAAAAGTGCTGTTGAAACAGAGATTGCAACTTCATACCTGAGTGGCTTTTTCTTCTACTCTGACACAGCCGTCAACAGGTCTGACTCCAGTGCAAATAGTCCCAACCTGTGTTTCAACTCTGGTTCAACTACTTTTATCCAAAACACCATATATCCACTATATCCGTTATCCATATACCTACCATATCCATTATTCATATATCCACTATATTCACTATATCCATTCTCCCCTAAAATAAGAAAGAGCAAAGGGTAGTGAACAGAAAAAGGATAGCACCTGCCCTATTGGGCACAAGCTGGATGAAGATGCAAGGACATTTTCTTGATTGCTGTTGTGTCCCAGGCCCTGGGGACCTTGGCAGTTTCTGCCTGTTTATCAGTTCCCAGGGCAGTCACAACCTGGTGATTCTATGATTCTATGACATGCTGCTATGTGCACTCTCACTGCAGACATCACTGACATCCTTTAAGAGTGCGCCAGGAACCTCAGTTGCCCACATGAACCCCAGTGCTTGGTGGTGCTGCTGCATCTTTCAGAAATGATGAGGTAGCAAGATAACAGGAACACGATGCATCCATCCACCTAGATGTTGATGGACTCCACAACAAACAGGAGAGCAACCATGAACACAAGGGTTTGCATATGACACAAAGCCACTGAGGCCAAGGCAGAGCTTGGGTCAGCAATGAGGGCTCCTGTGGGGCATTCTGTGCGAGAAAACTTCCCTGCAAATGGGAGAGCAAAGGCTGGGTCAGGCCTGGATCAGTCTGGAGAGGGAACTTAGACAACTGCAAGAGAAAGAGGTGGGGAAGAGGAATGACAGGCTGTGACAGCAGTGTGGGAGCTGAGATTAGGATTAAGGAAGTGCAGAGGACCATAAACAGTGAGGCCTGGGGGTAGGAAATAACTCCACAAGAAATGGCCCCACATCTCCAAGCCAAATGCAGAGGAGCTCACCCAGTGCATCCTGGGGTACCCACCTTCCCCCATAATCATTATATTCCAGCATCATTATCACCCCACAGTTGGTTATAATAGCTCATGGGGGGTTATGATGGGCTGGTCCCTCGACAAAGAGGTGCTTAGGATGAAACAAAATAAAATTAAATAATTTTAAAGCAACTCCTAAAGAGACAGAAACCAGCAATTTCTGAGAAAAAAAAAATTAGCAGATGTTCTTTTGTCTTCAATGAGCCTTTGAGCTCCCCTAAAATTTTTCCTGTTCCGTGACTCGGCTCTGGGTCCTGCTTCACCTGCATTGCTGCCTGCATGGCCAGCAGAGTGCTCAAATGGAGCTGGAGCCACTCGGCCAGACAATGATGCCCAGGCTGATTTGATATGCCCTAACAATTCCACTAAAGGCAGTTAAGTCACTGGAAATACACTTGATGTTTAAAAATTAAGCACATGTTTAAGTATCTTGCTATATCGGGGCTTAAAGGTCTAATCACATTTTCATCCATTTTGATGAAAAAATTCCTGTGGTCCACTGGTATGAGAGAAAGCCATTAAGTGAGTAAAGGCACAATCACAGCGAAACTTCCCTCTCTCGTACACAATGCTGACAACAACCTGATAAAAGCATAAAAGCATAACTTTCAATCTGCAAAAGCAGTCAGATTGAAGATAGCTTTCATGGGGATTTTCAAAGACACTAGACTTCCATTTCTTAAATTCTGTTAATCCCAAACTACTTTGGATGTAAAATTATTAAAATTATTAAAAACAAACAAACAGAAAAGAAACAAAAATGGAAAGCCCTTTTTCATTTAAATTGAAAAGGAAAGACCCAAATTTGTCTTCTGATCTGGCAAATGTCAGGTCAGTAATTGAATGTTTCAGATTAAGAGTTGAGCTATCTGAAAGAGGTTGTAAAAGGACAATTTTCTACTGGGGAAAAAAAGAGTTTTCATTAAAATCAAAATAGGTTATAAGAATATCAACTTTGATGACATTTTCAGTGAGTGAAGACAAAATGAATTGCTTCGACTTTCCCATTTAATTACGGTAATACCGGGACACTTCAGTTCAATAAGGTAAAAACACTTTATTTAAATCCATTTAAACTTTTGCTGTATACTTAAATGTTACATAAATCATAACTTCACATAATTTCATTTAGTAATGGTACTGTGTTACATGCACAAACATCCTTAATACACTATGGCCTTTCAACATCATGTATCTTTCCCCAATGGAAATTTCCCCTGATTTTTGTTCCATCCACTAAAAAATCTGGACTCTCACTATGGTGTGTAAGGAAACAGAGAGGACACTTCAGGACTTCCCTGGAATAGATGGCCAGTTTGTTACAAGCTTTAGCTACAAACAGCTCCAGACCAATCTTCTTATAGGAACACCCAGAGTTCAGAAGCTGTGGGTGTTTCCATGTGAAGTTAAGTCCTGATGTTGCTCAGGTGGCCAGTGTAAGGCACAGACACGTCCACATGGGCCAGAGGAATACATCTATTTTAACATTTCATCATCCTTTCCCTTTATGAGACATATTCCCATCTCCCCGTCCTCAGTGTCATCTTCCTCATCACCCTGCCCTAAAGCCTAAAGCTTTGCTGCAAGTGTTAATCACTATAAGTCAATTCCACAGTCTCAAGTCATTTGGAGACATTCATTCCTACACTGCATGGTGGAAGCAGGACCAATAGATAAAATGTGCACAGGCAGATTAATGCAAATCTGCCTGGGTGCTGCATGCCCTTTTGACACGTGGATGCATGCCAGCACAGAAGGGAACAAGTCCTAGTGCTGGGATGCCCTCCCTGCCCACAGCATAACCAGAGTTAAGGCATCTCTAGCTCTAAGTATCTAAGCTAAGATCATTGAGCTTATTTTTTCACAAATTATGATCATCCTCACCTCCAACCAGTGCCAGTCCTCCTGCACTCTAGTTGGGTACCCTGCATCATGCTGAAAAAAAAAGTGCAGAGAGTTGCATTGGTAGCTCTAAAACATGCTAGCAGGTAAGACACTGGGGCAATGCAGAGTCTTCATTTTGCAGTGAGGAAAACCAAGATGGAGAGAGGACATAACTCACCTAAACACCATGCAACAGGTCAATGGCAAGGCAAGAATAGAACTTCAGCACTTGATTCATGGACCTTGGTCTAGTTATTAATCATGCTCTCCACCACTGTACCGAGCAGTAGTATTGATTTCAAATTAACGCACGCTTTTCTTATCAAGGAGGGGAAATAAAAAAGATAACCAAGAAAGCTCACTATGTTCAGCTCTGTTGGAGGCCAACATGACTGTAAGAGCAAATGCTTTCTGCAAGCAGTCCTGTCCCAAGACACTCCAGGCTGGGAGATGCAAAGCACCAAGGAAGCATCGGATGCTCACAAAATGCTCCAAAGCTCTTCAGGAGGTTTTAAAAAAAACATGCAGTATCATCATAGCATGTTTGAAATGCAAGAAAGAGTCTTTGTGAATGCAGCTGCTGTTGTTCTTGCACATGACAATGTGCCTCTCCCCTTACCACCTTCTTTTCTGAAGCCAAGTCCTGAGACTTAATGGTGGGTGACTAAGTCTCACAATGCTGTCTGATTTCATGCTTGCACTCTCTTCTTCCTTTCATCCAATACCCTATATTCCCTTTTACAAGAGCTGCTAACTTTTGCAAACATAATGCTGCTAAAGACTTCCCTTGTCTTAGAGACAGTCTCAGTCTACAGATTTTCCCTCTGTAACAGATGCAAGAAGCTGTTTATGCCCAAGCAACAAAGTACACAACTGCTCTGAAGTAAGTAAGATTTTTTTTTCTGCACAGCTGGCTCAGTTTTTCACACAGATGTTGTTGCTCCTGCCAAGTCTAAGAGCACACAGAGCAGCATTAATATGAACAAGCCTGATCGGACATTCATTTAACAACAAATTGAAAATTCCCCAAGCACAGCTTGGATGCTGGGTTTTCCTTTTCCTCTGCTTTTTGCTTTAATGCACCCAGGGAAAAGGAAAAAAATAGTAAACTAGAACAAAAACATAAGAAGCCATTGAAGGAAGACTTAGTCCTTTTGGGGTAAATTCCCTTTCTGACATTCAAAACACACATGTTAATCTTTAATGTTAAATCCTGGATTAAAAATTCATTCAAAAATCTTACAGTTTGGAACATTTACGAGTCCACTGCATTATTAAAAGCTCAGATTGGTGCTACTCTGCATAAAGAAGTCTCTCCAAACTCTTTTCTTCTCTTGAAGCCAAGAGCAGGTACTCACTGTTCGCATTTATTCTTTAAGTTCAGAGAAGCCTTGTTGTGGTTCACAAGATTTGAGAAAAGCTAACACCAGCGGTCTCCAGTGTCTGTTTCAGAGTACTGTCACTCACTCTGTTGTTGTGAGGACCAAACTCAGAGCCAGTGGAGGACTTGCTCCAGATTCTGCAGGTGCCCAAAACCACCTCCAGTTTTAATGAAATGATGCAGGAAGCACAGCTCTAGGGAAAGAACCACCTGTGCCTGATATAGTCCAGGCTGCCACAACTCACTGTGGCAGATGACCATTTCCAGAGGACCCAATGAAATATTTTGCATCAGGGAAGGAAGAATTGTTCCCAAACTGTTCTATGCCATCTTGCTATAAATTTCTCATTTAGAAATACAGGGCACAAGGCTGAACCCTCAATTTTACTTACTTTTTTTTGTACGCTGTTTTTACTTGTCTGGGGAGGAGGACCGAGGGACCAGACAGCATGTGCAGAGGCACTGTAGCATTTTACAAGTATTTTTGGAGCTATTTCATCTCTGACCAGAGAGATGGTCAGTTTCTGCAGATGGCTGCAGTTTCACAATGATGCAGTAGGCTGAGCAGGAGGTTTCCATCCCTAGATTTTGTGGTACCACATTGTTTACCACAAGGGGTAAAACTTCCTTTTTAAGTATCAATGTTTTTAACAGCCACCTCAGCACAGTCACAGTTACCATCACAAAACAGCCTCTCTTCTACCTCCTTTCCTGCACTCACTGGTTCATTTCCTTTTAAAACCTCCACCTGAGACCATACCCAGGAGGCTACCCTCACCTGCAGCCAGCTGGGTCCATGCCAGATGAACCACTGTGTCAGCCAAGGCAAGCCCTGCCCACGCACCTCCTGGGCGAGGAAGGTGAAGGAAGTGAGCACAACTCTTGGAGGGAATGTCCCCCTTGGTGATGTGCTGATGCCTCGCTGACCCTCCAGATGCCATCAGAGGAGAGGACCTCTCAACTGCAGTTGAGACTGCTGCGGGAAGAGTACTGTGTGAGAACGCACTGCGCTGCATCACACAACGGGCAACCCCAATGTCACTAGGCTCCAGGCAAAAACAATGCAATCTGTCCCTATCTTTAAAGTGGTATTGTAATCAAAAAGAAAAGAAAGAAAAGAAAAGAAAAAAATGCACAGAAAATGCACATAGAAATCGCACTTGTCTCTCCCTTGTTTATCATAACTTTTTCTGTCACATTTGCTAATGGCAATAATAATAATAATCACTGTAGTAGAAATATGTTTTGGCTTCTTTCCCAGTTTCACCTCTTGTTCACCAGGCAGTGAAGTAGTTATATTACCAAAACTACACAGACACCCAGTGTGGCAGGACAGTCTCCATGAAGAAAGACTTTGACGGCTTCCCATGGACGCTGAGAAAACATAAGAGGGGTCGAGGAGAGCCCTCGTCTAAGGAACAGAGGGCATGACAGGCAGGAGGGAAAAAAGGCTGGCAAATCTCCACTCTATTTGCCAAGAGTGGAAAATGAGGAAATAAACAACAGTGAATTAACACTCAGTCCATCACACAAACAGTCCAGCTCAAGACACTTCATAGTTCATCTCCCAGATCATCTCTCCTTCCATAAATAAAGTCTTCTGCTTTTAAACTCATGTGCCCATGAAATCAGTTTACAATTAAGACTCTGGAAATATGGCAAAACATATTCATGAACATCTGTTTGAATAATAAGCCTGAATTTGCTTTGACAGTATTCACCCGACCTGGTTTCCTTGCCTTCTGTAAGCGCTCACACCAGCTCTCCCCTGTTCAAAGACGATGACATGAGGGAGACACTGCTGCACACACTCATGTAAACATAAAGATGGTTTTAGCTAGTGGAGGAGGTGTTTCCAGCCTCCCTTCCAGAGGTTGCTGGGTACTTCTTCGACTTCATAACAACCAACTAATAGTCCTAAAGTCAGAGGGCTAAAATTTACTCCATCAAGGTCTGGTCTACCACTAAGAAATCTGTATGTGTGTTTGAATCCTCTGCAGTTTTCAAAGAGAGGGCTTATGCTGAGGCCATAACTGCTCCTCTAGCTGTGTGCCCCCAGGGGTGCAGATAAGCATCCCTTCCACTCCTCCTGCCACCTTCTCTCCCTCAGATCTGCCTGCATAAATAGGTCTCACACACAGCTCTGGCAAACGAATCCTCATTAGTTGGTAAGAGGAAAATTTTTCTCCTGTAGGTTATGCTTAGAGGATCAGGTTGAAGAGCAAGAATTCAGGCAACCTGCAAGTCGTGCTGGCAGTCTGAATTGATGATCTGAATCCCTCTGGCAGGGGAATGGGAGTAGGGACAACCTCTGATATCTCCATCTACCTCAGTGGTAGTCAGGGCAGTACATCTGACTGCAGCTTTGCTTCCTGCCTCCATTTGACAGTCTGTGAGCTGAAGCAGTGCCCACTCACCCCACCAGTGCTCTATGCTCCTTTGGGCACACGGAATTGAGGAAAGGCAGGTAAGCGAGAGAAAAGACTGTTAGACCAATGGAAGGATTAGAAACTACATCCCAATGTGTACGCATGGGCTGAAAGTCATAAGCTCAAAGAAACAGAATGTGACATTGGGAAAAATATTTCATGAAAAGCAGAGATGAACAAACTCAACTGTATACACTTGATAGCCAGTTCAAGAGAGACCATGGAGTTAAATTGGCATAGCTTACAACACACATCCCACAAAGAGAGATGGAAAGACTGCCCACTGGATGCTTCAACAAGAGTCCCATATCTCCACAGATACTTTGGTTGTCTCTAAGCAGGATGTTGAAGGACTAAAGAAAAATACAGCAAGACAAGAGGAGTCTCCAAGCAGGAAGGAACCAAGAGTTTGAGAAAGACTGGCACTACACTAGATAAATCATAGAACAAAAACTCAGAAGGTGTTGTCTTTTGAGGTTGCCACATGGATACTGTTTACATTCACAGTAAATACAGGCCACAGGGAAGGGATTCAGCTATAATGACAAGGTGGTATTGTTGGAGGCTGTGTTGTAGTGGGACTGTCAAAAGGCTGCTGCCCATCCAGGGACGACTTTCATCCAAGGAACATCTTTTTACAACTTCTTGCCAAGCTCTCAATACTCTAGGACCAACTGACATGTATTTCTACACTCACGCTACAAAATGTTAAAGTCCTATACAAACTCTAGGAAGCAGGAAACTACAGCAGTGGAGGACAGAACTTCCGCTAGGTTGGATGACAACATTGCTTTAGACAACACATGCAGCAACAATCTATAACCACAGAGGACAGATGAAGAAAATACAGCTGCCTTTGGACAGTGGAAGTTCAACGAATGAAAACAAGCTTCCATTAGTTTTTTGGCATGAACATCCCTAGCTCAAAGTAATTAAGTGTGTTTAGTTCACACTTATTTTAATTGATCAAGAGGAATGGTGTTGCTGCCTCCATAGTCCCATTACATCTAAAATGATGACTAACAAGCTCAGTACTTCTCTAGTAGAGAGAGAACACTGAGTATCCATTCACCCACCCCCTTCCCTGCAGCTCTGTCAGTGACTCTCACAAATGTCTCTCACTCAAATACTGCCCCCATCAACGACACCCAAGAGGACATGCTTCAAAGCAGTGTGATTGTGCCCACCACTGCAATAGTGCTACTGGCTGTAGCTATAAGAACCAAAGGACAAGGCTGAGGGGAAAAATCATGCCTCCAAGTTGAAGGTCATCACGTGAATCCTCACTCCCTGGGACCTGCACTCACTTTGCAGGCCATAACTCCAACCCTGTACCAGTGAGACACCAAACATGGGAATGTGGGATGAGGGGTGGCAGCATGCCATGAGAGCACGTTTATCCCCAGGGCAAAGAGGTCAGGCTGCTCAGTGGAGCTGACAGGGCCATGCAGAACCAATTGTTTTGCATCCTCCAAGAAGTGAAAAACAGGAGGTGGCAGGGTGGTTTTCCTCCTTCTTTCTGGATGCTTGGATTTCTGAAAGATTTCTCTGTGAGGGGCTACCCAAAAGCTCCATGGAGCTGGAGTGTCAAACGTTAACACTCAGCGCTTAATTTGTGGTGCAAATCCTGTCAAACCTGATTAAATCTTTTTGGCCCTCTGAGGCATCCCAGGCACTCCTGACTCCTGCAGAGGGCTGAGGCTTTATGGAATGACCAACTGTTAAAGCGAGTCTGCAAACCAGCAGGATGCACAGCGTATGCTCCAGCACTAGGCATGCCCTCTCCTCCAGTTCACTGACTCCATGTACGTACACAGAGTGGCCAGCAGGGAATACACCCCAGGAGGCTCAATTAATGAACATATTTGAAAACTCCAGGCATCATTATGCCAGAAGAAAAGAGTGATAACATTAGCATCTGAGCAAAAGCTCTTTGGGTTAAGAAAGTAGGGAGATAGGGCCAGAGGCACTGGCTGGCGAGCTGGGAAGCATCCCATGAGCACAGCAACCTCTGCAGGGTTCTGTCACACCCATGTGTACCCGACACAAAGGTACCAGAGAGGCAGGAACTTTTAACAATGGAGGATCTGGCATAATTAAATGGGGATCCATAAAATACAGTAGACATTTCTTTCAGGCCATCTGTGAAAAGAGAAAGCAATCATCATGAAGGAAAGAAGGAAATCAGGTAGAGGTAGTGAGATATATCAAAGGGATAGAACGAAACAGAAGAAAATAGATAGAAAAATGCTAAAAGATAAATGTAGTATACATTTAATTTGCATGAGAAAAATAGTTCTTTTCCTCACTGATTATCTTTATTAGCAGCAGAATTTGCATTGGGATCTCAGACTAGCTATCTTGCTATGACAGTAACACAGTTCTGAAACATACTGCTCCAGGAAGGATGTGAAAACTTCACCTTGGGCAGCTTTTAAAGGCAGAATGTTGGGCTGACTGAGACGTAACCAGGTACTTTGCCTGAGCAGCATACAGTGCAGATCAGTGGCACCTGAACATTTGGCTCACTATCCACTATATCTGATTTTTGGAGAACAGCTGCGTGAAACCACTGAGTTTGTAAGAGCTATTAGTTAATACAGTTTAACTATATAGCACTTACTTCAGCTTCACAGACCACAGATCTTCTGAAACTGTGGCCCCAGAGCACCAAGGCTTCACCCTATAGCACGGGTCACAAGATCAGCACTATAAATTGCTTGGGGAAAGGAGGCCTGCAAAGGACCTGCAGGGCACATCTAGCAGGCACCACTGCCCACCCTGGCAACCACACATAGACACTGGGCAACTCAGTCACACTGCACCACAGTGGATTCAGGAATACAGGAGTCATGTGAAGCAGAGATGCGGTGCAGCAATATTAAAGGGGTCTACACGTGCATGTGCTTCTGTATATGCATAGAGGAAAAGCACTATTTCCTCTGGATCTGCTTGTAAAGCAGAGCTAGGAGAACTAGATGTGGATTCTCACTTTTTCTTCTGTGCAGTGGTCCAGCAGGAGGAAGCAGAGAAAAGGAGTTGACACAAGGACACATCTTCCTGTGCACAGGATGATGCACCAAGAACTCTCTGTCCAGACCATTCTGTTATTGCAATTTGGGGTAAGTACTGTTGTAACCTTAGGCAGCAGCCGTGCGTTCTCTTCACGACTCCTGCTAGCTTACAAAAAATTAAAAATCCTTCAAAAACATTTGTGCACCTCAATTTCTCTCTTAGCCAGCCTCTACCTCAGCCATGAAAACAGAAAAAGAAGCTGAGGTCTGATATGCCACTGCATCTACCTCTTTATCCCTGTCTTCTCCTCAGCACAATTTGAAGAGTAATGACCTGAACCAACCTCAGTTTAAGACAATGGGTGTCTGTGTGCTGACTTCAATGGAATTTGGATTAACATGGGATTGTAAAATCTCCAAAATTAATGTGACTGTAATGCTGTTAAAACAATGGCTCAAAGGTCTTTAGATCTCTGAAGTTAAAGGTTTCTCTTGACATTAAGTAAGCCACACTGCATATCCTGCATTGCCTATGATTATACCTCATACAGAGAATGAAACGGAGTGCTGCTCATCTGAAAACAAAATCCAGGAATACAAATCACCGTACACGAAAAGTAAACATTAAGATTAGATAGGTAGCAGTAGCTATCTACCTCTTTCTTTATCCCTCAGTTGATACTGGTATCTTCTTCACTGCAATGCTTTTTGTTCTTGTGCTTTCCTTGAAAAATTAATAAAACAAAAATGTTAGAAGAAGCCAGTACATGTAGAACAAACAGTTCTCTGACAACAGTTATTCTACAACAACAGAGTGCAGCAAATTCGGCCTCGATCTCAGCTCCATGTAGCTCCACCTCTGAGCCTCCTTTCCTATTCACTGGAGGCCAGGCAGGAAAGCAACAAGATGCTGAGGAATATGTCACTAACAGAGCTTCTTTCCCCATACAGGTAATGTCTTTGTGCTTATTGTCATCATCCTAACTGCACAGAAGAGAAACTGAACTGCCTGGCTCCCACTTGAATCACAGTAATCAATAAATTGTGGCTACTAACAATTACAGATGCCCATCTTTAAACAAGAGAAATTAGCTAGAAGCCAAGTACCCACAGTTCTGAAGTCAACAAGGATTGGTAGTTTGTAGTAAACCTTTCTCCAGTTGCTTCAATAATGTCATGTCTCAGTGCAGCTCCATAGCTTCTCCTGCAGACTCCCATGGAAGTGGAGGCAGATGTATGGAGTCAGAGGGGGGAAGTATGCAGTAACTATTTCCTCACCTTTTAGGAACTTCCTATTTTCCCCAGAACATTCCAGGGAAATCCTGAATAAATTTAGTTTGGCTGGGGTACAAGGCTATTTTTAGGGAAACAAATAGACAGCCAAAGATATATTTTTAATTTCCATTTAGATTTAGAATTTATATTTTACTTGTTAATTTTGCTTTAATCTCCTTGTAATTCATTACTCCCTGACTGTCACAGCAGGGGAGAAGATGGACACAGGGAGGAGGTTGAGGAGTAGGACTCAGTGGGAGTAGTGATGAGGAGGGTACTATAAGAGGGAAGAGAGTGAGGGGAAAAGAGTATTGTTGACAGCATCTGATCCTCTGATTAATGTATTTCTAAGCAGATTAACAAAATCCCAACTGCTCTGTGCCAGGTTTCTTCTCTAAGCTTCTCTCACCCCCATGTAAACAAAAAGACATTTCCTCTGAGCAAACATCCAATGTTCTGCTCTGGCAGACTCCCTGCCCTAATGTAACACAACACTATGGGGCACAGGAGAAGCAGGGAAGTATGGGTCTATGGAGGTAACCTCTATTTTTAAGAGTATTTTGTGCACTTTTCTTCAGCTCCTCAAGACTTTGCATGACTCCTGATTTGTCCACCCTCAGGAAGTATGGAAGGATGCCAGGAGTGATGTGGA
The DNA here is from genome assembly GCA_033558105.1 of Coccyzus lansbergi. NCBI lineage: Eukaryota > Metazoa > Chordata > Aves > Cuculiformes > Coccyzidae > Coccyzus > Coccyzus lansbergi. The sequence goes on along the minus strand of JAUMJK010000631.1, from coordinate 367,414 downwards.
AAGATGAAGAAGCAATGGCTGGTATTATTCTGGTCCCAGAGGCACATGAGAACTCGTGACCTCATTACATGTTGCTTATCCATAAGTGCTTTCCATGAAACTTGTGAGGAAAAGTAAGAAAAGTAAGTAAGAGCATCTCCAAAAGAGATAGTGGGAACTGCTAAACACAACCCACTTCATCCTGCCCTGCCCCACAAAATCTTTCACAATAACCCCCAACAAGAATGAAACATCACTGTTTCAAACCAGGTTCTTGGAGTATTTCATAGTCAGTAGTTATCTAAACCCCCACAACCCTGTATCACTGTCCCAGTTTTATAGATGGGGGAACTGAACATAGAAGAGGCTTTGAGGTTAGAGAGCAGGTCAATGGCACCACCCCATTCACATGAGCTGAGTTACAGGCATCTTTCCAGGTCACAAGATCAGCCTTGGCTGAATAGAGGTTCTCTAATTAGTCTCCAAATTTAGCTTCCAAGTTTATTTGTTTACAGATCTTCTGAAGCAACCCAGCCAGCCAGTCAGTCTCCAGCCCACAAGTGCAGGTTTGCCATCTCTGCTAGGAACAGCCACAGTGGCCATGGGACATCTCTGCCCGCCTAACACGCTGATGGAGCTCAAAGACTACACCTGTCTTCAAGCATTGCAACATTGCCTACTAGTCTTGAAAGGCAGCCTAGAAGGATGCAAAGACATCCTGCTCCCTCTTCCTTCTCACAGCTGCTAATTTTTTCATCCAGGTTTCCTCCTAGCATGGTAAAAGCTTTAAAACTTAAGCCAAAGACAGGCTAAAACTCAAATGCTGGTATTGCCACACAATGAATGTTCCTAACATAAATTCTCCACACATATAACTTTTAAATGAAACACTTTAGATCTTATTGCATTGTACAGCATGGTGTTCTCCTGCTGCTTCATGAAGAAAATCACCAGACAAGTCCTTTGCTGCAAATGGAAGTGGAGATTGTGAATAAAGAGGAGTATACAGAGTCAGTTAAGGCTGTAGAGAAAAGATAAGGGCAAGGGGGGAAAAGCAAATTAATTTATGCTGCCTAAGGCACTGAAGGGAATAAAAAGGGATTTACAAATTCATCAGTAGAAGAAGCACCAGAAAGAAGGTAGGTTCATTAATAAACGAGGATGAAATTAATGGTTCAAAAATGGCTGAGCCGCTTTTAAAAATCTGTCCTTAGCCAGAAGAATAAAGAGAGGAAGTTTGGACTAGAAAGGAAGGGAAAAAAGCAAGTTTCTAAAAAGCAGAAGCATAAATAACTTGATGAATGATATCTCTACAAACCAAATAAAGCAAACGACATCCTAGAACTTAATTCAGAAAAGACAGAGACATTTTTTAAAAGTACTTCTCACTTTGACAGAATTAATACACAGCTGAACCTTAAGCAATCTATACATATAAGCACCTGCATAAATATATGCAAGATCAGGAGCCTAATTTGTTATGGCAAGGCATTGACAAACATATTATACCAGTGACAAATAATCTGATGATTTACATTGAGCTAGGGATGCTCCACAAAACCAATCAAAAAGCAAAGATAATAAAGATTTTCAATAAGGAATAGAGCTGCCCATGTTTAATTCCAAGTCAATATCTATCCCTAGTGAAATAATGAAACAAATACGAAGGGTCATTAATAATCTAAGGAATAAAATCAAATGCAATACAAAAACGAAGTCTTTTGCTTTTTTAGTACATGTGCACAACTAGCACCCAGAGGAACGGCAGCAAAAGCAATTTGAAGCTTTAGGAATTTGAAGGTTTTGACATTGCTCCATTGCATCAGTCTGACAAGAAGCAAGAGCCCACATATCAAAAAGCTGGCCAGAGGTATCAAAAGAAAATACGTTTTGCTGGACTGGGAAATGACAAATGATGTGCCAAAGGGTTTGCATCTGCATTGGTCTTATTAAACCAGTGTCACAGGAAACCAACACTAACTGTCCATGAAATTTACAGATGACACCCTACAGAGAAACTGCAAATATAAGAAAGACAAGGAAAGAGGCCCTTGACAAACACAATGCTCCTTAAAATTATGCATGTATAGACGATGGTCTGAAAGTCAAAGCAGTGAGTAGCATGATTGGGACAGAGGTTGATTGAATCTAGACTCATCAAAGCCACAAGCTGAACCTAACAAAATAGAAAAATGCAAGTAATGTCCCTGGAGAGCGATAACCCAAAAGATGGATACTCAGCAGGAGGGAGAAAACACGGAAGCTGTTTTGTTCCCTGAGACTTCAGGTTACAGAAAATAGCAAATAAAAAATCTTGATGTGCAATATTAGCAAAATAGGCTGTTGCAATTTTGGGTGGTGAAAAGAGGGGCATCCCATCACAACAAAGGGAGATAGAAAATAGTTTCTGCACCATTTCAATGCAACCAGCCCAAGGATTCAATTTTATTCATTCCATTAATTTTTCTTCATGAGCAATAAATGAACAGCAAACTAGAAAAAAATCAAAGACGATTGATAAACAGACCTAGAAGAATTTATTAAGAAGACTAAGAAGGGTTAAACGTGTACAGCTTACTAAGGAACAACCCAAAGGAAGTAAACTGTAAAATATGCTTGATGCATGTGAATGCAGTAGAGTGGGAGGAGATACTAACTAGGAGTTATGAGGTTAAACTAGAACCCAAAGGGGAAAAAAAAGCATAGACCTTGTATCAGGAAATTATTTGATCTGCTTCTGCTTCTGTATCAGTAAAAATTAGAAGTAACTCAACAGAAAGGAAAGAAGGGGCACAGAAAACAGGACCTGTGAGTGCATCCAGAGAGGTTACTTCAGAGATCCTTTCCTTCTCTCCCAGTCTTCAGACTGAGATCTCCGCTCCCAAGCTCCAGCAGCACTCTTGTTTGCACTGATTTGTTCCTTTGCTTTAGGAAAAGCAGTCTCTTTACATAGTGTACAAGCATGGGGAAGAATTCAAGTCACTGCTGAGGCAAAACAGCATTGCTGGGTGTTTCAGTGGCTCTCGTTAATCTTATGCCTATTAGCAACATGCACAGTTACATAAAAGAGATACTAAGGCTTTAATTCCACTATTCATTACCATTATTAATACAGTGACATACAAATACATAATGAAGACCTCCCATCCCTAGGAAGGTCATGTTTCCAGATGCCTGCTGACTACTAGAAGGGCTAGGAGAGGGGTACAATTTCTGAGTTCCTCTAAGCACTACATAAACAGACCTGACCTCTTCTTCTAGACAATGATGAAAATGAACATTTTTATCTCTCATTGAAATTTAAGTCATCTCAAACCACAGGTACACCCACAGAGCACTAAATCTGGGGAGGAACATCCTTAGGGTCCTATGTATTTTCAAAATGACAAATCCAACCTGCAAGTCAGGAGCTGTCCACGTCTGTTACTCAAGAGACAGTGAAGGAGAAAACAAGAGTAATAGTGCTCAGCAGCCCCGAGAAACTTCACCTAAGCTGCTGTGAAAGGTCTGCGCTACTGCAGGCATGGGGAAGGACAGAGCACACTGGAGAGAAAAGTACTGGAAAACGTCACTGCTTAGGGGTGACTCATGGCAAATTTGGCTGCCTGTTACACCCATTACCACAGGATCAAAGAGTGCTGAGATAGGGACTTCCAGAGTCTTTGTCCACTTACTGAAACAAATAGACATCACCTGCTGAAGAGGCGTCTTCTGGAGGTTAATATACTTAATATCCTTATTATATTCATTCCTCATTTTATGACAGCTAAATCCCAGCTTGTCCTATCTTCATATACTGTAGACCCAAGTAAATGGTATGCATATTTACATTCCCCACTGAGTATTTTGGGCATGGCCAGATGCATCACAGCTTTAAGTGTTCCAGGTCACCCAATAGGAACAATACTCAGTTGCACTCCGTGGTCCAAGACAAGCAACCTCAGATGCCTGGGGTATAGCACTGGAGACCTGTCTTCTTAATGCCTGGCAGAAGCACTTCAGGAATAGCAACGCTTTTATCCAGCAAGCATAAAAACTTCTTTACAGCTCACTTGCCCCACCCAGAGGCATTTGGCTCTGTGTCTTGCAAATACTGAAGTTCTGCAGCCTCTAAGTTCCAAAGAAGAGAGGGGTAGATAAGAGCTGTATCACTGAATTAAACCCAAGAAGCAGTAATGACAGTAACAAGGGAATCCTACAGACCCTGACAATTATCAAGTTCAGGCCCTCTGGAGCTTTTCTTCAGTCTCTCAGAGTTGTGGAATTGATCTGGAAACCACTTTATTAATGTTCTTTTCTTTTCCTCCCCTTCTCCCCAAGCAGCATCATCATTTATTAATTTATGATTAAATGAATTATTGATTCTGACTGCACCTGCAGTATTCACCATTGTCCTTCTCTCCCAGAGATATCTTTGACTGATGTGAGAAAGGCAAGATGTCAGAGAGACAAAAAGAGGGAGAGAAGAAACTCCCTGTATGCAGGACCTCAGACAAGCATGCTCCCCACTGAAGTGCCAAGCAGCAAAGGGTGGACACAATGCACAAGGGCACAGCAATGGTGCCACTTTCTCAGACAGCAATGAAAAAAAAAAAGAAAGTGCAAAGCCAAATTGCTTCTGATAAGGAGGGAATGAGAAGCAGAGCTATTCATAGACATTCAGCATTTGGAGAGGTATTAAAAAAAAATAAATCTGACCCAAAGCAGAAGCTTTTGTTTTTATTCAGAAAAGTCAAGCTGCAGTTCTTTGAATACATCACTGAAAAAACCTTCCAGGCTTTTGGCTTTTGCCTTGCGATTACAATCAACAGATGGTGATTATTTCACAGGCTTGGGCATCTGGTCAGCTCCTAGCCAAACATAAATAAAAGACCTTTGCGTGATTTTATCAGGCATTCTGGTCCAGAAACAAAATCAAGGTTGGCAGCAAAAGAAAAAAGGTAAAAGAGAAGAGGTATTTAAAATTCCCTGGGTTTGGAGACATTTCCCTTACAAAACAAAAGACTGGGGAAGGGATATATATGTGTGCATATAGTGAACAAAACCAGTATATTTACAGAAATGTGTTACTTGCAGAGATGATCAGAGCTCAGCTCTCCTGCAACTGATGGAAATTTCTGAGCCAGAATCTCCCTGTCATGAATTAAACCTAAAGCTTGACCCTTATCTGGGCTTTGCAGGCCAAATAAACCTTTACCCTTTTTTACAGCATCTTTCACCCAAGTGTTGTTATGTATCTCCTCCCAAAAAGCCAGGTAAGTTGTACTCTGTCTAAGAATGGGAGGAATGCATCAAGGTACTGATCCTGCTTTTTATCAGGAAAAAAGGATAACGAACTCACTGCAGGGAAACATCCTCTCTCTCCATGCATCCTTCCTGGCCGAAAGAGCTGCAATATTCTCCTTGCACCAACTGCACAGAAAATGTGCCTCGTGATTTTTGTTCTCCCTGCAGTCCTCATCTCCCTGTGAATCACTGCTCACCCTGACATCAAGTGGTGCGTATTTGTTTTGTGTGCCTGACCACTACCCGCTGCCCACAGCAGCAAGTGTAGACCTAATTGCAGCATACAAATCACCCCCTTAGATGGGATGTGCAGGGCTGTGTTTTGGGGAAATTAATTCCTGGGCGATAGAGGCTTCAGGTATGCATGCATGCAAATACCCCCAGAAGAAATACAATGTTCACATCTGTTGTTCCAGCACCTCAATTTTGTTAGGCTCTGTTAGTCCACAACTCTGTTTCATCCCAGGCACACGAGAGGATTTCAGGTTTTACCTCTGAGCAGCATAAACACTACAAAATTAAGGGAGGCAAGAAGAAGTTGTTCCTTATTACTTGCATCTCACCCAGCACCCAAGCAGTCGTCCCCACCACTGCTTTGCAGCATATAAAAACTGCTTTTTACCACCTCTCTTCTCTCCCCTTTGTTACTGGCTGCACTGCAGGCCTGGCTCGCCTAATCTCCAGAGAAGCTTCAGAGCCCTCATTGCTATTTTGCGCTACAGGACGATGGCTGAAAAGCTGGAAGGCACAGAGCCAGAGAGCAATTTTGTTAGGAAAACAAGGCAAACACTTTCTGTTCCTGCCTTACACATGCCCCTGGGTTACTCAGCCATTATTCGCTAAATTAAGGCCAGCACGGCTGGCCCTAAGAGCCTGCCCTGTACCAAAGTCACGGCCAACAGTGACTTCCTAGCAATTGCTGAGGGGCAAACGCAGGCTGTCTTGAACTCTCAGTCAGCCTGTGCAGGATCCTCGCCTGCCACTCACAAACATGCAAACCCTGCTGCCAGTGGCAGTGCAAGGAAAGAGATGAGCATCCCCTCGACATTCCTCACCATCACAGCTGGCATTACAACATACCACTGAATGACTTCAGATTCCCAGGGAGAATGAGTGGAATTTGGCCATTTTGTTACATGCTCAGCAGGACTATATGCGAGAGCGGAATTAGATGCCTGCTCTCTAGCTGAGGAGGAGTGAAAGGGACACAGTCCGATTTATATAGCAGCATCAGAGGGTAATGGTAAGACAGGGCCCAAGGTGGTGCAGGGGGCATGGATGGGTAATAAAGGAGTGAATTTCCTGCAGAAAACACACACATGTCATGAGATGAAGGAAGGAAATTACATTATACTCTACATATACAGGGAACAAGCTTGGCTTTTAAATAAAAGAGCAGCACAACACCCTACCACCTCCTATTAAATTGATGGACTAGATGGTTGTGCCAAGGGCTTCTCAAGATAAAATGTTCATGTCCTTAGAGAACAAGGTTTCAACCTTCATGACCTTACTGGGTCTGTGTGCATTTAGCCATTTTAATTTCAGATCAGCATCTCGCATTTGCAGTACCTAGGGGATTACTGGTTTCGCCTGTGCAGCAACTACAGTTCATAAAAGTATCGGTTACCCTCCCCCTTGTTCATAAAATCAAGTCAGATCTGACCAGATGGCACATGCTCCTGCGCGCTGTGTCAGGCTGTATTAATTCGTGCGAAATGAACTCTCTTCCAAAACTATATTTATTTCAGACATTGCCATGCCCAGTTGCTGGGCTGTCCTCAGGAAAACCTAGAGCAAGACCTTTTCCAGGAGCTTAGCAGGGAAGAAAGAGCAGCAAAAGGCCTTGCTGGAAGTCTCGGGTGCCAGGAATGAGGAGTACCAGCAGGCTCCTAGGTGGCTGGCTTTGAGGCTGTAGCTCAAACCCTTATTAAGCAGAAGGTGATTGCACACCTCATTGGACCAGCCCCGTTATATCTTAGGGCAGTGCTACAGGAACAGCTCAGCCTTTTGGGGAAGGTTGCATTACATTGCCTTGCTAGGATCAGGAATGAGGTTTCTTCAAGCAATGGAGAAAGGAGAAAGCTGTTCTGGTGTGGTGGAAGGTGTGCAACTTGAGTTACTATTTTATCCATCTCTTTGATAGGCCCACTTCTGCAGGGTTTAAGCAAGGCATTTCACCTATTTATAGCTCTGGCCATGCTGCCAGTTGAAGGCCCATTTCCTCCACCTTTTGTGAGAATAATTCTCCTTGTTGCTGGAGACAGTATAGTTTGAGAAGAAAACAGTCTGGTTGGGTAAGAAACACCCTTTGTTCCTCTTTTTAAAGTTATTTACCATCTTAGATAGCACATATAACAACACTTAAATGCTATACTCTAATTAGTAAAATCATGCAGAGAAACTGTTCATGTGGATAATGACACTTTGCATCCTCCTGTGTGGGTAGTTTAAGGATGAATTAATTCATGTTTGCCCAGCTTTGCAAGTTCTATGGAAGAAAGGCGATTGTTATACAAGTAATTATTAATAATGACTCCTCCTGTGCCGCTCACCATTAAATGTGCTCAATTTATAAGTCAAAGGGTGTTATTGTTCTTCCTACGAGACAAACTGAGTTCACAAATGGAAATGTTGGTGTCAGTGTACCTGGCAAGGGAGGACAGCTCTGAAGTGAGCGTGCTTTTCTAAGGTTGAAGGCTTGGCTGCTGGAACCTCCTGTCTATGCTCTAAGCAATATATGTGACCCTGGAAGTCACTTCAAAGAACAGTCACACTGCCTACTCAAGACAACACATTCAGGCACAGTCCAGAGGATCTCAGCACAGAGGCATGCTCATGTAGAGGGAAATTCAGACCACCAAACACCGTATAATTTGGACAGAGATGAATAATTATATTCACAAACACTTAATAAATATAAGCAAAAAACATCTTCACAATAAAGCAGCTCTGAGAGGTACAGTGAGTATAAACACACCATATGTATAGTGTTCAAATCCTACACTAAATTAGGACAGGTACCTAATAAAGACAATTTTTAAGAACACCAGGGTCTCAGTACAATGCTGGCATGAGGTGTTTGGTATCAGAGACAGAGTCCTTTGAACAGATGTGCAAAACTGTTCCATAGTTGCCTGCTAAGGTCCTTGAGGGGTTTCCGATTGTGGATAAGGGTGGGATTATATAGAGTAAGTAGATAAGGAATTTTGTATCAGACAAGGCTTCTCTCAGGTTTCAGGGTATATCACAAGTCACATAGGGATCACACCAACACAATAACAGCAGGAACGTCACATGACTATGCACCTCAACAAATTATCTTATTTTCATCTAGTAAGACTGGATTGTGAGGGCAAAAAAAGAGAAATCTGGCTATTACCATAGTCTTTTCAGAGCTCCCTCAGCCCTGTACAGGAATAGTCTGATGACTCATAAAGAAGAACAATTTTGCCTGCATGCTGTGCAAGGCTGCTTGCAGCTAGGACACATCAGCTTTACTGTGTTATTTCCACAAAGGAAACAGACATTCGTGCAGCAGGTCCATTGTATCTGAAGCCCTCATACACACACATTTTAGTGAGGGATTTCTCAAACATAGAAGCAAGAATTAGATTACACCTTTGTCTCCCAAGGCAGTAACTTTTGCGCACAGGGCACCTGGGCAGGATAGGCTCTAACAAAGGCTAACAAGGCCCTGCCAAGTGGTCGCCCCCCCATCACTGACAAACATTTTTGCAGGTTTCCCATTCCACCAAAGTTCTCAGATGCCTTAGGTAAGACAGAAGGTACTGAGGTTTGAGATAAATGTCTTCCTGTGTCTTCAGCAGCTGTAGACACTAAAAAATCAGCAGTCAGAACTTAGCTAAAGGTAGATTTGAGGACCAGAAGAGAAAGAAATGATGTCTGCTCATCTCCTTGTAGTTATACAGATTCAATCCAGCTAAGCATCAAGGAAAATTGATTTGTGCCACAGGATGAGCAAGTATGAGGTGAAGGCATTCCTGGAACTGATAGAGTAGGAAGAAAGCCTTTCTCCATTTTATTTATCTGCTACCCTGCTTTCACAGTAGCTGTGATTAATAGACACAAATCACTGGCATAGATGATCCTGCATTCCCTAGGGCCTCTGGAAGAATGTTTATTGTGTGTGTTTGCATGAGAAATGCAGCCAGCCCCACTGCTTGCAGAGGCCTGCAGATTTGCTCATTTTGGTATCAGTTCAAGGAACAAACATTTGCAGCCATTGCCCTCAAACTACCCAAAATCTTTAAGAAACAGACCAAGGTGTCATACTGTACAGATGCTGAGGTAGCTGTCAGGAAGAAAAGTGTGTGCCTTGAGCCCTGCAGAGTGTGGGTCTAGGATGTGATGTTTAAGGGCTTCTCTACTGAATCAAGCAAGCTGCTAAGAACCATCCTAGAACAAGAAACATCCTAGAACAAGAAACATCCTAGAAGCATCCTAGATTTGCTTTGAACTGTAGCAAATCTAACCTAAGAAAGTTCTTCCTTGCTGTCTCATTTTCTGCTGAGGGAAAGTCAGATCTCTAGGTAAAGTTTCCAGTCACTGGTAGTGATGGCTTCATGTTTTGACGCACATGAATCCCTTCAACATTAACTCCACAAGCAGCAGTAGACAGATAGGGCAGTAAGAACATACATTGACAACACTTTAGATAGGTCTCAGTAGTTCAATCACATATGGATTTTTTTTTCCAGCCCAAACAGCTTTTTCCTTAGGCTATTCCCCACAAACAGGTTTATGTCACCAGGGTTTGTTGAAGTAGCCCACTTTGGCTGGTAGAAGACATCTTTGATTAGAGAGAATTTTTATAAATGGTCTTCTTACATGGGTACTAAAAGGAAGACTAGGACAAATGTGGGCCCTTTCCAGAAGGAAATGGGAAACCTGATTAGCCAGGGTATGGAAAAGGCTGAGGTACTCAACATTTTTACCTCAGTCTTCACCAGCAAGGGCTCTACCCCCACCACCCAAAGTGCAGAAAGCATAGGCAGGGACTGAGAGAAAGGAAACAGCTCATGGAGAAGATGACCTTCAAGACCATCTACAGAACCTGAAGGTACACAAGTCTATGGGACCTGATGAGATGCATCCACGGGTCCTGAGGAAATTGGCAAACAAAGTTGCTAAACCCCTATCCATCATATTTGAGGAGCCATGGCAGGCCAGTGAAGTTCCCATTGACTGGAAAAACAGAAACAATAACTTTTAAAAAGTAAAACAAGGAAACACCAGAACTACAGGTCAGTCAATCTCACCTCTGCATGCAGAAATACCACAGAACAGATCCTCCTGGAAATTATGCTGTGAGGCACATACAATATAAACAAGCGCTTTATGACAGTCAGCATTGCTTCACAAAAGGTAAAACATGCCTGGCAAATTTGGTAACCTTCTAAAACAAGGTTATAAAGTCAGTGGATAAGGGAAGATCAATTGATATCATCTACCTGAACTTGAGCAAAGCATGACTCTATCCCACATGACATCCTTATCTCTAAATAGGAGAGATATGCATTTGATGGATGGGCCACTTAGTGGATAAGGAATTGGCTGGAAGAGTTGTGGTCAATGGCTTAATGTCTGAGTGTGGAGACCAGTGGCAAGTGGTGTTCCTCAGGGGACAGGAGCTGTCTATCTTCTTTGTTGGTGACATGGACAGTGGTCTTGAGTGCACCATCAGCAGGTTTGCCGACAACACCAACCTCTGTGGTATGGTCAAAACACTGGAGGGAAGGGATGCTATCCAGAGGGATCTTGACAGGATTGAGAGGAGGGCCCATGCAGGTTCAGCAATGCCAGGTGCAAGGTCCTGTACAAGGATAGGGGCAACTATCAGTTTAGGCTGAGGAATTAAGTATTTGAAAGCAACCCTGCTGAGAAAGACTTGGGGGTGTTGGTGGGTGAAAGGCTGAATATGAGCTGACAATGTGTGCCTGCAGCACAGAAGGCCAACTGCATCAAAATAAACAGGGCTAGCAAATTGAAGGATGTGATTCACTCCCTCTACTCTGCTCTCATGAGGCCCCATCTGGACTACTGCATCCAGCTCTGGAATCTCCAGCACAGGATAGACATGGACCTTATAGAGCAGGTCCAGAGGAGGACCATGAAGATAATCTAAGGGACAGAACACCTCTTCTGTGAAGACAGGCCGAGAGAGTTGGGATTGGTCATCCAGGAGAAGAGAATGCTCTGAAGAAAACTTGCAGAAGCCTTCCATTACCTAAAGTAACCTGAAGAGAGACATTTTACAAGGGCATGTAGAGATGGCACAAAGAGTAATGACTTTAAACTGAAAAAAGGTAGAATATTACTATGTGTAAGGAAAATACTCTTTGCTATAAGGATGGAACAGGTTGCTCAGAGAATCTGTGGATGCTCCATCCATGGAAGTGTTCAAGGACAGGTTGGATGGGTCTTGAGTAGCCTCAAGCAGCAGTTGCAGGTGTCCTGGCTGGGGGTGGAACTAGATGATCTTTGAAATTCCTTTCAACCGAAACCATACTATGATTCTCTAAGGACTGAGACAAGTATTTACAACACCACACCTGGTCTCCCCCGTAGAAAGTAAAGATCATGGAACATTTTCTGTTAGTCAGTCAGTGCCTGTGACTAAATAAGGAAATCAGTTAAAAATCTTTAAAGATCCAAAACTATTATACACGTGAGTAAACTATTGTGTAACATACACAGCCACAAGTCTTTAGCTAGAAACTTGCATTTCTCAGGGCCTTTAAAGGATTTTTTGCTGAGAAGAAAATGTGAGACCAGCACAGGAGAGAACACAAGGGTCCAGCCAGTTACAGAGATGACAATTTCCTATTTATTTTTTTCCACACTCTTGGATCCACTCATCTAGAGAAGCATGGCCATTATTCATGGACAAGAAATATACTTAAGTTTTTGAAATAGCAGCAAAGATCATAGAATCATAGAATCACCTGGTTGGAAGAGACCTATTGGATCATCAAGTCCAACCATTCCTATCAAACACTAAACCATGTCCCTCAGGACCCCGTCTACCCATGCCTTAAACACCTCTAGGGAAGGTGAATCAACCACCTCCCTGGACAGCATGTTCCAATGCCCAATGACCCTTTCTGTAACTTCCTCCTAATCTCTAGCCTAAATCTCCCCTGGCAGAGATTGAGGCCATTCCCTCTTGTCCTGTCCCCTGTCACCTGGGAGAAGAGGCCAGCTCCCTCCTCTCCACAACTTCCCTTCAGGTAGCTGGAGAGAGCAATGAGGTCTCCTCTCAGCCTCTTCTTCTCCAGGCTAAACAACCCCAGCTCTCTCAGTCATTCCTCATAGGGCCTGTTCTCCAGCCCCTTCACCAGCTTCATTGCTCTTCTCTGGACTCGCTCCACAACCTCAACATCCTTCTTGTGGTGAGGGGCCCAGAACTGAACACAGGATTCAAGGAGCGGTCTCGCCAGTGTTGAGTCCAGAGGGAGAAGAACCTCCCTGGACCTGCTGGTTATGCTGTTTCTGATCCAAGCCAAGATGCCATTGGCCTTCTTGGCCACCTGGGTCACTGCTGGCTCCTGTTAAGTTGCTGTCAACCAATACCCCCAGGTCCTTCTCCTCCAGGCAGTTTCCAGCCAGACTTCTCCTAGTCTGTGTCTGCTCAGGGTTGTTGTGCCCCAAGTGCAGGACCCGGCATTTGGCCGTGTTAAACCTCATGCCATTGGTCTCTGCCCAGTGGTCCAGCCTACTCAGGTCCCTTTGTAGCCTCCCTACCCTCCAGCAGTTCCACACTTCCACACAGCTTAGTGTCATCCACAAACTTGCTAAGTTGGTGCCTTCATCCAGGTCACTGATGAAGACATTGGACAGGGCTGGACCCAGCACTGAGCCCTGGGGACATCACTTGTAACTGGCCTCCAGCTGGATTTAACACCATTTCCCACCACTCTCTGGGCCTGGCCATCCAGCCAGTTTTCCACCCAGGAGAGTGTGCGTCTGTCCAGGCCAGAGGTGACAGTTTCCGTAGCAGAATGCTGTGAGAAACTTTGTCAAAGGCTTTACTGAAGTCCAGAAAGACCACATCCACAGCCTTTCCCTCATCCAGCAGCTGAGTCACTTTGTCATAGAAGACGATCAGGTTAGTTAGGCAAGACCTGCCTTTTGTGAAGCCATGTTGACTGGGCCTGATCCCTCAGTTCTCTTCCCTGTGCTTCATGCTAGCACTCAAGATCACCTGTTCCATGACTTTCCCTGGCACTGAGGTCAGAATGACAGGCCTGGAGTTCCCCGGATCCTCCCTGTGACCCTTCTTGTAGTTGGGCACAACATCAGCCTCCAGTCCAGTGGAACATCCCCAGTCAGACAGTAAAATGATTCTGTGATTTGAGGATTCCCTTGGGAACAGGCTGGGGCTGCCACATGGCCGTGAGAGAGAACCCAAAATCCATATTCTGAGTTGGGACCCCAGTTTATTTTGGTCACAAGCTGCATTTAGGGGAGACAACGGGACTTTTTAGAAGTTGTGCTGCCTTCCAGCTCCTGTCGCCAGGGCACACGTGCCACACAGTGAGGTCACAGTGATGGGACACAAGTGTCACAATGACCCAGGGCACTTTGTGAGCTGCTGCCCAGGGATCAGATGCCACAGCCCTTCAGCCGCTGACAGGCAGGACTCTGTCTCGCTGCTCAGCCTAAGGGACGAGGCTCCAAGCTCAAACCCATCTCAGCCATGGGGAACAACATGGAGACACCTTCTTCAGACTCATCCTCCGACACGGAGGAGCCTGTTTTTGTGCCTCCATCTTCTCCCAACCACGCAGTTGGTGCTATGGCAGCACCTGAGGATGCTGCCAGCTCATCATTCTCAGGAGAGAACTTTCAAGGTAAGCCTGATGAGTGCAGGGTGCCCAGCCTCAGGTATCATTGGTGGGAGGAGAGCTGTGCTAAACCCAGCCCCTCGTCAGCCCACAGGTTCCTCCAGAAGCTCTGGAACATCGTCTGCAGCCATCGCTTCCAGTCCATCTGGTGGGCCGATGACAGAAACACCATCATGATAGCAGAAAATCTCTTCCGCGAGGAGGTCCTGGGGAGGAAGATCTTTGACACTGAGTCCATGGAAGGCTTCATCCTCCAGCTGAGCCTCCATGGATTCCAGACAGTTGAAGGAGATACTCCCATCTCTATCTCCATCGAGAAGCTGCAAGCAATAGCAGCAGCAGGAGCTTCTCTGGGCAAGGTACGTGATTTCCTCCCCCATGAGAGAACCCTTGATACATTTGGTGGGCAGAAGGTCACGTTCAGCTAGAAGAAACCTTTCCCAGGCAGGGAGCAAGGATGGGAAGGGGAGCATGCGGCCCGAGTTTGTCTCGGAGTCGTTGTCAGGAATTCTAAGTGCAGGATTTTGGAGGAGCAGAAGTGCTGACCAAAGGAACTTGGTTAAAGCAGTGAAAAGCAAGCACAGTCCCATCACTTGGGGCTCTTTCGTGTTCGCTCTCTATCCGGCTGAACCAAAAGTTCCAGTCTTCTTGTGGCATCTCCTGAACACTGACCATTCCATGCTGAGTGATCTGGGGTTCTCCATCATTGTTCATGCTTGGAAAACCATATGCTTCTCTGCTTCTAAATACTGAGAACCCCAGCATGGTCACCACTTAGAAAAGCTCCATCCCAACATTTTATTCAGCTTAAGCTGGAGTTTTCACAGGCCACCGAGAGCCCTTTGTCCTAGCCAAATGCTTGGCTAGAGAATCTCTTTCTTCCTCCTCTGGCAATGCTGGCACTGACTCCTGTCCTTTGCAATCTGCAGCTGCACTTCTTCCACCGCCCTGGCTTCCAGAGAGACCAGCACCAGCTCCTCAAGAGGGGCAACCAAAGCCCTGGGGACAGAGAGCTAGCCCCAGCTGCAGCCCCACACAGCCCTGGGCAGGAGGACGAGCGGCCGAGGAAGAGACCAGCAGATGCTCCGGCGGCAACAGGAGCCACAGAAGAGGACGCTGAGAGCCATGCAGCCCCCAGCCCCACAAATACCGAGCCATGGGCTGACCCCGATGCCCCCAGCACCAGTGCCAGCCCAGCCCCAGCCAAACGGCGCTGCAAACGCAGCCCTGAGAAGAACCAGGAGGAGGCTCTGACTCCATCTGTGGCTTCACCCCAGCGCCACTCACCTTGCGCCGAACAAGACATTGAGCCCCCTCAGCAGCCAGCTCCCAGGCTTCCTTGGCTGGTTGGCAGGACTAGCCCAGCTCAATCCCGAGCTCCAGAGCCTGCGAGGGATGCGCTGCCAGCACCTTGTGCTGCTCCTGGGCCACGGCCACCGCAAGGTCAAGTGGCAGCACCAATGCATGAGGAGCAGGAGAACGACTCCCAGAGACCTGCGGCCTCCAGCCCCACAGCAACCGAGCCACGGGCTGACCCCAATGCCCCGAGCACCAGTGCCGCTCCAGCCCCGGCCGAACGGCGCCACATAGACAGCCCTGAGAACGTCCCAGAGGCGGCTCTGCTTCCATCCCCACCTTCACCTCAGCGCCTCTCACCTCCTGCCCCACTGGTCTTTGGGCCCCCTCCACGCCCAGATTGGTGGCCAGGGCCGGATCCTTGGGAGCGCCCCGGGGCTGCCGGCCTTCCATTCCACCCTCCAGCACCTCACGCAGCTCCCGCACCACGGCCATGACCCGTCCGAGCTCACACCTTCCCACACTGCCCGAGCTGCTACTGCCCACCCAACGACCCGTCTGCCCGACACGGCGATGGACGTTGAAACAGGTCGAGTGGAAAGAGCAGCGATCTTGGGCTGCAAGTCGTGTTGTAGATGGAGGAACACCTTAGTCTAGGAAGAAGTAATAAACAGTGTTTGTTGTTGTTCAAAACTCCTCTTTTTCTGTTACCCCCTCCTGTTTCTGCAGTCTCACTGTCGCTCTCTCAACACCTTCAGGCTGGGAAGGGTTTGCTCCCAGCAAAGCCAAGGGCCCCACAGAGCTGAGCACAACCCAGCCGAGAGCTGACCTGGGGCTGCTCCAGCAGCTGCACCAGCTCCACCTGGATTTCACTCCATTTCCCACCACTCTCTGGGCCTGGTCATCCAACCATTTTTTCACCCAGGAGATTATGCCCCTGAATGCACGTGTGATGGTGCAGCCACGTGCAAGTGTGTCAGTAAACAAGTGTGCATGAGTGTGCATGAGTGTGCATGTAGGTCTGTGCATGTGTGTGAGTGTACAAGCGTGGTGCACACGTGTGTGTGCAGGCATGTTCATGTGTGTGCACGAGTGCATGTGTGTGTGTGCAGCCACATGCAATTGTGCAAGTTCACAGGTGTGACTGTGTGCACGTGTGTGCAAAAGGGTGTGTGTGCGCATGTGCAGGCATGTGTGGTCATGAATTAGTGTGAGTGCCCAAAAAGCTTCTTGAAAAGCAGGATCTGAAGTCTAATTTCCTACAAGTGTCTGATATGTGGCTTCTTGGATGCTTGATATCTCATCAGAGTTCCCACCACAACTGCTGCAGAACTGAATAGCAACTTCTCAGCCCATCTCCAATAACCACAAGTTCCTCGTCTTTCTTAAGTTACTCATGAATAACTGATCTTTGGTGATGTTTTGGTTAGTTCTCACTCTTTCTGTAGAAAACATCTCTTCTGCAGAGGCCTATTTTGCTGCTAGAGCATATTTGCTATCTGGAGCCTGCGAGTTTCACTGGTAGGGAAGAGGCATACACATACAGCTCCCATGAGGGCACAGGCCCAAATAGAAGCATTCAAGAAACAGAGCAGCAGGCTCTTTCCTGGATGTAGTTAGCTGTCGGAGTGCTCTCTTGCAAGTCTGCCCTTGGGGGATAGTTGTGACATATGATTGCAGTGCAAACGTTGCAGGTGTTCCCTAAGCTGGAAGTTACTCAGGATCTAGTACAACTGTCATGTTACAGGTAGCAGCAGCATGAGAAAAAACACTAATCTGATGACTTATGAGCCCTGAAAAGACCAGGCAAGTGGTTAAGCAAAAGACTCCCTTCCAGACCTAGAAACTAGTCACTGACTGGTAAACTGGCATTGGTCTTGGCAATGGTGTCTATCAACTCCACTATCAGCTCTGCACAATGCAGCTTGAGACTCACAATGGACCACCTCATGTAATGGACACCCCCACCACAGATAAAGGCCAAAAATTTCCCATACCAGATATGCCAGACCATGAGTAATGTCAATACCTTGTGCTGTAGCAGAGGCACAGCCAAGAAGAGGAAACCAGTTTTCAGATTTCACAGTTCAGCAGTATCCTAGACCTGCTGAGGAAGAGCATCATCTCTCTCAAGTTTTGAGGAAAAGGAGAAAGACCTAAAATATCCCCTGATAGTCCGTCTGTGGAGGAGATCCCACCACAGCCCAGTTACAGTACATCAGAATCACAGGACTTAAATACATGGCAAAATGCTTTTCCCAATTAGGAACATGCAGTTTTGCTTACTTACAGCAATGTTCCACACACTCTTTTCCTACTTTACCAGCTGCTCGAAAGACTCACAGCCAGCATAAGAAAGCTGTTTCAGGATCACCCTTTGTCACAGAAAAGATGCTGTGAATAAATCATATGCTTGTGAGTTACTCTGGCCAACAGGATACCCCAGTACAATTAAACCCCTCATTTTAGAGACCGTTAGATTGAGACACAAAGCATTGACCTGATATGCCATGACCCACAGGCAATGAATGACCAAGGCAGGAGCAGTGGCTCTCCCTCGCCTCTCAAGAAGGTGCACCAATGAGCACGAATGAAGAAGGTACATCATCTTCCTCACTGCATCATTGTTTTAAAATCTCTCATTTTGTCTGTAGGCTTGTGATGCGCTCTTGGCACTTATTGTCAGCCCTCTTCACATACACCATTGATCACAGACCAGACTTCACAAGATGCTTCCTGCTTGTTTGCTTGCTAATAAATATTATTGTATAAAGGTAAGAGGTAGGCAGGAAGGAAGGATGAGGGAGCCCAGAGTGAAGACTGCCATCGTGTTCAGTCTTTATGGAAATAATCCACAATGCTAATACAACCTAAAATGGTAATAAAGCCTGTGTTCTCTTATGTAATCCCATAGTAAGAAAGAGCTCTGTCGGCTTGCCTGACAAATGATATCTCTCTAACCTTGGAGGGGATTATTACTAAAAAACACAGAGTGGAAAAACAAAGCGACACACACAGGGGCACACAAATCCATCAGATGCAGCAAAAGGACAAACAGCTCCAGCCAGGCTCCTGTGCATTGGCCCCACAGTATTAAGTCTCTGCCATCAAACAGCAAAAGGACCTCCTCCCAAAGCAGTAGCCCCACTTCAGCTCTTCCTCTGCTCACAGTCCTCCGTCCCCAGGCACCTCAGCACCAAAGCAGGGAGAGGGGATATTTTTTTCTCTTTTGTCCTCCTTCTCTCCCTCCCTCCCCAAAATGAGCATTCAAAGCCCCGGCAGCTGGCCAAATCCTGTTTGCCCACGTCACCAATGCACGTGGATTCACATCTGTCCTGCCCAGTGGTGGTGGAGCTAGGGCTACGTGCATCCCTGAGGAGGATTCATGCCCTGAAATCCATCAATTCGTATGTCAGCAAAGAGGAACCTGCACTTTTTCTGGTCACATCTAAACGGAACTGTAAGGCTACGCAGTTTGCCTTAGAGGTATAGGGTGACAGGAGATCTGGAAGCAGAGGTACCCTCATTTTGGAACAGTCTCTAAGTTTGGCTGGTGAACCGTAAACCAAATCTAGGCAGACCTTTGTTCTTGTGCCTCAGGTGAAGAACAGAAATAAAGCACCACTAGAATAAACCATGCACCTCGAATATTGTATTCAGTTCTGGGTCCCTCACCACAAGAAGGATGTTAAAGCTCTGGAGCATGTCCACAGAAGAGCAACAAAGCTGGTGAGGGGGCTGGAAAACAAGCCTTATGAGGAGCAACTGAGAGAGCAGGGGTTGTTTAGCCTGGAGAAGAAGAGGCTGAGAGGAGACCTCATTGCTCTCTACAACTACCTGAAGGGAGGTTGTGGAGAGGAGGGTGCTGGCCTCTTCTCCCAAGTGACAGGGGACAGGACAAGAGGGAGAGGACTCAAGCTCCACCAGGGGAGGTTCAGGCTGGACATCAGGAAAAAATTTTTCACAGAAAGGGTCATTAGGCACTGGAACAGGCTGCCCAGGGAGGTGGTTGATTCACCTTCCCTGGAGGTGTTTAAGGTACGGGTGGATGAGGTACTGAGGGGCATGGTTTAGTGTTTGATAGGAATGGTTGGACTTGGTGATCCAGTGGGTTTTTTCCAACCTGGTGATTCTGTGATTCATGAGGTGAGCATCAGTATACATCTACTCAGGTAGCCCTTTCATTACCTCCCTCTGCTTCTCTCTTCCCATGCAAAATGTGCTCCTCTGCATACATGGAAAGGGATGCACCAGGTCACCCTGGAAACCCATCAGAGACATAGAATAACCACCAGGTTGGAAGAGACCCACCGGATCATCAAGTCCAACCATTCCTATCAATCACTAAACCATGTCCTTTAGGACCTCGTCTACTCATGCCTTAAACACCTCCAGGGAAGGTGAATCAACCACCTCCCTGGGCAGCCTCTGCCACTGCCCAATGACCCTTTCTGTGAAAAACTTTCTCCTGATGTCCAGTCTAAATCTCCCCTGGCAGAGCTTGAGGCCGTTCCCTCTTGTCCTGTCCCCTGTCACTTGGGAGAAGAGACCAGATCTAATGGATCTAATATAGTAATTTGTTGAACAAACACTTGGGTCCTCATATGGAACAGTCAGCCCAAAGATCCCTCCTCTAGGATATGTGAATCAGGCTCCTGGGAGACTGACCCCAGGAGACAACTCACACTCAGTAATAAAAGCACTGAGCTCTTATCTCAGTGCTAGCAAAGGATGGTGATTACTCCAGTATGCCTTTCCCACAGATGAAAGCATGGGAACACTTAGCAAAGCACCAGAAAACTTTCTTGGGAATGAGAGATGACACCAGGCACATTTCCGTGCCTAACTGAACATTCACCCTTTCATGATGGGCTGTGCTTAAGAGACTTCTAATGTTTTCTCAGACAGCAAGAGATGAATGAATAGGGAGTCTCAAGACCAAGAAGATTTCTGAAGGCAGGAGAAAATTGATAATGAAGAAAAAATCAGTCCTAACACTTAAAAAGTTATTATGACACTTAAAGGATATGTTTATGGGAGCACACACTTTACCAGTCAGTGCATGTAAAGAGCTCTAATTCATACTAGATGTATGCAATGTGACTGCCTGGAAAAGAAAGGGTTACAATCATTATTCACAGCAGTCACAATTTTTTAATTAATAACGTTGTAATTGGTATTGACTTAAACCAACTGATGACAGTCTTATGATGAGCCATTCCCAGCCAAGCTTCCTACCCAATTGCCCTCAGGTCAGGAAAACAGTGGACTCCATTATCGAGTAGAAGCTTTCTGCCCCACATCAGTCTCCTTCCTGGGCCACAAAGAGGTCACCCCATGCACGAGGTTCAACAGCCACCCACCTCCATAGCCGTCCTTCAGTCCTTGCTTGCTCACACCATGACTGCCTTGAGCCCCTACTGTGTTGCACCCTGGCTTCCACAGGTCAGTGTCTAAAACGATGCCAGTGCTTTCTAGTGCAGTGAATTCCCTATAGGGAACTATAATTTTTTTTTAAAAAAAAAAAAAGTGATCCCAGAGTCAGAGCCTGCTAGAGCCCCTTTCCAATGCCACCCCAATGAAGAAAGCAAAGGTCAGTCCACCTCCAGGCATTTATTTCTAGGAAGCAGAACGAGAAAACCTTGCCTTTATATTCAGACACAGGCTCAAGCTATGGAAGTCCTTCTCCAGATCTGCAAGATAAGGTAATTCTGGACATCTCTGACATAACTGCAATACACAGCTTGGATGTGCCTCTCTGAAGCACAGGGAAAGGAAAAAGGGCAACGCTGACAAAGGGCAGTGTTGTCTCTGCAGCAGCTCAAGCCAGGCCTCACCTATGACAGAATGCAGCTAAAAAGAAAGCCCTGGGGCAACATTTCTGGATTGAAGCCCATTTACAGCAAAACTGGGGAGAAGTTTACTTTCAAAAGCACTGGTGAGACAGCACCTCAAATCTTGTGTTCAGTTCTGGGCCCCTCACCACGAGGATGTTAAAGCTCTAGAGCAAGTCCAGAAAAGAGCAATGAAACTGGTGAGGGGGCTGGAGAACGAGCCTTATGAGGAGCAACTGAGAGACCTGCAGTTGTTTAGCCTGGAGAAGAGGAGGCTGAGGGGAGACCTTATTGCTCTCTATAACAACCTGAAAGGAGATTATAGAGAGGAGGGTGCTGGCCTCTTCTCCCAAGCGATAGGGGACAGGACAAGAGGGAATGGCCTCAAGCTCCACCAGGGGAGGTTCAGGCTAGACATCAGGAAAAAATGTTTCACAGAAAGGGTCATTGGGCACTGGAACAGGCTACCCAGGGAGGTGCTTGATTCACCTTCCCTGGAGGTGTTTAAAAGACAGGTGTATGAAGTGCTGAGGGGTGTCATGGTTTAGTGATTGATGGGAATGGTTGGACTCGATGATCCAGTGGGTCCTTTCCAACCTAGTGATTCTGTGATTCTAGAAGGAGAAGCACACGTCACCTGGGTACAGAAGGCATCACAGCAGCCCCTCTACACCAGCATCCAGGCACCAAAGTGATGGAGAGGCAAAACTACCGTTCTGGCTTCAGAGCCGGGACTCGGGGCATCCCTTAGAACAGTGCTCTGCTTCTACTTCTCCCTGTTGGGACCTAAAAAGCTCGTTCTTCGTGCGGCATCCCCCGGAAAGCTTCCCCCCTCCACTACCCGGGAGCAGCATTAGAGGGCAGTGCGCTGCCTTGAAAGCGGGGTGCGTGTTCCCCCCAGGACGCCCCCGGACGCCTCTCAGCATCGCTACCGAAGGAGCAAAAGCTTTCTGCCCCACACCAGTCCACCCCTAACCCCCTTGTCGAGGTCACCCTCCCGGCTGACCGCTGCGACGAGCCCTGCCCGCCGCCTCCTCCCTCGCAGTCGGCAGCCGGGAAATTCTGCAGGGGCTGCGTTTTTAATTAGAAAATGCAGGGGGTTTAATTAAATAAATGTGAAGCCGGGTAATGCAATCAGGAGAATTGCTTGTGCTCTTTTTATTTTGCAATCCAATTTAGTTTGTGCTGTCCCCACACTTCTGGTTTTCATACGCCAAATTCTTTCGCATTGATCACTCAGAGCTGCATTGCAGAATTTGCCAGGGACAAAGCTGGAAGCACTGGCTGTTGAACAAAGGGCAGCTGGAACTTTTCGCAGCTGGGGATGCATCGGAGGCAGCCCGTGTCTGAAGCAAAAGAGCTGACTTTTCCAGATATTTGAGCATCAGAGTTCCCTCTGACTGTAAGCGGAGTTCAACAGCACCCGTGAAAATCACGTGTGAAAGAAGATGACAAGAAAATACACTGTCCCATCTAGAACCAGGGAGAGCAAGTGAGTGAGCATGCACATACCCGTGTATGCAAGCAAGCACAAAAAAACAACAGGGTATCTTCATTCTGCAACCCTGAAAACACTTTGTTGATTGTCTGGGCACACAATTGTTAATTTTAAGGTTCTAGAAACCAAAATTACAAAACAAAACCAAGACTTTTGCTTTCAAAAGACAGTTCTGGTTGCTAAGTGACTACAATATACTTTATCACATCATTTGAAAAACCCACGCACTAAGAGCAAGGAAATTGCTAGGTTGGGGCATCAGGAACATACCCTAGAAAAATGATGTATTTTATATATGTATTTGTACTACAGTAGCACTTTGTCACTCCAGGGGACCGTTGTCTTAGTAATGTTAAGAGCAAACTATGGCTCAAAGGAAATCTTAAACAAGCTACAATGGGGCACAACAAGCTGGTATAAGAAACCATTGCACAAATCTGTAAAAAAAGGAGGGTAAGGAAGCAGCTCTATCAAGACTTGGAAAGAAAACCCACTAAAAAAGAGAAGAAACTTTAAAGGGGAGATATATATGGGCAGAAGTAGTGACTGAGGCTGTAATAAACTTACGTTTGGATGAAAAGCTGGTGGGGAGCGCTTGGGGGAAAGAACACAAAAGATAAAAGCATGAATGAGGGGCTAAAGGAGGAAATTTTGAAACTAAGGACAGACGTTTGAGAGACTAGGAGACACCAGAGGAGCATCCTACAGCCTCATAGTGAGGGTACAAACATAGAGTTATAGGTGAAAATCTGGAGGAAAAAAATATGAAACTTTGATAGACTGCAGGCAAAGATGTAGTAAGAGAGCTGAACTTATCAGTTGAAGCAGCACAATCAGCAATAGCTGCAAGACAACAGGCACTAGTTCTGATTACTGTAGCAATATATGCAAAAATGCTCGAACTGAGAAAATATGATTCCTCCGTGCTTTATCAAGCATCACATAATGAAAAGTATGAAGTGACTTCACTTTTCATCCCTAATAGCTCTAGAATTCTTAAAAAGGACTATTGATTTTATTTCCTAAATACTATTTTCCAGAATGCTTGTCTGTAAGAATTACTGTCAGTGAATAAATTAATCAGCTGACTGTGTCTGTGAATAGTCTTTCTGCTTGCTGATTCTTAGGAATGCTGGCATCACTGTCTAGTATAAAGTCTGTATGTAGCTGTAACAAACTCTGTTGTTTTGTAAATACCCTTTTATTCATGAAACAGTGCTATGCTTTCCCACACAGCTCTCCTACATCCCTCTCAAACAGGAATTTCACATGCGTTGCCAAGAAGGGAGCAAAGACAGGCAGGCACAGAGATTTTGTCTTAGATTTCAGAGTATCCACACACAGGGTATGTGCCTGGGAAATGCATAGAGGGCTGGCCTGTTGGTACTCTTACTATATACAGACATGATCCCTGGGGTCTCCTACATGCCAGAGGATCACAGCAGCACTGAGACTTTGGACTGTGGTCCAAACATAACAGCCCACTAAACATACACCACAGAGAAGCTCAGAAAAGACCAGGAGAGTTTGCGTGGATAATTCAGAAGGAAAAATGGCAAAACTTGATTATTTCTGAAACTGGAGATGTGGACTTGCTTTTAAGGATAAAAAGCTATTATTACTGTCTATATATACAACACTTATGTCATTTATTGAGACCACACCATGAGTTTTGTGGGTGTATGTCAGTAATTTGTCACCCACACAGTTTTCAAACCTGCTGGTTAGAATATTTAACAAAGCAGTAGACACCTCCAAGATTTAGGTTCCTCTAAGTTTTATGACACTGAGGGAATAAGTAAATTTGTGTAGTGACAAACTGTTACAACAACTCAACAGACAGCTGCCTGGTTTCATCTGCCAGGCAATTACCACACACAAATCCCAAAGCCAAGTACTTGCCAGGTTAGTACCTGGTCAAGCAAATAGGAAGGAGAAGAGAAAGAAAAGGATCACAAGAGTTGTAGGAAGGAACTGAGTGTTACCAGTGGAAGCGAGGTGGAGATGGGTGGGTGGAAAGATTTGACAGTGCACAGGGTGCTTTAAAGATGTCTAGACTCTCTGCAAATGTGTGGTGCTTGATCCTGGGGATGTCAGCAGAAGAAAAGAGTATCACAGGAGCGCTAGGATGTAGGACAGGAACCTGCAGGCAGCCAAGTTCACAAACAAACTTTTCTTTTTGTGTTATCAGGTGAAAATACCATTTTCTTTAAAGGTCTACAAGAGAGGGGTAACTACCAGGTAGGTACAGATGCAAATCAGTGTAACCAAGTCCTTTCTAAACATGCCTACAGGCTGCACAGTGGTGTGAGCTACATACATATGTGCAACACTGCCCTCATTCACCCAAATGTTGCCAGCAAGCACAGAGAAATCAGAGCAAGCCCATGCTGAGTACGCTTTCTCATCACACCTCTGCTTCATGCCCTAAGGTCATGAAGTCTCTTGTCGCTATTTCCAAAATGAGCTTCTCTACCACAGGGGTTTATAAAATGTATTGAACAGCACTTTGCATCTGGATGATGGCTGATCTGTAGAGTTATTCAGAACAACTGAGCATCTAGAAGTAACATGTGCAACATGCATTACCATCTAGCAGATAAGTTACAGATCTATCAGGCCATCTGTGACTGAGGTTTTGGTCATCCATGTGCCATAAACACCCATATCCTCAGACAAGTCACTTCATCGTGGCTATTCACACAAAAAAAACCCAGATCTGTATCTTCTCCCTACCGCCAAGGAGGCACAGTAGTGAGGAGTCTGGGAGGAGAAATAATGTATGGTAATAGATGAACTGTTCTGTGTTCTTTCACTGCCACTGCTTCCTAGTCTTGAACTGACCGACTTTATCTCTGTAATCATTGGGGTAAAAAAATGGCATGTGCAGCCCTGCAGGTTCTTGACCATCATCTCCTGCTCCCATCTTGTACCTCCTGCCTCCCTGGCCTTGTACCACACAGCTCCCTGCTAGCAATGCCTGAGCCTCACCAGCATGCCATGGGTTCAGAGTGGTAATCAAACACGACTCCTCGGAATAGACATGCTCCCTGCCAAGCTCCTATCCCTCTGCACCTTCAGTAACCCTACTCTACCAGGGCAGAGGGTGATGGCAGGAAACCAGGCTGACCAGCAAAACAAGAGACGCTCAAGACTCCGGGGATTAACTTTATCCACCAGGTGCAACTGCTGCCCAAGTCCTTCTCCCCACCCCATCTGCAAATCTTCATAACAGGTGGTGAAAGAGGGGGTGGCCATCACCCTTTCAGGAATCTCCACACACATGCCTAAGGGCTGGATATAACCAGGTATGGCCAGAGGCGTCTTGGCTGAGGCATGAAGATGGTAGGCCAAATAAAGATGTGGAATTCAGCACCCAACTGGAGATAAAAATACATGAACCTCACCTCTGCCCTGAGCAGAAGGAGAAGGGCTGAGACAGCTCGCTGCCAAACCAAACAAATTTCATTCTGCCCTAACCAGAAGGTTTCAAAAGACATGGCAAATATGAGCTCCAGTACAATATGCCAAGCATGTCAGAAGCCCTTCAGCAGTGCTGGCAGGCGTGGCTCACATGTGTTGCATATGTTTCCTGCTGTCCAGTCATGGAGTGGGTGGTCTGGACCTGCTGCAGGAGCTCTTCTCAGGCCCCAGGCCAGAAGAGTCAGCACTGCTCCTGGGATGCAACTCCGAGAGGCAAGACTGGTAAAGTGAAACTGTTTATACAAGGTCCACCAGTTCAGTGTAGCTTCAGAATCTGAGTATCTGCATGGCATCTCGGGGGCCACTGCTGAGAGGGAAGAGCAGTCCAGGGTTCACTGAAATCAAGGAGGTGAGGGCAGCCCAGGGCTGGCAGATGAACATGAAGAAGCCTGGGGGATAGACAGGCTTCTTGGATCGGCAGAGCTGGAAATGGAGCCACTGTCCACAAGCATCCTACCCCAAACACTGGGTGAATTCCTGTGACCAAGTGACTGGTGGGTCGGCATGTCAGCCTAAGGAGGCGCAGGAAAGGAAGCTTTGTGAGGAACACAATAGCAAAGGTGAGAACTCCTGGTTGTTCAGCTTGGAGTGGGAGGAACTGGGAGACTGGAGGGGACACAGGATAGGAATGAGTCTCAAAGATAAAAGAGCAACAGACACTAGACAGAAAACATAGACTTTTCTCCACAACTCTGAAAAGAGTTATTTGGTCTTTTATGAGACCAATGATAAACTAGAAAAAAAAAAAAGAAATTCACCTTCCACCTGAGAAGAGTACACAAGAACAGGTAAGGTTGGTACCCTGCACACATCTCTTGCAGCATGGCACAGCACTGTGACAAGCAAGGCACACAGCACAGGTGGGGTGGTAGCATAGCGTGTGAGGCAGCAGGACTACAGATGTGATGCAACTGATCAGAATCAACACACTGGGGAGGGCCAGTGAAGGGGCCAGTTTGGTGGGCTAGAGCTCCCACACCAGGAGCCCAGATTCTCAGATCTCTGCTTCAGTGCTTTAACCTTCACAGGGAGCTCTGAATATGGTGTTACACCCCATCACAGTTCAGACCAGAATCCCGTGGTTCATCTGCATTCTGAGGGACAGAGCTCACCTGTGGTTTCAGCCGTCTTGATCCAGCTATTCTGCCTTACTATGGGATGGACCACTGATGCAGAAACCCAATGCGACCATAGTTCACTGGCACTGTCTTACTTGGGAGAAACAGCCATTTTCATGGATAGGTTTAATGGAAGCAGAATTATGTCTGTATTTCACCAGGCACTCTCATGTGCAGCTTCCCTCCTCCTTCCCAGAGAGCTTCAAAGTTTTACAAGTCTTATGGCTTAGAGGTTGCAAACTGGATTGGGCAGACTCAGTGTTCTGTGCAGCAACAAAGAGCCAGACAACAGCAGCAGCCATATCACCTATACTCAAGTTTTTAGCAAATTAAATACAGTACGAATCACACACACAGAGGGATGCAGCATCTGTGTTAACTGTTTTTACATAAAATGCGCTTTAATTCAGCTTCTTCCTACATTTCTCCCAGCATAACTCTCAATGACTTTACAAGAAGTCTCTGAAGCAGATGAGCTGTGAGGAAACTGTTGCAGCTAAGCATGAGACAACAGCACCTTTCACACTTTGCAATAGACTTGAGGCAGTTAAAAGTTGTGGTATTCACACACTTGCTGGATATAATTATTGTTAAGTGATGAAGGAGTTAACTACACTGACAGTTACATTTTGGGGTTTAGCTCGCACCTCTCTGAACTAGCTCATCTGCTCACTCCTGCAAGAGCAACTGGCCATTTTGCTGGAGGCAGGATGACCAATGCTCTCATAGAGCATCACAAGACCCTGTTTCTACCCAATTCCGACTATGAAGTCTCCCTGGACAGGGGGCTGTCATACTGCTCTCTTGGGAATGAAATATTGCTAACCTTTGTGCAAAGCAAATAGCCCATAATTACAACTCCAGGAGGCTGCAGTGCAAGAATGATACCATATAGAGGGACAGCGGTGCAGGGCAAAGAGTTTTCCATTACCAGCATGCAAAGCTGCTTGTTGGAACATCAGCTTCCTATTTGAGTGCCTTAGGCTCAGTAACGCAGCTGCTTAGGAGGGCCCGGTGCTCCTTAACTCCCCTCAGGTGAGTACCTTCACTGCAAGGTTATCCACAGCTTTTCTGTGGCTGTTGCCTCAGATCACACACACATCTTGCACCTGACATTTGAGCTCAATCTTTGCTAGAGGTCAGAATAAAAGCCAGGTGCTGGTTCCACTCCTGCAGATAACCCCTACCTATTCAGCTGTGTGGGCAAGGGGTCCTCTTGGTCCTGTCCATAACTCAACCAAGATGACACCTCCGTGCCTTACCCACACACTCCCAATATATTCATGAACGCCTAGAAGCCCATCCTCCCCAGACAAGACTTTAAAGACCACATTTTGCCACACTGCCCCCTGCATCAACACTTTACTTCCAGAGCAGGGGCAAACAAAGCTAATGGGAAATCATTCATTTCTCTGCCAACACCAATTTACCATGTGCCAGGGCCAGAGACATGCTGCACCTCCAGCCTATGGCCAGGAGAACCTTGGGTGTGGAGATTTGCACTGAAATTTGCCACTGTATGATGACCTTAGGTAAAGCAGGTTTCCAGCAGGATTTCAGAGCAGGAAAAATTCGAAGCCCTCAAGCTACATATCAAAACGATGAAAGATCATATCCTTCATCCTGACCATTTACAAAAAAATGTGTAGTAGATTCAGCAGCAACTTCCCACTGAGAGACTGACTGATGAGCTGCAAGGAAGACAAAGACACCTGAGAAATCACCCAGAATATAAGCCACAACATGCAGCCATCTCTCAACTGCTGTTCATCCAGGAAAACCATAATCTCAGGAAAGTGAACTTCACTTAAGTAAACTTCCCTTTACTATGGGAAATCCCCATAGCAGCATCTTTGCAGGTGCTGATTTACACAAGTTTTCACTGAAGACTTTGCAGTAAAATCCTGCTCTGCCATTCAGATCAACTGACCATGTGGCTCTCCGGGACACAGATTATACTGTGTGTGTGTGGTCAGGACCTGGGTATGTAACCTCTTCTGCTATTCACACCTCTCCCAGCACTATATACAACTTCCTCTTTGCCTATGCTGCTGCACGCACACTGGCAAGACTAGTGGTCCTCCAAAACCCAACTGCCTGACAGAGCAGCTGTATACCCTACAGCAAATGCCACACCACAGGAGAGGTTATGAGACCACCTAATATAGCTGGAAATAGGCACACATGCCCCTGCAAAGCAGGAGCAGAAAGCTGCAAGGTACACACAGGTTAAAAGCCACAATTCCAAGGTTCTGTCTCCAAGGTGCTGGTCCTACTGGAGCACAAAGCTGCTGGATTTGAGTTACACAGGTACTTTCCTCTGGCCATGGCTTTGAAGACTGCCCATTCATCTGATTTGTGAGTTATGTAATCACCAGAGAAAAATAGGGTTTGTTTGTTTGCTTTTTGCTTTAATAGCAGTCATGTAATCACTTTAGGTTTAATCTCCAGTCCAAATCGGGCTATTTTTACATTTCAGGCTTGATCTCTCTGGAAAGAGGATGAGTCTTTTTGCCTGGCTTACACAGAACATGTTGTGATAACACAGTGGCTGCTGGAGGACTACATGGAAAGCACTATGTCCCTTCTCAACCTGAACCTTAAGGTGCACTCACTTGTTACTCACCCCACAGCTCCCAGATAGAGATCCCTGGCAGATAGTCTTATAACCTGCACCACATGGCCTAGACAAACCTTGAATACTCTTCTGTTTCTCAAGTCTTGCTCTAATTTCTTTGAACATTTACAGCCTAGTGCCATCTCCCAGAAGTAAATAATTCTCTATTTCATCCCATATTTTGAGCTCATCACATTGTTCAGCATTTCTGTGTAAAACTGAATAGCTATTGCTTTCACTTTACTTCCCTTGACATTATCTGTCACTGTGCATGCTACCTACCATCCCCTACCTACCACTGAGGTGCTAAGTTTCAACAAAAGTGACTGATAATAGGATCTATATGCCTTAACATATCATACCTTTCATTACACAGGTGCTAAATCTGTGCACAGACCAAACTTTAACCATTTGAAATAAAACAGACTTCTCCACTACACTAAGCACGTTCCCCACTGTCACCTCATTTCTCCACATTTGCAGCAGAGACTGCCTTCTGCTGGAGACAGTCCAGACTTTAGAGGCACTTAGCCCTCAGCCCAAGCCAGCATTGAAACAAAATCTGTGTACAGACCTCCCTCAAAGTGTAGAGCATTTACTAACTGATTTATTGTCTCAGGCCCCATCAGTGACCATTTTTACACCTTATCAAATGATTTGGATTTCACTCAACACTTCTTCTCAGGCAGAAATGCCCATCAAGTTGGCAGCAGGATTAAAATGGCATGTGAGACAGCCAGGGTGAAAATGTCCCCATTAATTTTTCATCTTTCCTTGGGCAACACTGCCTATAGATATACACAGGTACTAAGACAGCCTTGTCAACTAAACCAATTAGCTCGTCTTCCTCCTGTGTCTCCAGTGCACAGCCAGCTGATCTGCCAGCACAACAGCAGAAGGCAGTGACTCTTTCAGAGTGACTGTGCCTCTGCCATACTAGTGGGGTGTGAGGTAACCACTGAGGCTGAGGGCAGGTGCGTGTACACAGAAAGCATGAATTCAGTCACCGCCCTTTCATAGCACCCCCAGAGGCAGCCAAGCCAACGGTGACTGGAAAGCATTTTCTATGGGAGTTTGATGCCGGATAGTACTTTGTGCTACCTACCACTGGGCAACCATCACCTTGAATCAAAAGTGCTTACACAGCCTAGAGCATTCCTCCGCTACACATTCTCAGTTCTCTTCAGTGGGACCCACAGAGGTCAGACCATTCTAGGGAATTACATCCCTGTGAACAGGCATCTCACTCAGAGACACTGAGATGCTGTCACTGAAATCCCCCCTGTGCTCTTCCCCAGAGCTCTTAATGACAGTGGCAAGGGTGATTGCACCTCCAAGTTCACAGACCTGTTTCACTTTCACCCATACTGAGTCCCCTCTTGTCTGACATCATGTCTCCCTGCAGCTCTCGCCAAACAGAGAAGCAGAGAAAGAGGTGTCCAAAACAATCATCTCTGTAAATGTAAAAAAAACTATAGCCACCCCTCGTGAACAGCCTTAATACAGTCAGGCTTCCCACTGGCTCTGCTCCTGTACTTACTGAACCCAAACAGGCAAAAGCCTACAGCAAAGCAAGGACACCTTCATGAGAACAAAATAAAATGCTGCTTGGGCGAGTTGTCAGCAAGACATTCTCTCTACCAAGCTCAGGTTGGGAAAGCAGCCTCTCCCACAGGAAGGCCATGCTGTTGGAGAACACGGCTTCCAGACCAGAGGTAAAGCTAGGGATCAGACCACTTCTAGCCATTAGAGATCCTGACATCCTTTCTTTATAAGGTTAAAAGCGATAAGCATAGTGCCATAGCTAAATTCCATCTCAGGTGATCACATGCTCCCTATCTTAGTCCTTTCCCACACCTCCACAGGTATGACTGAATGGAGTAATAGCAAGCAAATACTTGCTCAATAACTTAAATACATTTTACAGAGGAGGCCCAGAAAAAAGAGCAAGCTAAGCTCAAGGAATACTCTGTTCAGAGGTATTTGACAAGCACAGATAAGCAAAAAAGTGTTTTTAAACTGTCTACCAGACAGAACACTCTCTTGAAAAGCTGATGAGAAATTTAGAGATTTGTGTGCATTTGATTGCATGTCTGATTACAAATCCTATTGCTATAGATCCAACCTTAAAATATTGCTAAGGATGCAGCCTTACAATACATACTTGATGTGTGGATCTTTAACAATGAGAACTGCGTAAGTACCAGACTTGACCAGATGGCAGAAAGATTTTTGCATTTCCTCATCATACAGTTACCGATGGCTCTGCACCATCATCATAATAGCTTTGTCCTCCAGCTGTATAGTCATAATTGCATTTTATATTTATATTTCTTTGCAATTTACTGCTAAGCACAGCACTCAAAATGGCTTCTTTTGTTCCATGTAGGACCCTTCCCTCTCCATGCTGGCTGGCTCTAACTTCTATTGTGACAATATGTTTATCTTCTCTAATATTTGTTTACCCTTTTTTTTGTTCCATCTTTTTTCTTCGACATACATTTTTAATTAGATTCACTCCTCTGTTCTCATTGCCTGCTAACACATTCATTTAGAAAGTGCAGTGCTCACTATTGCTGCAAATCTCTGTCGTATGCCTAAAAGGTCAAATCTATTTCTTGCAATAATCTTTGTCTGGCCAAGCTATCCGTCATACATCACAGGTAAGATGATCACTAAGGAGACCATTTGTATTCAAAATGTACATATCTTTTCCCTTTGGTGATAAGGATTTGTAAACACAAGGGGTAACAGTATCACACCACTACTGTAAAAAGTATTTTTTACTTTTACACAGAAAAACTCTTCTGCAAAGGTCAGACCTCTAGACTTACGGTACACTTAAAATTTCTGGAGACTTTGTTCAACACATTGCCCTTCTCTTTTAACTGGTACCCACTACCAAGACCCTGAGCCTTCAAGCCCCCTATGGGTAGCAAGTTCGCTCACCATCTGCGCATTTCTTCACAATTTCTCAGAAACCCAGGAAGCACTGGAGCCACCCTGTTCAATGCTCCACCAGGGATACTAACCTCCCGTTAGCTTTCTTCCAGCTGGCGCCCAGGATGAGGTGCAGGAGAGAATGCAACTGTGCTGAGAGATGAACACTCCTCCTCCAGGGAACCACAGCATGGACAGAGCAGTACACTCAGCTTTACAGCGCAAGACAGGTGCCACATTTGTACAGTAAATTGGAAAGCATCTGGCCATACCAATCAAAATGGGCAATACTGACCACAACAGCAGTTTTCCCTTTCCCCTCCATCCCAGGATGGTCACTAAGCAGCCTTGGGTGCCTCTACGTGGCTGTAGAAGAAAGGCAGTACCACCTGAGCTAAGGAGACCACCCTGGGACGTGGAGAGGTGGTTTGCCTTCACCCAGGTCAGAGCCAGAACCAGGATTTAAGCTAGGAACAGGAATTGAAATAGACTGCACTTGTGCTTTTCTGACATCCTAACTTGCCCACACCTTGCTACTGTTTCCTTCTCATCAGCCTCAGCAACTATGCAACTATCTAAAGAGTCAGTTCTGTAGCGCAATTGAAAATTGCAGGATAGAGGTGGTGATGGAAGGTCACAGATGGTCAGGCAGAAGACTGCAGCATGATTTCAAAAGAGCCAGGTTGATAGAGCCGGTGCATGAGGTGGTGAAGAAAGCATGCATAGGTGTATGAGAGACATTTCGTACCAAAGAAGGTGTGGGACTGCTCCTCAGGGATCAGGGGTGGGCAACACAAGCTTGCTTGTGTTCACAGCCGCACAGTGGTTCATAGGACACAGCACAAGCCACGCAATCCAGGACCATCTTCCAGCTGGCCCCTGCACTGGCTCCCAAAGCACTTGCCTTTGCAGCAAAACATTTCTGTTTCTGGGATACTATGGGAAGCCTATAGTGAAATGCAGAAATAAGATGCATCCAGGCTTCCTGTGAGTTTTCAGGTACAAGAAGCATTCCTGCATGATAGAAAACAAGTTGATAAAATAGAGATATCAGCTCTCCAGCTGTGCAACTAGGGGTCCTCACTGTGAAGGCATATGTATATTCAGGCTTCTCTGCTTTCAAAACACTCCTCAGATTTCACTGCCATCTCAACAATGATTATATTTACCCTCCAGGTACTGTCTGCATTGTATTTTAATAATCTGCCCACCTGTCATTATTTTCTCTCCCAATTTTGTTGCTCCTCAGCAGTGCTGTAATTTAACTCCAGCTGAAGTCTTCCTATATTTGGATAACAATGCTTTCTCTATTAGCACCTGCCAGAGATGAAGTTGACACTCATCAAATGATAAATGATCATAACGCCTTTTGCTTTCTGAGATTTATTTAGATCTCAACGCAGAGTCAAAAAAAAAAAAAGAGCTGAAATGTGTTTGGTCATCACAGCTCCACTGCAGGCAAATATTGGTCCCCAGTCATGACATGACCTCACCAGCCAGGGATGCTTGCTGGCCTCTTAGGTTTTCTAACAACAGTTGTAGCACACGTCCAGTGTGTTATTTTCTCCCATCTCTTCTCTTCCAGTGGAAAGTGAAAATCAAGACTAGGTGTGATTTTGCTGGCGGTAGGGTAAAATGGGAAGACAGAGATGGTTGCCACATGGTCTACTACATTTCCAATGCATCCAGGCTATTTTAAAAGACAGGGCAACATCCTGCCTTGATGCACCAAAGTAAATCTGATCTTGGTGAAAATACAATGCATGCATACACACACTTCACTCTCAATACAGAATATAAATGCACATGGGAGGAGCAGATAAGGAAAAACTTCTTTCTGGACTTTGAGGTGACCAGTACAAGCCTCAAAGGACTTGGGCTCCTTTTGCAAAATTAAGAGATGTCTAAAATAAGCTGACTCAAGAAAGCCAAGGATCTGCTATCCAGAAAATAGATATATAAGCTAGCTCTTCTTTGCAGGCCTTGTATTTCCCTTGACCGGCATCTCTTTCAACTGTGTAACATGACATTTTACCTACCTAGCAATACCAGTCAAGATCTGTAGCATCTCTTTCCTGAAAGGAAAGCAGAGGAAAAAAAAATAACATCATTGCACTAAAGTAATTCTGATCTGGCCTCGGGGTATATTATGATGAGGCTTTACTCTCTGGTATGCTTCCAGACGTTTCCATTTCCTCACTGTCACTTCCTCTCGGATAAGTTTGCCTGCACTGTTTGCACAGCTGTCAAGTCCACTGGAGATTACAGGAGACTGACAGCCACTCACACAAGCTCACTGTCCTGCAACACTACCCTCCTGCCCCACACCTCTGCCAGCACTGCCACCTCCCTCTAGCATGACACCAGCTACCAGCCTGCTCCCTGTATCTGAAGGGCCAAGCAAAGTTGTCTCATCCCTTGGCAGTGAGCAGATCCATGCACAGGCTTGTCAGTCCAGAGCAGGTTGGTGCATGCTGGTATGCATCCTCATCACCATGCAATCACCCTGACCAGCCTTACAGAAGAAGGCAGATGATGGTTCCTGGGGTTGGTGTGGTCTTAGACAGTAGGAGAGGACTACACTTGTTTAGTACCATCTGTCAGCCAACAAGATGTTGTCTCACATCCTTGAGAATTTTGGACATCTTCAAAGAACAGTCTTGACCTTTACCTAGACAAGAATTTTACACTTTTGTGAGGTGTCTGGATTCTTCATTCTTCAAATAATCATCTGCCTTCTCTCATAGACATATGATGAGCATGACATGGTGACTAGAAAGCTACTTTTCATTGTCCTTGCCAGGGAAGGAAGACCCAGTAACAAGAACCACCCAAATCCTAACCAGGCTAGTTTATAGAGAGGATAATTAAGCACCGCTGGAGCCAGGACTGGCAGCTCAACAACATATCCAGAAGCAATCTAAGACCAGCTTGCACCAGAAGCTAGCCATAAGGCAGAGAGATGGAGCTGCCCAGCCCAAAAGACCAGCTGCAAGTCAGCAGATATTACAGTGTCTAGTCAGTAGGTATTGGCTGTGAAATAGCCAATACAACTTTACTTGAGAGAAAAACGCCTTCAGTTCCTTCAGACAGCAGATCTCAAAAACTTGGATGTCTGCATCAGCATCCTGTTACAGACCCTGATTTTCTGCATCATTCTGTTGCAGACTGCAGTTATTCAGAGTTGCCTGCCTGTGGGAAGGAGGCAAAGGAACAATCCTGCAGTTGCCATTGGTTGCATCATTTGGTTCTATGGTCAGTGTCTGTCAGGTCCAGGATTTTCCTCTCTAGAGGTGTCTGGAAATTTTCCAGAATGAATGATTCTATCCTTTAGCTGGTGCTGTTACCTCCTTGGAAAGACAAGGATGCACTCCTTCACTCATGATTTCTAAGGTGGCAGCTGCTGTCAGACCCTAGCAGAGAAGGGGAATATAACAGTTGAAAGAAACTTGCTATTATACTGTTAGGTGAAATGTATACGTGGATGCTGAAACATCTCAGGCAAGTGCAGCTTCACTGCTCTCTATCAGTCTTGTCAGGAGCTCAGTTTATTACATGTTTTGTTATTGCTAGACTGGGTTCATTTTGAGGCCTCTTAATTACAATGCAATGTGCTTTGGAAATAAAACCTGCAACAGTGTCTTCACGCACTCAAGAGCAGAGAATTACACTGGGCAAGCAAATAAAACAATGTTAGAGGCAAACATTCAGCTTTAAAGGTCTCCAATTTATGACCAGGCAGGTTACTGCAGGGGCATTCAAGGCA
This sequence comes from Coccyzus lansbergi, assembly GCA_033558105.1. NCBI lineage: Eukaryota > Metazoa > Chordata > Aves > Cuculiformes > Coccyzidae > Coccyzus > Coccyzus lansbergi. Next base: position 330,727 of record JAUMJK010000631.1, on the reverse strand, counting down.
AGTCACTCTGTGTTAGGATGATGAAGACGTGGAGCAGCTGCCCCAGGTAAGAACAATGGCAGAGCCCATATGGGCACCACATCGCAGTGTTCGCTGTGCTATCACCCAAAGCCAAAGCCTTCAGACAGCACACAAAATGAACACGTTCCAGGGGGAGGGAGGCATCATGTAGGTTTGAGGAGAAATGCAAAAAGGAGCAGGAGAACAGATGAGGTAGAAGGTGAGGAAATTGTGTGCATTACAGATACGCTCCCATGGGCAGACGTAAACTTGGTAAACGCATTATATTTTGGAGATTAATGAGGTGAGATGCTTGCAGTGGGAACCCATTCTAAGCAATGCTTTCTGCCGGAAAAAAAACTCCATAAGCTCTCTGGAAAACATGCAGGTGGCTGCAGAGGGGAGACATGGACATGTGTAAGCAAAGGGAAGGGGATCAACTGTATGCAGGGAGCAGTCCCCAGCAGTGTACAGCAGGCTTACTATTGAAGGGGGTGGTGTGGTATATTTTTAAGTAGTAAGAAGGCTGCCGCATTACCATCATTAGAAGCACTCAGGTAGATATGTCATCTGACTGTCAGAAGAATGATGCCACCTCCTCTGCACAGGCAGTCATAGGACAACAAAGGATTAACATATTAGGTAGCTGTTACTGTGCTCCAGACATGGTCCTCTGAATGTCCCCATGAGCACAGACTGATTGTTCAAGCGTCTTGTAAGAAAAGTCATACAGGTTTTGCTCAAGATAAGGGAGAACCTCCCTACACTGTGACTAAGGCTCTGCCATCCCAAAGGACAGGTCAGCAATTTTTATGCCTTATTGAAAGATGGAGGGCAAGCCCAACAGCCTGATGGGCACAGCAATTCAGCAGTACAAACCAAGCAGCACATACAAAATCAGCACAGGCACACTCTGAGGCTCTTCTGTCTCCAAGCAACTTGGCACCACCAGAGCTCCCCCCATTTCACCGATGAAAGCGGCTCTCAGCAGGGTCTGGGGAGGATGGTGCTGCCAACGCCCACCAAATCCCTTCCAGATCTTATCAAAGAGACATGAGGGCTGACACCCTACTAAAGTTTGACAGCAGACAGATTTAACAGTGACAGTGTGGGGTAAAGTGTTACTGGAAAATGTAATATTTGCAACAACCTCGACTGAAAGTCACAAGAAGCACTAGTACTGTTTGTTTCTTCAGTGTAAAAAAACATGTGGAGAAGAGGACAAAGCATGTGCATGGGCTCAGGCAGTCCAGTCCTGGCTATGCAGAATAATATGCTACTACAAAGACTCTCTTCTAGCATCTTTCTGTCTGTACATACATACCACAAACAGTGATTGTAATTAATAAGCCAGACCAAAAATCATCTATTAGTATCTTTTCTTGATATTCCACATACCATTTTTTCCCTGAGCCCTTCTGAGTAGCTCCTCTCCCTGAAGTTCACACCCTTCAGATTACAGGAAGACAGTTAGGTTTCCTTTTAATCATCAGTTACCCATGATAAATGCACTTAGTTTCTTTAATCTTTCCTCATACCTCAGCTTCCCTCCAGGACCTTAAGCACTGTTGCTTTTCTTGGAACTCTAACTTGCCTGCCTTTTGTGACAATGAGGTGTCTGGAGTGGAGCACCTAGGTTTGGGTAATACCCGACCAAAGCTGCATGCCGATTTCATCAGTAGCAAGATTAGGTGTCTCTGGCAGGATGCAGGTGTTTGTTCACTCGCACATCTCTGCTTATAGTGCTGCTGTCCTCCAGCCGTCTGCAGATTCCTACTCCCACTACCATTTGTTGGTTTTATTTAACCAAGGGATTAAAAGCTTTCAGGACGGTAATTACAATGATTGTTTGAGTGCCAGCTCTGAAGCCTGATGGCACGCCAGACATCCTCTGGTTCTATGTGGCCTGTCTTCTGGCATGGGAAGCGCCTGTTGGAATGGGTCAGGCAGTGCTCCCACACCCACAACCTCTGCAAGGTATCTCCACCCATGGCAAGCTGACCCCAGAGCAAATATGCATTGCTTCAATGCTGTGGCCACAGACAGGAGAACCTCAAGGAGTGTATGCAGGAACCCCTGGAACTTTCCCCTCGAGAACTTAGGGCACTGCCTATGCACATGCTTGACAGCACCAACCACAAACACACGCTGAATCTAAGGAAGGAAAGCCAGCTAGAGATGCGCTAAGGTGGCAGCTGTGGTCTTTTACAGTCAAGGAAAAGGCAGTATAAAAGGCACCAACGTATGGTTGTAGAGTCACATTAGCTCTGGTATACTAAGCTAGAATGAAAAGCGTAGCTGGCAATACACGACCACAGTATCAAATGATAGCCTGTCACTGAACCCCTTATACCCAGAGCACAGGCTGGAATGTGTCCTACAGGTGACTATCACTTATGATAGTCCTCTGCATTGTGCCCACTGAGCAGAAAGGCAGGGTGTCATATATTTTCAGTTTGTTAGTTTTCTGCATAAGTTCTAGGAACAAATTTCCATAAAATGGAGTTAATGATTCTTGCCTTGTATGAGACACAGAGTTGAAAAAATCCTCCACATAAGTAACAGGCGGTATTAATAATATATTAGACTTCTTTGCAATACTCTTCTCATAGCTGAGAACATATGTGACCCTGTGCAAGCCTCATCGTTTCTCATCCCTGTGCCTTGGGGGCTCCAGGGTAATTTCAAACTTTGAAAAGCATCTCTTCTGCTTGCTCCAGTTTCTGTTGTTCCTCGACAGCCATCTGAATTTCACATCACCTGAGCAGTAGATAAGAAAAAATAGCCTCAGCCATAGAGGAGAAATCTAGGTTAATTATGTTGATAACTTAACCCCCAGGCTAATCTCTAGTCCATTAAGGTAAGCAGATGGTCAGTTCACTGCAGGGAAGAGGAAGAGAGGACTGAGTAGCAGCTCCATTCACAACAAGCAGAACTAGGCATGTCCCTGAGAGAGTGGGCATTCCCAGCCTGCTTCCTTCCCACATGGATGGGTTTTGTTTGTACCCACAGCTAGTAAAGCAATCCAGAAAGGTAAGCACAGAGCCACTAGGAGATAAAAAATCGCACAGACAAAATGGAGTTTTTGTGATTCAAGTAACCGGTGCACTAGCATAGAGTGAAAGGAGAGAGGGATAAGGAATGGAAAGCAAATACAGATGGGTCTTGAAGGCTGGCATACCTGAAAGGAGTGGTTAAATAATATATCCCTGAGAAATAAGTATGAGACTCAATGTGTCATTGCATGAACAGAGGAGAAGCATTTGCAAAGTAGTCTCCTGACCAATGCAGACACTGAAAGCCCTCCCAAGAGCACTACTGTGTAGGCTATGTACCTTCCAACGTGACAGGGAGAATGGACCTTGTGATTAGTTCACAGGGCTAGGAAGTGGTGTCCCAGTTGCTGTCCCAGCTGCTGTCCCCAGTTCTCTCAGTGATGAACAGACCAAGCAGGAGCAAGGTATTTTCTCTATCTATAAATAATTCCTTCCATGCCTTGCAAGGGAATTCTGTAAAGCTTAAATGCCTGTAAATTGCTTTCTGACCCTCAGACAAAAAGGGAGAGTGGCACTTCACATCTCTGTTCGCAGCCTTCCCATTTCTTCTGTAGAACGACAGGGATGTCAGAAATGGTCTGCCTGCCTAAGAGCTCCCTGGCTTCCACTGAAATTGCAGAAGAGCCTTGATCTGCTCTCCTCTACAGAAATGGCAGATCCCAGGAGAAGAACAGATGAATATAGGTTTGTGCACAAACAACTGTGGTGTGTAAAAGGAACTCTCCAAACTACTTATTTCCAGGGTCATTTTTCAGGTCAGAAGTGCTCCATTCCAGCTTACTCTTCCAACCACTATAGCAAGTGACTTCCCAAACACTGGCACTCTGCAGACCACTCATTAGGACACCAAAGATGTCCACAGCATGGGAACATTCAGCCTTAGAGAAACAGGAACTGGGGGCTTCAGACAGTTCAAGGCTAATGGTCATGTTGCTATGTTGCCCTGTGATTTTAAGATCCCTGTGTGAACTCACCACAGGATCAAACCACAACATAACTGCTGAGTTGCCATGCCAAGGTTAATGTGCAACCATATATTAAGCACCTGCATCTGAAGGAGATGGGACCAGTTGATGCACATTAGAGCCATTTTACTTATTTAGGGGACAGCCTGAGCAACCTTCCCCTACATGTGCATGCAGAGGTAAATAGCACTCAAGGAAAACCAAGGATTATAACAAGAAGATGGCATCAGTGAAGCCACAGGTACATTTACCTGGTGTGCTGCAGGCAGAAGCAAGCCCTGACTGTCCTCGGAGCCAATAAAGCTGCAGAGCTGTGGTTAGTGTACTGAGATGTGAAGTGCATCAGATCAAACAGAGTGCTGCACTGAAGAAATCTCACAGCTTTCAGACCAAAGCTGGCTTGATTCCATTGGGTCAGAAGGCAGGTCAAGGGAGCTTACTTCTGCCGGCAACATACCATGTGGCCATTGCTCACGTCACCTGCTTGTGAGCCTATAAATCCCCTTCTTATCTTTCCTTTTCCTCTCCCTGTTCTCCATCTGTAATACACGTCCTTTTGTGAAGACAGAGAGAAATGACTGAGTGATATCCCATCACTACTAATGTGCACACATGCAGAGGGGTAATTCACAAAAGAAACCATTGCTTCCCTGAGGAAACTGCACACAGCTTCACCTCCCAGGCCCACCCTCTCAGCAGTCATCCTTTCCCCACTGCACCTTGAGGCAAAAGCAAAGAAAGTGCAGTTTCTGTCAGAAAAATGATTGTTATCAAAGGACTTCTCCTCACTGCTACTGCTTCTCTGTGCACCCACATGCCCAGTTCTACTCACCCAGATACATTTTAATGGCTCCTTATTCCTGCCAGCACTGAACAACCAACTCAGTTACTCCTCTTAAGGTTCAAATTTCAACATTAATAAAATGCATCTTAAAAAACACCTATTACCAGCAGTTCTGGCCCATTTTACAATGCTGCTAGCATGAAATAGGAATCTCCTTAAGTCCTCCAACCAAGAAGGCTCATCTCCTTCTTCCCCACCATCCCAGTCATCAGGTTGGCTCCTCTAGCCCAAGGGACTCCAGGCACATGACATGCCCCTTGTCATGGCAGCACATCTGCAGGTAGGTAACTGGCATAACCTCACTATCACTGACAGATACTTAAGCTACAGATCCCTAAACCCTCTTCCAGATGCAACTGTGAAATACCAAAGGAAAACTAACAGCACTCACCCTGCTAAAACTGGCATTACGCTTTGTGACAAGAGCGGGAAAGATGCCTTCTTGCATCTCAGAGCCCCGCATTTGTTGGTGGCACAACTGCACCAAGTCTGCTCCAGCAGCTGGGCAACACTGCAGTGCCATGCATCAACTGCTCTGCATGGAGCCTCACTGCTCTGTTTTACATTCCCTGCAGAAAAATGACCATTAGTGCTGGAAAAAGTGGGGGAGATTTTTTTTTTTACTAGCAAGGAAACAACTAAGAATGGTAAACATGTCACAGCGATAACATAGATATTGGAAATGGTGTGTGTAAAGGAAGCTATTTGTCTCCCTCCCCAAAATATCTGGCCTTGCAAAGAGGCATAGCAAAGATCAATTTCTCTGTCAAATTCCGGGGACTCGGGCTGATAATGATCAAGTACAGAACCCAGAACACATACAAACTAGTGTCAAGCATATTATCTGGCAAGCTAAGGCCAAAGGATAAACAAGCAGTTGTGCTGGCCACCTTGCACTGGTCCTGCTCAGCCCCCAGGACTATCCTATCTCTACCTGAACATGTCACGGGAAGAAGATATCAAGATGCAAAGCGGAAATCCACCTCTACCACTTCAGGATGCTCCAAGCTGGACAGGTGGTGACCGTGCAGGGTCCTGAGAAGGAGTGGGAAGACATCATGTTTCATTGAGGCTTTCCTCTCAGTCACTCAAAGTGACTCTCTGAGTCACGCAAAGGAAGAACCCTGGTTTGGATCTGATCCAGCCCTGCCCAGTGATAATTTCTAACCCAGCAGCTGAAGGATTACAGAAAGTTATAGGAGACAGATGGTACTGCAAAGACGGAGAAATCTTATTGCTTGGCCGCAGCCAAGGTTGCAGCCAGGATTTCAGAAAACTCCACCCTCAGTGTAAGCCACCACTTCCCCAGGGCCAGATAGTCTCACCATACCATCAAGATGCTGGCTCAGTGCAGGAAGAGCAGAGACCACTGGCAGGAAGGCTTGCAGGTGGGCTGGAAGGAAGAAAGATCCCTTCTGTGCACAGCCTCATAAGGCTTTTGATTTGGTACCAGACAGGGAATAAGGATATTTTACATCCATCCAGCACTTTGCAGGGGCAAACACAACACTATCACCCTGCCCCGTTTTATGTGCTATAAATGAGGCACTGAAGTTTTGCAGCAAGTCAGTGACAGAGCCTGAGACAAAGTGATGGGGATTGCTCCAGCTCCCTGAAGCCTGCTCTGGTCCCCTCCAGGAGTGCTTACATCCATCTCACCCTGCCCCCAGCCTAGCCAGAGCACAGTGGTCACATGGAGAAGGTTCATGTGTCAGCTAGAACCATCCTGGTCCCCACAGCACTGCAAGACCAGGATACTTTAATCTTTGGATTTTTGTTTTTAAGAGTTTGCAGTAGTCTAGGTTTTAGGTAAAAAATTATGTATGGATGTGGTTTTTTACATGTGATTTTTAAATTCTTTTAAAGATACATTGGAAATACTAAGTCTCAGCTTCCTATTTCTGTTGAAGACCTCTCCAGTGAGCTAATGAAAACAGGCAGGTTACAAGCAACAGATCTGAAGCCTGAGCCAAGAATCTGGAAGGGCCATTAAAAATTCACCTTCTGCTTTATATTAAGACTTTTAAAACCAGTTGCCTTATAACCAGTTGTGAGAAAAAAAACTTTTTCTGAAAGCCAGTGCAATTTTCAGACAAGGATGCAGAAAATTCATTTTACACCTTTCCAGTCTTCCCAGAAGCCCTGCAGGAAAACCTAGGAGACAGCTTCTTGTTATTTCACATGTGAATAACAAGTAGAGGGAAGAACCAAAGCATACTCAAGGGGATTTCAGACACCATGGGATAAGAGCACAGTCACCAGCAGCACTGCAGTAACCGCCACAAAGCAGCAATGGATCAGTGAAATGTGTAGAAATCTGACAAAAGAAACATCTCTGCTTCTAATGGTCGTATATATTTCTTTTTATGGGACACCTTTAAAACAAGGCAAATCGAACAAACCTGAGTCACAGCATTTGATTCTGCTCTTGGCTCTCTCCAGGCTGCGAGAACCTAGGCAATACTTCTCCTTTTCCTACCCCTAGTCTTGTCTGCTGCTGAACAAGGATCTTGGGGACATTTGTGAGGCCCACATATGAAAATGTATTTTGGGAATTCCAGAAGAAATAAGTGTCATCCCCTAAACTTTGCACTGGCATAGCCAGGACATAGGTTCCCCTAGGATGTTGCCAGTCATGTCCAAGACAGGGGTGGCACAGGCTTCTTCCACAATGCCAAGAGACAGAAAGCTGACCATGCACCCATACTCTCAATTTAATAAATAAAGAACACTCTAGAAAGCCCACACATTGCCGCCTTCCCTCACTTTAAAGAGTAACAAACAAAAAACACTTAAAGCTCAGTGGTCCAAAATCCAAGTGATGAATCTGAGTGTGGTCTGGAATGCCCTGGAATGTGCTGGGGTTGTTCTTTACAGCAGAGGCATTGTTGCACACCAGTTAGTCTTTCTTTGGGATCTGTGGAGGCTGCAGGAATAATGAGGTAATTATTATTACTATTATTCTCAGTAACAGTGGGAATGAAATGAAATAGCCTTTGTCCTTTCCTCCAGACTGCAACAACTTGTCTGGTTTTGTTCTACCAGCAGAGCCACCTTTGCTGAGGCTCCCATGATGTCTCATCTGAGGTAGCGACTGGTTGCACATGCTAGGATAAGAGCACCACACCAGACCCTGGATATCCCCACACAGCAGAAATCTTCCTCCCAGGAAATTCTAGCCTACTGAGAGTCCAACACATCCCTGCTCCCTTCAAAACACAGACCATGCCCTACTTGCATGAGGATCGTCAGGAAATGCAGACAGCAGATGGGAGGGAATTAAACTCAGATTGAGAAGAGACTCAGTCCCCTCAGAATGGGGACTTATTCCTGGCAACACATAACTGAAAAACACTTAGATATCAGTGGTCCTTGTTCATTCACCAGAGGGTATTATCCAAGCCTGTTACAAGATTGATGTTCACTGTGGCACAATCATTAATAGCAACCCTCAGCACTTGGCCTGGATAGGGATGGAAAATCTAGTAGCCAGAAGTTGTTTCCTTTCCTCATTTGATCATTTTGCTGATCCCTTGGTCTGAACATAATGATCAGATTAGAAAGCTTGCTGCTTTATTTTTTTCCCCCTGTCTTCCAACTCTCCTTAAACTAGACTTACACTTCTGTGGGCTACTTCTCATCACTGCCAGAAGCATTAATTAGAGCCCATGAGAACCTGCACGATCTGCTATGGCACAAAAATGGCATCATGGAGGAGCAGCAACTCCAGCAGAAGGCTTGTACTAAAAGCTCAACAAAGCAGTCACCCTCTCCTGATGACCCAACACATGGAATAGCTGTTCACACATTCAGGCAGTTAAGAGACCAGTGGAAAATGAGATAAAGGTAGTGCAGTCACCAAGCCTGACAGCAAAAATGCAGCGGAAAGTCCTTAATGCAAAGTTACATGCTGCACTGGCTCTGCCTGCAGGTCAGCTAGATGGGCCCTTCCACCCTAATCCTTTTCACCATCCTTTATTTCAGGGATGACAGAGGATTGTCTGCTTCATATACTGCAAAGCAACCCTCATTAGGTAACACCTTTCTGCAATATTTTTTTTATTTCAGCAGGTACATAAGCACAATGACTCGCTGCACTCATTTAGCTGAAACTTCAGCAGCAGCTTATACCTTGCACTCAGCAGCCCTTAAAGCTGCAAGGACATTTGCAAAGAATTGCCATCCTTTGCCTGTTCTGCACCACCATGTCTTCTGGCTTTCACCAACACCCAGCTCAGAGCCCTTGTGGGTTTGATAATGCATGGGGATCAGCACAACTGAGCCAGTCATCGTGGCGGCTGCACACAAGATTTGCATTTACAGAGGTGGTGCCTGTGATTGTCAAAGCTATTTCAGCTGGAAAACAAAAAGCCTTTTTTTCCCCCCTCCCTTCTTGTTTTTAAATGGGGACCATGCATATGAGAATGACGCCAGCTTTGCATGCATCTGTGGTGCCACTCATAGTAGAAAAACCCCTCTCTACCGGACCTGCTCAGGCAAGCACGTAGCTACATAGGCACACACTCCGTTTATACTCTCAGCTGTCCAGAAAGGCAAAAAATATCCTCAAGAGTTCCTGCCTGTTCACTGGAGAGAGCTGCTGGGCACCATGTTCATGCACCTCCCGTTTATCAGGTGGCAGAGGAAAGGAGATGAAGTGAGGCTCTGCCTGGCAGCAAAGGGGAAAGCAGAAGCAAAAATATTTTTGGCAAATAAAGAACACAAAGCAGAAAAACTGGACAAAGTGTGAAGATAACAAACGAGAAATTAATTTAAAGAGAAAAGCTGAATTTTTCCCCCAGCACTTCCCAGCTTCCCTGTTACTCTCCTCCAAAATAACTCAGGAAGAAAATAAAATCAGTTCCTTATGATAGCCAGGTGGTAAATAGTTCATGTAGGAAAGAGGCTTAAAAGTTATGGATGCCAGATACAAAACAGGCATCGAAACTCAGAGCTTTGTTTCTACTCCACTTTTCCACTCCTCTCTGCTAGCATTAAATCCCTAGGTAAAGCAACAGCCCTAACATTCCCTTCCCAGACTGCTTTTTGTCTCATTCAAAGTAGGTGAGAGTCATCACCCTTCCAGCTTGATCCTAGCAGTAAAATACAGACCCTGTGTTAGGAAAGGGCTTGCTGGGACATCTCTTCCTTACCAACACCCTGTGCCTCCCCAGCCCACAGCCATGCTAGTCATACAAAGCTGGGCTGCTGACCTTTTCCTGGCCCAAGTCTCTCCACATACTTCATAAGGGGATTGCTGTTTTCTTGTGTGTTACATATTTAAGAACATTATATTTGGAGCATGGATAGAAAGGATCTATTTAACCAGATCTTTTATTCCCTCCCTCACCCACATGCACACACTTGCTGCTCCCCCCATGGTCAGCTCTCTGTGCACTCACAAACACAATGCAAGCCTTTTGGCTGCTTCCGTCACACTGAGTTTAATTAAACACCCTAGAGGTTTGTTTCTAAAATAGATTGATAGATTTTTTTTATTATTATTATTTATATTAATGCCCTGACTGCTGCAATTCAAAACTAAATGAGGTGAATTAAAACATTCAAACCAGAGAGATGGAGTGACAGGAGAGCAGTGCTTAGATCTGACCAGCATAAGGACACAGGCTGCGCTCCAAGCAGGATGGAGGAAAATACAGTGGCTGCCCCCTGAGGAAGTCCAATCCCCACCACAGACTGTGCGCATGCCACCAGCCTTCAGATGAGTTGCACCCCAGTCACCTGGAAGGAAGGACTGGAAGCATCATGCAATTCCTGGCAGCGTTAACAATAGGCATTTTGATACAGAAAGGTCCCACAAAGAATAACTTCAACCTTCTCCCAGTGCCCTGTGTCCCTGACAGCAAAGTCCCAAATCTGTAATTACACAGTGCCCAGGGACAGGAGGGCAGATGAAATTCTCCACTAACACCCTGCTCTGCTGCGTGTCTTCACCATCAGTAGGAACTTATTGGGAAAAAATGCCCAGAAATTTGAAAGAGTAGAGCATATCCTAAAGCACAGAGGAGGGGGGGAAATAACCAGATTACAGCAGATCCTACCAGGCTGATCAGAGGGAGAAATGCCCTTTCTGACCCTACAGACAACCAACAAATAGTCTGAAAAATCAGATTAAAGGATGTGCAAGAAGGGCTGATGATACGAGTATTTTCCAGGTAAACCAGAAAGCCTAGAAGGAAACCCCTCTAGGAATGTCAACACTCAGACTGGAAAGATTCTTTCAACTCCAGTTAGTGCAGGTTTTCCAGCCTGCCTGAGGCTTTGGTTTCTGAGATACCTAGAGTAAATGACACAGTGAGATGAACTGGGTGTACTATTTACTCAAAAAACCTGCCCAGGATTTGTGCTGGCTGCTCATCTTCATGCTGGATCCAAATCCAATAACCCTACTGCTGCCAACACTTACACAAGAAAAAGGTTTAACTTTATGAGAAGACAGGGAAAAAAAGCTGCGATAAATTGCATGTGATTTGTGAATATCTACGGGAGAGCTCTCACCATTTCCACAGAGGCACAGAACAAGGATACTTGGGTGCGGAGAAAGAGGGAAACATCACCCTAGCTTGGCAGCACTGGATGCTGGCACAGCAGGAAAAGAGCTTCATCAAGCAGATGATGAGGGAACTGCAGCTTGGGGTGGCCAAGCCAAGGTGCAATGAACACAGGTGGTCTGAATTCTGCAAAGAGAGGGAGACTGCCAGGAGTCTGCCTCTGCTCTGGCCACCCAGTGGCTCCACAAGTGTGACTGCACACGGTCCCCCAGCTTGCAGTATACTTGGCCTGCCTCCTGGGTTTCTTGCCAGGCTTAACTCAGCATCTGCAATGCCTCATAATGAAAAGCGCTGTCTAAATCAGAGTGAAATACCGCATGCACTGGTTTTTGACAGCACTTGGCAACTGTTTTACTGCATCGCAAAGCAGAAAAAAGCTCAACACAGACTGAATTGAGATTCAGGCTCAACCCTGTCCGGCACCCATGGCAACAAAAGTCCTGTGCATGAGTTTACGCTGGTCTTAGTGACACAGCATAAACTCTAGTTTTGCATTTCTCTAGCTAAAAGCCTGAAGTCTTTCATACCAGGCAAAACATTATCCTCAGGCAGCCTTCTTGTTCCTCCCACTCCTCCAAGAAAATATGCCTCTACTGTGCAAAATTTCATGCCTTGAAATAAATGGAATGGCTTTGTTAAGCACAAGCCAAAATCATCATTAATCCATGGTATGGGCTGAGCAGCACCTGCAGGGCCTGTGCTGGGGCCAGAGAGAGGATCTCATCTTACTCCTCAAAGGAGAACAAAGTATCTCTCACTGTCGTTGGGGTAGCCCAGGGGATTAGCCCACAGTTGTTCATCTTTGAGAGAGAATGCAGATATGTGAACCTAGCTGAGTGCACAGGCTATGCTCTGTCAATCAAAGGACTGAAATTCGCAGCAATCACCGCCATCAAGAGCCTCAGCTAAGCTGAGCTATAACTGGTAACTACAAAATACAGCAACATTCTTGCTTTGTAGTCCTGTACAGCCCAGAGAGAGACCTTAAGCTTTACACACCACCACTCCAAAATACTTAAGGAATCCCTGAGTAACAAGATTGAAGCCTAGATTCCTGCAACGTGCTGGCTTGCGTTTTCTCATCCCTAATAATATACATGTGTTCACATTACAGACATCCTTTCCCACAGTGAAGTTGCTAATTTGCTTTACTTGCTTAATCTGCTTGTATATTCTGATGAATTCCAGTAAATGCAGGATTTGGAGATTCCTGTCAAGAAGAACTGAAACTGGCCTACAGGGTAGAAAATATAAAGGTGAAGAAGACAACACAGTCTGTCCTTCCCCATCAGATTGAGCTGAAGTGATCCCACAAGTGCACTGTTTAGTGGCTATACCAAGAAGAATCTGAAGCCTCAAATCCTTGCCAAACTAACCTGATCTCCTTCTATGACCAAGTGACTAGACTCTTGGATGAGGGAAAGGCTGTGGATGTACTCTTCCTGGACTTCAGCAAAGCCTTTGATACAGTTTCTCATAGCATTCTGCTTCGGAAGCTGTCAGTCTTTGGCCTGGACAGGCGTACACTCTCCTGAGTGGAAAACTAGTTGAATGACCAGGCCCAGAGAGTGGTGGTAAATGGCGTTAAATCCAGATGGAGACTAGTCACAAGTGGTGTTCCCCAGGGCTCAGTGCTGGGTCCAGCCCTGTTCAATGTCTTTATCAATGACCTGGATGAAGGCATTGAGTGCTCCCTTAGCAAGTTTGCCGACGACACTAAGCTGGGTGGAAGGGTGGATCTGCTGGAGTGCAGGGATGCTCTGCAAAGGGATCTAAACAGGCTGGACCACTGGGTAGAGACCAATGGCAGGAGGTTTAACAAGACCAAATGTCAGGTCCTGCATTTGGGGCACAACAACCCTAAGCAGTGTTACAGACTGGGAGAAGCCTGGCTGGAAAGCTGCCTGGAGGAGAAGGACCTGGGGATATTTGCTGACAGCTGACTGAACATGAGCCAGCAGTGTGCCCAGGTGGCCAAGAAGGCTAACGGCATCTTGGCTTGTATCAGAAATGGCGTGACCAGCAGGTTCAGGGAGGTTATTCTCCCTCTGTACTGTGCACTGGTGAGACCACTCCTTGAATCCTGTGTTCAGTTCTGGGCCCCTCAGCACAAGAAGGATGTTGAGGCTCTGGAGCAAGTCCAGAGAAGAGCCACAAAGCTGGTGAAGGGGCTGGAGAACAAGTCTTATGAGGAGTGACTGAGAGAGCTGGGGAAAGGGTCATTAGGTGATGGAAAGATCTGCCCAGGGAGGTGGTTGATTCACCTTCCCTGGAGGTGTTTAAGGTGCGGGTGGATGAGGTACTGAGGGGCATGGTTTAGAGACTGGTCGGAATGGTTGGACTAGATGATCCAGTGGTTATCTTCCAACCTGGTGATTCTATGATTCTGTGAAATGCACAGTTTGGGTTAAACGACCTTTTCCATCCTTGGCTTTATTTAAGCAACAGACTTTTCAGGACTTTTAAATACTCCAAAAATTTGAAGTGAACTGTATAAGAGATTATTAATGCCCCTTTCCTTGCCTATCTTAACTCCTGAGCCCTTCCTGTCCATCCCAGGATACACAATATCATTAGGAGGTGGGAGAGCAGGTGAGAATGTAAGCACTGCAATGGCATACCATGGTACTATTCTTCACCAAAACCCTAGGTACAAGCACAGGTTTAGGCTGGGGCTAGCACGTAGGCTGTAATGCCAGCTGCTTCATTGAGCAAGACCACACCATCAGGCTCATCCCTGGCCCTCACTTCATTCCCCCTCTTCAGTTACGTTTGAGTTGTGCTGGATCACACCTGCAGCCACCCTACTGCCAGAGATCAGCTCCCATGACGGCTACACAAAGCAGGAGTGCTTAAGCTTCTTCCACTGCAGCTGTTGGGCCTGCACAGGATGAGCTGGTATGCAGGGTCAAAGCGTCAATAATTCCTTGGTAAGCACCCAAGCGGTGCTGGAGGGACAGTAATCCAATGCATGGAGCCTGATGCCACTCTTCCACACTACCTAGAGGCCACTGCTCATACCCACCCACTTTGCAAGCCCTACTGATTTTCAGCAAGGAAAAAAAAACAGAAGGACAGTGGCTTAGTGAGCTGAAGATAAGTTAAACACACTGTGCTTGCTTCCACAGGGGCAGAGAACAACCTCGCATTATGGAACAAGGACACTGCTCTGTGGGACACCAGCAGAGAGAAAGGGGCAACCTCCTGTTGGTGAGTGTTAGTTCCAGCCAGAAACCCCATGCAGCCCTCCTCTCCTCTGGAGGTCAGGCATTATAGCACAGGCACTGCAACCCAACCGTGTGGGAACGAGAGCCGGAGGTGAAGGCAAAGATCAGAAACTATTTCAGGTTATGTGACCCCATCTCCACCAAATAGGATTGCCAGACACAATCCAATTGGCCGAGGTGGGTCACAGTGCTGAAAATAGTTTTGTACTCTCACCCTCTTAGAAAGTAAATAGCTTTCAGTCCCCAAAAGTGCTGAGCTGTGCTATGCATTGATGGAAACAGCTTGCACAAAAGTGAGATGGCTTAAGGAGGGAGAAGAGGAAACCTAGGCACCAGGTGAAGTGCTGCTGCAGCATATTCAGGTCAAAAGGACTTTCTGAAAGAAGCTATTAACAAAAAAAAAAAAGAAAACAATTAGTTTGAAGGTGCAAAACACTTTCATCTATGATTTCCATTTAGGCACATTTCATACATAAAGACTGCATGGCTAATGCAGGACTAGGCACATACATCTATGATTTCCATTTAGGCACATTTCATACATAAAGACTGCATAGCTAATGCAGGACTAGGCACATACAAAGTAGCATAGAACAGAATCTACTAGCACACAGTCTGGCTTTTGTCATATAATCCCTCTCATAGGCAGAATGAGACTCATCTCAAAGATTATATTGGTATTCTTCTCCTGTTATTTTGCTTGGAAGCTTCTTCCCAATCTTCCCTGACCTAACAGTTCAAAATTTTGTTTCAAGCCCCAGACTAGATTATAACAACCAATTTATAAGAGCCTGTACTGTTGCCAGCATCTTCCCTAGCCTTAAAAAGCCCTTCTTCCATCACACTGTTTATCTGCTGACATATTTACAGAGAACTATCATACTCCCTCTAGCATTTTACTCAAGCTGAATGGTCTAAGCTCTTCTAATATCTCCTTGTAGACGAACTGTCCATTGCCTCATCATCCTGACAGGCACCTGCTTCAGCACCAGAGCTACTTTGCTTGGCAAAACTCACTCTGCCCAAAAGATACCAGGTTTTAGGGGGTTGCTTTTTGTTGTTGATAATTGGGTTTTGTCTTTTTGTTAGTTGTCAGGGGGTTTTTTGTTTGGGTTGTTTTTTTTTTAAAATGGGCTTTCTACCTTTGTGTTTTGGTCACTACTTTTTTCAATATCAACACTTTGGTATTCTGTAGTCCCAGAAGAAGTTGCATTTTTTTGAGCCGTACAAAAGCTCCCTGCACTCAGCTGTCAGTACACCACCACATACAGCCCATCAGTTGCCTGTCTCCACCACAGCAACTGAGATGACGGGATGGAACGGCTGATGCTCAAACAATTTAATTTCTGCTCTCTGGCATAAGAGATTCAAGCAGGAATCCCATTCCTAGCTGTTAGCACAGGGCAAAAGAAGTGTGTGCTCATGGCAATACTGAACAGCAGCCTTTACCCCATCAAACGCAGCAGAATGGAGAGGTGAGTTGGGCTGTCTGCTTCTTCAAGTCTCTGATCTGCCTTGCATTTCCAGAACATGCATGGCGTTCACTCCCTGCTGCTCCCTTTCCATTAGCATAGGATGATGCAACTAAACTTTTACTGCAATTCGCTGAGGAATGCTGCTGTCCAAACTGATGAAACAGCAGGTCAGGAGAGAATGCAGCAGGCACTTTAGAGAAGTGGCAATGACACCAAATGGGCTTTCACCACATTTATCAAAGTGCCTGCAGATTCCATTTCAAGATGGTAGCAACAGTTATAAATAATGAGCAGAACTCCTCTGCATCTAGAACACGTTAATAAATAAAAATGTAAAAAACAAGCCAAAACAGCACAGTTAGTTCTGCCTCTGCAATGTTTTTCTGTCTCCCAGCCATATGTATCAATGATTTTCTCTTTTGCAGTGCCTGAATACACATCTCTCCCTGGGTGATGCCTCTTTAGCACAGACATGATCTTTCATATACTACACTGTTACTGAGAAACAGAGAGCTCTGTGTTTGTGTGCACATATCATGTGTTCATGATTTCACTCACCCACTGCCTGGTCAGGGTTCAGGCACAGAATATATCATCCTAGCCCCTTCCCTGTACACTCTTAATTTTATGCGTAATGCTTTCCAGTCACTACTGGTATTGAGGATGGCATTTTGTTTGGGAATCTGCTTCCTATGTCATCATCCAGTTTTAAGTTATGAAGAATGACAAAGGAAAGACCAGGAAAATATTTCTTGAGACTCAGTTAAGCCAATGTCTCACTTTCCTGCCTTGCAGCATCCCCACTGCCCTACCCGTGAGTCATTTTAAAGCAGAGCTGCTTGGTGGTCTTCCAACATGGACTCAGCAATGTGGAGCCCACTCACAGCATCAAAGTCCCATTAAAAGACAGCCTGACCTAGACATACAGCAAGTTCACAACATATGTACATACACGCAGCATCACAGGCACACACCACACACCCTGCACAAACCACATCTCCACTCTATAAGGATGCCCTGCCAGAACACTCATATTTCTGGAGGTCTTGGGCAGTTTTGGCAGCACATGCTGTGACCAGGCTCAAACAAGGCATGCTGCTATGAGCACTGTGCTTTATTCGGCCTTTGCAAGTCTCATGGAGCAAAGTCGGGATGGCTTGGTCTCTGCTGCATACCCTGTGTTGCCTGCCCTTTCATACAAAGCCTGAGTGATGTCCACTGTATGGCATGGTAAGTATGCCCTTTCTGCTACTGTGATACGCAGCCTAATTAAACCCCTGCAGGAAAAAAAAAGGCATTTTCTCTGTGACTTACCACAAGTTATCTGCACAGACTTGCTGAGATGCAGCAGTGGCCGTGGAGAGAGAAACAGCTTTAATTAGTATAACTTACATTGCTAAGGAATACTTGGAAGTGCCAGACTGCTGGAGACCCTGGTCCCCAGTGTAGCAGGCAGCACGAGCCAGGAGCCAGCCCCCTGCAGTTGAAGCCAGGGTACCAAGTTTGCTGGAGAAAAAGCACCTGCTGTGTTGGTGGGAACCCACCTCTCCTTCCGAGGCTGTTCAGACAAATATATCTTAACCTAAAACAAGGGGTACACTGTTACTAAAACCACAAAACCCTAACAAGCACAAGCATTTCCCCCCCGCCCCCCCCCACTGCCCACTCACAATGGTAGTTACTGCAGGTCATGCAGAAAAGTGAAAGAAGGCAAAGAAATAGTTCCCAGAACACTTTTTCATTATGGTTCTAAAAGGGACCTGAGAAATCCCAAAGAACAGAGCAAATCAGATACAAATGTCACTAAAAGAAAAAAAAAAAACCAGAAAAAAAAGCAAAGAATATGGGAGAAAAAGAAATAACCTGAGTTAAAGTGCCCAAATATCATTGTGCAGCTGAAGAGTCACTTGTCTTGGGAAGGGTGTTCTTTCTTAATGAATATGCTCCATTGAATTACACAGAGTTGCTAGTGAAGGGATGCCCCTTTCCCAGCAGTGGAAGTGCAAATTCAAAGTCCTAAGAATTTATAATGCAGTTGTCAGAAAATGTGAAACTATTTCTAGACCTCTGTTTACAGTTGGATTTAGAGGTTTTTAATATGGTTTTTACAGCTACTGTTGGGTTTGGGTTTTCGGAGGGGGTGACCTCTGCATTTCCTTTTACTTCTCTGGAGTCATGCAGGTGATAACCATGTGCAGATTGATTAATAAAACAGAAGCACAACAAGTTGAACTAGCATCACATTCTCATAGGTAAGCAGTCCTAATCTGGAAATGCAACAATGAAGGCTCTCATAGTAACATTATCTCAGTGTTTTACATACCCAACACCCACCAAATTGGTCTTTGAAAAAAAACACAAAGGAATATTCACATTGAAAATGCAATCTACTCCAAGCACAATAAAGAGAAGATAAAACTTCCTAAACATCACAACTTAGAAGTCTACTCATCTGAGAATGATGAATTAATGTTGCAATAACACAGGCATATGTATTTTTCTCTCCCTGAATTCCCCTCAAAAAATAAAAAATAAAGGATCAGCTCAGTTATATATTACCAGTTGTGTACAACCAGAGCTGCTCAGCTTGAACAAGTTCCACTGTATAACCTTTGTGAGAGGGAGTGAAGCATCTAAAAGTTATCTGCTAAGAAGGTTCGCTCCTGCAGAGTTTATAACCCCATAGAAGTATAAGTATTTCAACAATTTTAGCTGCATTAAGAATTTGTCTAAAGTTTCAATACTGAAAATTTTCAGAGGAGACAAAAAATTCCAATGGGATTCAAACTTATTTTCTTCTAGGCCCCTTGCACTTCATTAGCTGATAATGTTAATATAGGGTCTGATCCTACTGGGCTCTGAGCAGCACTCCCTGGGTCTGTTCACAGGGGTTGTCTGCTATCATAGCTCCATTCGACTGATGAGCATAACAGCACACCAGCCCCTTTAGACTTAAACAGCACCGAGCGCTTAACTTCCTTGAAATGTGTAAACATTTATTGTTTCATTTCTATTCCTTTTTAATTCCTTACAGCCAAGCACAAAAAGGGTTCTTCTAATAAAGAAAAGGTGACTGAGCTTCTGCGTACTTTAATTTCAACCCTTTCTTGTTACAAATAACCCCTCCCAAAAGATCAAAAACAAAGCCATCATCCTTCACAACTCTACAGCACCTTCTTTTCAGAGCACAGTGATACCACTCCATCATAAAGACACACACACACGAAACTGCCAAATGATCAACTTGAAATCCCTTCCCCTAGGTTGAAACCAAATTAGGAGACTCCAGACTAACAAGAAATACCTTCTTTCTAGTCATGGTTGTATGAAAGCTGAGAGTGCAATGAGATTTCTTGTGCTAATATAGGCACCCAGGGACCTGCTCAGAGGGGGAAACCATCCTGCAGATATTCCACCCAGCTGGCAATGTGACTTGGTACCTTCTCCCACGTATTGCCACCAATTTGCTCACTCTCTGCTAAAATTTATATCCACGTGCTGGGAATATTTCAGTGCCTAGTTCCCAGTGAAGTGAGTGGATGCCAGTATGGTAGCCAGGAGCCTTAATATCTCTGTAGGACTGCCTCTTACTCTCCTTTCTGCCCATTGCACAAGCAGGCAGCCACAACAACCCATCCTTCACACAGGACTCGGTCCTAAGCATGAGCATTGGAGTAACCAAAGAGTGTCACTTGGGTCACTGACTCCTAGAGAACAGGAGTTCCCTGGGGAACAGAAAATGCGGGATTTCCAGTGCTCCTGTTGGCAATAGAGAAGTGGATATCTATCTGCTCCAAGCCTCCACCACCAGCCTGAGTGAGCCTCACACTGCTTGCAGGATTCAGTGCTTACCCTCACACCACCAGACCTGGGGTAGAAGTGAAGGGGGTGAATGTGAGATCTTCATACACTCCATCACTTGCTTGCTGCAGAGGGACGTGGCTCACTTGAATTTATGCCTCCTTTAGCAAGGGGAGAACAGGACTACAAGATCTTAGCACATGAGAGACCATCAGCGGAGGACAAATGAAAAACACTAGGGAGGAAAACCCAAGAAAACCAAGAAAGAAAGAAAGAGGTGCAGCTAAATTAAAATTTCAAGTGACCAGAAGCAAACATTACCTTTCCTTATCAGTAATTTACCCATAATGACAGGAGGGAAAGGTTACTCATTCTCACCTGCTGTCAAGTAGTGACTTAACACATTTTAACCAGTTTTAGTGGGCTTTGCTTGTTTCCAGCCTTGGCAGTGGTGTGCCTGGCCTTTTTGCTGTCCCTATGCTCCAGCTGACTTTTCCTACAGCAGCGGAGAGGGAAGCATGGTCTGCTCCTGCCCCTTCTATGCCTGCTCTGCAGAATTTAAATGTGATCAGTGTGACGTTATCTGGGGAAAAACACAAACAAATCTGGAGTCCCTTAATTCTTCTCACAGAGAAAAAAAAAAATAAAGGAGGGAAATGGCACAAAAGAGCAGTGCGTACAGCCACCCTGGCACATCGGAATGCTGGGAGCTCCTTCATGGCTTTGCACTCAGGACTGCTCATGCCACCAAATGCTCCTGGAAGCAGAAGGCAGCAGAAGTAGCCAAGTTGCTCCACACCTTGCCAGAGAGAGGAGCTTCCCATGGCAGAGACCCATCCTTTGTGACACCTGTGCCAGCATCACCTGGAGGGTAAATTCCAAAAGCTTTACCAGAGGGGAATGTCAGCCCTCATGCATGTCCAGCTGCAGTAATGAGCCTCCAACACTTCAAACACAGCCAGCCCACTGCATGGAGATGCATGCAGTGTGGTGGGATGAGGCAGGAGTGCTTGGTTTGCCCAGGTTCAGAGGTCCCAGGGCAGGAGATTAGATGTTGGTCCTCTGTTCTGCCTTTACAGAGAAATCTTGGAGACGAGGAGCTGCAACTGCATGTCTGGAAACAAACACCAATATAGAAAGCTTCAATGTGGTTTTCAGAAGGAAACACCAGGGCCTGCCTCTGCCCTGAAGCATCACAGGGCAAGAGTCCCAGGCATGATGCACACTCACCCCTTCACACGCACCCTCATATCATTCGAGCCTTTGGCAAAGGACTCTATCCCATCCCATACCCCTTGCTGCCTCTCCAGTTTGACTTATCCCTCCAGTTTCATACTTCCTCAGTGCCACACGAAAACCATCTGTGATTCAAACAAGCTTCTGATAGACCATAGAGCCCTAAGCGGGGACAGGGTGAGGCTGCTTAAAATGAGTGGCATGTTGCCCGGGGCCAGGAGCCTTTCCCCCACAAGTCTGGCACCCTGGGCTTCGGCAAAGGGGCTGAAAGGCCCTATTGAGGACAGTGGGGACGTCAGGGCTGGCTGAACACCCCGTCCGGGAACAGAGGGCTCCTTGTTCTCCTGCCTGGGTGGTGGGGAAGCCTCAGCAGAAAGCCAGCTATTGAAATGGAAATCAGGACCTCGCACTGAGCCAGGAGGAGGAGGAGGATGGCTGCCTCCTCCTGAACAACAAGATCACTTGGAGACTTAACATGGGGGAATAGATAGGAGAAAGAGGATGGAGGAGGGGGAGACACGCACCACGATTCACACTGCACAAGCTGATGATGGAAGGGGAGAGAACAAAACACTTTCGGAGGAATAAAGGGAATCCAGCCTCCCCCAGCCAGGGTGAGGGAGGCTCCGAGTGTGACCGCTTGGCTGCTTTGACCCGCGAGAAGCAAATTCAGCAATGCTGGGCATCTAACATGCCTGTGATCCCAAAAGCACATCTCAAATACAAATAACCCGTATTACACTGGAGAAATAACAGTCCTAAGGAGTAAGGCTGCCTGCCCATGGACTTGCAGCAGGTCTGGTGCAGAGACATGCTGACAACCCTGGGCAAAACCTGTTATCAAGTCCTAAGAAATTTCTCTTCTTCAAACAGCAGAACCCATGAATCCATTCCTTCCTTCTCACTTTTTAAAAATTTCTCCTTCTGGTGGAGGGGTGGAACAAGGTGAGAGGATGGGTGTCGTATAATCAGTAACTTGTGCTAAATCATTACACGATAACATGTCTTTCCAGGCTGCCAAAAAATGCAGTGGCTCTTCACACAAGCTGTCTGAGAGAGCAATTCAGCAATGGAATAAATCAAGGCAAATCCTCAATAAATTAAACCTGAATTAAATTAATTAAGAGGAGACATTATGACGTCAATCATGGGAAATTCTACAAGCCAACCTGTGGCTTTAATTTCACAGCTGTGCTTGTAGTACCCTGTGGTACTATCAGTCTAAATTATCTCTAGGTACTCATACAACAACAGCATGGGAGACAGTGTCCACCCTACAGACCCCAACAACTGAGGTCCAGATCTCTCTCCTCATGTCAGTTTTCATCATGGATCAAGCTTGACCAGGCAGAGAAATATCTTTTCCCTAGTCTCAACGGTTCCCCATTCACATGGGCTCTTTCTTCTCTGCAGGGCACTGGGAAAAGATAGAGCCTAAAAATTACATTTAGTTTGCATATTCCTTTCTCAGGCAGGATAAAATTATCATTGTGTTCGGTTTTATTTTTCCTTGACTGATAGAAAGGGAATAACAGAGGGGCAGTTTCAGTGTAATTCGCTGGGAAGTGCTCCAAAGTTCAATTATTACAAGACATGATCACAGGCCACAAGAAAAAAACGTACACTGAACTCTGGTCTTTAAATGAGCTTGCCAGGAACCCCGTGCCATCCACAGGAAAGACACTCAAAAGGGAAAAATAGAAAACAGTAATAATAGAAAAAAAATAGATGTCTGTCCCTTCTCATCTTCACTTATCCCTTTAGGAAGTAATTGCTCCCAGTGTTTCTCATTTTCTCCATTTCTTAACTATCTAATAGACAAGAGGAACATATTTGGCAATAAAACTATGAAGAAGCACAGGGAAGACTCATCCACATACAAAGTGCCACAGATAAACACAACAGAAAAATCTTTAAGTCTCACCAAGGTGGGAGGGAGATTGTTTTGATTAAAAAGCTAATCTTCCACTTTGGGAAGGACTACTGTGTTCTTCAGGGTAAGAAACATCTCCAAATGCGCATCACCTCTAGGAATTAACAACCACTTTCTGTGGGTTTCTCATAGCACTAGTCCCCCTAATACTTTCAATAGTGACTCATGCATAGCACAGATGCCTGGAGACCAGAAGGCAAGGATTTTCTCTTTTTGCTCTTGTCTTTTGTAGGAGAAAAAGGTCTAGCTGGTGTCCAGGTGATTCCTGGTGCCCATTTTAGCCCTCTTATTATCTGTGATTCTCCACAACACATCATTTAAAAAATTTACTTTCAATTCAGAATCAGGTTGAAAATTATTTACTTTCCATACAGAGTCATTTGGTGAATGATTTAAGGAAAAGAAATTTTTCCATTTGAGAGAGTTGGATTGCACCAACTCTTCAGCTCACTAGTAACCTTGATCATAGGGCGCTGGGTCTTGAACACAGTTTGAGAGCAATAGAGTAGGAAAGATAAATAGGAAATTTTCTTACTTGGTGCCAGCAATGCCCATGCCATAAGCAACCATCTCCCAAACACTCATGCAACTGACCTTGCCTGTATGAAGACTTAGGAGAAGGTAGACGAGGAGAGCCAAACCCCACAGCTTCCTCACACCATAAGGAATATTTACAAACTCCACTCCAACAGCAGGAAGCCAGTTCATGGGAGCTGATAAGATGTGGTGATCTCAGCATACATTTCACAGGAGGGGGGCAGAATGTCTTGCCAGTCACCATTATTATGTTTGTTGGCTCTCCAAGCCCTGAAAAACACCATCCTTTTTGCTTCCAAACAAGGAGTTCTGATCAAAAGCCCAAATTTCAGTAGGTCAGGGGCCTAAGTTCAGGTAGTGGAAGTCCCTTCCATCTTTTTGAGGTCAAAGACAAAGGAATTCCCAACCCCTTAGGGGATCCAGGTCTAGTCTTCAGCAGGGCCAAATACCTGTTGCACCTGCTTTGGGACTAAACCCCAGCCTCCCAAGAAAGCAGCTCACCACTTCAAAGAAGTTTTGACTGTTCTTGACATGCCTAAATACAAGGGTAGGTGCCCAAGGCATCCAAGTGTGATATGTTTGGCCTAATTGAACTGGCAGGAATCCCAAGGTATGCCTTTGCAAAAGGTTGGGTTAGACAACCTCCACAAAATGCACATCACATCGAGCCAAGAGATCATTTTGTCCTCAATTTACACTCTTCTGAATAATAAAAATAAACAAATAAATAAAAAAGCAAGGAAGAGCACTAGCGCCCAAAGAGCTTCTTTTGATCTCTGCCAGGGAAAGCAGCATCCCTACCACACTCAGTGGCCCCTCTTATCCAGATGCTGCAATGCTGAGGAGAGGTTAGAAGTGCAGGTAAAATGGTATGTGAGCTCCCCCACCATTTTTCACATTCTTTGCTGCTGGGAGATACCAGGTGTGATTCCTCTGCTTGGGTACCAAACACTCTGCCTGCCTTATGCAGCTCCTGTGGAAATTCAGTGCCTATCCCTTTCACGTTCACCAACCTCTCCACATTTTCAGTCATCAGCTGAAGTCATTTACTTTACATTAGAGCCATCTGTCTCCTTTTCCTTCCCATATTTCTTCCTGAAGGAGGAAACATACTCTGTCCATACTCACAGCAATGATGATGAAAAGCTTGTACTGCAGAAGTATCACAACACAATTTGCTGGATGGTCCCAGCACCAAAACTCTTATCATGTTACATGGGAGCGCAGCAAACCTCAAAAAGGCAGTGAAAGACCACCACAGTAATGAGTTCTCAACACAGAAGTGACAGGAGAAATTTCAGGAATATAGTATACCTGCAGAGAAATGACAAAAGGGACAATCTACTTTGCAGAGATGTAAACTTTCTGGATTTCTTTTTAATTCATTGTTGTTTATTGTTACTAATATAAACATCAGTAACAGTTATTACCTTATTACTACGTTAATTTATCTCCTTTTTAACCTCTCTTGTGCAATTACCAGCCTTCATCAAGGTAGTTTATAAACAAACTGTCAAATCACTCAAGTATCAACTCAGCTCAGGTATTCAGCCCAGAAGCTGCCAGAAAAGCAACAGCACTGGATGTCATATCCATTGGCACTGCTAGAATATATCTGACTATGTACTAAAACAAACAAACAAAGATCACATCCTTTTGTTTGT
Organism: Coccyzus lansbergi; assembly: GCA_033558105.1. Lineage (NCBI taxonomy): Eukaryota > Metazoa > Chordata > Aves > Cuculiformes > Coccyzidae > Coccyzus > Coccyzus lansbergi. The sequence goes on along the minus strand of JAUMJK010000631.1, from coordinate 305,417 downwards.
TCATGTTTCTTTAAATCTCTATGATAGACAGAAACTGAGCATATATTAAATCCTCTCTTTTACTTGCTTTACACTAAATGTGTGACTGCAGCTTTTATTTATACCTTCAAGTCCTAGTCAGAAGATAGAATCACTCAGTCCCTATAGAGGTTTTCAGGGTGCTCACTGGTATAGTATCACACGTCTTTCACAAGAGAGTTTTTCAAGTTCTTCAGCTACACTGGGATGGGATTGCTGCTCTGCTTGCCCCTCTCTTCCAAGCTTCGTCAAGCCACATGAACCCTCGCAAAGCACAGCTTCACTCCCAGTCTCAATCTCTATCTGACCATAGCCTCCTACAGGAAAGGCTGACAGAGCTCAACAGTATGAAACAGTGAAGGTCTGAGGGGCACCCCATCAATGTGATTCACCTCAAGGGAGCCCCTGTCACCATCCAATCCCATCTGGCTCTGCTTCCTCTCTTCTCCCCTCCATCCCTTCATACAGTTCCACTTTTACCATGCTCCTTTGTCCCCAGGGCCTTCCCTGCATTGGTCACCTCCCCTTACCTCTCTCTCTCTCCTTGAATATGAACAGGGTGGCTTGCTTCTCCATTGCTCCCAAGAATGACAAAAAAAGTCCCCAGAGCAGGTGACGGGGACACAGCCCCTCATCCTGCTCCTACTGCCAGAGGTCTCGGGTTGTGCCAGTACCAGCTCAGTATGATGTGCTTCCTGGGGGAGAGCACAAGACAGCCCTGTCACACACAGGAGTTGCAAGGGGCTGAAAAATCATGGGCTTACTCCTCACTGAATTCTACAGTGCCACAGTGGAGCACAGACATGATTGGATATGATTTTTCAAAGTCTTTTTAACTGGCCAAATGCAGCTAGTTTTTCCTCAAAGGTGGCAGAAAGCACACCTGTGTAATATAGACCACCTTCCTGCTGCATTTCGAGGTCTGGCTGCACAACACTGTGGAAAGGCAGCATCCAAAATTAATAATTTTCCTTTTCAAACACATAGAAATCCATTTTACTCCCTAATCTCATTCTCAAAAAATAAGACAGAGCTGGCAAAAATGTTCCATACAAAGTCAGTCTGAGCTAGAATCTGGGAACAGGAAAGATTCGGCCCATCTTTTTAAAACCTGGCAAGACAGTTAAATGTCTCAAAGCAAAGATGGGATATCAGTAATAACCATTACAGTAACTCACAGGCTAACAACTGTAATCGGTTAACCCCATTTGCCAAGAGTAAAACTGAGGCAAGAATAGATGACAAGCATAACTGCAAATACCAGATGCCCTTAAAAACAAGCACCACAACCAGCCTCCTAGATTGCAGTATTATTTTTTGAAAAAATCCTAAAAATACTCTTATTGTCTGTAGAGGTGATCTAACCAAGGGGCAGATTAAGGATGAGATTAGTGAAGAAATATGGTTGTGGCTCCTGTCAGGGTTACCACAGGTCTGGCTGGCCGACTGGCCCTGGCTCTGCACAGCATGAATGAGGCAAAGCTGCCACGAGAGACAGATCAAGCACACAGTGGCTCGAAGCCTGAGCAAGGCAGCCCTGCCAAGCAGGCAGCGTGTGAAGCCAGCACGTGTGTGCCTGCACCCCTGAGCTGCTGATGATCAGGAGTACTCAAGTGCACAGCACAGAGACGCTTGAGTGACCCTGCACTGTGCCAGCCAGGTTTGATACAGCCATTCGTGAATCAGAGTGACTAAACTGTGCCAAAACTCCACTCCTGCAAAGCCAATTAGGTATCTCTTTGCTGTGATCCCTTATACACAGTATCTCGAAGAGCTTATCCTGAGTCCTTAGCAAACACATGGAAGCCAGCTCACATCTAGTGCTACATCCAGACTGCAAAGCCTTCTCCTGACCCAGGCTCTAGGGATCACAGTGCAAACATAAGCATGTCCCCAGTAAGGTTTATTATCAGTGGAACAGCTCCCACCATGGCAAACACTTTGCTTCCTGGGGGAGTTTCCATATGCATTTGCTTTCGCTGTGCTGCCCATTATCTACAGCATCTGGGTTCTTCATGGTCCAGGCAACCCTGCTCTGCATGACCTCAGTGTAACAAGAGAACACATTCTACCCTGAAAAGACCTGAGGTAACAATTCCTTGCATAGCAGCCCTTGGGAAACCACCAGCTTCATCCTTCTGCCCCAAGGAATGATTTCCTACAGCTCTGCCACCCTGCCAGCTGCTGGCTGAACCTATTCTTAAAGGCCTTCTTCCACAATGGAAACTCCACACCTTCTCCAGCCAGCCTCCTCCAACAGTTGTTGACCCCTCCTGCATGTAGGAGACCCCCAAAGAGGATACAAATGCTATAGAAGCCAACAATATATATGTCACTCTAGCACCTGGGATTAAGGTTGCAACTATTTAGGTTTCTGCAGGAGAGCATGAGCACACAAGCAAAATGAGCCCTGGGAGCTTTACTAGGCCATGCACAGTCCTTACATGGACAGCAGCCCATAAGATAAATAATCTCTTCTCAGAGTCTCTGAAGTCTTATTCATGGCCTGCTTGTATATATGCACTGATGCTAACATAGATACATCCACAGAGCACAACACACCCTTGTACCTAATGACAAGGGGAAAAGATTGCAGTTGTGCTTGGCTGGGCCCCAAGTCAGGGCAGTTTTGCTACAAACCTTTATCCTTGTTATATGTCTTAGGTCATGGTTGTGGCAGTAATAGTAATAAATCACCAACATAATGGTTTTCCCTGCTAGTATCCTCAGAAACATGCACATCATTCCCTCCCTAACAGTGAGGAGAACAAGGCTCATGTGTGTGTCCACCACTGTGCAAGTAACCAACAGGACAAGACGTGTGGCCACACTCACTCCACACTTCTCTAACGTGTTCTCTTCCTACACCTATGGCTGGTCAGGGAACAAAATTGTGAGAGCAGGTATGAAATTCAGTCTCAGAACAAGAAAAAGCAAAAGAAAAGTAACGTGGAACATGAATGTAAAAGACAGCATTGGTGAGATGCTGTGTTTCCCCACTGGAAAAAAAAAACAACAACCAAACCCAGGAGAGTTTCCTTACCCAAATCCTCAGCAAAGCCAAAGAAGCCCCAGAAAAATCAAACAAAAAGCTACCTTGCTGCTGCTTGACTGGTGTGAAACACTGCAGGACAAAAAGGATAAGCGTCTTCAGGCACGGCCAGCCAGCCCACTGCCAGCAGCCACCACTCTGATCTCCCTGTACGCTGCACAAAAACAGCAGAGTAGGGACAGTATAAAAGGAGACCCTACACCTAGCTGCTCATCTATCTGTGTGCTTCTGCAGTGATAACCGAAATAGCTGCAGAACTCCTCTAGTGATTGAAGTACAGCTGCCCCATCTACTTACCAAGCCATCAGCAGAAGGTGGCGAGGACATGCAGTTCTTACCCATTTTCTTTGGTACTTACTTACTCTGATTATCTGCATAAAGATGGACAGGATCTGAAATAAAAGCCTGATCACACACATATCCCTCCTACCCCACGAAGAGGACAGCTTCAGTTCCTATCAGTCCCCATACTTCCAATGGAAAATGTGTATATGGGCAGGGTGGGGGGAAAAGTCATGAGCAGAAGCTGTGATCTGACTCTGTCAGCAGATGACTTCTATTTGCACTCGTTAGCACTGCCCTAGCATGAGCTAACACCACCCCCTCGGGTAATTTAGATTTATAAAAAAATAGAGAAGAAGAGAGGGAAAAAAAAAGCCTGTATTTCTATATTTAGGAGGTTAGGATAATCGGGGTGGAAGAGCCCATCTGTTTGACGTTCACTCCAGCTGCTGTGGATGTGGAAATTTGTCTATTTTATTTTCTTTTGCCTGTTTCGACTTGTCCTGGCTGACTGCAACAGACACACAGAGATCCTGACGTACAGCCACAGACATTTAGTTCTGAAACCGTCCACTATCCTGTAGAATCTTTCCCAAGGGAGTGTAAAGGAGTTAATAATAAAAAAAATATTATTTTATTGCTACTATTAACAAACCTACGTTTATAATACTGAAGAGGGAGCAACACATAAAGGCAGAAGACAACCTAAGACACATCTTAGACCTGCATAAAAATCAGTTTTAGGAAGGGAGGCTCTCCTTCATCATGTCCTCCTTTTAGGAGGTGTTCCCATACAAAGCTGAGTTTCTGTGGGACATCAAGCTATCATCAGTAGGGCTAGCCACTGGATTATGACATAGCCACATTTCCTTTCATCCTAATATGTTCTGCCATTTTAATGCCAAAGATCTATGAAAGTGAGCCCAAGCTAAATACAGAAGTGGCCTTTGATCTCCCACCTTCCTGAGCTGACCAGAGTTTGGTCCCAAAATAACAAGGGTGCTATTGCCTCAAGCAGTCTCTTTATGTTCCTGTCATAGATACAAATGCCCACAGCCCTTGCAGGACACAGCATTGTTGTCCCTTTAAACTTAATGCAGTGCTAGTTATTTTGCTGCAAAAGGCATGTGTGTAGTGTCTAAGGACACATGGCACATCATTGGGACCATTTGCTGTTTATCTTGTTTGGTATAGGTGATCGCTTTTAAATTTCACAATGTTCATCACTAGGGTCATTAAAGGTGCCAGGGATGAGCAGTAAGCCTGGATGATTTTTATGCACTTAATGTGCTGGAAGCTCTACAAAGATGAGGGAAGACTACCAGAGCAAAATTCAGAATTCCACGATCAGCATTTCCTTGCAGGATCCTCTCTAACCCTGAAAATGGGATCACACAACATGACACATGGGCAAGGAGCATAGATTAGAAAATAAGAATGCAGATGAGGAAAGGCATCAGTCTAGGGGCTCCCCAGTCCTCTTTGCAACACACTGCTAGTCCAGCTCCAGTGCTTCTCTCTTCTACCTTACAAATGCTTCCTCACCTTCCCAACCATACAGAGCTGAAATCAGCCTATTGATTTTCATGTCTGCGAGGTCAGCATCTGGGCCATCACCTAAGGGACAACAAATGTGATCTTTGGTCCAAACATTTCCCTTTGGAAAAAGCCCTCCTCTCAAGTACGCTGTGCAAATCATTCACATACGAAGAGCCGATGGGCACTGATGACCACATTTTTGCAGCCTTGTCCTTGTGATATGTCTGGTGTGGGTTTTGCTATAAAGCATGGCATGGATGCACTTCTGATCACTGTGGCATAAGAAACAACATCTTAATTCTTTAAGCCTCTGCTCACTTTAGCCAGGCATCATTTAATATTTCCAAATTAAATCTTTGAGAGAAATAAACCAGTAAAACCTCATGGCAAACATGATAAAATCTGAGACGACTTGAAAGATAAAGACATAAATAAAACAATAAGTAAAACTCATGGCTGGGCGTTTTTATTCAATTCTTCATGAGCTTTACCCTGATATTTATAAGAAAAAAACCACAGAATGACGCATGGGAAGCTTCAAATGAAGTGTCTTGTATTTAATGAATTCAGAAATACTGCAAGCTAGTGCAATATTTATATCATTGCCTTCCCCCACAATATGAAAGACAGTACCCCATAACCACAAATCAAGAAAAAAATTCTTTCATATGTTCACTTTCATGAAAGATAAATTTCCTTTGTTCTATATATTTGGGTCCTAATTCAGCAAACCACTAAAACATGTGCTGAAGTTCATCATTTGCCTCTCTAGCACTTATGCATCTATTCAAGAATATGCCTGAAGTCAAGCATATGCACAGCACTCTGCTGACTGTGGACCTTGTATCTTTCTGATAATTTCTGCAACTATTCTAATTTAGTGACATGAATGTACAAGATGTAACACATTTTAAGCAGTTTTAGCACATGCTGGTAAAACTGAAATTTGAAATGTCTTATCCACATAATAGTATGGATAATTATTAAAAAGTAATAACTAATTCTTGATATCATTCTGAGACAGCCTAAGTCTAACAATTACTTTAAGCTGTGAGGTTTGAAAAGTACTATGGTGTGAACTTTTGCTCTGTATCAGTGCCAAACAACCAAAGCTGGTGCTGAAATACTCTTCCCACTCAAATGAAACAGGAAAAAAAACCCTGCTAATAAGCATGCAGTATGTCAAATATTATTTGTAGAAGCTATTCAGTAAGTAATTTCAAATAAGTAAAATGCAAAGAAACCACAGGATGTTCACAAACAATTTGCAAATAGAAATGGAAGAGGAATTCATTAAATAAATTATTTCCTATAAATTATTCACCTGCCTCTAATCTTACTACCACTTAGCCTATAAAATTCATGCCATAAAAGATACAGGGTACATAACAAGGCATCATTAACTTATGCATTTCCCAGTGCTGCTTTATTTTTACTGTCCAGTTACATTATTGCATTAAGACAGCCTTTTCTGTTTAATGTGCTTTGAGTGCAATACATTTTCATTTTAAAAGCTGAGCTAAGGAGACCTGGTTTGATTTTTAGACTGTGTTTTGGTTTTGCTCTCCAAGGTTGAATAACTCTTCAAATTAAAGAGAAGAATCCAAGCCGGTCTACAAGCAAAACCAAAGTGAACAGAAATCTTACACAATTGACTAATTTCATGAGATTCCCACAAGTTGGGTCCATTTCACAAGAAGTCAGTGAGGAACAGTTTGGGGTTTTTTTATCCATCAAGCCACACAGTGAACATTTTCATAGAGATGAGAGATGCAGGAGATGTGTTGGTGAACTGAGGGGCAAGGAGGAGCTAAGAGTGGATTCACAGGCAGAGGATGGCAGTGACTCTCCAGGACCCCACTGGCTCTGCACTGGATCACATGTTCAGCAGCATCACCACCTGAGTAGCTTTTCCTCTCCCATAGCTACAAGAAAGGTGCTGGCTGTGACCTGGCTATATGGTCAGAGGAAGAAAAAAGTATACAATCCTTTTTGGCAATGAAAACACAGTCCCAGAAAGGATTCTCACTGATTGCCAAAGATGAACCCAGCTTTTTCCTCCCATTTCTGTCCTAAGTGACAGTCATGTTACGCTTTCTAAATCATATGTGTTTTCTTTTAATTAAAATAACAGCGATTGTCATAGAATTTCTGTTTGTGGAAAACTGATGCAAACTATGTCTATTTGTCAAAATAATCTCCCAGTTGTCTCCAGAGCAAATGTTATCTCTGCTGTTGGCCATGGATTGCAATTAGACACTGCACCTCATCACCCACACAAAATTTTTCTCCTTGGAAATGCAAGAAAAGTTTGCAGAGCTTCATCATCCTGGACTGACTCACAGCAGTCTTCGTCCTTGGACCAGTGGACACTAGGTGCATTTACCAAGCCCTAACACAGCACAGAGGCTCTAAGCATGGTGTTATCCCACACTAGTAATTCCACAGTACTTATGAGTGCCTTAAAAGACTCTCAACAAAAGGGTCAGAGCAGGCAATGGCATAGGTTGCAATCACATCAGATGTCTCCTGAAGATTATAGTCCCAGCTCCTGACCTACAGACCTTAAAAACTAAGTAAGCTTTACCATGGTAGCTGGTACGTCAAACACAAAGAATAGCTATGGCACTGCTGATAGGACTGCTTCTTCTCCTTGCTTATTTTCCACATAAATTCATGTCAACTAGGTTGTTCAAAAGGAACCCAAGGGAATAGATTGTTTAATTCCCATAGGAACATTATAAAATCCCAATTGTAACAGACAACACTACTTTTTTTTCCATTTCCTCAGTGAAACCATAGCATGAGTAGAGAGTGGATAAGGAGGAAGGGCAGGATTTGGCAAGATGGAGACTAGGATTCCCCTAAGCAGTGAAGACTGTAGCAGTGCCCTGGCTTGCAAATCTTCACCATCCATGGCAAAAGTCACATAGAAATACAAATTGAAAGCAGGTCAGTTGTAAAGCAGACCCTAGCAAGGCTCTCAAGTCAAGCTTAAGTACTAACTTATCTCTGGCTGATCTCATAGCAGAGCCCAGTGGGGCAAGTCTTCTTTCAAATTGTCCTCAAGCCACAGATTAAGATTGCCACTAGCATCACAGACTGCACCCAGTATGCAAACAGGCAGCAAGCCCAGAAGCAAGGAGGACAAACATCACACAAAGACAACATCTTCCCCAGTACCCAAAGTGTCACCTTTCCAAGGGGTCCCATGCATGATTTTCATTGTGGAGGTGGCCAAGCTGAGAATGAGTGAAGAACTGCATTTAATTTAGTCACTGCCGATTTTCTTTTAAGACTCAAAAATCAATAACCATCCAGGAGCCACTGCCATGAAAACTCAGGAGACTAGGTATTCATTAGGCCACTGACTAAGTCAATGGGCAGGCAGCACACTCCTGTGAAGAAAGCATGGGCTGGCAGCCAGGAGATGCGTGCTCCAACCCTAGGTTGGCCATAGGAACCCTGCATAACCATAGGCAAGGCTCTTCACATCTCTGGGCCTCAGTTTTCCCATCAGTTTCATGATGATCTAGGTAATGCGGCTGTTACCCAAGTCAGTGGAGAGAAAAATTATAGAAGGATTAACATTAAAAACATGGGTGGATGGATCACAGCATAAGAAAAGTTCTGAAAAAAGTGTAGGCCTCCTTTGTGCTCCTCATCTCTTTCAAAAAAGTGGTTACTCAAAGCAAAAATAATATACCCTTCCTACAAAGGCAGCACACACCAGACATATTTACATCACTGTGCAAACAGTTACTGACTTTTTTTCTGAGGCAAGAGAATGGTACCCTCTGCTACAGAGACGAAAGAAGATAAAGGTGTCCAAAGTCACCCTGGAGCAAGGATAAGGATCCAGATCTGAGACATATTCAGTTGTGGTTTAAACACTAATGCTAGCCACACTCAAGAAGGTCAGGCGTAAAAGGCAAAGCTCTCACAAGCCTGATCTGGGAGGTCCATCAGATGCTAAGTGTATATAGGAGAAGAGCTCATCTCTCTGCATGTCAAAACAACTGATTTCAAACCTCTAAACAACCAGTAGGACACTGCAGCAGATGCAGACCTCAGGAAGGACAAAATACATTTTCTGTCATGATATTTTGCATCACTTTTGGCTTGCTAAGCTATCCCCCTTGCCCAGCTGAGGGTGCCACATGCTCCCTTTCCCCACCAAGGAAACATCAATCTGTCAGAAGGTCACTCACTTGTCCCTGGTCCCCAACATGTGTTTTCTACCCCTTCTGCTTGCTTGGAGTATAGAAATGACAGCACAGAGACCCAAAATCAGCAGGTGGGAACAGAGATCACAACTCCTAATACTCAGTGCTCACAGCCAAAAAAAAAGGGGGGAAAGAAAAGAAGAGCCCCACCCCTACCCCCCAGCACCTGTTTTCTTCCTTACGTGCATAGCATCCCTGATGCTGATTTGAAGCCTCAGAAAAAGGAAAGAAAGAGGCCCCAAAAAGCAGCTGGGAAACCCACCGTCCATTGGCTTCCCTCCACGCGAGGCGAGCGGGCTCCTTCTGCTGCAGTGACTTGGCAAGCACACCTCGCTCTGACTCAGCACCTCGGCGGCACCTCCTGTCAATTATTCCCACAAACTGCTGACGCCAGAAGGGTCTATTTGCAACTAGGATGCAACACAAGCTGGTGGCAGTGGGATGCTTCAGTTCCCCCCCTCCACTTCACCTGCAGCGGTTCCCCCCACTTCAGCTCCCTGGCTCGGGGCTTGAGCTCCCAGGGAGGTCAAAGAGGCAGAAGGGATGGGGACATTGTACAATAAGGCTGGAGGATGGAGATAAGAGTGGGTGGAGGAAGCCTGCCTGCATTGTACCTGTTCTGTGGATAAACAGAGATCTGCTGTCAATGTGGCAGACAAAATACAGGCTTAAAAAAAATACAATATTATGTGTGTATATATATATTTTTTTATATATATATAAATATATATATACATATATATATATACACACACGCACATATATACATATATATATATAAAACTCAGCCAATGGGAATAAGAATGAGAGCAGCAGCAAGAACAGATGAGACTATGCAAAAAAAAAAAATTACTGAAGAACTAAATAACACAGAGCATTCCCCAAAGAACAAGCAAAACAGCCTTGCTGCAACTCCATGCAGCTGAAAAACAGAGTGCAAGCTTCCATCAGAGGCATTTTCAGTAAAGAAAAGGCAGGCAGTGATTGCGGATGAGTCCCATAATAGGGGCCCAGGGCACACCAGCTGTTTCAGGGGCAGAAGGAAGGGCTGCCCTTGACAAGCCAAGGACACGACAATTCTGCAGACAGATTGAGGGTATTCTGTCCCTCTGCCAAGTAGCCAAGGTCCTTTCAACCTCTCTAAGCCACTAGCTCCTAACACATAGCCAGAAAGCCACACAGACTTGCAGCCTAGCAGCTCCACAACTAGTGGAGATGTTCAGATATCAGACCCTGTCAAACAGCAAAGTTCAAACACACACTTAGCCGTGGAAGCAGCCCAGTAGCCACGCAAGCCCAGCAGTGCCCTGCAGAAGCCCTCTGGTACCTTCTTTCCCAGGTCTTCACCAAAACTAAAGGGTCTACCAGCCACCTCTCTCTCCTTTCTCAGGGACAACAGTGGTCTTCAGCTCCCCACCCACCCCTCATTGGCACAGGCAGCACAATGCAGCAGAGTAAGTGATGCACAGAGGCCGGGAAGACACAGAGCATTCCTTGCAGGAGCACCCCGGGACCTACTAACCAAGAAGCAAGACTGTATTTTCTGAGATATTACTTCAAAACCAAACATTTCATAGAGTGTGGCTGATGCTGTTAGACTGCATCAGAATACACATTGATGGAGGTGGGTGAAAAACTGAATCAAAAGGCTCCAAGGAGCATTTAGGTCTTGATGCTGAAGCGTACAGCAAATTGTTCCTTCCGATATGATGCAACAACCGCTTTTATACAGTGCAGGAAAGGGATAGAACAGCTGTTTTAATCAGTGGTTAAAAAGTCCCATATGTCTCATTCATAGTCCACAGTTCCACACCTACAGAACTCAAAATGTCCTGCCTAGAAATCCAGTGTGGGCAAAAGGGCTGAGATCAGACTGCAAGATGAGTAATGCACAGATCCCACCTAAATAGCTGAGACTGAAGAGGGAAAAAAGTTTACTGAAAACCAAATCTCACTACAGCAACTTGGGCTTACCAATGATCTCCTTGATCAGGAAGGAAACATCTACTGCACAGCACAGAAGGAAAGTAAAGGAACAAAAATAAAGAAGTCAAATAAAAGAGAAAAACATGTGGCTTCCACAGTATGTGCAGGAATTAGCTAAGTGTCACAGCAGGTCACAATTTAGCAGTGTCTTAAGGAGCATGGGTAGGGCTTCAACAATGACTCCCAGGGCACTAGGAAGCTAAAACACTGCAAGTGGTGCAAAGAGCAGCCTGAGTCATAATGTAACAGTGGCTGCTACATAATCAAATTCAACATCCCTGTATGAGAAACAGCACCAGAACTTTGCATCACATCTCTTACGCATTAGAAAAGATGATTTCAAGCAAAATGGTCAAAATACCCTCATTCAAAAAAAAGCAGGCGAATTAAAGTTGTTACATGCCGTATGGTGGTTCATTGAAGCAATCTCAGCGTTGTCACTGCAAAGGTACTCAGTGCTCCCAAAAAAAAAACCCACTGAGAAGCAAGAAAGCACATTCTATGGAAATAAAATATGAACAAGAAGTCATTTAGTCTAAGTATTTTCTTCATAAGATGGTAGTTAGGAGGGCTGAGAACAAAACTGAAGGCCAAATTGCAAAAGGAAAAAAATCATTTAAGTATATTCAAAGGACACATCTAAAACTGCTGAACAGTAGGAGAATGACATTTCTCAAGTGGCTGTGCTGCTACAGAGACATGCAAGCTCTTGCTAAGTCAGATGTTTCTAGCAGTGCTTTCCTTACAAGTGGGAACAGGCTAACCTGGAAGCTGCAGCAAGGATCAGTTAAACCAGTCAACTTCCCTAAGCACCTAAAAGTACACAACAGGAGACAAAACAGCTTGACCTGTGCTTGAAGGAACTTGTGTCCCTTCGGTCCAATCAAATTTTGCAAGGAAAAGGACATAACTAAGTGATTCATTTTCAATCACTTCAAAGCATGCCTGCTAAATCATTATGGGCAGAACACCGGTTCAGTGCCAGCCCTGTTCCCTGTTTGTCTGGGGTAGGAGATTGCTCCTTGCCTCTTCCCCAGGGGGGTTCATACCACCTGGGTTCACAGTGAGTCCAGAGCTGCTGCCCCACTGTTCAGTGCCCAGGCCAGAGTTGTGAGAGACCCTCTACCCGTGCCCTTGCTCTAGTCCAAATTACAAGGGATTACCCTTAGGTCTCATACCAGCTCTAGGGTGGTTTAATCTATTCCTTAATATCTAGAGGAGAGATAGGGAGCTGGCAAAGTGATTTGGACTGGCTGAGGTGAAAGAAGATTGAGAGAGACTTCCAAGGGATCTGACAAAGCTCAGCAAGTGGGCAGCATAATGCAAGATGAAATTCGACTTTACCAAATGGACAGTAATAAGAACTTGAGGGAATAATCTGAACTACTTGTACACCACAGGGCTCTAATTCAAATGTAATCACTTGAGGAAAATATCTTGGTATCACTGTGAACGGCTCAGTGGAAACATCTGTTCAGCATACAATGGTGGTCAAAAAAGCAAGTAAGCTGTTAGGATGTCTAAAGGCGGAGGCTGAAAAGGATGCTGGAAATATTAAAATGCCACTGTGAATATTGACAGTGCACATCCTCAGCTGGAATTGCTGTAGTTACTTCTGGATAGCACACCTGAGAATAAAGAAGACACATAAAGGTTTCACCGTTCACCAATCAGTAACACTTACTGGTGCACAGGTAAAAGTGGGACAATTTAATTTGGAGAAGAGCCAGATAGAAAGAAATTTTGAATTGGGTATGAAAGAATAAACCAGAGGTTTCTATGATTTCGGTTTGTTCATTTTTAAGAAAAAGTTTGTTCAAAGCAACAGAAGGGCAGGAAACGTGACCAGGCATAAAGACACTGTTATGGTTTACTTTTCCTATTCTGTTTTTACTTTTCTGCTTATTCTACACTGAGACCATAAATAACTACCAGGAATGATTAACCCGTGTTATCATAAAGTCAAAAGCTCAGCAGAAATCACAGGCCTGTGCATTTATAAGGATACTGGGACAGCCAGGGATACGTCAGATAGAACAAAAAAAAAGAGGAGGGAAGGGCGAGGGGGAGGGGAAGAAAAAAACCCATAGCAGCACTACATCCTCATGCTACAAGGCATTAGCCAACTTCTAATTAATGAGGATTAGGAAGTAATCTTCCCAATGGGCACACACAGAGGGCATACAAACCCACATGCCTCTGGCAGACACAGTTTATATGCCAGGCAAGGGAAGAGCTGAGCCTGGACAGCCCAACTACACCCCATGCCATTCAGAAGGCTGAGGTCTGCGTGCCCAGCAGGACTGCACACCAGCCTCCCCAATAACTGAAGAGACTGCAAGAGGGGCCTTAATTACCCCAGCTCAACCTCTCTCCTGGAAAGGGAAGAAGTTCTGTGTCTGCCTCTTCACAAGTGGAGGAGGCTTACCTAAGGAAAGGAGAGGAGATGAATAATTCATTCAGTCTGCATTGGTAGGAGGAACATATATATGACTTAGTTCATTTTATGAAAAGGAAGTGGAGAATGGACAACCCCCAAACTTAAATGAAAATTTGCTTGAGTAGGCTTTGAAGTTCAGACAAATATATACAGCTACCGTCTTCTAGGGTGACCTGTATCACTGGCATGGCACCAGATTCCCTTTTGCTAAATGTTTGGTGCAAATTGCTCACTGTGGGGGTTGTGGCACCCCTACTTGAAGCACTCAACATTGGCCATGCTGCTGCAGACCAGTAGTCTGACTTGATCGGCTTCGACAGGCTGCTGCAGAAATGTACCTCACATTGTAAATAGGGTCGTCCGTTGTCTGAAAATGACAATCCTGGCTTCAGCATTTTGAGTAAAACTGAAGCACAGATGTAGCCAAGTGGTATTCAGACATCAGCTTTCTCCTGCTGATGCTTGTGAAACACAATCTAGCTCATGTTCTCACAGCTAGGTTGACTTGAGAGGATGTGAGGGAAAAAAAAAAAAAAAGCACAAGTTTTTATTCCTAAGTATATGATCTGATTGTTCCAATACCAAAATTACACTTGAAATAAACTTCATACAGATATGTAAATGCACAACTACTGCTGTGTTGCCAGGAAGAAAGCTGTGTCTCTGCATAGGCACGAGCAATCAGAGGCTGAGCTTGATCTGCTAGTCCTGATAAGACTTCTTCAGCAACTGCTCCAGAAGGGTAACTAAAGACTAACCAGGGGTCTGCATTCCTTAAATAGAAACTTGTCTTACTTCGTATGCCGTATTTTGGTTCTTTTGGTGTAAACAGAGTTCTGCAGCATGGAGAACAAGGAAAAGACTTGGGCAATGTCATGTACATGTACATGTACATGGTGCTTGCATATATGTGCCAAGCTGGCAAAAATAATGAACAGACTGTGCACAGTTACCACCAATTGCTGCAAGTTGGGGTTTATCACTGTTGTTTTTAAAAGACCCGTGGAAATAAAAACAGCAATCACTAAGAATTTCACTGTAGATGCTTCCACTGAATCAAACCTTATTAAAAGTGGGATGTTTTGTAAAATGGTAATAGGGTTTCAGAATTAAAACAGGGGAAAGTTGGCAGAAATATAGAAACATCCAAATTAATCATCTTTGGGATTAAAAGTTTTGACTTTTCACAACAAAATATATTTCTGTTTAGGGCATTTTTTCATTTGTTTTATAACATTACAGCTCCACGAAGACTCACAATATTGGTTGTCCTGAGATGGAATATCCTTTCAAAAATTTCCTTTCAAAACCATCAAAGCATTTAACTTCTATTTCCATTCAGAATGATGCCAAATTCCTTAATTCTGATGAAACAGAGCATTTCTACTTAGCCCAGCTCATGCAATGAAAAAAATGGCAGAAGCTAGCATGGACACAGGTGACCTCCAAACCCAAAGAGATTAAGACATATAAGGATAAACACCCCCGCAACAGTTCAGCATACATGATAATTAATAGTGTACTTTCTCTCTGACATGCAAGACATTAAAGTTTTGTGAGAGAAAATGGTGTGGTATATGACTAGGAACCCTGTTATCATGACTTCTCTAAAGGAGAGCTGGGGCAGATGTCCTACCTGACAGCAAGTAAATCTTTTCATCTCTGTACGCTTCAAATTTCCATGCTATAAATCAATGTGACTGTCATCACAAAGTAAGTTTGGAGATTCTCAATTAGCTAATGTTCGCAAATGACTGTGCGAACACAAGGTAGTATTAACCAGGGAACTGTCTTTGTTACACTGCTGTCTATTAAACAACCAGGAGCTAAATTTCTCTCTGAACATTTACAAAAGGGAAGGCAGCATTAATGCTCCACAAGGAGAAAACTACAAAGAACAGATTTTCAGTGCATGCACTCTTCCTTGAAATAAACTGTGTTAAAAGCACTTTACTTAAAAAGCATAATGATAGTAGCATCCTGCTAAATATAGATGACTCACCACAATTTAGTAGTGAACATCCCTCAAGAGTGCCATTACAGTATTGTTTGACCTGCTGAATAAATTTAAGCATTCTCCTGTGGTTACAGTTTGGACCAAGACACTCAGGACTACTACCAGCATCCTCTGACCTTCGATGGGTCACAAAGCCTCTCTGAGACTCACTTGCCCCATCTGGACTATTGGTATAAAAATAAACTAATCTTCCCAATGAAAGCAGGAGTTAAGTTTCTTAATGAGTTGTTTATATCATACTTTGTATATCCATACAAAGTACGCACTGAGCCACTAAATATAGGTGTTCTTGAGGCATTTTGAGATCCCTCAGAGAAGGAAATCTTACAAAAGAAAATCAGCATTTAGGCAATACTGAATAAATGGAGGTAAAGAATCAGTTTGCAATATAAGAGAAAGATGCCCACTTCAGAGACGCAAGAAGTATTTAATGCATCTGTGCCTACCGCTGGGGACCAAGGTCAGGCCACGAGCAAAATGATTTATCTACATGTCACAAAACCACACAGCTTGACACAAACAGCAATCTGTTCAAAAAAAGTGCATTAGCACAGAAAAGCAAGGGACTGCCACAGTCCTCTCTTGGCAGGGCTGAAGAAGTGGTGCAGGGCTGGGAAGGAAACATGGGCTAGAACAAGGGTGCTGCATTGCCAAAACTTAAAACATTCAGTTTCAGCCATGATAACCTCAGATGTAGCAGGAGGTTGACTTCAGGTGAGGACTGGAAAGACCAATGTGGGTGAAAACTTGCAGTCCACCTATGGCATTGAGTCAATGCTGCCAGGTACGCACCCAGGCACACCCCCATAATTTTGCAAGGTCCAGCTGCAATAGACTAACATGCTGACATCTCACCTGTTGCAATATAATGTCACAGGACGCAAACACCATGCAGTTAAAAAAAAAAAGTTGTTTATGCCATTTTACTGTACCCTATGTGTGATTTCTAACAGGTTTGACAATTTGCAGTATGCTATTTCTGGCTACATAGCAGGACTGATTTGCAATCACAGGTCTGGTTTCAAAGCTTTAAACAGAATTCCCTACTATCATTCCTCAAACTTCTCTAGGGAGGCTGAAAAAGATATTATTTCTGCAAAAGTTATTATGCTCATAACACTTTAGAAGAAAAACATAGACCCTGCCCTACGGGTGCTAAACATGGGCATTACAGGCCCAAAGAAAGCAGTTATCTAGTTCTGGTTAGAAAGAGTCATTGCTATTCTACAAATTGCAAAACAAAGTAAGAAACGGGACCATAATACTTGACTGGCATTTCACTACAAAGACTGACTGTATTTTATCAGAGGCATAAAGTACGCAAATGACAAAATGACATTCAGGGACCTTTTACCAGACCATTTTTCATTTATTTGGCACTAAGTATTTCTTCTGTGTATACAATCTTCTGATCTTTTACCTTTTAAACCTTTGACTTTTCATTTATGTGGCACTTTGCATATGACCCACACCATTTTTCTTCCTCTAAAGCCTCAAAAAGGGAAAAACTCACTCTTCCCAATCAAACTTGGCAACTCAGAGCAGAAATACACTCACTGGTCTTCTGCAAACACTGTTTAGGAAAAAAACTATCAATTTTTATTAGAGCTTTCATGAATGAATGCCTGCTATCTACACATTATCAAGATTTTCTTTTCAAATTCAAGAACCACCAAAAATATGGCCACACTATACAGCACAGAAGTTACTGTGTACCAGAACTGTTTTCATTTACCACAGTCTTCTAAAGACTTCTCCTAAAACAAACAAAAAAAACAAGACTGAGACACAGGTGGTTCATTCAGGTAATCTTTAAGCCTTAAAGGATGGTGCAACAAAAAAGCATTACACTGTGACATTGTATGTTTCATGGAAAGGTATGTTTCCATGCCTCGCTGACTCCATTGTCATTGTCCCCATGTGAACTCAACCAAGGAAGGAAAATTAAACAGCAAGTCAATCTTTTTGTCTAAAGAGATTATTAAATGACCCTTTATTTTTAAACTCAAATCTGTGTACTGTTATGTGTTTTTTTGCAGGGGTATCACATAATAGAAATGCTTCATCACTTCTATGCTTCTAACTGCAGCAGACACAGTAACTTTCTAGGCAGTTACACCTTTGCCACGTCTGCAGACAAGACATTGTGGCATTGAGTACCTGAAAATCCTTGAATGCTCTTTCCAAACTAGGAAAAGTACAAACAGTAAACAAATAGCATAAAGTGTAAAACAGCTGAGATTATTGCTTTCAATTAAACGCTAATAAACTGGGATTTTCTTATAATTCATTCCTTTGAAGTCAGTAGGTACAATTTCTGTTTAATGCATACATCTCAAACTCCCAAATATTTTCTGCAGGTGAGGCTCAGGGTGCTTTTGTGGCTGTGATGAGTTCATCTTGTCCATCACAGTACTTTTTTCTCGTGGTCCCAGTCAGAGAAGAATGACCTGCTGTGACTCACAGAGCAGTGTAAGCCACGCATTTCTATCTAAGCAGCACATCTAGACCATGAGAAAATTTCATGCAGACCATGCTGCGATGTAGCTGGTGTTCTTGTGGGACAGCCTGTCATTTGTTACTCTTCTCCCACTCGCTCAGGGATCACCTACAGCAGGTTTCCCAGTTTCCCCAACTCAGAGCTAGCCAGTAGCAGTGCACAACTGGCTCCACAAAGCTGTTCACTTCTCCCACCAAGCAAACCTCCACAAAACTGCTTAGTGGACCTCTGCATAAACAAGACTTTAAGAAAATTACCTTGCAGGTCTCAGTGAAATGTAACTGAATGGGCCTGCTCTGAAGTTGGGCATTACTTGAAATGAGACATAACCACCTGATCAACAGATGAGTCGGAACGTTTCGCACTTTGTAGTTTCTTCGGTTACCCTTAACACAGTATCCCCTGGTGCTCTCCAGCAACGCACTGTGATGTGAGCAGCATCTATCATGTGCAACTTGTTCCCTCTCCACACAGAGGACCAGGACACACAGCTTTTTTGGAAGAGCTTCTGGGGGTGGGAGGCCATGGGGTGCTTGGGGTGGGAGGCGATGGGGTGCTTGGGGTCTCTCCACATCCTCAGAGGTAGGGACTGAGTTGAAGGAATTTGCCAAGCGCCTGGCAGGAAGCAGCCAGGGCAAGACCCCCAGGTGGACACAGAGGGATCCACCATCTCTGCAGAAAGTTCCCTGCTGCCTCAGGGCCTGAAGGATAGACCAAGAGTTTTTTAAGCTTATCAAGGTGGGGGGGGGGGTAGGCCCTGAGAATTAAAGCACGGCGTGAAGCACCAAAAGGAAAAAAAAAAAAAAAAATTAAAAAATTGATAGTATAACGAGTAGTACGAAGGACGGTGCAGAGGAGGCAGCGAAAGGAGCCCAGCAGAGCAGCGCTCCTTCCCCACACGCCTGCCTGCCAGCAGCACTCCCCCGGCTCCGCATCCCTGAGCATCACCGGCGGGACCACGACCAAAACTTCCCCGCCGGCTCGGAGAACGGGGCATCGCCGCGGGGTGGGCGCAGGGGATGGGGCGGGCGGGGATCCCCGCCCGCCCCATCCCCTGCGCCCACCCCGCGGCGATGCCCCGTCCCGTGGGTACCACGCCGCGCTCCGCAAGAGCATCACTCACCTGGCAGGGCCAGCAGGGCGGCCAGGGCTACCGGCACCCACCTCCCTCCGCCGCCGGGGCGCCGCCGCGTCATGCCGGGCCGGGCGAGGGGCACCGAGCCCTGCCCTTTTTCCCCCCCCTTGCTCCGGTGCCGGTGCTGCTGGAGGTGGTGGTGGCGGCGGCGGCGGCGGCGACGGTGCCACCACCGCCGTCCCGGGACCGCCCGCTCGCGGCGAGGCTCCGCCGAGTCGCCCCGGGGAGGGCGGCGGGGGAGCGGCCACCGGCCCGAGAGCGCAGCCTGGCGGCCCCGGTGCGGCCCCGCAAGCCGCCGGGATGCGGCTGGCACGGCCCCCTCGCCCCGTCCCGGCACCCCCAAACGCCTCCCTTCTCCCCCCCTTTCTCCACGCACCGCTGCGACCCGCAAGGGATGCCGAGTGGTCCAGCCGCAAACGCCCGCAGCTCCTCCGGATCGTCGCTGCGGGACTGCTTGGGGAAGGGGTGGGGGGGGTCTCTCCAGCACCTGTGAGACCGAAAAATGCCGGCAAATAAAACTCCGGGACTCGGTGTGGAGTTTTAGAATAAAGCGAGCATCCTTTAATCAGGCCCGGGGAACGCAATGGAGTGGGCTCCATCAGTAGTGTGCAGCGAGACAAGAGCTGGTTGCAGAATAGGTTTCCCACTTACATGTATACGGATACATTTTCCCAGACATCTTCGTAGAATCATAGAATCATAGAACAACCAGGTTGGAAGGGACCCATCGGATCTTCTAGTCCAACCATTCCTATCTAACACTAAACCAAGTCCCTCAAGACCTCATCCACCCGTGCCTTAAACACCTCCAGGGAAGGTGACTCAACCACCTCCCTGGGCAGCCCATTCCAATGCCCAATGACCCTCTGCGTGAAAAACCTCCTCCTAATCTCCAGCCTAAATCTCCCCTGGCGGAGCTTGAGGCCATTCCCTCTTGTCCTGTCCCCTGTCCCTTGGGAGAAGAGCCCAGCTCCCTTCTCTCTACAACCTCCCTTCAGGTAGTTGTAGAGAGTAATGAGGTCTCCTCTCAGCCTCCTCTTCTCCAGGCTAAACAACCCCAGCTCTCTCGGCCGCTCCTCATAGGGTCTGTTCTCCAGCCCCTTCACCAGCCTCGTCGCTCTTCTCTGGACTTACGCCAGTTCTATTAATCTTATGCCTGTTCTATTAATTTCCAAGGTCTAATTGTAATGTTGTCATGAAATCTCACAACAGTCAAAACTCTTGCTCATGTGGAGCTGGCTCCAGCTCTTAGCTTGACCTCGCCTTTGAGATAGGAAGAAAACTCCTTAACGGGCATGATTAGAGAAGAAGAGACACCTGCTCAGCACAGATCACATTGAACACAAGGAGCTATCATCTTCAAAGAATGAACGGTGTCTGGGGAAAACATCATTTTAAACAAAACGTGTCATCAGAGGCGCATTCTGTCTAACTTTCAAAGAACACGATTGCTTAGATGAAACTTAACTCAACTTTAGCTTAAATCAAAATATTCCGCTTTTTGTAACACTAACTACTTCTAGTATCACCTGCCCACAACTGCATGGGAGAAGAGGGTGGCAGCAAAGTAAATAGTTTGGGACAGTCTGCAAGGGACTGAGCACTGCAGCATCACACTATATAAACATTGCTTGCTTGTTGTTCAAAGGTATGAGTGACTCTGACTACACTATTCCCAACATAATACACATATGAAGCTGTTGGAACAGGTCCAGAGGGGGGCTATGAAGATGATCCGAGGGCTGGAGTACCTCTTCTGTGAAAGGAGGCTGAGAAAGTTGTGCTTGTTGAGCCTGGAGAAGAGAAGGCTCTGGGGAGATCTGAAGGGAGCTACAGGAATGCTGGGGAGAGACTAATTACAAGGATATGTAGCAACAGGACAAGGGGGAATGGCTATAAATTAGAAGAGGAAAAAATTAGGTTAGACATTAGGAAGAAGTTCTTCACAATGAGGGTTGTGAGTCATTGGAACAGGTTGCCCAGTGAAGCTGTGGATGCCCCATCCCAGGAAGTGTTCAAGGCCAGGTTGGATTGAGTCTTGAGCAGCCTGGTCTAGTGGGAGGTGTCCCTGCCCATAGGAGGGGGTTTGAGCTGGATGATCTTTAAGGTCCCTTCCAACCTAAACCATTCTATGATTCTATCCAGGAGTGGCCGGCAGGAGTACTCAGCACCCCTAAAAATCAGATCAAGATACCTCTTCAGGGGCGAAGGCAGTTCTGGAGTTGGAGGCCCACAATACTACAGAATACAGGAAGCATCAAGAAGTGTCATTTTAGAGCCATGAACTTAAGTAATTATAGTCCTTGGGGCTATACAGAAAATTAGTCAATCAAAATCCGGCACACTAGACATCAAGTGTGTATGTAGAGGATGGAAAAGGGGGAAAGGAGTCCTTTACAGATTTTGTGTGGTCATCTGGGGAAAGGATCAAAGCAGATCATATACGCAGATAGACTCCTTCCACATGCTCAGCACTCTGTCCAAGTCTGACCATGTTAGACCTGCTTTGTGAAAATAAGCATTTTGGTTAGAGAAATCCTCTAACAATTCTGCAAAATGTATGATTGCTTTGTTCCCCTACTCGAAGTTTCCTCCCCACCAAAGAACGGCCATGCAACCTTTGCATCTGACAGGCAGTCAGTTCACCTTATGAAGCTTCTTCCTACCTCCTTCCCAGCCAGAGGCCCTGGGAGCATTCCCATTGCCCAACGTACATTATCGCTCAGCACCAGACAGGTTTCTGCCACCTAAGTTGCCTCAAAAGCTGCATTGACCTTTTACATGGCTGTGTTCCCACTTAGAAGGGGTGAGCTGGCCCTGGTAGAGAAGAAGACACTCTCCTGGGTAGAAAACTGGCTGGATGGCCGGGCCCAGAGAGTGGTGGTAAATAGTGTTAAGTCCAACTGGAGGCCAGTGACAAGTGGGGTTCCCCAGGGCTCAGTGCTAGGTCCAGTCCTGTTCAATGTCTTCATCAATGACCTGGATGAGGGCATTGAGGGTACCCTTAGCAATTTTGCAGATGACACAAAGCTGTGTGCAAGTGTCGATCTGCTGGAGGGTAGGGAGGCTTTGCAAAGGGACCTAAACAGGCTGGACCACTGGGCAGTGTCCAACGGCATGAGGTTTAACACGGCCAAATGCCGGGTCCTGCACTTGGGGCACAACAACCCTATGCAGAACTACAGACTGGGAGAAGCCTGGCTGGAAAACTGCCAGGAGGAGAGGGACCTGGGGGTGTTGGTCGACAGCCGACTGAACATGAGCCAGCAGTGTGCCCAGGTGGCCAAGAAGGCCAATGGCATCCTGGCTTGGATCAGAAACGGTGCGACCAGCAGGTCCAGGGAGGTGATTCTCCCTCTGTATTCAGCACTGGTGAGGCCGTTCCTTGAATACTGTGTCCAGTTCTGGGCCCCTCACCACAAGAAGGATGTTGAGGCTCTGGAGCAAGTCCAGAGAAGAGCAACGAGGCTGGTGAAGGGGCTGGAGAACAGACCCTATGAGGAGCGGCTGAGAAAGCTGGGGTTGTTTAGCCTGGAGAAGAGGAGGCTGAGAGGAGACCTCATTACTCTCTACAAGTACCTGAAAGGTGGTTGTGGAGAGGAGGGAGCTGGCCTCTTCTCTCAAGGGACAGGGGACAGGACAAGAGGGAATGGCCTCAAGCTCCACCAGGGGAGATTTAGGCTGGAGATTAGGAGGAGGTTTTTCACGCAGAGGGTCATTGGGCATTGGAATGGGCTGCCCAGGGAGGTGGTTGAGTCACCTTCCCTGGAGGTGTTTAAGGCACGGGTGGATGAGGTATTGAGGGATTTGATTTAGTGTTAGATAGGAATGGTTGGACTAGAAGATCCGATGGGTCCCTTCCAACCTGGTTGTTCTGTGATTCTGTGAAAAGCATCCAGGCTAGCAGAGCAGTAATGGCTAAGTAACAGGGAAAATGTAATTTGGTGTCTGTGGAAACAGTAAGCAGGAAACTGTCTACCACCTAACCAGCTTAGGTTAAGCTTTGCCTCATCTAGCATCCAGCTTTGGCATCCATCTACCAGAGAACTACATAAAAGATGTCAACCCAACAGTCCGATTTTACCTGTTTTCTTAGTTCTGGAAAAAAAACCCCAAATGCTAACTATTTATGAGAAGCAACAGTTTACCTGACTTTACTAGGCAGCAAAACTCCTACTGACTCTTACATGGGTTGAGATTTCTTTCAGTGAATGGTAATATGATGGAGTGAAAAGGCACCACATGGGCCTTCTGGGCATGTAGTCCCAGTCTCTTTCCAGGTCCTGCTACATCTTCAGGCATCAAACCTGACAATGTGGACAGTGTCATAGGTGTAGCAATCTTGCAAAACACCCTCTACAGCAGCCCTGGCACAGGCAGGCAGGCTAAGAGATCGTTTTGCTCCATTAAGGAGCCAGCTCTTGGCAAAGGCTCAAGTAGCTGAAGCATAACACTTCAGAAGAGTTCAAAAGAGCACTGAAGAGAACGTCTCAGCCCAACTGTTTCCCTCATTCTCCAACAATGTGGGAGCTGAAGTTTTCTCAGGCTTCCTCAGGCTACTTTTTACACCAGATGACCTGCTGTGGTTTCCAATCTAGAAAAAGGTTAGACGAACGTGATGTTGTTATTGATCAGCAGCAGGTCCAGGAGACTCCCATCCTTCTGGATATGCATGGCAACCACCTGGAGGAATGCAATGGGTATGTCCACAGTCCTAATTACAATGAAATCCCATCAATGTTTCTTGGCAAACATAACCTTCTTCAAATTCAAGGGCAAAGAGTACCGAGCATGTTAGGTACAGTGGCCTGCCTCTACCCTTACTCTTTCAGATAACTCCTGGGGATAAAATGATGCAATGACAAATCAAGTAAAAATAATAAAAATTCATATTCTCCCTAAGACTGCCACACTGCATTCCTGATCTGCCAGGACTTAGAAGCTGTCTTGACCTAATGGAAATAAATATGTTTTTTTAGTATAAGGACACACTGCATTTGGCAAACACCATCCCAGTTCGCCTTGGACTGTTCCTTGTATCCTGCTGTGCATCAGCTGGCAGGTAAACAGCAAAGATCAGCTTGCCCTGCACAGTAGCTGAGTTAATGTGCTTCCTAAAGAGTGCAGTGAGCAAAACATGAATTGAGATCCTGGTGGTCAGGGAAAGAATTTCTGCTCAGAATGGACCCAAATGATTTCCTCTCGATCCAAGCTGATAGGAGCAGAGAGTATTTTAATCACCTTTAGGATCTGGCCACCGCAGCAGATGCTATGCTGTAGCCACACAACACAGTGACACAGCAAGAGACTTTAGCTGCATCTTGCAGCACCTGCAAGAACAATCTGTGGCCCTGCTCCAGAAGGATGGAGCAGCCACAGTGAATAATAATCTTCAGATGCACCAGTCAGTCCTCTCACCCTGGCTCTCTCTCCACCTTACCACCACTTCCAAAAATAGCCTGCGGACTGTACAGAAAGGACATGGGCAAGGAGACATTCCTCCTGGAACTCTGAATTCCTGCTCGAGTTGCCCTTGAGCCTTCCCCAAAATCTTAAGCTTATGCCAAATGTTTATTAATTGAGTGTAGCACACTTCAGCCAGTTGGGTGCTAGAGCTACAAGCGTATGTGTTTGCGGCTCCAGAAGTCTATTTTCCCACCAGCGAGTGTTTATACCTCTTCCTTGGCACTGATGGAAGAGCACATCATTGATAGAGGAGTTATGTTTGCAATATCCCCAGCATCAGTTGCTGGCAGGTGACCACTGCAGGACTCAGTTGTGTTACGTTGCTCACAAGAGAAGAAATAGGACCCTTAAACTGAATGGCCAAGATATTTGCCAAGACTTTACACGCTAGGCTGAGCAAGGACAGAAAGAGTAAACTTAAACCACTCTCACTTGCTTTTTCTTTTGAAAGAATTATGATAAGTAATGCAATTCTCATGTCTCAGGGAAAAACATCTTTCTGAATCAAGTTTGAAAGGAAGGCTCTTTCCAGGATGGTGCTTTTCATTTCTTTTTCTTTAATGTGGGTCTAAAAAAAAACAGTGAGGATGCAGCTGGGTTCAAGTGCTGCAATAGATGCCAAGTCTTACATCAACTTTGCTGTCTCCCAGCTTGTTAGTGGGTTATCTGCTGTCAGAAGGGAATTTATTGAAGGTGACTTTGCTTACAAATTGATCAAAATCAGCTTCAGTGAAGTGTCCTTCCAAGATATAAAGAGATGGATAAAATTTACTCAGTTGATCATTAATAACTTCAGTCTGTGGAATTGGTTACCTCTTTCTGACAGAGGAAATAGAATTTGCAGATAGGATTAAAGCCGTTCAATCTGAGAAGAAATATGACAGGCCTTCGGAGATACACCTAATTAACTGCCTCTGTAACTTCACAATAAAAAAAAAATTAAAGCAAAACCCTAGGTTTGTTTTGCCAAACACCTGTGTATATAAAACAGATGTCACCTATTAACCAGAAAATGAAACAGCAATACTCCTGTCAACTCATCTACCCCAGGAGATTTTTTTTTTGTCCTAGCCATAGGAATGGCTACATGGGAATACTGTCTCAGGTACAAAGTTTTGTGTTTTCTGAAGCCTGTGTATTGTAATTAGCAGGAACCTCAGGTCTGGGGAAGGTGGGTATTTACTAGTCTCCCCTCATCTGTCCTCTCTGTATGGAGTCAGATGCAGCCCAACACAGGCACAATGGGTCCAATGCATTGCCAATATAGGCTTTGGAGCAAGTGCTCCCTCGTGTCGGTCAGGATAACCTCATCCCTGCCATAACAATGACCTGTGCTTGCACGACAGGAATATCTGAGCAAAACCAGCCCTGAAATAACAGACAAATTTCTGCACTCCTTCAGTGCCAGATGGCAGGAACGGATGTGTCCATGGAAACCTGGGTGGATTAGGCGTACTTTCAAACTTCTCAGAGCTGAAGTAGGCCACTGTGCTGTATCTTTCTCCAGAGCCACTTTGACTCACAACTCAAGCTCTGCAGGCACTCAGGAGCTTCCCTCAGACCTTTTCACCCTCATGAACATTCTGGTTTGCCCATTTTCTTTATTTCAGGCATGTAATATCTGTGACAACAACTTTGCTTAGCATACTGCAAGGTGCTCCTCAGTAGAATGGGGAATAACTGAATTTCTACACCACCTCCTCTACCCCTCTGGTTTCTAAGTGCCCTGGAACATCTTGGTGTGCTTTGAGCTAATCCACAATCTCGTCAAGTCTCTCCACCTTCTCTACATCTGAGTTTTCCTTGTCTGCTCCCACAATAACAACAAACCTCTACAGCTATGAAATCCTCTCCTCTCACCTCTTCCTGCCCATAGACCCCCTATATTCCAGTGTACATCTACAGAATTCAAAACTTTTTATACAACATTTTGAAATCCTTCATCTCTTCCTCACTCCACTCCCCAAAACCGAGTGCACATAGACATCTTTGGAACAAATTGCTCCCCAAGGATTTAACTAAATCTTTTCTTTGGACACGCTGTTCTTGCTGTGGTTAACAACTGCCTGTTTTACCTTGTTGGACACACACTGCCACCCCTGTTAGCAAATGCTATGTCCACATAAAAGCATTTCATAATACTGCTATTTACATAACAACTTTCTAAACTGTACATCGACAGATTTCCCCAAACCATTATAGCAGGTGAATTAAATCTTCCACTAAACACCAGCAAATGGTGATAACGACAAGTCTTCTAAGTAGCACAGCCCATAAAGCTCAGAAAATGGAAATCAATCATGCTTCCATTTTTTTTCCAGAACTGCTGAAAGAATTTATTACACACAGCTGTGACACAAAATAAATAGATGACAAAATTGAGAAGAAATACACTAAAGTTAGGACTCATGTGGACATACTCCTGCAGTTGTGATACAAAATGGGTCTTCAAGAATCTTGTTTACTAGCAGCATTTCTGTGGCTGTAATGGTATATAGATATGTGAGGTGCAATAACTTCTGTAGAGAAGCAATAACTTTTCCTAGACCAGCTGATGTAGCTGAAAAATATCAACATGGTTTTGGGCATATTGACCTGCAGAAGGGCTTCCATGCCAGAAAACTCATCTGTTTTTCCCCTTATTACATCCACTGGTCTAATAAGATATATTGCAGCTTTCTGCACTTCTTAACTGTTTGATGTTCATTGGCAACTACTAGCCACACAATGTTTTTCAGCCACTGACTTGCTTTTTTCCCTGAGGGACTAAGAGCAAATAGAGACACAAACAAGAGGCTAAAATGCTTGTGCCAGTAGACATATGGTCACTTTGCTTAATCTTGGTGTTGCTAGTAGGGCCTGTATTAATGACTTAGTGGACTGAAAGTTATTTTTGCAAGTTATCTAGAAAGGCCAGCCATATCCCAGATAGTGGTGAAAACCCCAGGGATATACAGGGCAGTCTGGGGAGCACACAGCAGAGACTTCCATGTTCAGCAAACATCAGTTTTGCTAGGCCCACAGAGCAATGCAGTTATCTCTGTAGTACCCTCATAGTTGCTTCCAGTTCAGGAAGGTTGCTTGTCTCAAACAATGCTGTCTATGTTACTCTATGGCTGAGCAAAGCATCTCTGTTGGACCAAGGCAAGCAAGAGCTCCTATCTTTTGTATCCACTGTGCAGTATATCCATAGATGAGATGGTACATACAGTGATGGAGAATTTATGTATTACTGTCCTAAAGGTCAATCTGGGCAAGGTTTTCACTTGTAAAGTGTAATACTACTTGTTACCACACCATACAAGTGACTGAATTTTGGGGTTCATGAACCTCAGCCCTGTCTGTCAGTGCTTTCATGAGACAAGTGCCCAGCATCTTCTGGGTCTGACTTGATCCTCCAGCACAGGGAGCCAACCATATTCAAAGGTTAACTCCTCCAAAATCTAGGCATCCTTATGGCAACAAATGAAGTATTCTCCTTAGAAGAAACCTAAGAATAAGTAATATAAGCATAAAATACAAGCTTGCATTTTGACACTTCCTGCTTGTTAACATCTCTAATTGTCCATGTCCCACTTCAGACTCAAACTCTTTGTAGCGGCATTTGCTTTGCTACTGGGAAGCTGCCTTGAGCCCATGCCAGCTGATCTTTCTTTCACCTGTTCTGGAGGGAGTCTAAACCACTGTGTAAATCACTGCTGACAGGGATGCAAGTTTCCAAGTTATTATTGACAGTATTGCCTGCTGTTGCTTAGTGTTAGCCATGGGCCACATGATATTTGTCAGAGTACACGATGCCTGAGGAGTTAATAGTATCTTCAATGTGCACAAAATTAGCTTTGATGAACATATTGCTTTGGCACAGTATGCCATGGCTTCCTAAGCAGGGCAGGGCGTGCATAAACTGCATTAGCCTGGACCAGAAAGGGTTTGTTTCACAGCAAAGAATAGAATTGTCTTCTTTTCAGAGACCTTTCCATCCTCACTACATAAGGAAAGTCAATCGGGTTCACCAGGGCTGGGATTTAAGCTAGAGGAAGAAGTTATCAGGACTAACTTAAGGACAGTGGGAAAGATTAAACTCTGCCCTTACCAGATGCCACAGCCAAGAAGTCCTAAGAGCCTAGAGCAGTAGCTGCAGTTAGCAAGGAAAGAAATAGTTCACGTATAACATAAGGTAGATTTGTGTCTCTCAGCACAGTCCCATGATGTCAAAAGGTGAATTTTCAAAACATGTTCACCAAGACTCTTTCAAATATGCATTTAGGGATTACAACTCCAGGGCCCATCTTGGTTAATAAACATAGGGCAGAGTACAGCCTCTCTCCATTTTGGACTATAAAGTTAAATAAGTTGGCAAGTGGCATTTATAAACAACATTTTCATGCTCATAAATAGCAAAGACACTCCTGTCCCAAGCAAAGATAGTGCTAACGGCCAGAAGGCTTTGTTTCCAAGTCTACTCTTAACCAATTTTTGCTTCCCTTTATGCATAAGGTGAGATATTTTCTTCTCCCTCCATTGCACAAAGCAGTCATTATAGCGGCCAATTAACAGCACCAACACTAAAAACCTCAGAAGGCAGCGTCTTCTCAACCTAAACCATGTTTTTGCCAGGTCACCACAGGAACGCAGCTACAGTCCTGCTATTTGCCTTTAGCTGTGAACACAGGATTTCAGCCTCCAGAGCAGAGTTGTCAGCCTTGCTCCTTGCCTTACCCCATCTTCTTTTAGTGGTGCTTAAAAAATGTATGCTTAAAAAGCAAAGTTAAGTTGTCCAAGTGCAAAGGAAAGCCTCTTAATTAACATGCAAATCAAAAGAAGAGGGGGAAATAAAGGAAAGACATAGTGATTTAACATTTTCAAGTGAATTTCTTGGAACTTCCCCCTCCCTCCACCTCTTTTTATCCCAAATCTACCAAGATGACAGCCCCTTTGGGCCAGCTGGACTGAAGAGCACTGTCTGTAAAGTACTGCATCAGGCCTGCCAGTTCATTTTACCCTGATGGCACTGGTCTGTACCAATAGCTGGTCAAGGATTAAACTCTCCATCAAATTTTAACAGCCCCTTGTCCCTTTAACAGTCCAATTTTTAGCAGGAACCCTTCTTAGACCCTAGTTGTCTCTATGGTAACACAACAAGTTCGTTTTGTTCTCTCACACAGCATTGTGTGCATATTGAAAAGCACAGTTAAGATACTTTCAAGTGGAGAGCTCAGATCAGCCAATTCTGAAGTCTTGCAAGAAAAATGATTATGCAAATTGAACTCCTAAAGGTGAATGGCAATGAATGCTTTCAACAACAATACGGTTACGGTATGAGAAATGAGAGCAGCCGTCTCAGCAAGGTGCCTTGCTCAGCAATACAAAACCCACTACACCAGTTGCCTTACTTTTCGCTTATCTTTGCAAAATGGTTTGAGACAGAATGGGTCACGCTGGTAAAAGAAATTTTGGCTTATATAGTTGTTGCTGCGGCACAGCCAAGATTGAGCATAGCCACTGCATGCAGAAGTCAAGTCTCCAGGAGCCTTAAAAGGGACCCTCTCACATTAAGAGAGAGGAAAAAGATGTAGCAAGTAGAGCCCTAAGTTCAGGACATGACTGTCAGAGGAAGTAATTTGAATGTCTGCTTACCTCAACCTTTAGATGGCAAACTGCATCTCACCTATTTCTATTGCGTCACCTGACTTGCATTCAGCAGTAATCTGTAGTAACTCTCACTTGCATGTTTCTCCAGAAAAACTTGCCTTCTGAGTACAGCAAGTTGGGAGGGAAGGAGAATGTTTCATGTCAGAGGGTACAAAGCTGAGTCCAAGGAAGTTATTAGCTCTTCTGGTCATGGTCATAGTTTCTTTATTTTTTCATGGCTATCACTCACCTGTGAGTGCCACCATTGCACTCAAATTCCTGCTGCAGACAATATGGAAACAGACCTTATATGCAAACAAAGAATTTACTATCTGTGTAATTGAAATCTTAACAGTCTAATCAAAGAAATATTATTTGCCTAGATATAATTATTAGAGGCAAAAATACAGAAAGACTATTATCTGGGAAAAGTCTAAGTGATAATACAGTTGACATTATTTAATACAGTTCCTGGCAAACATCTCATCTTTCTCTTTACAGGGAGGAGCACAACGCCAATGCAGTTTCTATAGCAGCTTTAAACATATTAGTCTGCCTTCCTTTGTCTGCAAGTCCACAGTGCATCCAGATTTACTACATCAGAGAATTTTTACATTTTTTCCCCTTCTTTAACACCAGTTTTCCTCAGCTCACATGTCCTCATTTCTTTGATCACTGGTGATATGCTTACAGACCTAGGATGTACAATGTTATCCTGCACCTCTTCTCATCAGCCCATGCCTCTTCTCCTCTATGCTGCATCCTGTTATCACACCACACCTGCATTTCTCTACACTGTATCAGTATGAGGAGCAGGGAGTGTGTGACCTTCACAGGGGATGTCCTTTTGAAAACAGGCAATTCCCAAAAAGATATGAGGTAGTAGCAGTTTGGTGTTGGTTAGCTAAGCAGTTCTGGTGGGGGAACATATAATCCTTTAAGAACTATGGAGGATCAGACTTCTAGGAAATCAATTAGAGTTTTCAGTTTGGTAGCACAGTTTCAACACAATTTAGCTAAATTAAGGCCTTAATAAATTCACTTTCCTTCATCTGAGCGTTCTTTGAAGGGATGCACTGAACCAAACTATTTGAGCTTCATTACCAGTGGGCCCTTGGATGCAAGTGGAATGTGAGTATGGAGTAATTCTGAGAAGCCCTGGTTACCAACCCCAGTGTTATTCACCCTTTCTAGATACATCTGAAACTGAGCACAGACAAGGTCCAAAATTTTCAACTGAATTTGGCTTTTTCTTTTTATTCATTCTTTTTGTGGAGATATTAAAATGATGGATTCAAAAAAGGATTCAAAAGATGTTTTTTCTTAAAGCTTTGCATTAAAAATGTTGCTTCTGAGGCAAGTAAGCTGAGCGAAAAAAAGAAGTAAGTTAAGAAAAAATATTTCTTGCCTCAAAAAAATCAGCAAACGAACATTTTCAGCAAGGTCATCGTTCAATTCAGACTAGGTTCCTTGGGGATTTGACTAGTCAGTTCTTCAAAAAACCCAAGAACCCAGACGCCACAACCACACTGAACTACCTATTCCAGTACAGAGTCTGCCTCCATCTTCTCAATGACCCACACACACCTATAAGAAGACAGAGGTTTGTTCCCCTGACCCTGCTCTTCTCCTGGCAGAAGAAGCCCAGCTCCCTCAGTTTCTTATTTTTCACGTGTAAAGAAAACAATATCTACATCACCACAACAGTGTTTAATCTCAATTCAACTTAATCAGTAGAGACTAATAGTAAGCTTGTATCAATACAGGACACATTTACCAACTCTTTTTCTTTCCCTGAGTGTGGCATCATTATGGTATTACTCTGGTAACAATTTAAAATGTATTTAAGACATATGAGGTTTAAGTGACTTCCCTGGACATATCACTCTTTGAAAGCTAATACAGGTACTACAGAATTTCTGAGTAGGTTGACACATGTGCATAAGGTTATGTTTGGACATCTCTCATGGACTCCTAATCTGCATCCCATGGCTCAGAGCAGCTTTTTCTGAAGTAACCCTCCCCCATTCATTCAACTCTCAGTTTAAGATGGCACAGATTTTTTCTGAGTATAGAAATAACAGCTCCAGTTACCAGGGATACTATGTTCTAGAATGGTTTCCAGGAGGTGTCATCTCCAAGGATGAATCCTTCTCCCAGAAGAGGAACAAAGCAGCTGGCTTTCTCTATGAAGGCAAAGGCAAGCAGCTACAAACCAGATTTTGCAGAAGCATCTCATAAAATGGATCATGATACTGTGAAAAGACAAGAGTGGCATACTTACCTTACATGTACCAGAAAGGGCCTAGAGGCACAGAGCAGAACTTGACCCTCTTCAGATGATCAACACTCTTGTTTCTTTCCTCTTTAGCCCCATTCCTCATTACTCACATGTTGCTAGTAAGAAAATCAGAAGACCATGTGACAATGCATTTGTGTTGTGGATTTAAAATTTTAAAGCCTTTCCCATAGATTAACTAAATGCAGTGAGCAACATTAATCAACGGCCAAAATATGCCTTGGCCTACAGCCCAATAAATGAATCCTTAAGGAGCTGGCATCTCACTTCCACACAAATATAGCTCTCTGCTCATTAGCAATCCAGCCTGAAATACCGGGGAAGACTACAGGAAAACAGACACCTTGCAGAGATGCCAAGTTATTTCCCTGCATGCTGATTTATGCAGTGACACTTCCTGAATCGCTAGCAAGGGGAGCACAAGCTCTGCAAAGAACAGTAGCCCCAGGGTGTGATGTGGAAGTGCACAGCAGAGCTCCTACAGCAGCCTTGCAAGTCCTACACGTAGAGGTATAGCAGCAAGGTCTTCAGTGCGGCACCAGCAATGATGGGTTTTGACTGATGCCCACTTTGCAGTCATCTGGCTGGGGATTCTTGCCCTCAGTGTAAAGAGGCAGCAGTTCAGTTTAAGCCTGCTTATCCTAGAATGCTCAATGTTGAGAGATGAGCTTACAGCAAGGGCAGCTAATGCCCCTACAGAATCAGAATTTCCAGCCTAGCCAGCTTTCCTCAATGCCTTGGTTGGACAGACTACTTCCTTTACAGGCAAATTCCCATTCTTTTCTGTGTTACAGTTTCAGCCTACCAGAACCCTCACAAGAAAATCTTCAGCCTCTGGTTACTCTAGCACCCAAAACCCACATGATGAACAGCATCACCAGATATTCACCTTTGCAATGCTTCTCCTGTCCGGTTAAATAGTCTTCCTCAGCTTATTTCTCCTTGGAGCCAAACTTGGCTTCCATGAGGGACTGACTGCAAAGACAGAAACTGGGACATTTAAGGAAATATTCAGGAATTCATTAAGCATGAAAGTTTCAGTAGGCTAACATTTCAACAATGAACATCACTGCCTTCCAAAATAGTCTTAATATTTTTCAGGTGTGTGTGCTCTCTCTCACATTGGATCTTTATTTCTGTTTGTATAGCATCAAACATGCTATGGCAGACACGTGGGTATGGTATTCCTAGTCTCTGCAGCTGCAGAAATAATGTGATATGCTTAATTGGAGGTGTGATCCAGGATATAAATTATACAGTCCTGTCAAAACTGAATTAATCATATACCTTGCACCAGTTCAGCTGTACCCTACCCATTAATCCATCTTAACCAAGATGTATTCTAGTGTTACAAATAACTCATCAGTTTCAAAGGCATTACTCCCCAAACTATCCCCACTCAGGACAGACAAGATTCAGATTCAGCCTTGGGCGGGTGATGCTTTTCTAGGCATAAAAACCCTGTACAACAATAACCCTCTCATCTTTAATGTCTGATGATTGTGAAGGGCTAGAAATGGGAACTTTGTGCTATTAGGAAAGGGCAATTCCCAGCTGTACAAAAGGGACATATGTCCTGAAAAGACTTGAGATTTTAATGCTATGACTTTTTGTGCACAGAAATGCATTTAAGTAATTTTTAAATGGTTGCACAGCTAATTCCGTTTGAGTTCTGCACAGTTGGATTCATTGAAACGGAGGCAACTTTGTTCACAGTAGCTGCATTGTTGTAGTTGTCAAGGCTTTTAGGCTGTAGCTGAGAAAAAGTTTATAAGGAAAGGAATTACTTTTTTATTAGATCAGCCAAGAGCCAGGAAAAAAAAATGTGACAATCTTTTAGGCACGCAAGGCCTTCAAGATTAAATAAAAATTAATCTCTGGATGTGAACGCTAGGGAGCCAAGAAGAAGAGAATTCTTGCAATAAAGGTTTAAACTCACTAAATTATGCCCGTGCTTTTGGGGTTTGGTTTTTGGGTTTTTTTGTGGTGTTGCTTTTGGTTTTGGTTTTTTGCAATGGAAGTTGGCATGCAATAGGCTAAAAAGTTACCAGGAGCCACATAAACAAGTTATACTTCAGGGTATGTGAAGAACAATTCTATCCCACTCATTTGAAAAAGCTTATCTGGTACACAACTTGTTCTCATCCACACATCACACCACAGGAAAGACTTTCCCCCTCTAGCTGACAGCAAGAACCTGCAAGTCACTCTTAGCTGAGAGAACAAATGATTATACCCACAGAAATATTTTCTGCTGGAGTTTAGTTGATTTGTTTAGTTGTTTGTTTCATTTTGGCATTTTTTTTCCTAGCTGCTATGAAAAGAAATAATGCCATGAAAGCAGTATTATGTACTGAAGAAGTTAGAAAAAGCACCACAGTAGCTGAATACCACAGTTCCATCTGGGAGCAATCCAGGACTGCTGGCCCTAACTTTTGCAATGGCTGGAAAGTAAATAACATACACAATTTAATGTTTCTCCGTAAGAGGGCAAGTTCAGCACTCCCTAACCTTTCTTACTTCTTGGGGTCAGTAAAGCCAGGAGGAGCAACATTTTTTACAGAAATAGTCAGCCTTTAGGAGGAGAAGGCAAGAGAATTTAATCTGAGAAGATCATGTTTTAAGGGTACCCACAGGCACCTTGAGCCAACAGATTTCTGGCCTCTTCCAGGTCTAAGGTATTAGCAGTCCATGTAAACTCTGTGTCCTGTGAGCTCCATAGGCCTCTTACACCATAAAGAGAAAAGCAAAATCTGCCATTCAAGACCATATTTGAGCTGAATTAAACTCCTGAGAGGCCTGCTGCAGACAGACAGAGGTAGTGGCTAAAGTTGACCCCCTCCTCAGTGCTCTAGACACTGCAAAGCATTTTCAGGTTGACTGGAAAAGCACTGCCCCAACTTGAGGCTCAGACAGGTCTGCAGCAGGCTGATTAAGACAAGTCACCAGTGAGTGACAAAAACGTACAATAAAATAAGGCACGGCAAAGTCAGTATCAAATAATCCAGAGAGAAAACACTTCGCTATCCTTTCCAAAAGCAGACGGTGCAATGAAGATGGTGCATCAAAACTCCACCACAAGCGCCAAGCCAAGACTATTTTTTGCTGCTGTTTAAGCAGACCCACTGACGCCAGAGGATGACCCAACTCAAATTCACATTTGTCCCTATTTATATAATAACAAACATCAACAAGACTGCAAAGGAAGATTTTAGAGACCCTGTCAATTGCCTCTATTTATTAACAGTATTTCCTCACTTAGCACTCACAAGTTTCCTAGCAACATCCTTGCATGCACATTAACACATATATTAGACCTTGAACAGGCACCTGTAGAACAGTCAGAGCTGAAAAACTTTGTTTTCGTGTTGACTCTGAGGTAAAATCAATTTGCTTGCAGAAGCAAAGACCTTTTAGGCAGCAAAGGCTACCAACACACTCACGACATGTTTATAAAACCATGGTTCTCTTACTGAAGGGAGGACCTGCTGCATCCAGTTTCATTACTGGCATTTTCCATGTAAGAAGGAAGTGGGTTATCCTCTCCCTACAGCTTTCAAAGAAGGCAAATGTGAATACATAGAATAATGTTCTGAATAACACATAAAACAGTCGAAATAGCCATATAGGTAGACACTGAACAAAGGGTCAAAAGGAGCAGTAATTCACTTCTACAAAACCTATATCAAATCCTCTGTGGCTCTAATATCTGCCTGTTCTGGCAGCCAGATGCTACCCTTATTTCTTACTGATCAAGACAGCAGCTTTCTTGCCCAAACCGGTTAGCAGATGCGTTCACCTTCCCCAGTATCATTTCAATGAATCCATGGAGGAAGCACTTGTTCAAGTCTGCTGTGTGGGTCAGACTTCATGCCTCATGTACCAACCATGTCTGCACACTAGGGAGATGAGGATTTGCCAAATGCCCAGAGTAAAATCTTAATAACTAGTAGGAATGAGAAATTCTTCTTCGTTAAATCTCACTTGCAGCAGTGACACAGGGATAAATAACACCTCAGGCTTGGATAGAGCAGAAATTGTGCCAAGTGCCTCATACTTCCCAGTGTGCCAGCACTTTCCAGGAGTAGCACATCACATTTGCCACGTGAATAACACATAGCTGCATAACTGACTTGGACTGAAACCACTTGGCAGCTCCTACGCAATTGAAGAGCTTTTGGGACACCCCTCAATGGAACAAGACAGTCTTGAAGGCTTGGAAGGCACAACACTCACAGGATTCCTCACTCCATGCCCCATTTCCTTTCTCTGCAGGAGTAGTTTGAACCACAATTTTTCACTTGGCTGGAAAGTGATTTCAAGCATACTTTGAAACCCAAATGTACCTTGCATCTTACCCTGCTGAAGCTTCATGCAGTAGAGGCATGTATGGTGCATGAAAATTGCCTTGAGCTGAAATGCATGCTTCAGGGAGAGTACTTTGCTTTTGAGGTAAAGACAGCCTTAGATTGGTTGTTGCCTAAAAAGAGAGTCATGAAAAACATCTCAATTTGCTGCTGCCTTTGAAATGGGGTTTCCAGCCCTGGTAAAGGCTTATGCTGATGTGCAGAAGTGTTCCAGACTTGGTGGAAGCTGGTGCCTGGTAGGGTAGGGCCCAGTAGCAAGGAACTGGAGCTGGGAAGCATGCACCTCTGGTTAATGCTCTCAGGTTGCCTGTTGGTATAAGTAGCAAGAGGATTTGCAATGCCTAAGCTTATCATCATCACACTTGAGAAAATCCCTCTCCAAGAAACACTGTAAATAAATAAAGTTTTACAAGTTAGCAGACTCTTCTAATTGAGTAACCCTTGTAAATTAATAATATTAAAGCAAATGTTCAAAGACTCTACTGACTTTCTGGAAGATGTCTAATATGGTTGAGGTTTACTAAAGAGCCCAGAGGAGACGATTCTCAAACCTTATTGTAATTTGTTGAGACACTAATGATAGTTAACTTCTAGAGGTTTATTCAAGAGCATGGGTACAAGGACAGAAACACCATCAGTAGGTCTTCTCTCCCAACCCAGCCAGGTCTTAGTCCTTCAATTCCTGCTGCCTTGTAGTCCAACAGTGAATGCAGTGGTGTTGTCTCTCCCTCCTTCCAAGAGGTCTTGTGTTCCAACAATGAAAAATCATCCTTGGAGCATTTTCCAGAGCGATTGTGGGAGGTCTCAGGAGTATCTCTGCGTTTCACTGTTCCTGCCTGAGGGCTCCACGTCCTCTCACCCTGAGCAAATGCATCTCGGAGTTTAGCACCACTAGGTGAAACGTGAAAATATTCTCAGTTTCTACTGTCAATTTTATTGCCCCTTTTGCTTTGCCCTCTTCTTTCCAGCCATTACCAGACTGGTCTCCCTAAGGAGAAGCCATGGTTGGGTGAATAATGTAGAGTGAATATACAATTTTTTCATGGATTAAATTTGTCTTTCTTTGCTCATGGACACTGACAGTGGTTCCTTCTACAGCATTCACTGTTTGAATCTATTAGGCCATTCACACTATATTTACTTTGACTTTAATGGCTGTGAATATTCACATGCCCTCAGTCACATTGCTCAGAGTTTGCCCACCCATAAAATTGTACTGGTGTTACATGCATTTAGTTGAAAGCCCCTCACCTTGCTTGCACACTGTAGGATTGGAAACAGCTTATGATGATCCAAGTTAAGTATGTAAGGAAATTATAAATTAAAAAGCAGATGTAATCCACTTTTATATTGACATGAGAGAGCTCAGGGAGGAGATTGCACTGCTTTAACTAACCCAGGACAGAGTCATGAGTGAGAAAGGCATCAGGTGATGGAAAGGTCTCAGATGCAGCCAAACCAGTGGAAAAGCAGATGTACCTCAGCTTACTCTCACTGCCCCTGCAAGGATGGAGGGCCTACAGGGCACTTCTGGGAGACCAGTTCAGAGGAGCATTCTCAAATTCAAGCCATGGAAAAAACAGATTTGTTGAAACCATCAAAATGGTTGATATAAACTAAGCTTTTCCATAACTTGGAAAAGGGAATGAAACTCACACATCTTCCACAACAGACTGGTCAGAGCTGGCAACTTCTGA
The DNA here is from genome assembly GCA_033558105.1 of Coccyzus lansbergi. NCBI lineage: Eukaryota > Metazoa > Chordata > Aves > Cuculiformes > Coccyzidae > Coccyzus > Coccyzus lansbergi. Next base: position 266,762 of record JAUMJK010000631.1, on the reverse strand, counting down.
CGAGGTAACGTCTTCTCCATCACTACAGCTACCTTAGCTCACTTGCAGAGGCAACTGGCATTGGCCTCAGACCACAACCTGTGTGGGTGCCAATGCAACGCACACCACTTGCAGCAGTGACCTGCTGTGCTCAACCCAACACCTGTGAAAGGAAGGAAGAGGGCTTCCATTTGGCACAGCTCCCTTCTCTTGAGTCAAGTATGTTAGACCAAGGGGTGCAAAGTGTGGGGCAATGACACCACTGCCTGCTTCACCTAAAGCCAAATCACTGAGCCAGACTGGCTATTGCTGTGCTCAAACGAGCAGAGTATTGGTAGGATAGGGACTTGTAGCATGCAGAACATGAGAAGAGGAATGTTTTCAATAGTACACCAACTCCTCCTGAAAGTCCTGGCCTAGCCTCAGCCCTTCAGACCTGACATGGTTCAGAAGCCCTGAGATAGCTCCGAGTGCCCAGAAGGGCTCCAGAGCACCCAGGATTTCTGCCTCTCACCTGCTTGTTTGGAAAATACTCTGACACACAAGACAGAGCCCTATTTGAGAGCACCAAGGGGCTTCACGTGTGCTTGTGTTAGAATGCCTTTAACAGGCAGCTCTTGCACAGCCCCTTTCTGAGATATGGGTAGTTTTGGTCAGTGAAACACACCTGCTTTGTGCAAAAAAAATAGCAAAGTAGCCATGCTGTGTGGCAGCCGCAGTGTGTGCACCTCTCCCAGGCAGAGCAGCAGAAGGCAACCCCAGCTCAGGCAGGGACCTGATATGTACAGAGACACACAGGCAGTGCTGCATTTCCACGTCATGCAGCATGATCAGCACCGCAAAAACACACATCCCTTCAACACAGGGCTTTGAGGCTGCTACTCACACTCACAACTCCTGAAACTCTTCTAGCAAGGAAATGGACATTAGCATCCAGACAGCAGTGATGCCTACCAGGTGCACGTCTCCTTCTGTTAATTCAGTGGAACTCTTCACTGAGAGAATAGGAAGGCCTGTCGTGACCACAGAGAGCAAGTGTTTTGTGCAACCTGATGACACGTTACCTAGCAGAGCAGCGCCTCTGAAAGAAAGCAGAGTGATGTGAAATCAGAGACTGATACCTGAGCCATATTTCTCGTAGACCCTGTATCCCATTCCACTTGCCTTCTTACATCTTGGATGTGTACCATAAGCTTCAGATCAAGACCAGAGTGAGAGAGGAGGGCTTGTCCCAAGAAACCAGTTGTTCTACAGCACAACAGAGCACCTCTCTTTGTCCTGACCACAACACAGCGAAAAGAAGTGATAATGTGATCTTTTAAGGAACATGGAGTGGGATGGGGATGAGGGGGACAGTGCACGCAACCATGGGATTGCCCTTATGAGGATGAGATGAGCTTTTGGCTGACACAGAGAAACAGACACAGATTTCTGCAGATTAGATGGGCCATCACCAGCCAGAAATAGCTCAGCATTCCTCTGCACACATAGGTATAGCGGGCAAGAGACCATGACTGTCTTGGAACCTCCTATAGCCTTCTGCCTTGGGTGCCTAGACCAACCCCTGAGCTGCTCCAGGGCCTAGAGCTCACTAGTGCAGTGCAAAGAGGCCTGACAATTAACAGAAGCTATTGCCACCACGGCTACCAAAGCCAGCAACATTGCTGCAGACAGGCCTTAGTGGTGTGGCCCTCAAAAAATTATCCTTCTTTTTCCTCATGTCTACACCCCCCTCTGAGTGTTTGGTGCCTCTTCTTCTCAGTTCATGGTCCCCTGCACTGAGGCATCCCAGAGAAGCACTCCTGTACTATGCCCAGTGCAGGCAGCAGGAGTTAGACATCCAGTGCCTGCAAAACGAGATGCAGTCTGTGGGTTTGAAACAGCAAAAAGATATTACTTGTGCACTACTAGAAGGCAAACTTACTTCTGAGCTTGGCAAACCAGAGATACCATGCCATGGCAAGGTCTTGTACTTAATATTTAAATGTGAGTAACATCCCTTTGGCAAGTAGATGTCTGTCTGTGGTAGAACAAAGAGACTTTTTTGCCAATGCATCAAGCAGAAGGGACATTTTACTTACTTGTATCCCCAAGACACACAGCACAAAATGTGCTCCTGAGTTTTGGTCAATATTTAAGTGTCACAGCCAGTTCTCTGTGAGTGCAATTCTGTTCCAGGCTTGTGGCATCTGCAGACTTACAAGCTACATGTCCCTCAGGAAAGCACAGAAGAGGAGATGTTCATATAGGGGGAATTACATATTTACAATGCATCTGAGTTGTGCAGCTGCACTGTGTGTTATTGCACCAGCTTCTCATTTTTTTAAATCAGATCACTGCAGAGAGAAAAGAGATGGAATGCAATGATCCAATGAAACATCAAAATATGAAGTTCGTTTGCTTTAAGATAAAAAACCCATGAAAGCTGCCAATAAGTCCAGTAAAATAATCAGTGAATGAAATCAATCACATATATATATATATAAAGGTGAAGGAGGTGGTGAGAAATAGCAACTGAAGGTTATCATAGATAGAATAAAAGAAGATAAAGAAGGAATTCAGCAATGCTTCTTTCCTCCCTGAGGAGCTCAACTAAGGTTCAGAACTCCTCACAGCCTTACGCTTCAGAAAACCATGACCCTCAGCCAAGCTGAATCCCAGGGCTGTCCTGGCTCTCACGAAAGCCCAGCTCTGCTGGTTGTTGCTGGTTAGATCTCCTGATGGGCTTGTATGGGTACTGGTTCCTCAGTGTCTCCTCTGTGGGTCTCATAGCAAGGAGATTGTACCAAGAGAAGGTCACACAGGTCAGCCTCTTCTGCTCACAGCCATTCAGCTTCCTACCACTCCCATAAAGAAAGCAAATCAAACTTCTGGAAAGTGAGGCACCATGCAGTCCTGGATTCCCTGGTTTTCATGCTACCAGCTGGTATAATTTCTCTTGACATTTCTTCCGTAACAGCAACTGCAACGTGTCAGGATTGATTAAGCCAAAGAGTGGGCAAGTCTCAAAGAAGAACACACATCTGCCGTGATCTGCCCCCATCTGAAAGCCAAGGAGCCTTTCCTGGCATGGGGAGGGGCAAAGGGAAAAGGAAGCGGGCATGGTGAGGAATCTTCCAGTGGAAGGAGCACAGCAAGCAGCTTTGAGCTTGAAGGGTTCAGACACACACCAGCACAGCTACGGCACTTCAACCTGACAGCAGGCACTTTGTGCCTTGTTATTTAGCCCTTCAGATAGACTCCAACGGATTTTTGCAAGGCATGCATTAGAAGTCTAGCAGGCAATTAAGGGCAATCCTCCCCAAATCTGAACATGGGACAGAGTTTGTTGGAAGATTTGCTGTGGTGGATGCATGTCTGTGTGCTGGAGACAGAGCTGAGCCTCCACTCACAGCCCAAACAGTAGCGTAATACAGCTATGTTCCTCAGTCACAGGCTGGGAAGGAATGCACATCTCCAATTTAACTAAGAACAAAAAAGCTGGTGATGACAAAAAAAGCTATTAAGTCTGTGGCAGCTGCTCTTTGTGAAGTCACCCTTCTCCTTCCTGACTATGGTCAGGATTGAGGCTTATACAAGAGCATCTACAGCAGTGAAGAATTCTCATACATCCTGATAGCTGCAATAGCCAAATGGTGGTACAATCTCCAGCCATTTTCCCAGGTCCCCCTTCCCATCTAGAAGGTAAGACTTGGATGGGTGCCTCATCTTAGCAGGTGTTGATGGCACCCAGTGCAGAGGCATCCGCAGAAACATAGGTCAAAACAGGAGTAATGATCTCAGTGTTTGGTCAATAACATAACGATGACCACCAGAAATGCTTGGGATGTTCTCACTTCTTTTTCACCATTTCTCTCAATTCCAGTCCTGCTGCCAAACCTTTCAACCTTTCAGCAGTCAGACAAAGAGCCTGGGAATTCTCCTCTGTGCTTCCAGTTCAACATTAATTCACAGAAATTGAGTCCGTGGTACTTTCACCAAGGCATAAAAGAAATTCCCACAACTGTCATAATTTTTTAAGGCAGGAAAAGTATATTTTAGTAATAAAAACAAGCTGTCTCAGTAACTGGCAATACACGTAGGATAGATATGCCATAACATCCTGGACAGATATAATTACCTAAATACTAATATTGGTTGATTATCAAAAATCCTGATCCATCAATCAGCCTTCTCCTTGACTCACTCTGTGTGATGTTGTTGTATGTCAGTATCTGAATAACCATGGAAATGCTAGGCTGAATGTCTTCTAATTTTAGCAAAGATTTACATTTGTCCAAAAGACTTCACCATCAGTATGTTTATTATCATGTCCTTAAAATTAATCCTTTCATCAGAGAGAATGATCACTGCATGACCAAGGAGGCCAACTACAGATGGAACAGCAAAGAATCTACTGAAAAATCTGTAGCTTATTAGTCAAAACTGTTTATTAATAACTTTTGAGAAAATCTACTGGGAGAAAACAGTATTGAGACAGAATTCATGAACAGAAAAAGAGAGAGTTACATAAGCACTGAATGATTAAGCCCACTTCACCAGGTGGTGATACAAGAACAACAAACTCTAAGTTGTGATGTGCAGATGTTACAATACAGGACATTAAAGTTTAGACTTTATTTGAACACTCTGCATTCTTCAAGTGCTAATACAAAATCGCAGATGAGACACCCAGCCGCACATCTGGTCCCTGTCACAATAAGCATAGTTACTTGGCAGAAGGTACACTAACCAAACCAGCCTGGGCATAGGCAAGGATAGAAGACACTTGCAGGTATGTGGGTTTTTCCATACGATGGTCTTGCAAACACCCAGAGCTGTGGATTCTCTCCTTGGCACAATCTTGATATATTTTGGTCTATGTATTATGTATACAGGTATTATAGAATCATAGAATTATAGAATAACCAGGTTGGAAGAAATCCACCAGATTATCGAGTCCAACCATTCCTATCAAATACTAAACCTTAGCACCTCATCTACTCATGCCTTAAACACCTCCAGGGAAGGTGAATCAACCACCTCCCTGGGCAGCCTGTGCCAGTCCCCAGTGACCCTTTCTGTGAAAAATGTTTTCCTAATGTCCAGCCTAAACCTCCCCTGATGGAGCTTGAGGCCATTCCCTCTTGTCCTGTCCCCTGTCACTTGGGAGAAGAGGCCAGCTCCCTCCTCTCCACAACCTCCTTTCAGGTAGTTGTAGAGAGCAATGAGGTCTCCCCTCAGCCTCCTCTCCTCCAGGCTAAACAACCCCAGCTCTCTCAGCCACTGTTCCCCAGCCTCTTCACCAGCTTTGTTGTTCTTCTCTGGACTCGCTCCACAGCCTCAACATCCTTCTTGTGCTGAGGGGCCCAGAACTGAACACAGGATTCAAGGAGCAGTCTCACCAGTGCCAAGTAGAGGGAGAATAACCTCGCTGGACCTGCTGGTCACAGTTTCTGATCCAAGCCAGGATGCCATTGGCCTTCTTGGCCACCTGGGCACACTGTTGGTTCATGTTCAGTTGCTGTCAACCAACACCACCAGGTCCTTCTCCTCCGGGAAGCTTTCTAGACTTCCCCTAGTCTGTAGCTCTGCACAGGCTTGTTGTGCCCCAAGTGCAGGACCCGGCATTTGCTCATGTTAAAACTCCTGCCATTGGTCTCAGCCCTGTGGTCCAGCCTGTTCATATCCCTTTGCAGATTCTCCCTACCCTCCAGCAGATCCACACTTCCACCCAGCTTAGCATCATCTGCAAACTTACTAAGGAAGCACTCAATGTCTTCATCCAAGTCATTGATGAAGACATTGAACAGGGCTGGACCCAGCACTGAGCCCTGGGGAACCCCACTTGTAACTGGCCTCCAGCTGGATTTAACACCATTTACTACCACTCTCTGGGCCTGGCCATCCAACCAGTTTTCTACCCAGGAGAGTGTGCACCTGTCCAGGCCAGAAGCTGACAGTTTCTGAAGCAGAATGCAGTGAGAAGCTGTGTCAAAGGCTTTGCTGAAGACCACATCCACATCCTTTCCCTCATCCAGTAGCCAAGTCACTCTATCATAGAAGGCGATCAGGTTAGTTTGGCAAGACCTGCCTTTTGTGAACCCATGTTGACTGGGTCTGATCACCCAGTTCTCTTGCATGTGCTTCATGATAGCACTCAGGATCACCTGTTCCATGACTCTCCCTGGCACTGAGGTCAGACTGACAGATCTGTTCCCTGGATCCTCCCTGCGACCCTTCTTGTAGATGAGTACAACATCAACCAGCCTCTAGTCCAGTGGAACTTCTCCAGTCTTCCAGGACTGTTGGAAGATGATGGAAAGGGGTTTGGCCAGAACATCCACCAGCTCCTTCAACACCCTTGGGTGAATCCCATCCAGCCCCATAGACTAGTGGGTGTCTAGTTAGGCAACTGATTCCAATACATACAACTTATTCCAATAAATCTGTTGTGCTCAGACATGTCTAGATATACCTAGATCACAAAACTCAAGCCTGACTCCAAATCCAAGTTCCTCCTTGCCCCACCACTGATGAAGAGCTCCATCTCTGTCAGTGTCCATAATGAATAGACACTATATCTCCAGAGACATAGCACACAATTCTCAAGGTCATTGTATGTCCTTAGGCATACTCCATCTGCATCCACATCCCACAGTTTATTGCACTTTAAGTCTGTCCACATGGTAAGTGGTTTTCTAATACCAACCATAATTTTGCACCCAGTTGGCATGTAGAAGGCTATATTAAGCCCAGACGATTAATGCTGTCTTTGCTGAGAAGCAAGAAAATAGTCTCTGTGCTATTATACTCTGTCAGCTTTCCCAAACACTTCAGGCAACTAATTCTGAGGATTTTTTGACTGAATTGACACAAAATGCATCCTTCCCATCTTGTTGCTTTTTAAATGCTTTAGGTTATTTTTATACTGCAGTCTCAGAGGTCATTGGCAAGAGCATGTTCTGCCTCCCACCAGACACTCAAAATTTATGAAGACAGGCAGGTCCCATTTGTTCTGGTCACCCTTGGTGGGTTTACACACTTGTATAACATGAATGAGCATCAAATGGTTGTTTGTCATCAGAAGCCCCCTGGCTCTGTCCACAGGGAGGTGCTTTGGAGCAGATACAGAGGTTACTGCTTTCAATAGATAAAGGGAGAAAATATGGTCATTGGTAGATTTGAAACAGGGAAGAGATCACCTGGAGAGAACTGAGTAAACTCTAGGAAATCCATCAGAGCAAAACCAGAAGACATCATTTATAAAATAGGCAAGGTGGGTGAAAGGTGTGAGAGAAATTTGTATTTACATATTCTTGACTTCCAGCACTGAAAGTTTTGTGAACACACCATTCAGAAGACATTCCACCCCACAATTCAGTTTCTAAATACTTTCTGTATCCCCGTGGTATGAAACGAAGTGGAAGGAGTGGTGTTAAATAATTAGTTGATATTTGCAGGGAAACAGAGATTATGCCTTGGTAATCACTTTTTACAGGAGCTTGCTATTGTTATTGACTGACAAGGTACCCACCAAGGCGAATTTTGCAGATCAGGAGTGAGTTAACTGTGTGCACTTACAGTAAATGTGAGATGTAGGTGTAAGGATGGTAGGTACCTACACATGAACCAGGGGCCAGATGTCCACTTACAGATGACAAAAACTGAGTCAATGCAGGCTGCAGTCTGGTGAGCCATTCAGCTGAACAACTCTGTCTACTTAAGCAGAAGCAACATAGCTCTCTAAACTGCATCAACCTGCATTGACTGGATCTCTGCTAACTGCATCATACTTTTCCATACACCCACATTTAAGCAGCAAAGTTGGAGCTAAATCCTGCTGTCAGTAAGAAGTTCTGGAAATTCACTCACTGCCAGAAGCCAAAGTGAAACACACTTCAGTCACGGCAAACCTTACCATTGTGTTCTGTTTTTCTTGTAGGTTGGTCTGACTGATATTAGGTATCAGCCTTCAAAGTGTCAACTGCAAACTCAGCATGTCCTGATATCAAATGTGTAGGATATTCTTTTGCAGACTCAGGTTGCTTTATAACATCATTATCAGTGAGACTTTAATTTCTCTGGCTGGTGTCATCCAGGAGGCTTCAGCAATTTTGAACAAAAAGCAGTCTGAGGACAATCAGTTAGACCATTAACCACATGTATGCACAAAATGAGATGGTGTTCAACCAGAACATTTTGACTTGTGCTAAATGGGAGATACAGTGGTACGAAACTGAACACAAGATGGTTAAACTTCCCACTGTAGAAAAATTGTCTCAGTAGCCTTTCGTCTGTCCACAGAGTTGCGATCTCTTACCCAATAAATCCTTTCCAAGTGGATGCTCTATTTTGCTGGCTGCCTTTCTATGAGCTTTGTGAATAGGCAGTTCCAGTGGTGCAAGCTCCTCCCTTGGAACAAAGAGAATGTTGATGAAAGCTTCTTTTAAGTCAGCTCAATCCCTCTTGGAGCAAATGATGTTTGGGAGACAGTGGATCTTCTGTTGCGGCAGTTAGAACAAAGATATTTGTTTTACTGTAGTTTAGAACATCAGCTCAGTCAACATGCAGAACACAGTCAACAAAAGGGTCTGTACTGTTGTGCACCACCATTTCAGCAGGAAACCTAGAATCTGGGGAAGTTCCTTGATGCCTGACCTTCAAAAAGGCCAAAGAATAGGATGTTACATTTGAAATCTCTACATCTGGTCCTAAGATATTTTTACTACATAGAGAGCTGGAAGCATACTTTCTACAGCATTCAAGTGGCTAAATTTTCCAGTCTTGGACAACTTAATTTCTGATAAGGGTAGATTGCCCATGCACAAAACAAGAAAAGAGGTGGAAAGAGACTATTCATTTGCCATCCAAGATATCCAAATATCAGAAGTAATCATGTCCTCAGGCTTTCTTGTTCCTGACAAAGTCTGAATTGGCAAAGAAGTCCAGAGCCTTATCCTCCACTCCTGCTGGATTGCAGGGCCACATTCTTCACTCAGTAACTTACTGGTGGAAGCTCCTGGGGGATCAGGAATTTTATGTCTGAAAACTGTTACCTTTACCATTCTTATAAATAACACAATAACATTTCAATATGATAGAAAGCAACTTTTTAAAAATTATTTTTCAGGCAGATGATTATACCCATTTTCATGATTTATACAAATGCAAATGAGCCATTTGCCTTGTTAGAGATATGAACATTACAGAGATCTTTTCTCACATGTTGTTTGAAAGCTAAAAGGTAGTCTATAACAAAATCAATACCAAGGCTTCAGCAAAGAGGGAGTAAATAATCTGTACTCCATATGCTGGCTGGATAGGACAATATATTGATAAAGTGGGTAAAGAAAATTAAGCCCTAGAATAGTTGCTCAGCTTGGGGGATGCTCTGTGCACTGGTTATACAAGTGGCAGGAAGGACACCAGTGCAGCTACTACTGTTTTTTGGAGGGGGATTGATTAGGATAGCTTCTCAAAGTCTATTAATGCCTTCAGCTCAGTAAAAACTACAGGGTCTGGTCAGGATCCAAGCCCCATAAGCAAGCATCACTTGACTTGTTTGATGCAAAATACCTCTGCTCATTGGTGCCGGAGTTACTAAATTAAGTGTGTTACTTTCTAGAAATCCTTCCTGTTGTCAGTGGGTTTCCTCTTACTTATGGCCATTGTCCCTTCTGTTGCTACCAAGGAAAGAAACATAGCAAAGAGCTTTTGTGTAATGAACCATTGCATTTAAATATCATTTGTCTCAGTTGTTTTCCTTTTCCCATCTACCTTTGCTCATTAAACTCCACCCTGCTTGGCCGTTAACAGCATAATCATGGGGAGCAATTACATCACAAGATTCCTTATACCAGCATGATGTTGATACCCCTGCTGCTTTCCCACTATTCACCAGCTCTGATGGATCTGTGCTAGCCTAGCATTAAAGCCAGAGTATCAGTAGCTTCAGAGCCAGTTTACTCCAAAGGCCAAACAGCTGGAACTGTGCTTCTCCATATGGAGCAGGTTTTGGGATGGTTTTTCTTGATGCTGTCTGTGACGTTCACCTTGTCCTTTTTCACGTCTGTCACAGCCAGTTGCCAGACATTTGCCTCCACAGAGGGTGTAGAGCCAGTGAAAGAGCCATCAGTCTGTTCTGTGCAGATGGTACATCAGCTGTGGTAATGCTCAGTGGAGACAAGAACAGAAGTGAGGTAAAGGAGTAGTGTTTGTGCCTCTCTGCAGAGCTGCTGCAGGATAGCCTCCATCATAAGGGTTCTCCTGTGCTTCCTTCGCTGGCCAGGAACTGCAGCAGTCCTAAGCCAAGCAACTGGAGGAAGCAGCAGCCTCAGCAGAAGAGCAAGGCTTTGGAATAAGGGAGCTGCTCCCTCCAGTCACTCTAAGGCTGCAGATCCTAGTCAGAGCTAAAGAACAAAGGCAATTGTGTTCTCCACAGTTCTCACCTTCACATACATGCTTGAATCTCAGCCAGAATATTATTCTTGCGTCCCCAAACCTCTTGCTGAGTGAGTTTTGGGGTGGAAGAACACACCAACTGACCCTTACCATAAGCCATTTTTAGCACAAAGAACCACAATGAAAATTCAGAGTCAATGTCTGTTATCTAATTCTTAGGGGTAGCCCATCTCTTCTCAGTTGTCCAGCATGGGGACATTTGGATCTTGATGGATGGCACTTTTCACCTGTGCAGACAGTGCTAGGACCAGGAAAATGCAGCAGTGTCCAGCAGTACCTGTTGCTTCCTATGTTGTCTGAGTGAAGGAACATGTGTGAAGAGTTTAGTCTACCATTCACAGTAGCTTAGAAAGTCAGGACCCAAGGGTGGGAGACGCCAACTGTGGAGCTGTTATTCCTCAGACTCATGGGCAAATGGCTGAGTCTGAGATAGTCACAAGTGGGCCAGTGACTCTACAGTGCTATCAGGGTACCCTGTTAGCCCTGCTAGAAAGGCACATTCTCAAATGAAGTGGCCATGTCCTTCTATCTGCACTAGAATTAACTAGCTCTCTGTTTCTTATCTACATCAGTCAGATTGAGTATTTGTGTGGAATCTTATCAGAGGATACATCAAAGATTCTAAGTTGTATTGGCCAAACCCCTTTCCATCATCTTCCGGCAGTCCTGGAAGACTGGGGAGGTACCTCTGGACTGGAGACTGGCTGATGTAGTTCCCATTTACAAGAAGGGTAGCAGGGAGGATCCGGGGAACTACAGGCCAGTCAGTCTGACCTCAGTGCCAGGGAAAGTCATGGAACAGGTGATCTTGAGTGCTATCATGAAGCACATGCAAGAGAACTGGATGATCAGACCCAGTCAACATGGGTTTACCAGAGGCAGGTCCTGCCAAACCAACCTGATCGCCTTCTATGACAAAGTCACTCGGCTGCTGGATGAAGGAAAGGCTGTGGATGTGGTCTTTCTGGACTTCAGTAAAGCCTTTGACACAGTTTCTCACAGCATTCTGCTACGGAAACTGTCAGCCTCTGGCCTGGACAGACGCACACTCTCCTGGGTGGGAAACTGGCTGGATGGCCGGGCCCAGAGAGTGGTGGTAAATGGTGTTAAGTCCAGGTGGAGGCCAGTGACAAGTGGGGTTCCCCAGGGCTCAGTGCTAGGTCCAGTCCTGTTCAATGTCTTCATCAATGACCTGGATGAGGGCATTGAGGGTACCCTTAGCAATTTTGCAGATGACACAAAGCTGTGTGCAAGTGTCGATCTGCTGGAGGGTAGGGAGGCTTTGCAAAGGGATCTGAACAGGCTGGGCCGCAGGGCAATGTCCAACGGTATGAGGTTTAGCACGGCCAAATGCCGGGTCCTGCACTTGGGGCACAACAACCCTATGCAGAACTACAGACTGGGAGAAGCCTGGCTGGAAAACTGCCAGGAGGAGAGGGACCTGGGGCTGTTGGTCGACAGCCGACTGAACATGAGCCAGCAGTGTGCCCAGGTGGCCAAGAAGGCCAATGGCATCCTGGCTTGGATCAGAAATGGTGTGACCAGCAGGTCCAGGGAGGTGATTCTCCCTCTGTATTCAGCACTGGTGAGGCCGTGCCTTGAATATTGTGTCCAGTTCTGGGCCCCTCAGCACAAGAAGGATGTTGAGGCTCTGGAGCAAGTCCAGAGAAGAGCGACGAGGCTGGTGAAGGGGCTGGAGAACAGACCCTATGAGGAGCGGCTGAGAGAGCTGGGGTTGTTTAGCCTGGAGAAGAGGAGGCTGAGAGGAGACCTCATTACTCTCTACAAGTACCTGAAAGGTGGTTGTGGAGAGGAGGGAGCTGGCCTCTTCTCCCAAGTGACAGGGGACAGGACAAGAGGGAATGGCCTCAAGCTCTGCCAGGGGAGATTTAGGCTGGAGATTAGGAGGAGGTTTTTCACACAGAGGGTCATTGGGCATTGGAATGGGCTGCCCAGGGAGGTGGTTGATTCACCTTCCCTGGAGGTGTTTAAGGCACGGGTGGATGAGGTCTTGAGGGACTTGGTTTAGTGTTAGATAGGAATGGTTGGACTAGAAGATCCGATGGGTCCCTTCCAACCTGGTTGTTCTGTGATTCTGTGATTCTGTGAAGTTCAACAAAACAGCAAAGGCTGGTCATGAGATAGATACTTCTGAGAACATATTATAGCCTCAAATCCCAGTATAGGTGGTCAAATTTGAGGCAACTTGTCAGACCTCTAGGAACATTCGGCAGACATCATGATCTCCCAACAGTGGGAAAGTTAAGATCAACTTGAATAAAGTCCATCTGCCATTTCTCCAGTCATTCAACCTTCCTGTGAGCTGAAGGCGGCCAGGTCAGAAAATATGAACGCATTTGAGGTGTGAATATACCCACAATTTGCCAACTCACTGTACTTGATCTATAGCTATCTCTGAGCATCTTTTCTTAGGCTTAATTTGCCATCACAACCAAAATGCTGAGAAGCAAAAGTATTCCTCTGGCAGAGTGAGGATCCAAGAAACAGCACGTTTCCAATGGGCGGCAAGTGTACTTGTTTGTCACCACCCATACCAACCTCTACTCAGAAACATACACAGAGCTGAGCCCAACTTTCTCAAGGCAGATAGGCTATAGCTACTTCCCACAGAAAGTTCAGCCTCAAAAGTCAGAGCTGAACATCTACTTCTCCAAGGCTTAACCCAGCAAGCCCTAAGAGTGGGGTGCAACCTCTTCCATAGTGCAATCCTATTCTAGTCTTACAGAGAGGTAGAAGAGTTACAGCTCTTCAGTACTCACTAGATGTTTCTGATCTTTGTCTCCCCATTTTCCACCCAATCAAGTTGGAAAATACTCTTCTAGCCTTGTTAATTAGTCTGCATACCTTTCCTTCACAGGTAAAGGAAGACTTTCATAATATCATGTCCAACAGTGGTACAGCAGGTCCGATCCCTCTTTTATGAAGGGCTTCCTTTTCAGGAAATTCTTCTTGCTCCTCTTCAATTCTTGTTGTCCAAATCAAACTTATTCATTTAAAGCTATATTCTTTATTCAGCAATACCCTCTTGCTTTTGAAAGTGCAGGGAAATTTAACCAGTGTAAACTTGGTTATGGAGTCTGAAAACTAAGTAGTTTTACTGGCAAATATATGGATACAAATCCCTTCCTCCTTTGTTTTAGTGGTGTTTTGGAAGAGGCTTAAATAAACCAAAAAGTCATTTATTCTAAAAGAATGCCTGCAGGGAACATAAACCAATAGTGCCTTAATTATGCTTGTATGCTCATTTTGATTGCTTTAATGTTTCTAATTACAGTGGAAACACTTGTCCCATTTGACAAGCCAAGAAGACAATTTGGCTCAACCAAGGAAGCTGGAGCATGGGTTATGGGGGATGTACATCACCTTCCAAAATTACTTGCTTCTGCCAGCTTGGAAAGAAAGGATGCTCTCATTGGCATTCTGTTATTTCAGCCTGTGTTTCCTTTGGGACACTGATGGAGTAGCTTTTTAAATGACAATGCAGTGGCAATTAAAATGCTGTGGCTGCCACTTTTGGCAAGAAAACTTTGCAGTCATATGCAGAATCATAGAAAATAAAGTTGAAAGAAATCACAAAAAGCTTTCTCTGCTTTTCTTCCAGGAGAAGACAAGAGAATTTCAGTGTGTTCATCCAAACTTCTCTACAGGCAGAAGGCCTCGAGACATTTATGCTTGTGTTTTATTACTATACCATTAGTAAAGGCTTCTTAATGTCTAACCAGATCTTTGTCTAATCAGATCTTCCTTCTGTTTAAGCCAATTACATATTGTTGTATCCCCCAGGAGACACAGCACTGATTATTACCTCAAAGCATGTTAAGGCCAATACAAATTTAACAGTAAACACAGGGCTATGCATGAGGAGACTGATACTTATATGCAGCTGGATGGACGCCACAGCCTGGACGATTTTTAAGGGGTCTCCATAGACAGTGTAAAGTGCTAAAAACTTCACTGCAGAAAATTTTAAATCCAATTTGCTTAGACAAAGGAGAAGCATTTTTCCTAATGCTTGCAAAGATATGTTTCTCTGATATCTAGAAGATTAATTCAGATCCCATAATAACATAGTCTGAACTATAATTTAATGGGTAAGCAATAGATGATATTTATATCTTAGTAAATGCAGTCCTAAGTATTTGGCTCCCTTTGAATGACAGAAAGCTCCAAGTTCAGTGCTACTTGGCATCCTCAAGAGATATCCTGAGTAGCAGAATGACCTCTGTTGGTGTTCTTTTCTAGCAGATCCTACAAAATAGTACCTCCAGCCTCCAAAGAAAAGTTCAATGGAAAGAGGTTTCTTCCAGAGCTACAGCACACCAAGCTAAAACTGTACTCCTCATTTAAGAGGATCTAGGAAACTAGAGTATACTACTCCATGACATTCATGGTGAAGCAGATGAGATCTTTCAAATAGTGATCTATTTCCAAAAGTGAGCCTCTGAAATGCCAGCATATCCTTTAGTTGGTAATCCTACTTCTCCCTCTCTGTCCTCTATGCTACAGAGTCTCCTGTGTATTTAAATTTGTGTATTACATATGTCCACACACATATTCCTCCCCATTATGTTAATTCTACAGGGGAATTCTGTTGTCCTTTCTTACCTTGTTAACCATCACATCCTTCAAGAACCTATCTTTAATGAAGGGCAGAATATGGCACTTCCCTCCTAAGTAAGTTTGAATCAGAGCTAGCATCTTCATATTTAAAAAGACCTCAGTGGATGTCTTCCAGGAATTCCATGTGGAATTGTTTCTAGCCTCTCAGCTCTCAGAGAAAAGTGTCCAAGACTTAGGCACATGCTCATGGCTAGACCAGGGTTTTGTCACCATGATAATCACTGCTGAGCCAAGAGAGCACATCTGAAACAGAAACAAGGCCAAGTAAAGGGTTAAAAAGAGACAGAAGATAACAGATTTGTGTTTTGGAAAAATGTATTACTGTCCTTGTAATCAATTCAATCCCATTTTTAGTCTTAGATCCAGACCCTGTATGTGCTCACTTCCTGACATGGAAACTTTTTTAGTTCCTACATCTTTAAAGGTCAGTCAGCAAACAGCTCTGGAGTCATTGCTCTTTTTTTCCTGGTTGATTCCCTAATCCTCTCTTTGGTCACATCTCAAGAAACTTGCCAATGTCCATCCTTCCCCCTTCCACTCATCATATTAGAAGATCACCCTTTCCTAGCTACTGGCTCCTTCTGCTCTGAGGAAAGCACACCAGGTCTGATTTCTGCAGGCATTTGGAGTGCTCTTGGTTTTGCAGAGAAGAGTAGTTATTCAGAGTCAGGTGGAGCACACACTTTTCCAAGCCCTGCAGGTTAGGATGTTCATGAAAGTTAAGATAAATTAACCAAACACATGAAATTAATCCATATGAATTAAAGCATGTTAAGCCCCACATGGACATTCTTGGATAAAGTGACCTTGCTTTGCCTTTCTTAAATTGTCACCGTGGTGATTCAAGGCCATTTTCCATCTGTATCAGAGCGCCCACACAGAGGTTTAATGCACTTTGACTTCTGCACGTTAACTCACACCTCACACTAATTTGTCTTAACTCTCCATGTAAACAAGCCCTTAGAGGACTGATATTTTTTCTCTCTCATGTGACAGTTCTCTTTATCACAAAGTAAAATGTGTTGGAGAAAACTATTTGTAGCGAATTTTCCCTTACTTGTGCCTACAGTAACACTTTTTTTTTTTTGTGAATTGCTGCAAAACTTCTCTCTCTGCCTAAGACAGTCTACTTTTTTCCACTTTAAAACATCTATATTGGAACAGCTTATAATTAGTAAAGCAGCATCTCTCTACTAGTCAGTAAGGGAACAGTTGGCCTGGTCTACTGGTAGTGTACAGAGGTGACCTAGGGAGATAAACTGCTGGACTCTGGGTCACACAGGATAGCTGCAACTGACCACAGAAATGGTGTAAACCCAGGCCTCTTTTACTCCTAATAACATTTTTCTCCTCCCATCAGTGGACTAGAGATAGTCAGTGAGCTTCTTCAAACCTTAAGAATGTGTCAATTGTGCGGGAAAGAAAAAGAGAAAAATTATTGCCATCTGCATGAGTCCTGTGCAGGGACAAATCTCTGCTTCTCCGCCTTTTCCTCCATCCTCACTTTTTACTTAAGATCAGTAGGAGACCTTCACATTAAGGTATTGAACCCATCACAGTTGAAACAGACAAAGCCAGAGTGAGGAGGGAGGTGATGGAGGCTGAGACAATGTATTTTTAGTCATTTTGATGAATTATGGAGACGTGAAGTTGATAATTTATTGAAGAAGAGAAACGGGGGACTCTATGTAAATGTTTTCAGATGAATAATTAATGTGGCTTTCTAGCATCAGGGGGTCTTTAATTAAAGTCTCTGTTAAACAAGGCAAGGCAGACAGGCCCAGCTCCTTGCAGCAGCTAATTGCACCTTTCCCACGATTCAGAGATGAAGCATAATTTGCATCAATAAAGAAGGACAAATCCAACACAGGGTGAGTAGCATGAGGCTGAAGAGTCCACATTAGTGACCCTAGGACTGAGGTGGTTTGCATCACATTTTAAATTAGCTCAGCATACAGTCGAAATGAGGGACTGGGGAAAATGAGGCCAGAGGAGGCACTCCAGACACAAGGCTTTGGGGAATGCAAAAAGCCACTCACAACAGTCCATGGATCACAGCGTCTCCAAGAGGGACCTTCAGACAGGGCTATCTTGCTGTCCCTGTGATACATTTGCCTTCCAAAAGCCTGTCCCATACCACGTCTGCCTCCCCGTCCCATGGCAAAAGATGGGTTTACAGCAGAGGGGAGCAAGCAATTAGGTGACATTTGCAGGATGGATTGAAGAAGCAAACCTGTGCCCTCTCACTACCCAGCTGCTATCCTTATCCCCAACATACTTCACAGACACCACTCCTTCAGGTGAACATCACACCTGAGCTCTCTCTTCCTTCAGGGATTTCACAGCTGATGTGGACAGGACTGGATGGAAGTTCACTGTGGACTTCAGTCAGAACAGAGCATCCCCTCCCTCTTGTGCCACATGATCGTAAGACAAAACTGAAGCCTTCTCCCTTACAAGGGTTTGGCTTCCCAGACGGTCTGTAGGGAAAGCATAAAACCATGATAGCTTCAGGAATTAGAATGGGACCATCAAGAAATGACAGAAACTGCCTCAGTTAATATCACTAAGGGTTTTCCAGTTTAATCCCAAAACTGGCTTCTTCAATCCCCTGAAGAAGAGCAGGTAAATTTCCAAACAGGGGACAAAGAATCATTTTCCTGGAGAAAATTCTCCAAAGTAGACACAGTTTAATTAGTTTTGACACCTTGGCAAAGAAGCAATGTCTCACATTTTCCATTCATTTTCATCACTAATAACATTCATAATAACATTATAAAGTGAGGAGAGTACAAAAAAAGAGACAGTTGAAACTATATTTTCAACAGAAAGTGTTAAATCTAAAGTAGGTTGAACAGGTTCCCAAAGTAAATATCTATCAACACAGAAGCTAATGCTTCCTGCATTTCTACAGATGGGGCTGAAGGAGACCTCAAGAGTTTATTTAGTCCATGCCAGGCAACTGTGAAAGAGGTTTGCTGACACATCTACAGGTATCTCTCCACCTTCTGAAGCCATGCTTAAGGCATTCCCTTTTGGCACTGAGCAAAAAGATAACCTGGCGAGCATCCCTTCAGGAAAGGTCACTGTTCTCCATGAACATTTCAGTTTTCAGACAAACACCAGATCTTCGGGACTGTAAGCTCGTGTTCCTTCTTTGCCCGCACCAGTGCTCTTGACAGGTTTGACACTCATCTGCGAGCTCAGGGAAGGTCTGCTGCTGTGTTATGTGGAAGCAAGCACTGCAAGAAAGTCTCGGGCTACACACTCGGAGTCCCCGCGAGCAGTGACGAGGCTCTGCTGCTCTCTGCTGGGAAAAGCGGGCAGAGCCCTAGCAAGATGCCGTACTTCGGGAAGAGCTGGATTTGCCAGTGTGCTGTTGCTTGGTCTGCACACAAGCACTCAGAGCTGCCTGGGCAGAAGCAGACACCTTGGTGCAGTCTCCTCCTTCACGTTGCTTTTGAAAGCGAGCCCACATCAAAAGTTGCTGGTGCAGAAGCCGTCTGGGTGCACGCTGCAGCCCAAGCCTCTCTCTCTTCCACTCACATCTCAGCCCTCTCTACGGCACACAGGAGCCTGGTTTCTCCACATTACTTGGTTGCACTTGTACCTGCTCTCCTCCTAGCCTTTAATGCATTTACTTTCTCAGCCACCCTCTGGATGGACCCCACTATACAGGTATGAAACCAACATGTGGAGCAACTGCGTGACCCATCTAGAGTCACAGGTTAGCAAATGGATGAGCAGAGATGTCTCTCCAAGAATCCCAGTCGCTTACTCACAAGGTGTTTTTTTGATCACTGCTCTGTGCCACAAAGCTGCTCTTTGCACTCCAGACCTCCGGAGGCTTTAACCTTCCTTCGGGCTGCAACTGTGCAAAACCTCAGGTCAGAGAGTCTCAGAGCCACAGCATGAAGGAAACAAGGCCACAGACAGCCTTGAGTATTGGCTACCTGACCTGAGCCCAGGCAGCAGCTCTGTCACAAAGGAGGGGGATGAATTCCCCAGCCTGGTGCTGACCAGGATCCTCTGCGCCTTTAAGCAATATTTAATTTTGCAGTGTGTTATGTCTTATGCATCCCATTATGATTTTCAAGTACCAGACGAGGTGACAGGAGTTTATGACAGGCTTTTCCAGGATTTGGGTATTCTATATACATATTTACAGCTCAATAAAACAGGAAGAAATATTCAAAGTGAACAGACTGTGGAAAGTGGTTATTCCAACTCTTCACTGCAGACTTGAAACAAACCAATCAAAGAGGCTCAGGAGTGGTTTGAGTGTAATTTATTAACCCAAAAAGGAACGCATTGTTAACCAACATTATTTATCGTGAACAGCTCAACTAGCTCTACTGAACAACTGTGATACTGCAGGGACAAATGCAATGAGTTACTATACAGATAGGACAAAACCAGCAGCAGATCTTTGTTACAGCTGTTAGAAAAAGTGTGCCCAGGAGACAGACACTGAATCTCTAATGGCCATCTTATTTCTCTGACAATTTATTTAAGTTTTAACTTAACAGCAGGAATGATAGCCACAGTTTCACAATGACTCCCAATAACGGATCGTATTGCTGATCTGCAGCTGGTGTTTTCTTATTTATTTCAAAGTCTTTAAGTTCCAGACTTAGCATATGGTGCCATATAAATAATGATATAATAATACGCTCTTGCTTTCCATGTGCCTGGATAGAAAAAAAAGCCATGTGATTTATGTTACATGAGCATTGTTTTTAAGGCATTATTTTGCTCAGAATTTTTAATGCATTTAAAATGCATCTTCTGCTTTTTGTAATCTGCTCCTTTGAAAGAATAAACAGAGCAGTGATGTTTATTTAATGGAGTCATTCATCTTGCTTCCTTGTACAAAATCCTAGCTTTCCAGTTCAAGCAGTTAGATCCTTGCAATAGGCAGTAGGGTTGGAAATAGAGAGATCTGCTGTTTACCAATGAGGCATAGATGAAAGGAAGACAGGGGGCTTGAGATTTACCCACAGCAGGATGCTATTTGAAGCCAGCAGGCAGCTGAGAACTGCTTTAGTCCCGTCCAGTAAAGGATGGAGAGGAGAAGCCCATGGGAGAAATTCAGCAAGAGCCATGCTGTGGAGAAAACAGCACTGAGATGGCTCAGCACACAACTACCCATACACACATAACTAAAAGCAGATGCCCACATCTGCTGAAGTTGTAACTGCAGTTAACTAGAGCAAACACTGCCCCCCTGAAGTGTGACAGGGATGTAACAGTTTAGACGTTCCTCTCAGACCTTTGTAAGCATTACAGCTGTGCAGAAATAAATAGGTGCAGAGCAGGAAAGATCTCCTAACTTACATCTCAATTGTTTCTGGAAGTTGCTGTGTTAGTTTCCAGACTGAATGGCAGCAAAATCTCATCAAGCAAAAACTCCTTCACAGCTTCAAGGGTTCTAAATGGAAGTTTAAACATGCACAGACCTCTGCAGAACAGATTATTTCTAAGGGGTGCACCAGACAAACCAGTGAGTATTCCGCCTACAAATGTAAGCCTGTTCCATTGGTCCACAGCTCCTGGAGAAAATCTGTCAGGGTCCACAAACCAAAGACTGACAATCCCAAGCACCAGACAGTGTACTGTGCCCTCTCTCATCATGTGAGGATGGGATAACCAGTGGAGGATGAAGAAGTCAGATCCTGAAATCTCCCTGAGAGTCCATGCAGCCTAAGACCTTTCAACAATTTTAGACTTTACCTAGCATCTTCTCAAGACCTTTCCCAGTGAACATAGACAAAAAAAATACCCCCACATTCAAAAAACCATCAGTTCCATGCTGTCCGGGACCATCACAATCACACAGGAAAGTGAAAGAGGAGAGATGGACTTGAAAGAGTTGCAAAATGACCTAGCATTCCAAGAGTGCAGACAGCAGTGCTCCAGTGATCCAAGACGATCTGAGCGGTCAGTGTGGCTGAGGATATGGACAACGTTGTAATGAGGCTAGTACTGGGTGGGGGAAGGGGGCAGTTGTTTCTCAGGTCAACAGTGCAACTTGAAAAACACACAAACTGATCTGCTCTGAATTGAAATTACATCTGTTAGTTCAGCACAGATTTTGAAGTCTTGTATCTCCCTCACTCTCACTCTCTCATCAACCCCCTTGGCAGTTTCAGCCACTCATATTTTCAATCCTAGCTCTCGTTACACCCGAGCATGAACCAGAGTATTTCAGAAGCTAGTTACTGTGGTAACCCAACACAGCTTTTATCTTTACTCCTTTCATCTCCTCTTTGGGGGAAACAGGCAATCTGTTTATTTGCTTTTTCTGATGAAGTTCATCATGCAGCATACAGTCAGGATCTGTGTAAAATTGAGAGGAACAAACACCCTTTGCATGAATGCACATGTAAGTATTTCTCTCAGCACTCTACTACCCTGACTCTTGTTTCCTGACTTTTCTTTACAAGCTATTAGACATGTTCTCTTCCATCTGACCTTCTCTTGGTCCTTGCAGCTTGGCCCTGCACCACTTCTCCTGACCTCCTCACTACCATGGTACTTATTTAATGAGGGCCAAAAAGAGCAAATGGCTGGGGAGGGGGCACAAATAATGCTGGCAAGGAGGCTACTACCAGGCGAGGGTCAGAGTCAGGAGTCACAGAATCAGAGAATCATAGAATCACTAGGTTGGAAAGGACCCACTGGATCATCAAGTCCAACCATTCCCATCAATCACTAAACCACAGCCCTCAGCACCTCATCCACCCATCCTTTAAACACCTCCAGGGAAGGTGAATCAACCACCTCCCTGGGCAGTGTGTGCCAGTGCCCAATGACCCTTTCTGTGAAATATTTTTCCTGATGTCCCTACTGGGACTTGAGGCCATTCCCTCTTGTCCTGTCCCCTGTCACTTGGGAGAAGAGGCCAGCTACCTCATCACTATAACCTCCTTTCAGGTAGTTGTAGAGAGCAAGAAGGTCTCCTCTCAGCCTCCTCTTCTCCAGGCTGAACAACCCCAGCTATTCTCCAGCCCCTTCACCAGCTTCGTTGCTCTTCTCTGGACTCGCTCCAGAGCCTCAACATCCTTCTTGTGCTGAGGGGCCCAGAACTCAACACAGGATTCAAGGAGCGGCCTCACCAGTGCCAAGTACAGAGAATAACCTCCCTGGACCTGCTGGTCACACCGTTTCTGATACAAGACAAGATGCCATTGGCCTTCTTGGCTACCTGGGCACACTGCTGGCTCATGTTCAGTCGACTGTCAACCAACACTCCTAAGTCCTTCTCCTCCAGGCAGCTTTCCAGCCAGGCTTCCTCTAGTCTGTAGCACTGCACGGGGTTGTTGTGCCCCAAATGCAGGTCCCACCATTTGGCCGTGTTAACCTCATGCCATTGGTCTCAGCCCTGCGGCCCAGCCTGTTCAGATCCCTTTGCAGAGCCTCCCTACCCTCCAGCGGATCCACAGGACCAGAGTGAGGACCAAGGCCAGGGTCAGTACCAGAATCAGAGTAGTCAGCACCGGGACCAGGACTGGGACCAGTATCGGGGGTAGAGGCAGGGCCAGGGGCTGAGTTAGGCAAGGATCAAACTCAAGACAAGGAGCAGGATGAAAGCCAAGGCCAGGACCCGAGCCGCCTTCACCAGGCGCTTCCGCCCTGACCCACGATGGCCGCGCGGCCCTCCCCGCCCACGTGACCGCGTCGGCCACGCCCACCAAGGCGGATGGGGACGGTTTCCTCGGCAACCGCTGAGGCGTCTTCCGTCCCGCTCCCGGCCCTGCGGCGGGCGACGCGCAGCACAAGAGGGCGCGTCGGGGGAAGGCGAAGCTGAGCCCTGCCCTTGTCGTGGAGACCCGGTGAGGGCGAGCGGCCCCGGGGCGCCTCTACACCCTCTCCAGCTGTGTTCGCCTGCACTCTCCTTGCTGTCTCCTCTCCCCCGTAGCCCCTGCTTCCCTTTCATAGAATCATAGAACGGTTTGGGTTGGAAGGGACCTTAAAGATCATCTAGTTCCAACACCCCTGCCATGGGCAGGGACACCTCCCACCAGACCAGGCTGCCCAAGGCCCCGTCCAACCTGGCCTTGAACATCTCCAGGGGTGGGGTATCAACAGATTCCCTGGGCAACCTGTGCCAGTGCCTCATCACCCTCATAGTGAAGAAATTCCTCCTTATGTCTACTCTAAATTTGCCCCTCTCTGGTTTGTACCCATTGCCCCCAGTCCTATCACTCCATACCTTTGTCAAAAAGTCCCTCCCCAGCTTTTCTGTAGCTCCTGCAGGTACTGGAAGGTCACTATAAGATCTCCTTGGAGCCTTCTCCAGACCGAACAAGCCCAACTCTCTCAGCCTGTTCTCATACGGAAGGTGATCCAGCCTTCTCATCATCCTTGTAGCCCTCCTCTGGACCCGTTCCAACAGTTCCATGTCCTTCTTATGTTGAGGGCTCCAGAACTGGTCACAGTACTCCAGATGAGGTCTCACAGCAGAGGCATAAAGGGGCAGAATCCCCTCCCTTGATCTGCTGACCACACTTCTTCTGATGCAGCCCAGGATACAGTTGGCCTTCTGGGATGTGAGCACACACTGCCAGATCATGTTGACATCCTCATCAATGAGCAACCCCAAGTTCTTCTCCACAGAGCTGCTCTCAATCACATCATCCCCCATCCTGTATTGAAATGGGGGACTGCCTCAACCCAGATATAAGACCTTGCACTTGGCCTTGTTGAACCTCATGAGATTCACATGGGACTTCTCCGGCTTGTCCAGGTCCCTCTGGATGACATCCTGTCCTTCTGGTGTGGCAATTGCACCACTTAGCTTGCAAACTTGCTGAGGGTGCACTCAATCTCACTGTCTATATCATTGATGAAGATATTAAACAGTACCAGTCCCAGTAGCGACCTTCCTAATTGCAGCGAAGGGTGAGGGTGATACTGAAAATGCTGGCAAATAAACTCCATAAGACTCTTTTTGGAGTGCTAGAAAGCAAGCATCCTTTAATTAGGCCCAAGCAACACAAGGCAGTCACAGAAACTGGAGCCCAGATGCCCAGGGAAGTTATGGATGTCCCCTCCCTGGAGCTGTTCAAGACCAGGTTGGATGGGGCCTTGGGCAGCCTGATCCAGTGGGAGGTGTCCCTGCCCATGGCAGGAGGGTTGGAACTGTATGATCTTCAAGGTTCCTTCCTACCCAAACCATTCTATGATTTTATGATTCTAATTAGTGCTGGCACTAAGGGTCACTGAAACATGTTTGCAGAAGAATGCAGTGATGTCATGCATCTGGTCTGCAAGGCTACATATTAAGCATTCTTTGTTCTTTATTTGTTAAATATTTTAGCAAGAGCCATACCATCAGCTGGTGAGCCATCCGAGGACTCAACACCTATAGTTGAATCCCCACCGTCACTGGATGACTCACCTGGAACTGAAATACCAGCACCTGCTATCCAGCCATCTGTAGTGGAATTGCCAGCATCTACAGACCAGCTAGTTGTTGAGATCCGTTGATTTCTGAGGACCAGTTACCTGCTATTGAATTTCCCACATCCAGGAAAAACTCACGTGTGATAGGATTACTTGTGGGCGAACTGCCAGATTTCAAAGTCAAGATGTACACATCTGACTCCACACAGGCTGGTGATAAAGTACCTGAGGCTGAGTCATCGGCAACTGCAGTCAAGCCAGCAGAGGCTACATGTGAAACATCAGAGCAGCCAATGGTATATGAAGACCCCTTTGAAGTCTCTGTTAATTACATGGAGAAACATAATATTCTGCAAATATTTCAGGTGAAGTATCTCTTTCCCTTCTCCCTCCAGAGGCTCACTTGGGAACCTGGACCTTAAGTTAGCTTGGACCAAATTATTCCTTCCCTGACCCCTCTTTATGTTCTCCTTTCTTAAGCGTAAATTTAGTAAAAACAGTAGAAAAGGACCCTTCATCGTCTTTGGGGATTGAAAGAGATACTTCTTAAAATGTGTCTAGTGTTGGACCAGAAAGTGCAGCTACCCATCTATCCGAGGATCAATACTTTTTTCCTTCTGTCTGTCTCTGATTCAGGAGATCACAGAAAAACTGGTTTACCAGAAGCCTGATGACCCCTTGCAGTTCATATTGCTGCAGGTAAGATGTCTTGCTGAGGCTCAGTAACAACTGGCTATCAGGGCTACAGAAGAAAATTTGCTTTGCTGAGCACAGCAGAAACATGATCAACCCATGAATATTTCTTTAACTCTATGTCTACTCACTTGGGACGCAGAGAAGCACAGGGCATGAGCAAAGTGCCTGAGATACAAGGAACCATATGTGCCCTAAAAGGAGAGGGAGAAAAGGTATAGAAGAGTGGGTATATGGAAGAGATGGGTGTAGGGGGAGGACTTTAGGACTATTATCTGAGAGGTGAGGGAGCTTAGGGACAGAGATAGGGCCTCTCTATGACCCTGCAACCCCTATTCAGCTCCCTCTATCCCGCACTGGGAGGGAACACTTTTCCTGCCCACACACCTCTCTTCAGGAGAGCTGTCTGCTGATCCTGCAGGGTATTAAAAATGGAAATTAAAAGTTTATGGAATGAGTTGACAGTTTGTAAGTGAGTCAGAAGAAGTGTGCAGAGCTTCTTGAGGAGAGGAGGTTAGAGGAAGGAGAGCGGACAGACAAAAAGGGAGAGTCGTTTCTTTCACTGCCTTCTAATCAGTCAGGGGAGGCACCACCTTTGTGATTTGCTGCTGGGTTCATGCCATACTGAATGCTGAACCTGCAGAAGAATGGCAAGGTCAGTTCTGGGCACTAGTAGGAAGGGAATAGACTGCCAAATGACCCTTTTCATTTTGCCCAGGTGCAGTCCATGATAAATGCCAGGCAGGCAAAAATGGAGGGGATATTGCAGGAGAATGAAGATGCAGAGGTGTTTCTGGAAGAGGTCCCAAGCACTCCTTTTGTCCCGTACTGACCTTGAAATTGTGGTATTAAATGGAGACTCCACAGCACCATGCTTTTGTAATGATTGTCAGTAACTTGGAACAGATCTGCTTGTATCTCCATTTCCTGTTTTTTCTGCTCTGAATGCTTGTGCTTTCCCTTGGGTTTAAATCCTGTACCCAAGCATTGGTTTGGAGCACAAACTCAAATCTTAAAGGGTACATGGACCTGCATGCACATGTGGCACACCTTGATGTGGAAGATACACTGAACTTCTATGCAGTCTCTGCATGCAAATACGTAAGTCCCACATTTAGACCACTCCTAGACTCTGCTTTCCTGTGCATAGAAACATCACATCTCAGACAATGCAAGCACAAAAGCAAGTAGAATTCAAAAGCGGCCCTGCACAACCCACGGTCCTCTCTTTGTTTCATGCTGTATTGGCAGCTAACTGTCTCCAGCTATGCAGCAGCTACAATGCCCATCTAATATTTTGAAAGACTAGATCAGTGGCTTTCCTGCTGCACCTAGAACCTCTCTAATGCAAGAAGCTGTCTCTCTGTCTCTTCCATACACTGGACACAACTGTCTCACCCATAACCATCCCTGCTGGTTTCCAATAACTCTGCTTTTTGGGGGTACCCTGCTGGTATCATTGCAAGTACAATGTATATTTTGATAAAGAGAACAGTAAAGCAACATTTGCATGTGCCCTCTGTGGCTTCAGAAGACTTTGGCATTCAGGAATGTGAGAGGTGAAGAAAACTAAACAAACCAAACCCAAGCACTGGTGGCCCAGGAAATTCAGACTCAAGTTACACTTTGCAAACACGTCATTTGAACTGCTTTTGATTCTCAAAACACTTACAATCCTGATTTTTGTACTCTCGAAGTGTCTGCTTCCACCCTGTAAAGAAAATTTGTCTGCCTTTTTTTTTTTTTTTTGTCTCTTGCTTGAAGATTATTGAAAATGTGCAACAGAGCATACTGGTCTTTTTGGCTTCATTTTATGTGTATATCTAGTGGATGCCAGAAAGTTTTTTTGTCACTACAGACTTTTCTCTTTTTTAGGCAAGTGCTCTAATATCGTGACCGGTGGTAGTGTATTCCCAAATGACTGTCTCTGTGCCATAGAAATTTATCTTTCATCTATCTA
Organism: Coccyzus lansbergi; assembly: GCA_033558105.1. Lineage (NCBI taxonomy): Eukaryota > Metazoa > Chordata > Aves > Cuculiformes > Coccyzidae > Coccyzus > Coccyzus lansbergi. Next base: position 239,638 of record JAUMJK010000631.1, on the reverse strand, counting down.
TTTTCAGCTAAAAGTCTGATGTTAAGGTTGTGTGATAATGTACAGCAGAGCTTGGGCCCAAAAAGTCTGGGAATAACAGAGGCAAGTATTTGGCATACAAATTCTGTGTTTGAGAAGAGTTGCCTTTCTATCTAAGGTTCTTAAAAAGGATCAGTTAACTCATGTGTTTCCAGGTTAAAGGCAGGTAAGCACTGCTGTTATGTATAGGACAGGAAGGTTTTCAAGGTCATTTTCATTCAAAAGCTGGGTCAAGATTCAGAGAAAATCTTCATGTGTTTTATACGAGATTTGATGTAGGCATAGGCATCTAGATCCCACTGAAGCAGTGAGGTGCTTTGGAAAGCCCTACTCATCTTCAGCAACTGGAAGAACTTACTGAAACAGAGAGACTGTTTTTCAGCCTGATGTGTTTTTGATCAAGAATTTATAAACAGCCCTGTGCTTACGTGCTCTGTGAATGTAAGGGAAGTGCTAATGCATCTCTGTAAAACAGGAACTGCGTGGCAGATGAAGATAATGGCTGAAGCCTTTTCATCTCTATGGTCACTTTTCAGCATGCTTTCCCATGAGATGGAGACGTTGGCATGTCTTTGAATTTTGTTGTACGACAGGACTAGGGTACTTTGGGGTACAGCCTTAACTGTGAATTTCCTGCTTCTGACATTTGTGTATTGTATTTTGTGTTCTCCTTTATTTATGAAAAACTTCTGACTTATAGTATGTTCTTGGACTAAAGGTGTGTGCCCTCAATTTCTTGTCAGCATTTAGGCAGTTATGCAAAGAAAAATCCTTGATTTCTCTTTCAGATAAGTTGAAGAGAGCTAGAAAGTAGTCTTGCAGATGAAAGAAGTATTGCAAGAGAGACCCTAACCTCTGTTTCTTGGCAATCTCACAGTCAAAATTTTCTTTCAGTGGCCTCTCCACCTTGTCTTACGCTAATAAAATTGCTGTGTGGTAGCAAGAAGTTTTCCCAGTGCACATAAGAAGGAGCACCTGTCTTTTCTGTTTCTCAAGACTGAGGTCCCTCTCCTTTGAGGAGCATCAGTTGTACAGAACTCAACAAGGCTGTATTCAGGACAGCAGTGTGGACCTGGAATTGGCATGTATAGATGGCAAGAGACTTCTGTAGGCCAAGGATGATTCTCTAGCTTTCACAGTACTAGGGGGCACTTGAGGCAAGGGCTTTGAGCAGAAATCTTGGGGATCTCATAATGAGATGAAGAGAAATATCACTTCCTTCTCCTCAAGCCTCTCAAATGATTGGATTATGTTTTGAACCGCATTTTTTTTTCCAATAAAAAAGTCCAGGACCTTAGCTTTATGAAAACAAAAAATCATGCTCAAGTAGGCATGCAGAGTATTTTGTTTAAAATAGTGACACACAGCTGTCCTTTTTTTTGCTTTAGAGTTTTCCTGAAAAATATACAGCTCTAGAAAAATTCTACTGCACGTTAAGGCACTAATGCACCACTGCTGTTTCTGTGTAGGAAGGCTTTTCTATGGTGAAGAAAGGGAGAAAAGTTAGATTTAAAATGGAAGTATTCATTTCAATCTTGATTCCAGAGTGACTTCTCCATATTTTTTTCCAAAACTATTAGATTCATGTTTCTTCTTCATAAATGGACATTTATCAACATGACATTAAACTGTCATTAAATTTCTTGCCTTGGGTGCTCTGAAAGAATTAAGAGTTCGTTGTGTGTAACCAAAACTATTCCATATAAGTCTTTATAGCATGCTAGTCACAGTATATTTGAACACCCTCCAGTAGTGTGCTAAGCAACGTGACTAACATCTGTTGTTTGTTCTTTCTCCTCTCTATGAGGGAGATATCTATGCACTGAAGTGCATTCTTTGTAAGAGGGTGTTTTGGTTTTTTTACCCACACCTGTGTATTGCTGTGTGCTTCTAACAGATAAGGATAAGTCATTGGGTAAAAGGTGGGGAGGTTGAAGGTAGTTTGCAGTTCCCAAGAGTGTTTCTTCTGTAGTTTGAGCTGGGCACCAAGAAAGCACAGTATTTTCATAGACAAGATTTTCGGTTGATCCATGGACTGGCACAGAAGCGTGACATCCAGTTCAGCTGCCAAATAGCATGAACTTAGGGTGTACAAACTATTTCTGTTGCGTGAACCTTGTACTCCCCCAGAAGCAGGATGTGGAGGGGCCAGCCAGGGAGGTGTACTCATTGTGAAATAAACGACTTGGATCAAAATATCAATATATTTTTCTGCCACTTTTGTACAGAAGTTAAAATGACTCAGATGCCCCAAGCAATACTGAAGTTGCCTGGTTTCTGCCTCTAACCCTTAAAAAAAACAACAAACAAATAATGTCGTAACTGCTGACTAAAGATCCTTTGAAAAGTTCACACAGAGACTGCTCTGCTTCTTAGTTAGGTGGAGGGCACAAGCAGGATCACTTTTCAATGGCCAGGTACTTATTGCATGAGACATTTCATTGTGACTCATTGGATATTAATCATTGCTACGTAACACCAATTTTAAGCTAGTTTAATGCCATTGATTTCAAAGTTTCACAATCGTGTGAAACTCAAAGTACGCAGCAGTAGCTGTTCAGGGTTTGCATGTTTGAAATGGAAGGAATTAATGTCTGGGGAAAGCCAAACAATGAGCTTACCTCAAGAGAGAGCTCAAGCTGAAGACTAGAGCATGTAGAAGTGCTTAGAAAAAGAACATACCAGGACAAATTGATCAAACCCTGTCTGATGTGCCTTCTGGCTGTATTCAAGGGAAAGATTCTCTTGACTATTTTTTCAGCCAGGTGAAATGCAGAAGAAAAAGAAGAAACTTTCCATTAAGGTCAATATTTTAGGCTGCATTCTTTTTCTGGGACTGCCTTCATGGGCAACATTGACACAGCAGCAGCATCAGAAGCTCATGACCATGCCTCAACATACACAAATTAAAAGGGGAACCTTGAGTCTTTCAGGTGACATGGGTTGGATAAACAGTCTCTTGCCATCTTCTTCAGGGGAAAGGTGGTGGGCTGGAATGTCACTGCAGAAAAGCTGAAGTTAGGCGAAGGAGTCCCCAGAGATTTCTATACACATAATTCAATATGGGAAACTGATTGCAGACGCTGTAGTAGTTGTTTTGTATTAGAAATGCTTGGTATGAAAATAAAGGAGTGACCCCCAAGGCTATCATCTCAATTCCCTATGCAACCCCTCTTGCAGGTGAGAAGAGCTCACCCTCCTTTGACACAGACCTTGCTGACTTCAAGCCATCTCCATGGGATATTCATCAAAGAGTCTGCAGTAAATGTTTTATCTGCAGAAAATAGGAGAAACTGCTGGTGTCGTTTCATAAACTGCAATGAAATAATACCAAGGAAGAACCAAACTTGGCGGGTTTGTTATTCCTTTATGACTAAAACTAGCTTCCTGTTTATTGTCACTCTTAAAGTGGCAAGAGATGGAGGAACACGTGGCCACACAGAGCTGGGCATAGGAAGATGTGCAACTATCTACTGCAGTTCACAAATTAAAAAGGTAGGCAATGTTTCTAAGGGAGTGCAACACACAGCTTATACTGGCTGTGAAAACATCACCATAAACTTGCAAGCCTTTAAGATAAACGTCTTGCTTGGAATCACCTGGTCCAACACTTTAAAATTCTTATTATGAAACTAGGAGCCAGGATACATATTAGGGTTAGGGAGTTAGGAAGAACAAGAAATGAACTCTGTCCTTCCTCCTTTCCACACTTCAGGTTATCTCTCAGTATAAAACAGGAAACAGAGGTGAATAAAGACATGTGGAACAGCACAACTGTTTGTTAATGGGAAAAAAATGCAGGTCATACCAGCCCTTGAAGAAAAACAGCTCCTGCTTTGAGGCGTTTTTGGTGTTTGGACAGGTGAGTAAGACATTAGGGAGAAGGCTATATTAAAATGCAGGCAAGTAGTCAGAGAGCCAAAGATTTTTAACAATGATTCAAAGTTGCATAAACACCGTAATCACTACAGGAGTCCCTTTGAAGAGCAGAGTGATATGTACTCTATCCCACTACTGTTTTAGCAATCCCTCGGGTCTAGCATAATATCCTGCCTCACTGCAAGGAAACCCAGGGAAGAAAACCGTTTCCAGTTTGCTGAAACCCCACAGGACTGAAAGCAAGTACTGCTTGTTGGAAAACCCAGCTTTTGGACCTGGTATTTGAATCCTTCTTGAGAGATAATTTGACCAGGGCATGATAACATGATGCTGATAACGTGTTTGAAATGGTGAATGGGAGTGCATATGGAAGAAGCTTACCCTGTTTTCTGGAGGAACAGCTCCCTACTTCTTGCCCTATTAGATATCTAAATCCTTCCAAATGAAGAGGAAAGCTCTTTAGAAAGGTAAGAGCTTGGGCAAAGTCCAGCACAACTGTGAATAGAACTACTTTTCATAGTTAGCTTTCACAGACCTCCAAGAAATTGTTCATAAACCTTCCTGGCTTATTCAAAAATCATGTGTTGAAATCCGGCACTTGGGTAGTAGGTCAAAAAGCATCTTGAAGAGAGTAAAACTTAACCTTTCATATGTGTGCCCATGAGAGGGCAGCACAGACCGGCTGAGACTTCGTTAAAGGCTGTTAAGAGGCAGAGGGACTGAACCAAGAGCTATGTCCAGTAGGGGAGTAGCTCTAAGTTGAGGACAAAATGTCAGCGTAAAAGGGGTGGGTGGCCAAAAGCCCAGCTCCATCCATCACCCACCTGAAACAAAAACGTAGGTACAGCTCAGTACGGGGTGGACTGGGTCAAATCTCAGTTACACAGCAGGGTCTGAGTCTCACAGTCTTCTCAAGGAAGTTTCTATAAGTTACTGAAACTTTAAAAGAGAATTTCAGAAGAAGATTATTGAACAGTGCCTACAGTTCTGTCTAAGCAATGAGTCGGTGTGAGACATCAACCACACCCTTGCCAAGGCAGAGGCTGTCACCCCCAAGAGTGCTATAAACTAACCCCAGGTATGCATGCTATTTATTTCCATCCCAGTGCTCCTAAGCACAGCACCAGCCAACACCCCTCTGGTATTTCCCTTTCCTACTGCTGCTGAGGCTCTTGCAATGCAACTTTGACTTGACTGTCCTCTTTCTTTGTCTTGGGTGCTTCAGCCCTCTGGCAAGATGGATAGTGGAGATGCTGAGATAAATCAGACACACGCTTGCAGCACTTGGATTACAGCAAGCGTGTTGGAAACTCGATAGTGACAGGCAACCGTATGTAGATGGCAGTGCTCCACTGCCAGCCCGTAGCTAATGCAGAGGAGGCAATCAGGATACCCGCAAGCACCCTTCAGTAATGAGCTGTAACAATTAATGCAAACTAATTTCTTCAGCTCCTTGCAAACAAGCAGTAAAGGTCTGCAAACAAGACCTCTTCTTCCTGCAATATTGTGGCTCATAACTGACACGTGGGATTTCAGAGAGGAAGGTTTTAACCATCAGGAAAAGCAATGCAGTTACTGGTTCTACATAGAACAGCTTGTTCCCAGTTTTGTTAGATAAAACTCAACAGAACCACTAGCAACAAAGGACCATCACAGACCCAAGGCCACCGAGGAGCTAGGACCACGTCCTAATAGATACGACACTGACATCTGCAGTCTTTCAGAGTCGGGAAAGCTTTTAAATTCACAGTCAAGAGCAATATAGAGACACTTTCTAGCAGACCTTCCTTGAACATCATGAGCCTTTTAAAGGAATTAACTAGAACACAAGAAGAAAATTTCTGTCTTCTCAAAAGATTTTTCTCCTGCTACATATTTTCCAAGAACGCAGGCAATCCTTTGCCCATGCAGAGTGAGATTTCTAACCTCCCTGTGGTCAGACTCCTCTTCAGAATGAGTTACCCTGCCCTCATCTGACGATGAGATTCAAGAGGAAGCCACATCCCATTTACTGACTCTTTGACGCCATCAAGGGTGTTGGCTGGGAAGCATTGCGCTTGCAGGGCTTGGCTCCCCATCCCCACCAGGAGAACCTTCTGCCAGTAGGAGGGGAGCCAGGAACAGAGTGTGACCTCTAGGCTCCCCCAGGCTTCTCCATGCGTTTTTTCCCCTTGGTCTCTGCATGTACAAAATGTGACCCGTAGGTTGCTGAAAGACCTGGGTGAGATCAGCAGCTCTGATGCAGGTGTTTTGGCCTGGGTTTTCTTTTGCAGAAATTAGTCTCAGGCCTGTAGTAGGGTTTTCCTTCTAGCTTCAAAGTCAGGAGAGTAAAAGAGATGTCCTTATGGGGAGATTTAGGGCCCAAAGCTCTCTCTGGGTGTGCAAGAGGGCCCCTTAAGGGTCTTCTTTATGAACAGTAGTAGCAGTCCATGGAGATAGCCCTTAATTTATATTATATAAATTTCTATTTTTGTCCATTATTTTTCTAAGCCTTTGGGTCAAGACCACTGAGGAAGGGACCCACAGCAGTTGGCCAGTTAGCAGAGTGATACTGAGATCTGCACTATCATGACCAGTCCAAATCTCCCTGGAGAAGCAATTCCTAGCCTAAATCCAGTTCTTGTACCAGACCATGCAACTTCCTCCAAATTGTTTGTCCTTTCTGCTTACACACTTCTCAGAAGGAGAAGCAGCAGTTTCTTCTGAAAACTGGAAAGTCCAGATTTTTATGCAATCATGGTAGCTTGGGCTTTACGCAAATACTCAAAACTGTAAGTCTTATCATCATCAAAATACAGATGTGGTTATAAGGTCATTAATAAAATTACCCTACAAAATTAGAAAAATAAAGTGTAACCCTCTCCTTTCTCAAAATATTAAGAGACCTCCAGTACTTGAGAGTGTACTTTACAGTACCTTTCTTAGGAATGAGGAGTGCAATGCCATATTCATGGGTGGATTACGCATCGCCAAATGCAAAATATGAGGTTTACTGGTGTCACAAAGATGCCTGTATCTGGGTTTTGTGCACTGCTCTTCTCCAAGGTACCTGAGGTTTTAGAAAGATGTTACTTACTGCATTCCACATTATACTAAATATATACATACAGTTCTGCTTTTCATTCTATATGTTTGCAAGCTTAACTGGGGTGGCCAGCCTAGCGACCCAATGGTTTACCCTAGCCCACTATAATTAGCCATGGTTGTTGCTAACGGTATGCCATTTGTCTCCCCACACTCAGCACTGTTTAGTAAACAGTTTCAGGGACAGAGTTGCTCTCCCCTGATCTCCCTAGGTGGTGTTCAGTTATTTATTTTCCACACCTCACAGTTATTCCTCTTTCTTGAGGCTGAGAATTGTAGAAGTGGCAAAAAAAAGGGTCAAAACATTGCAGAAAGCAGGAGGCAGCTAGAGCAAAAGCCACTAACTACACTTCTGAGGGGGCAGGAGGCATGGCTGGCATGAGGCCAACCCAGCTGAAAATCTGATGGATGTAGCAGACATCTGTCCTGCATGGCTTGCGTCCTTGCCGCCCATTCACCAAGACAAGAGAGGAGGTGGCCATGAGAAATTCCCTTCTGCTCTGTGGCGAAGCTGGCTCCTGGTCACAGCACGTGGAGGGTTTTGGGTGGTAGGCATGATCCTCAAACCCGAATCTGGCAGAGGGAAGGAAGGTAAAATGCTGGACTGGGTAGAAGCTGTTCACAGCCCTCCCAGGGATGCAGGAGCAAATACGACTAGCAGGAACTGGGGCTGGGGCCACTTGCAGTGGTGCACTCAGGTAGAGGTCACTGACCCAACTGTTGAGACTTTGCCAGGAAAACCCCTCCCAAGCTCCTCCACTCATGGGCAGCAGCTGTGCAGCAAGCTGTGGCAGGAGTGCTGAGCCTCACCCCCAGCAGTGCTGGCATGCACTGGAAGGGCATTCATCAAATTTCTCCTCTCTGTGAAAAACACACAGTGAACTTAAAGCTGAGCGTCTGCACAGATGCATGGGCTTGGCCAACACCTTAGCCACACTACTAGGGATGTCATATTTTTTGAGCCCTCTCTAGCCTCTCTCAGCCATGAGATCTGCTCTTCCCATGCATCATCACAAACTCAGTTAGGAGCCTTCTGTTCATGGATGGAAGTTGTTCCTCCATGATTCTGGTGTAAGGCAAGCACAGAAATTACTCATGGGACTCTGTTGCTTTGACCATAAACTCCTTTTCCTCCTTGTGTGTTCTCTCCCTCACCTAATTCCTCCCTCTCACATTCTCTCATTCTTATGTCATTTTTCCATGCCATGATGAAAAGAAATTCAAAGGATGCAGGAAGGTGAATAAGTGTTCTTAGAGGTTAGGAGCAGGGCCGGCCAATTGGAATTATCAACTGCAACTAACCAGCCCTTTACAGGACTTTTGTCCTCACTTTGTGTCAATCTCCAGCATCCATCCTGTGCCAATTTTGAAAAAACTCTCAGCATTCTGAGTGACAGGTGTGTTCTCACTTTGTCCTGTCACCCAAAGAGTACTTCGCTGTAGTCAAGCGATGTATCTCTTGAGAAATATCATTTTCCTTCTCCATTTGAAAATACACCAGGCTGTGGCCTCAGCACTTGACCGTCCAGCTGAAACCCCACATAGCAGTGCGTTGTCTCTCCTAAGCCAGCACTTTACCTTTATCCCACATGTAACAGAGATGTGCACATATGTGGACTGAATACACGTGAGGAAAGCACATGCATATGTGGATTTGTACATGTGTGTACACATATGTGCATCCGTATGGCTCTGTCAGGAGGGGTGTGCACTCAGGAGTTAGTTGCTCTCACAAATGTAAGATCTTGCACAAATGCATAGATCTGGCTATGTATCAGTGTCGGCAAGTTCCCATCTGAAGTACATCAGCACAGATGCAGACCTGCAGAGGAGGCTGAAGCAGCTACGGGTACCTCACTGGAAGTACCAATGGTGGCACCTGGGCCTCCCACCCTATGGTCTGTCAGCCCCACTGCACTCCCTTGCTCAGACAAGGGCTCTCTCTGACCCTCTGCACAAATTCATGTAAACTCGTAGCCAACCCATAGTAACACCCACCAAAAGAAGTGTAAAGAAGCATAGAAAACCCAGTCCTAACTCTGTCCTTCCCAATACCAAATTTCTCTCTGGATATCAACAAAAGATATTCTTACCTATTAAACCAGATTTAAAACAAGCGGATGGTGATGGCAGTTTGGGGCTGAATACCACCCTCCCCAGCCTTACCCACTCTTCCAGGCCAAATGAGTGTTTGCACTATGACCTGTTTGCAGCTTCCTGCACAGGGCTACAGGGCAGCAAGAGCTCAGCTTCAACAGGGCCTTCTCCCAAACCCCTTTGTTAGTGCAGGTGACTAGTAAGACCATCAACCTTGCTGTCAGCTTCCCCTCTACTCTCTCCTCCTTCCTCATCTTCTTTTTCCAGATTGGCGCTTCCATGCTTCCTACCTCTTCTCTCTCCCTAGCTGAAACGTGATGGGGTGTCTTACCACAGCAGGGCTTGTGTGTAATCATTGCCCCATGACCTGCCAGGCTGCGATATTCAGGAGATGTGCTGTCTATCCCCCCACCAGCTGCTCTCAATGTCGAACACAGATGATGGGAACCTGCCTTCACAGGTCCTGGAAGACCAGCTGATGAGAAAACCACAATCCCCAGCACTATGGAAAGATGAGGTGGTGACTACACCAAAACACACTTCATATATTGTAGGGACCACAAATAACGGGAAAGAAGGTCTAAGTTATTTAGGTCTAGACAAATCTGTGTCCATACTTTTGAGCACTGAAGAAACAAATTTCTTGTCCTTGTCTCCTCAATCAGGCTGGCTGCAATGGCTGAGTAGTCTTCTACTTATCACTGTGATAACTCATGGAGCTGGAAATGCCAGAAACACTGCCATTTTCTCAGGGTGAAATCTCATGAGGATCTCACAGGATAACCCAATCTTTCTTCAATTCTCTCCAGCTACCAAGGGGATTCATAAAATGTTAGAGATATTGTGTTTTCCCACAAGATGTATGCAAGTATGCCCAACCAAGGAGATAGACACATATTCTTTCAATGTTTACTTTTGTCTTGTGAAGGGCTCTAAAAAGAGGAAGCTTCCATCACTCTTTCCAAGCTCATTATTCATTTGGCTGATTTTTGCACCAGCAGATGAAGAACATCAAGCATAAGCACTTGTGCTTTTGCCAGAGACTTGCTCAAGACTCCAATAATGGGAATCATGACTTTTGGCTGGCTTGCATTGGAATGAGTGAGGGAGAAGAAGGTGAAAGACATTCTTTTTCTTCTATGATCCTCAGCCTCAGTCCCTCTCAGTTTATGACAGGCCAATTAATGCATAAGTCTATGCTTGACTTTGCCCAGTCTCAATAAGACTGAATGTGTTAAAAGTTCAGAGCATCCAAGGAAGTGCAATGGTATCCCCATTTTTCATATGATCCACAGTGTCTTTCAGATCAGCCAACACCTACACTTCTGTTTCCAAAAAAAATCCCAAGCTAAATAAAATTAAAATGGATCCAACCCAAACCACTGGATTTCCCCCATGCAATGTAATTAAATGAAAGCATTCAAATTTATTTACTCTCTTTTCCTAATCAGTACATTCTTCTTATGCCCATGTTCAAATAGCAGTCCAGCAATCCTAATATTTATGTTTATATCCTTCCAACTTGATCATCCTCTTTAAAGTTCAAATATCTCCTACAAGTGAGTCATTTGTCCACCCTTTTGAGATTATAAAAATAGAAATTCTTTAAAGCTTTGTGTTTTCAGCACAACCACATTCCAATATGATCTAAGATCACAGAGACACCCTCTGGTCCCAGGAGGACTGGGGAACAGGTTTGACTAGAAAAAAAGTTTTCCCCATGTGATGGGCACCCCACCAATCACACGGCATTCTCTTCAAGCAACCTGGACTCTTTAAAGCCCAGCAGAGTTGGGAGAAAGAGGCTTTTTCAGCTTTTCACGTGGGTCAGGATTTCTGCTGGGAAGCATCACGAGAAGGGAGGGGTGAGTGCCTTACTTGAACTATCGTCTTCCTCTTAATGAGGCATGTGAATGATAAGTGTCTGCTAGGAGTAAAGTAGGCTTTTATGTTTAATGGTTTTATTTTGATCCCCTGGGCTGCATTTAGTATGTGGGAGTCTGGTACCTGGATAAGGTTAACTGCAGAAGATTATTAAGTATTTCATTTTTCTTGCCGCCGGCTGTGTCTTCTCTATGGCTGTCTTAATTTGTTTCGTATTTTTTCTCTTAAAGACTGGGGAGAAGTGAACGGGAAAATTAAATCTGTTGCAAGTACATCTAACTGAAAAAAAAAAAAAATTGTAGCAGAGAAAGATGAATCTTGTAATTTCCTTTCACTTGAGAAAATAAGAAGGCCGAAAACCCCCCAGATCCTCTTGTTTTGACCGTGCTGAACTAATGAGGGAGAGAGGAAAAACCTACCTCCTAGCTCTATTTCTGAAGTAATTATGCCTGATGATGACTTACCAGCCACTCCGCTGTTCACACAGGCTTCATTTCATCACAGTCTCTCTTGAAAGGAAACTTAATTAGTCTCTGACCCTTGCTTGATGCTGAGCTTTTATTTTTTTAGCTTTATTTTTTCTCTTTTGGCAGCACAAAATAACTGGCTGACTTTTCCTTTTCAGAGTGTGGTTGACTCCTGGTGTACAAGCTGTTCTCCATCAGAGGTGGCTGCATTTGAGGGTGGGTGGAGCAATAAGGAAAGTCCAGTGGGGCAGGAGGAGTGTGTGGTTTTGTGTGCACTGGAGGTGTTTGATTTAAAATAAGTAAACGAATCATGAATTGACACTTGTAAAATATTTGGTTTCTTACAGCAAAGTCCAAGCACCTCATCAATAATTTTTTTTAATTGCATCTGCTTAAAAACTGTGTAACTCTGAGGATATCTCGAGTGCTTGGAAACTACCTTCTTTTTAAGCATCTTAAGGGCTAAATTTTCCACTAAAACAAATTGAAAAAAAATATGCAGGTTTATTTCTGTCTGGCTCTTCAAGCTTCAATGTATCAGAGCCTACAGCAGGTCTTCAGCTCACAAAGGCTTCCCACGGCAGTGGTAGGAGCTTGGCACCTCCAGCAGCAATTCCACCCTCCTGGCTTCCCTCCATCAGCACCCCAGCCCCTACCCAGGCGTCTCACTCCTGCCTGTAGAGACATGCCCTCCAGCCAGGGCTGAGTGAGCGTGAGGAGCAGGAGGTGTGGTGCTCAGACTTCTGCACCAAAGGGTATGGGCAAGGACCAAGTTTCTGCTGTTGAATGTCTGGGTTTATTTAGTTGCACTTCAGTGGTTCTGAGCCCTTTGGCAAAGGTGTGTGGAGCCCTTAAGTAATAAAACAAATGCATCTCTTGTCTCTGCCTCCTTACACCAGGGGATGAGAATGCAATGCTCTGCACAGGGACACTGAAACAAAATGGGATAGCAAGGGGTGAGGCAAAGTCTCTGTAAGAGCCAGCCCCATGCTGAAGACCTCCAAGAGCAGAGTATAGAAACAAGTGATGCTCACAGAGGTATTTCTGGACATACCTTGGTCACAGTGCTGTGATTCCACCATGACAACTGACACAAAATGCAGGGCAATCAAGGTGCACCCCTCTTCTGTATGGCATAATGCCAACCCAGTTCCTACCCATTGGCTTTTTCGGCAAGAGATGGAGTAGGACTAGGCTAAGAAGGGTGTCATTCATCTGTAAGGCTGCTGAAATTCTGTCCCAATTTATAGAAAGAGAGTTTGAAGGCTTCAGAAGACCAACCAGCCCAATGTGTGTGAGAGCCTGAATCCTGTTTGAAACCAGGAACTGTTGTGAGCAGGGCTTCTTTTGAAAGCCTGTATAGGGTTGTCACCTAAAATACAAGGACAGAAGCCAGCCTCTGCAGAAAGGGGCTTCATTTTCAGCTCCCACAGTTATGCAGCAGGTCTCACAGAGCCACTGTGAGTAGTGGAAGGAAGGAGAGAAAAGGAGGTTGAGGAAAGACCTTATTGCTCTTTACAACTACCTGAAAGGAGGTTATAGTGAGGAGGGTGTTAGTCTTTTCTCTTAAGTAATAAGTAATAGGATGAGAGGAAATGGCCACAAGTTTTGCCAAGGGAGGTTTAGACTGGATATCAGGAAAAATGTCTTCACTGGAAGTGTTATCAGGCACTGGAACAGGCTGTTCAGGGAAGTGGTGGAGTCACTATTCTTGAAGGTATTTAAAGGATGTGTAGATGTGGCACTTACGGGCATGGTTCAGTGGTGGATTTGGCAGTGTTAGGTTTACAGTTGACTCAATGATTTTAAAGGTCTTTCCCAATCTAAGTGAATCTGTGATTCTTAGAGGCCAAGAAATCTTCAAAGGCATGTAAATAACAGATCCATCTGCAACTTGTGGAGGAACAGGGGGAGGCAGAGCTGCCACCAATCCTGGGCTCTGAGAGGTTCAGCTGGATGCCCATGAGTGTCAGGAGTGTCTTGGGGTGTGAGGGGAGAGGACAAGGGAGAAGCTGTAGTCTGGGTTGTGACCAGGGTGTAATGAAGAGGAAGAAAGATGTGCTTCAGGAGGGATGTAGGGTTTTGTGGTACAATGGGAGCAATAGACACCTTTCCAAAGCTGCTCAGAGCATGGAACAAAGTCTGTGGTAGTGATAACTGAATACCTGGGGCTGACCTAGACAGATCATAGCTAAATTGCACGGTGCCTGGGATGCACTGAGGAACACCAGGTTGATGTAAGTTCAAGGCTGAAATACCAGGACCTGGATGCCTTCTCATGTGGAAATTTTGGATGATGGTTACAGCTGAAACATTAGTTTCCTTGACTGTTTCCCTGAAGACCCAGGAAACTGTATTTGGGTCCTAAAACTGATTTTAACCAGACTGTGAAGAAGACTCCTCTACCTCCAAACTGATTTGTGTCCACAGGCAGGAGCTGTTGGCGCCTCTCTCTCTGAGAGCTGGGAGGAGGACTGCCTACCAATGTCACACCCCATGGGTGGCCATGAATCATACCTGGATGCAGCTCACCTTAGGCAAGCAAGCCAAGGTTGCCTCTGTAGTCATGTACCTGTGCCAAGTGCTGCGCAAGCTGCTCTTGTTTAATGCAGCTTACTTCCAAGAGGTGAAGAGCAGGCAGCAGGTAGAAAGCCCCAGATCTCTTATGGCTTCTCCTCTGGAGTGTGTTGGTAGGTCAACTCTCCAGCTTCCCAGCTGTTGTCACAGTCTTGAAGCATCCCCCCAGTCTCTCATCTGTCATTCTGATACTAGATCCTCTACAGTGGAGAAGGGGTCAGATAAAAGGCTGCCATATATGACACAGGGGAATGAAGTGGACAGGGAGAAATTAGCTTCTTTGGTGCAAATCACTTGTAGGCAGAGGGAGAATTCATTCTACTATAGTAACATCATTGCAATGTTTATTTTGAGGTCTACAATAAAGGCTCTTCCTTCTCTTTTCCTCTTCCTGATCTCTTTGCTTCTCCCTGCTCTGCAATCCCATTGAACTTAGGTAAGGTACCAGAGACCATTAATTGCCTAAAAGCTTGCCATTCTCCAGCTGTTATCTGTGAACTGGTGACCATATCCAGCTTTCCTTCCAGCTAGTGTAGCCCAGGAGATGGGCTTGCTCCAGGATAAGATGCTTGCTTTCTGTGTCTGGCATGACTGCAGAAACACCTGACTAAGGAGAGGCAAGAGTAAGCCAGGTCCTGCCTGCCAGGGAGGAGAAGACAGCTGGTGGGGGGGCAAGCACATGTGCTGGGTGGACAGCCTACATAGAAGGTGTGAGTGCTGTGATTACATTGCAGGAAGGTCTGTAGGAGAGAAAGGGACGAAGAAAGTACTTCTTGCAGTGTTAAGGAGATGGTTGTGACTTTGTTAATCACACATGGTGTGACCTACAGTGCTAGCTATGTGTTTAACTCAACCCTGCTATTTACATGGCAGCTGGAGCAGATCTGCTTTTCCATGTAGAACTTGGAGTTCATGTGCCTGCATTTGGTCAGGGAAGCTTTCCTTTCTTTTTGGGCTGCTCTCTTAGCTGGCAATAATTAACGGGTTTTCTAAATCTCTGGAATTCACAGCATGAAGATCCTTGAGACAGGCAGTGGTCTCTACAGCTTTCAGATGAGTAAAGGACCAGTGCCTGTCTCAAGTTTGGCAGACTCTGCAGTGTTGTATAGCAGGCCATATGTGGTCAAAGATTGCTCAGACCCAGAGCTGCAGTTTTATATGGTCCCTGGGCATGCTTGCTGTTCAACAAGTTTCGTAGAGACAGAGCTTGAGGTTGACCTCAAGAGCCTGCCCTTTTCAAGTACAGAGATGTACAAGTTCAGGTTTATTGAGCTGGCTTCCAGTCACTTGGCTGAGAATAAAAATGGCACCTTACCTTGGAAATAATAGCCTTCCCCACTCACGCTATCATGTGAAAATACTTACGTGCTGTGCTGCTGGTATAATGGTGAAACTACTGGAGGTCTTTCCATGCCTAACCTTCAAACCATGGCAGAAAAGGTGGTAGAAAATTATGATTTTCCTGCTGGAAGTCCTGCCTGCTCTGAAAGGGCTGCTGATGAGGCAGCTAAAAGTGGCATTTTTAAAAGGAGTCCACAATGACCTTTTCCTCAAGAAAATCCCCTTCATTGACAGTTTGTATTTGCTCTTACTTTCCAACAGCTTCTTTGTCTGCCAAAGTTGGGCCCAATTCAGCTTTTCTTTTGTGGTTTGTATTTTCTTAACCACCTAGCAAAAGCAGCTGTCTTGGGGTTGTGGGTTTTTCCCCTTCTCATGAACACATGCTCTCTATTCCTTTGAAAGAATGGCTTCGTTGGCATTTGCATGTGGGCTTGTTTCTCCAAGAGGTCTCACACCTCTGACTAGTGCCTTTATGCATCTCTCTGGAAGGGGATGAATTCAATGGGGGATGACTGGCCCCAGCCTGCAGGATATGGTGCTCTTAGGAATTTGGTGGGAATGCTACTTGGCCCAGCTCCCGTGAGCCAGCTGCAGCCTAAGCTTCTCCCTCTCTCCCTCACACCTGACAGGGGGGCAGCTCTGCTTCCCAGCATGGGTGGGAGATGGGGCTTACCTTAGCAAGGTGCTGCCAATCTGTGCACTGTAGCTGTGTGTGGGATACAACTAAAGCACTGTGGCTACCAGTTTGGTCCTGTGGTAGTGCTGGTGAAAAAGAAAGAGCTAGCTAGGTGGATAGCCATACCCTGGGGTAAAGCCAGCTCCTTTCCGAGAGAAACAAGGTGAAGGCACTGAATTTGTCCCCTGTCCATGCAGGTGTAGCTGATGTTTCTAGTCAGGTAGAAAAGTAACACCATGAGTTGAGGGTTGCATAGATGTTGTTGATGAAAACCCTACCCAAAGGCACTGGCTGCTCCAGAGCAGTTCAAACCTTCTGTATCTCAAGTATCAGGGAGAGTTTGAGTTACCAGGTTCACACCTGTGGAAGTTACTCCTCTGAAACTACTATGAAGCAAGGGATGGGAGTCATACAGACAGGGTCTGCCTATTGTTCCCAGAGATATTTTTTATATCTGATGAAACCGATTGTACTGGTCTAACTGAAGACTGTCATTGATTTTCCCCAGGTTGCAGGAAGATGGCAAAAAGTGATGATGGCGTGCACATCTTGCAGGGTCTATTAGTCTTTGGAAATGTGATCATTGGGGTAAGTGTGGTGGGACAAATATGGATGAAAGCTTCCTTCCAGTGTGGCACCTTTTAAAACAGCAGTTCCCAGCCATGAAATCCCTCTTCATGTGTGAAGTCCACACATCAAAACAACAGTAAAGCTAAACAAGTGGTAAAGGACTGCTGCACCAGCTAATCAGTTGTGTGGGGAGGGGAAGCAAGGGACAGCAGGCACTGATCTGCAAGACCAACATGACTTCTAGGGGAACAGCTCTTGGTCCTGACCACATCTTTCCAGCCACCTCCCTCCATATAGTGAGCTTCTGTTAACTCTTTCTTAACTTCCTCAAGTCTTAGGACTGACTTCTCAGGTCTAGACTGAGTGATTTTTGCCTGCAGTTCTTCTGTGAAGGCAGAAGGCACAATACACGAGATTGTAGAGTTGGGCAGAGGAGGAGTTGAGTAGCTCCCATTTGGCAGGAAGTTTAATGAAAAGAAAGCAGTCTCCGTCATTCTATATCCCTGC
This sequence comes from Coccyzus lansbergi, assembly GCA_033558105.1. Classification (NCBI taxonomy): domain Eukaryota; kingdom Metazoa; phylum Chordata; class Aves; order Cuculiformes; family Coccyzidae; genus Coccyzus; species Coccyzus lansbergi. Next base: position 222,538 of record JAUMJK010000631.1, on the reverse strand, counting down.
TGTTTTTTTGAGGAATCTAGATCTAATGGATTTCTCAAACTTATGCTTCTCAGATGTGTGGCATTGCCCTGACAGCAGAGTGCATCTTCTTTGTGTCCGATCCCCATGGTCTCTACCCTCTGCTGGAAGCCACAGAAAATGATGACATCTACGCTGCTGCCTGGATTGGCATCTTTGTTGGGTTTGCACTATTTGCTCTATCTATCCTTGGTATCATTGGAGTCATCAAGTCCAGCAGGACCTTACTGTTGGTGGTAAGTGTAGCAAATTTGCCTACCAAACTGAAAAAATACCACCTTAGTTTCCCCCTTCACCTTGGTAAACACCCACAGAGCGAAGACAGCTATTATTGGAAAGTAGGAGACAAATATTATTCTTGATTATGGATGTGGTGTTCCAAAAGGTGACTCCTGTGAGGACATGAGCATGAGAAGCTCATGAACCAGGTTAAGGGAATTAATGGTGATAGCTACAATGGAAGCTTAAGCTGATTGGCTTGACCCTGACCTTGCCCTAAAGAAATACAGAGGCACTTGTGCAATCAGATGTAACTGGGATGTGGCTTAGATCCTTGTTTCTCCCTACCCCTTACAGGCTTTCAGCTGTCATATACCATTCAGTTTGGAGGCTGATAAGTAATGTACAAGGCATTAGTATGTGTTACTATACCAAACATGGGTGCAATTGAGAACATTAGACATTAGCAGGCAGGCATAAATTACAGGGGTGGGGACAGAGAGCTTTGGGTAAGCCAAGGACAATGTTAAGATGTGAACAAATCTCTGTACAGTTTCTTACTTAATCCTTTATGTTGGCAGTGACAAAAAGTAATTGGTGCTTTCATTAATGAAGGGTAGGGCTGGAAACTCTGGGATCGTCTCTCTTGGATTACTGTGGAATGGTAGAGTGCCTGTTTTAAACAGGAGACACTTAGAGATCTGAACTCTTGTGCCAGGAAATTTGCCAGCAAACAGCTGAGGGAAGAGAATTCCCTTAGCTCTGACTTTAGGTGTCTTGGCTGAAACCCAAGGCTGTGGTTAAGAAGACAGAAGAGGGTACAAAGGGCAGCAGCGGGAGTAAGAAGGGAACAAATGCCCTGAATCTGAGAAGAACATTATAAAATGTGGGGGGACAAATAGAGGCACAAGAATTATGAAAGAAATATGGGAAAGCTTAAAGAGACTGTGCTGAGAGGTGAAGAGAAACAGTGAAATACACTATGAGAGGTGATTCTTAGGGTCTGTTATCATGAAAGAACTTTGCTCAAAAAGTAGGAGTGCTGAGGAAATCTGACCATGCAAACTCAGGAGGATCTGAACAACACCCTAAACTGCACCTTCTCCTTCCTCAAAGTATAGGTTCTCCACCTAGGAGTGAGCAGCTTCTTGCTCAAAACCTTATAACCGGCAAGTGGAAGTGGAAAGAGGAGACATGGTTCAAGCAGAAGTTGCCAACAAGATGCAACAATTAAAAGGGCAAATGTTATTCTAGAACATATCAAGTAAGGTATTTTCCATGGAGACAAGGTGGTATTAATGCCATAAGGTTCTGACAAAGCACAGGGAAGGGCCACATAAACATTCATGGGCACAGAGGAGATTAAGCAGACTAGGATAGCCTTTGAGCAGGGTTTCAGGATTAATCTTAAAAAACTGTTTAACTGCTTCTCCAAGAGTTAACCCTGCTGTCTATCTCCCGCAGTATATTATTCTGATGCTGATCACTTATGCCTTTGAAATGGCTTCCTGCATCACAGCAGCAACCCACCGAGACTTTGTGAGTATTTCTTTCTTCATATATCCTTGCAATCACACTGAGAAACATTGCAGTTCTAGGGAACACCGTGGTCCCATTCAGTTTAGTAAACACCCTGTGTGGTGGTACACTGTAAACTCCAAGGATTGCTGTTGAGTTAGAAGAGGACCCAACGAGGAATGTTTCCGACATCATTATTCTAATCAATGAAATAACTTTGTTCCTTTTCCCATAGTTTTCTTTTTCACGGAGTTTTGTTCTTTTTAACATTTTAAAATGATTACAACCTTGTTGTTAAGGAAATAATAGCGTGGGTTAGCTGAATCATCAATACAGTGTTTAGTCTTTCAGCTACAGGGTGATTAATTTATCATACATGCAGAAGACAATCTTCAGCATTACCCTAAGCAGCGTTACTAGTAAGGGAAAGATTACGCAAGTTATTTGAGATACTGGCAGGGAGGGAAATGACTTGAGGTGCTTCAATTCCAAGCAACATATCAAATGTAACCCATAACTTCTGCACATCTCCTGTGATCTGACATCTGGTAGAGCTGCGTAAGACAAGATCTGTGTCTTTGTTCTTCCTGCTCCTCAAATCCTACTCTTTACTCTCCTCAGCTTAAAACTGGGGGAGAAACAGCATTCCTGATCTCCAGCAGAGTGCTGAAACAAGCACATAAACCTGCCCCAAATAACCTCATATTTGCTTTACATGGCTAGTTATTTACATAGTTCCTGCATTCTTGTCTGTTTTTTTCTGTAGCTCACTCCAAATCTCTTCCTGAAGCAAATGCTGGAGAGGTATCAGAAGTCAGAGACAGACAATAACAATGACAAATGGATGTCTGAAGGGGTCACAAAGACATGGGATAAACTCATGCTTCAGGTAATAACAACACTGAAAACTCTCATTAATTACTAAACGCTCTGCGGCCTTTGAATTTCAAGTCCTCCCTGGGGCAGCTCAGTAATAAAGAGGATGGCATCTGCCTTGAACCTTAGCGAAAGTCCTGCACACTCCCTATTTTGATTGTTTATCAGATGGCAGACTGTCAAAGGCAGGCACTTCAAAAATTTCTCCCATAAATCTGTGGTTAATGCCTAACCATCCATGTATAGGGTCCAGCTATGTGCAGTTGTGACCTGGACCCATAAAGACTTCTCCCTTCTCTTGTCCTGCAGAACCAGTGCTGTGGTGTGCGGGGCCCTTCCGACTGGCAAGACTACACATCTGCCTTCCGTGTTACACACAATGATGCTGACTACCCTTGGCCACGCAATTGCTGTGTGTTGGATGCCCGAGGGTCTCCCGTCAATCTTGATGGCTGCAAGCTTGGAGTCCCTGGCTACTATAACAGCAATGTAAGATCATCCCAGTTTTTGCCAGTTAATGTATGTTGGTAAAAAATGCCTTACTGGAAGGGAAGAAAACAGGGAATAGACTTCCTCCTCCACTGTAAGCTACAGCTGTCCGAAAGCTTTCTGAAGGAGAAATGCTTGTAGAGTCCTGGCTGTGTTGCTGATTACAGGATAGGTTGCAATAACGGCTTTCCTGATGGAGTGAGAACTATTGAGAAAACTGTCCCAATTACACCAGTAAGAAGTGACATCTCCAACATGTATATGGGCAATTGCTGTATCAAACTTAGCCCAAATATGGATGAGCAAGTCAGCAGTCATCTTTGCCTTTTCAGTAGACCAGCTTCTCCTATTCCGCCAAAATGCTGGTTTGTAAGCATCAACTTCTACACTAGTAGCCTTTTCTAGAAGGTATTCAAGCTTTGAAATTTGCCTGCAGCTTCTTGATTCTGGAGGTCACCTCTCTGTTAGCTGTGTTTGGTTATACTCATATATGTATACCTGGCAAGTGGATGGCATAGGAAGTTGTTCTTGAAGCGTTGGAGAGGAGTCTACTTTGTATTTGGAGCTAGAAGCAGGTAAGCTATCTGAAGGCCAGCAAAAACCTGTGTAAGTTCTGGTTTGTCTCCTTGAGATCATGTGAAATACCCAAATTGCAATATGAAATGCAATATGAAAGGAGCATGCCATCTCAGTCTCTCTCAGAAGTGGATAAGCTTGTCGACTTGTGGTACAAGTTCAAAGTTGGTGTTGATTCATCCACGGTTGTCTTACAGGGTTGTTATGATGCTATTTCTGGGCCATTGAACACACATGCCTGGGGTGTTGCCTGGTTTGGTTTTGCCATCCTCTGCTGGACTGTGAGTACTTGATATTTGCTTTTCTTTTCTTTCCTTTTCTCTTTTCTCGCTATTCCACATCCTGTTGGGTGGAGGCAGACAACAGGACTGATGCATTTAAAATGTCGGTAGATTATAGTTATCCATTTGTCACTTATCTCCCTTTAGCCTGTTCCACTAACAGGACTACATTTACAAGTTTGCCTCCATTCTGCCCTCCACAAGTGAGGAGATAGATGGCCCTCCAGCTGCTGAGGCTTGCTGCCGTCTCAGCAATGTAACACAGTAAACACAGCTTGCACATACATGTTTGTGAAGGGTATTGGATTATTGAAACAGTAATCATGACAGATAATTCAGTTTCTATTTCAACAATTTTGTATGAGTTTTTTAAGAATTCAGGATTCAGCAGCTTTGTGACAGATAATCCCCAGGGAGCAGAGTGATCCAATAAAATAGTTATTGCTACTATAACTATTCCTAATAGTTAGGCTGCACGTATCTTCTTTCTTCACTGTGAAGCTTCTGTGCAGACAAAAAGTTTTAAGCTGCCTCTGCCTGAACAGACTTTGCTTATCAAGAGTTTCTGTTGCTTTCTCCTGCCTTGGACTAAATGGGGCTAGGGGAGAGGTGGTCAGAAAGAAATGGGGAGCAGAGAAACTTATTTACTGTCTTGTTTCAGTTCTGTGTTCTCCTTGGTACCATGTTCTACTGGAGCAGAATTGGATACTGAAGGCCCATTGTCCTCGGCACTGCCCTGAAGCACTGTGTGAAACTGCATTCGTCTGTCTCCTGCTTCATTCTCCTGTGTCATGGAGGATTTGAAGTTTTCCCACTACCTCTCCCATATGTACTTCTGCCTCTGCAAAAACTGGACACACAGAGCTGATGAATACAAGAAAGAATCTTCTTATCTCTTCATTGTCCCTTGTTCTGCAGCCTTAATGCCTCCTGGCAGTAGCACAATCCTTCTTTCACTGTGCAAGAAACCCTTGGAGCAAAAGATAAGAAGTGATATGATTTTTTCTTTGATGACATAAGAAATGAAAAAGTCCATACACGCTTGCTCCAGAAAAATGTTTTTCTAAAACTAGGTTGTATGTAAATCATAATGCTAAAGGTTCCAGCAAGGGCTACGTGAGCAAAATTGTAACCTCCCATAACCAATAAAGATGGATGCTACAAGGGAGAAGACTATAGACCACTCTAATGTATTTTATTTTGCAACTTCTGTTCCTGGTCTGTGTCAACCCTTGCCTTAGAATAAGGCAGATTCTCCAAGAGTTTCAGTGTGTCTGCCATAAAGACTTGTCACAGATAAAAAGCCTGTTGCTAGTCAAGCCCAGTAAAAGGGTAGCTCACTCCTCAGCAATATGCTGCCTATATTCAAGCCTACCTCCTGTCACTGACGAAACTACTGCATGCACTCCTATCTTCAGAAATGCCAGTCCAGAAAAGGCTCCTCTTATTAACAAGTGACTCCTTCAAAAAAGCTGTCATGTTCTTCACACAAGTTTTCACACATCTACAGGCTGGAATTTGTGCAGAATACGAGGGGTCATGTGCTGTAGTTGGCTTTGCGAATGTGGCTGTCCAACACCGCTAGGCTACTATGCTTCTTATTTCAGCTACCTGCATGTATATGGTTACATTCCCTGTGTATTCCCCTTCCTAATACCCAGATCAGGCAGAACAAACAGAAAATAATGGCAATGAGTAATTCTTGTGAAAAATGCAAACAAGGAGCTAACTGAACCAAATCCAGTCCTTGTATCTGCATTTACAATTCTCACTCAGTTAAACAAAGGCTGTTTACTTTGGCCTAGATTCTTCTGGTGTCTTTCCTAGTGAACAATTCAGCAGTTACATATGTCGTGTGAAATGTGCTCCTGTATAGAACATGTTAAGGTGAAGTCTCCTCCTAAGGTTTACTGGTTCAGGTCCTGACACTTGCCAGCTGCCTTGATTCTCTGGGTTTTGTATATTCACCAAAATACCAATTAAAAAAGAATTCAAGTGAAATTTTTTCCTTGTTCAAGATTGCGTGTTTGGGAAGGGGAAATTATAAAGTTCTGTATCTGGGACATCTGGGGCATTGCAAAGCCAGGTTACACAGTCCTGTGACCCATCCCCGAGACTGGAATGCAAAGCACCATGCTACAAAAACTCTATAGCTAGACAGTCTAGACAGCTAGGGTACTGTGGGAGAGAAAGAAGCAGCTATGAAGGTGAACAGCTTCAAGGAGAAATGTCTCCTTGCAACCCAGAGGGATTTTACTGTATGTATGTGCCTTTGGAAAGGAAAATCCACATAGATCGGCCACTCCACTTGGTCAGTGGTGTTGTGTCTGTCTTGGAGAGAGTGAACTGTCAGTAATTTCCATAAGGAACTTAATCTTCAGCACTTTCTTGTAAGACTCACAGACATGGGACATGGATGGATCATAAGGGCTGTGTATGGAAGCATTTAGGGTTTGGGTTTTAATTATTTTTGTGTATGTGTGTGTATGTTGCTGAAAGCTACAGTAACACATAACTTTAAAGAAATCTAAAGAGAATCGGTGTCTGCCTAAGTTAGGCAGAAACAGTAAAAACTCCACTCTGTGCTACTTATCATGAACAATGGATCCCTGGCAACTAGAACAGTAGAGGGGAGATAAAAGGGGAAGGAGGGACATAGCATCTGTCCTTGCTTGGCCAAACGCCTACAATGTCTCTTCAGATCATGGCAGCCTTTGTGGGTAGCTGCACACCTGCATAAAGGTCTCTTGCTCTAGTTATTTCTGAAACTCAAGTAGCTCTGCAGATGGGTGAAACAACTGGCTGTGGGACTTCCTAGAGATTAGTAAGTCCTTCTGCATACAGATGTGGCTGGAGACATAGCCTATAGAAAATTTTATGACGACAGAAGCAGGTAATTTATAATATTATCTTTCTTTCCTGACTTTTTGCTTTGGACTCAGAGGTCCAAACGCTAAACGTGTTACTATTATAGCACTGCATTCAATATAGGGAAAATGCTGCAGGATTTTTCAGCTGAAAAGGAACTGAAACTACTTTGAATAGTCTATTGCTGTCTTAACTGTTCCAACCAGTTGCAAATGGTATCATTGACCTATTGCATAAATAGCAGTTTAAGTCAATGAAGTCTGGGTTCTTCTAATTTACCTCTGTTTCCTAAGCCTTTCCTTCACATGTCTCATTATGATTTGCATTTTCCAAAAACAAAAGCAGTGCTAAAGAAATTATCTGGGCAATGGTAGATCTATGCAGAAGTGCCAAGCATGCCACCACACAACAAGAAAACCCCAGCTTTATCCACCTGAACTAAGGAAGAAGGCTGTGCCATCTGCACAATGATGTTGAGCAGGCTCATGAAAATTCCTGCACAGCTTTTTCTGGTTTTTCAGCTTCTGAAGGTTGATTCCAATCTCTGCAAGTTCCCTACCTGGGATGCCAAGGGAGGGTGAGAGAGGAATGAACTCCGTGACAGGAATAGTGGTGAGCAGGTTCATGTGTTGGCTGAGGCTTGTAAAGAAATCCTGGTCATTCTCAGCTGTTTAAATTGCTGCCTTAAAGTACGGATGTATGTGGTCTTCAGAGCAAGCAATATGCACAGATGCATGAAAACTGCTGGACTGAGACAGGATGAAGGAAAAAAAATCACCAGATGGAAGCTGTGTAATTTGTTTGCAGATTTGCTCTGTATTTCTGCTCTGTAGGTGTGAATATTCACAGTTCTGTCCTGGCAAAACCAGCATGTTTCAATTCTCTCACAGAGTTATCAAATGCATTTTTAGATTATTAATTTATTGTAATATTGTCAGCTCTGAGAAGTCAGTCTCATCAAGAAACATCCTCTGTTCATACTTGACAGAGCAGCATTGCCTCCAAGTCAACAAGAATCCCAAACCCCAGCTGCTCCTCAGCCACTGTATACACACAAACAAAACCTGATGCTTTTCACATTGTTAAAAATTTGTGGCTGGCAGTACTGAAGGGTTGATCTTTCAGGAAACAGCGCAATGTGTGGCTGCCTTTGTGTCTTTTGTGCCTTGCTCCCATTTTTTCCAATAGAATTTTCTACATCTTCTTACTTTCCCCACACTACATCTTCTTCTGCACATCTTTGCAAAAATACTCTCAGTCCCCATTTCTCCTTTCCTTACTGGTTCATCTATGACATACAATGCCCACTATGCTACATGCTTGCATCTGGTTTCCCACGTCACTGAGAAAATCAGCTCCAGACTGTCAATGGTGTTTGCTATCCTCTGACTTGGATGATTTATTCCACATTCTGTTCACTGCCTTGGCATCTTAGTTTTTCACATTCCTTACAACAGGGACTCATGCCAAGAAAATGCTTCTTGGGACCAAGTATGACCTAAAACTAGCTCATAAATGAAGCCTTCTTCTCCCACCCCTTGTCAGCCTTGCCATCTTTGGCAACTGGGGAAAGCCTGTGCAACGTGTGGTATGTTGGGAACCTCCTGCAAGGACTCTCCCTGTAATCTCAGGCATCTATCTTTAGGAGATCCGGCTGCAAGAGGAGTTGAGGATGACTGATGAGGGTTTATCCTCAACAAGAAAAAAGGTGAAGATGTTTCTGATTGTGTTAGCTTGCATGCAAGATGAAATTCCAGCATAGGCAAGGTCATCTAAAGTTCTTGTACGATCACCGATTGATATAAACTCTGAAGGAGTGATCAGCAGTGAGATACTCTGGTTACCCAGGCTCTTACTGACTGTGAGTGAATGTGGGACTGAAAACCTTCCCTCTCTATATTTTTCCGAAGAATACTCACCCTTAGCAGAGTACTGTGATTGGCACAAAGGCTGGGGAAGGTAAAGCCAAGCCACTTCAAATATATCCTGCAAAGCCAAGACTTTTTACATCTCTTTTCCACCTCAGTTGTCAGATGCTTGGTGTTTAAAGCAACTTAACTCACAAAACAATAAAAAAAGGTGAGGAAAGCAGTTTGTGAACACCTTTTTTTTTTCCGATCTAAACTTCTTCCTGACACTTATGAAGGAGGAGTGAAAGAAGAAGTTACCTGGTATTTTTCAGACTCGTTTAAGTCTATCTTACAGGTAGATTTTGGGTTTTGTGGGTTTTTTTTATTTCCAGTTGTACTCATTGGGAAATTTTCTCTGCTTAAGAACCATCATGTGTATTATACTTCTTTCTCCAGCTCTGGTAGTTCCCATGTTCCTGTTCCTTGTGGTTTGTTCTTAAGCAGCTGCTAAGTTTTCTTTGAAGTCATTTCCTCTCACTGATTTAAAATATTTCCTGGTCTTTTCAGAAAAGGGATTTAAATGAGAGAAAGATATGTGCTCCCTGTAGCAGAAGTGCTATGGAATAAAACAGGTCCAGTTTCAAGATGGATCTGGACCCAAAGTGCACAATGTAATTCCTATGAATTTTCCAGGCTTGCAAAATGTGATTCATCTTACACTGAAGTCTGCAAATAAGACACAAGAAAATAATGACCCCTTTTTTATTATGAAGTGAACTAAATATCTTTGTTTTAACACTCATACTGTGTCTAACTTTTGAGGGCATCAGGACCTGCCAGGTCTGAACTCTGCAGTTCACAGTCATTTCTAATCATTAATTCTGAAAATGTTCACACTTTACCCTTGGGGTGAGACATGTTCTTCAAAATGTTTATCCTGCTTAGACAGAAAATGAACCCAGGGGTCTCACCAACTTGACCATTACGATCCTACTCTTTCTGCTGTTGTTGATGCCTTGTACCAGCTTGGCCTAAGTCACCTTTACTGGGCTAAATTTCCCTCCCTGTTCTGCCTGCCTTCCCTTTGGTGCCAGTTGATCTTTAGCTCCATCCAGTGGGATATCAGTGTGATATCCCGTTGCCCATGGCTGCTGGACTCCTGCATTGCAAGGAGGATGCATGAAACACTGGTATCAAATACTCTTTGGCACTCGGTTAAGTTGTTTCCTGGTTAAATGCCAATGTGGGATTTTGCTTAATCCTGGTTTTGGCTTAGCTGAAAGTATCTGAGATGTTATAGATGTTGCTTCCAATGCAACCTACACAGATGACTGTGCTGAATTAGACTTTCAAACTCATGGTGATGGGAAAACAGGCAAAAGGAACTGGCTGATATTGTTTTCAAGCACTACCATGTGTTTAAAACCTTGGTTTAGGACACAGTTCTGAGTGGAGCATGAGCAGGTCTGCAGCATACCTTTTGCTTGATTTTCATAACCATCAGAATGTGGGCAGGGAGGGGGTAGTTTGAGATTATTCTTTTGTTTTATGGCTAACTCATTGCTAGACCCTGTGGCACAAAGAATATAAAAACACTGTTTCTCGCACAACACTAACAATTGACTACACTAACAACAATTCCAGAGTTCAACAGACATGGTTTTCTCTCTCATTTTGTGTGCCAGTTGCCATAGTAAGCAGGAAGAACAATGCAGGCATTTTCCTAAAGGGAAACTGAAGTCATGAAAGAGGTAGGAAAGGGAGTCAAGCCCTAAGTTCAGTTGCTGAGTAGGAAAAAAAAAGGTATTTTATTTAATCTAATGATTCATCTGTTTTTTTTTAGGGAGAACAAAAGCAGGCTGAATTGCAGTTATGTCTACTCTGGCTAAAACCACAAGAACCCCTCTCTTTTTGGGTTTTTTGGGGTTTTTTTTGTTGGTGGTTTTTGTTTTTTTTTTTTTATTTTTTGTTCCCCAAGTAGAATAATGGGCAGATTCTAATAAAACTCACTTGCATGCTGCAGCTCTGAGACTGGATCAACGAGGGCACTGCAAGAATCCAGGGAACCAGGGAACTTAACTAAGAACTTTTAAAGTTCTTACTTGTCCTTTACAAATCAACAGAAGTGCATACATGATGCACCAGAGGCTTCTTAGTAATTTCTATTGTTCCAGTTTGGCTTCCCCTCTACAAGCACTGGGATCCCAAAGTATTTCCATACTCTGGTCTGACTTGATCTACATGGTCACAGGCAAGGCAGAATTCTACAGGATGTCCTAAATAGGAGGATGTGATTAAGTACCACTGAAATTTCAACCTGGTAGAACTAGAAATCCTTAGAAAAAAGATTAATTCTAACCTCAGAAATTTTAAAGCATTTTAGATAATAGTAATCCTACAAAAATCTCCAAGCCTTCACTTCATTTTCAGAGCTTTAGAGCAGCTGCAGCCCTCATAACCTCCAATCAGAAAAATGTGTAATCAGGCTCTAACCTTCATCTCCACAATCAAAATCCAGACAAGTACAGCTTAACAACCTGGCCACTCACACGACAAAATGAGGGCTCAAACTCCATGTCAGAAGACATGCATTTGCACTGCATTCATAAACCAAATCCAGGAAAAAGTAAGTGTAGCAAAACATCACTAGGGCACAGGTCTGTTTTTATAGAAAATCCAGTTTAATCTCATGGCTGAGACCTGGCAAAACATCTTTTGTGGCATTTGTTTTTCTTTCTTTTTTTTTAAAGCAATAAGGCAAAAAAGGCAAGCAAGTGCACACAAAGAACAAAGCTTAACAAAAATGCAATCCATCAGAGCTAACAGGAGAAATAATCACAAACCAGGGCCAGTGTGATGAGGACAGTCCTTTTCACAGTGTCTGACTTCCAGCTCTTCCCTCGACCTGGCAGTAAATAATATTTCAAAGGGGACTAGTGCCTGCGAGAACAAGATCTAAGGTCTGGGCTGCTGCATGGAGCCCTCGAGAAGCTTTTGTGTCCTGCCATACTTCCTTCACAAGACTGTTAAAATCCTGCTCCATCTCCAGGGGAACTCAGAAGCAAGCTTTCCATTCCTTGCTTGGAGCAGAATTAGCTAGGACCAAGCCTTTACATCAATTGCGAGCAAGAAAAAGCTAAACCAAATATGGATAATCTATAGCTCCTTCCCCAACTCTAGAGATTAATTTTTCCTAGAGATGGAGAGGAGCAAAAGGGACAACTACAAAACTTGGGCAGGCCTGAAATTAATATATGCTCCAGTATATTGTTTGCATTTTCAAGCACTGAGGAGAAGCTTATAGTGGAAAACTAAACCAGTCTCTGGTGTCCCCTGATCTCATTCCTCCTCTCCCAGGACAGGGTAGTGCTCAGGTAGGCAGATTCAGGTCTTCTGCACACCACAGATTAACCAGAACTAATTAACCTCTCCTCTATGAGCAAAAAGTCAGTTGATTTCACACCCTCAGTCCTACAAAAGTTGCAGCAGAAAATGTTTCCAAGCATCAGCCCAAGTTTCACAGATGTGCAGGATTCTATTTAGGCAATTCCTTTGTTTTAATCACCTTTCATTTTTATATATTTATATAGAATGTTCTTTTATTTATATATATATATATATATAAAAAAAAATTTAACACAATATTCACCACTACAGGCGTTTCAGAATTCATAAAGAAAGAAAAAAAAAAACTTTGATTGCACCATTTGGACTCTGGATAAGGGAAAATGTTACAGGGCTTACAGATTCTCTCTAAGTTCCTCTGAAATCCTAAAGGTGAAAAAAAGATTTTTTTCAGTCTTTCTGAAGTGATAGCATGGGTTGGACAGCTTAGAGGAATGTGGTTTATAAGGTAAAATACCATCCTCATTTCTGTTTACTCTTCCACCAGTAAGGCAGCTCCCACATAAGCTAACATTCCATCAGGGAATTCTCATCTTTGCCAGCCCAACCATTTCACTCTGAGCATTTTTACATATTCACTTACCAGGACCTGCACAACTCCTCTGACTACACGGGAAGAGTAAGTGGAATTTAGTCATTTGCCTCCCATTGATAGAAGTTCACAAGCAACACATGCTAGTAATACCATATCACAACTGGGGCCACTTGCAAACTTGGGGATAGCTTTCACACTCTTCATAGTCTCAGGAAAACTGAAATGTACTTCAGGGTCCCTGAAAAGATTCCTGTAGAGCTGCAAAAGGTGTTCCAGTGTATTCAGAAAGGTCCTTTCCATAATGCAAAGACCAACTGACCTAGCTCTCCTGCACACAAAACTTCAAATTCTGGGCCAGACCCATCTTCCACAAACATGATCTATCCCTCTCCATAATGCTTTACAGAAAAAAAAAATCAAACCCAAAAATAAGCAAAAGAACAAAATCCTTTCTTAAAATCTCTGGTATTCAGCATAGTGCTGGAAAGCAGGAGTTTGGTAGCCACAAGATACCACTGCAAAACCCTGAACTTTAGAAGAGCTTCCAGTGTCAGGTTCAGTCTGCTACTGCAGGGTGGCAGAGGACAGTCTAAGTGCTCTGAAGGAAAGATGACATCAGGTCTGACCCTGAGGCTGACCTCAGGAATGGCTTAGTAAAGTTAGATCTCAGGAAGCTCTAACTACACAGTTGGTACTGTTCAGTGAGAGATGACTTCTATCTTCTGACTCTGTCCAACTATCAGATTCTGGTCCTTGAAGCTGATATCAGTGTCAACATGTATTCATAATTAAACATTGCAATCCATGCAGAAGTCCAAGTCTGGAGCTGGGAATGGTGACACGCAATGGTGCACATGGGAATTAAACAACTACTCTCAGCTATGTAGGATGTGGGGCTTTATATCAGCACTCTTGATACAAGTCCAGTTGTGACCATAGAGCTATGGTGACGTGCTTGCATTAAGCCCAGTTGGCTAGGCTCTTGGACATTTGATACGACAGTTGAAGGCTGAAGATGACATTTTAGGTAGAGATGGGATTGCAGTTGAAAATAGACATGTCATTAAAGAATCTCTGCTTAATTACAGTTCAGGACCTGAATCTGCGTTCAAATTCTGAAATACCTTTAAAAAGTATAGTCTGGATATGATTTTTGCTGAGATTGATCTTTAATATTAAGTAAACATTTCTAATAATTTTCTCTTGCAGGAGTTTAATCACTTATGCCAAAAGCACTATCACTTATTGGAGTACTGTTGAGAGTTGAAACAGTGTATTTATACACAAATTGCCAGACTTCATTTCTTGTTCATAGATCAGCTTATATAAGAATAAGGAGGAGGAGGGGAAAGAACAGTTTTAAGGTGCCAATGTTTCATCACATTTTCTTTTTCTTTTGATACATTTCTTCATGAGTTTCACTGGCTCTGTTCCAAATGTCTTGGCAGTCAAAACTTCTAGGAACTGAGAGAATATAAATCCCTGCCCAAATTAAATTATTCTGATGATGCCAAAAAGCCCTGGGCATCATTTTCACGACTTTTACTTTCTGCAAAACCTTACTACAATACCTTGTATCACACCTTCCTGAGCCACTTGCCGTTACCCAATCTGTGGTGGTATAAAGCATGAGACAGTAAAAAGCACATTTGGGTGTCATGTAAGTGCAGTGCAGATCTGTGGTAACTATGAGGGGCGTGGAGGAGTGGCATTCCCATAATTCTAGTGAGAGGCTGCACAGGCATCTTATGGTCTGGGAGAAGGACGATACAATTGTCATGAAGCTGCTTATTCTGGACCTTCTGTCCACAACTTGCCCAGGCAAAACATTGTCTGACATCTCTGAGAGATCATGGACCTGGACAATAACTCTGAGCTCTATCCTGGTTTAATATTCTCCCTCAACAAAACTGACAGCGCAGATTCAGTTCTCTGCTCTGTTCACTTTTACATGGTGTTATGCACAAGTGAGAAGTACAATGGGAAGGATCAAAACCTGCAACTGGTAACAAGGAAAAGCCCTCGGCCCTCCTGTTTTTTCATACTCCCTTTGGATATGTCAGGAGAGAATTCCACATTCCTTGTGCTTGTGGGTCCAAAAGTTCTCAAAAGTACTCCCACCCCTTTAGCAATCAAGGAGACCGGAAAAAGCACTGTGCAGAATCTGGGCCCTCCAGCCACAATGACACTAATTTACACATTCAGTACAAAGAACTCACAGGTTGAATTTGCTAACAAAGCCTAAACATGCATCCATTGGGAAATTCTGACTGATACTTTTTGTGGTGGCTAAAGCACTTCTTACTAGATGCTCAGTTACTGCTCAGACTGTTAGCCCATAACACCCACCTGAGGGCCTGCAGACTTAGACATCTCTTGCCCCTGCAAGCACTGTTACAAGCACAATCTCAGAGCTGGCAGCACTACCTGTGTTTCTGTCTCCTCTGTAGTCACTAGTGACATTTAAGTTGCAGAAACAGCATGAGCTGTACCTAACTTCACACCTACAGTCATATTCTAGACAACAGATGAGCCTGTGGTTAACATAGAGTTAGAGGATTTATAAAGGAAGATTTAATTCTATTCCTGTGGCAGCTGTTGCTTATATGAACGTGTATTTGCCTATAACAATAACAGCCTTTCAGGAGAGAATTTAATTCCCTTCAAATCCCCCTCTCAGCATATTGTTCGTGATCTGTTCAGCAGTCCCACAAATCATCCTCATTATCATACTCTTAATCAATTTGAAGACACCAAGCAGCAGGGAGGTGATAAACATGCTCTCAAAGAAACAGTATAAAATCACAAGGAGAGGAAGTTTAAAAGAGGAAGAAGCACCTGGGGACATGCCACACAGTGGCAATGAAAGACCAAAAGTCAAAGATATGTCAGCCAGGGTGCAAGAGGGCAATAGCCCAAGGACATGCAGATCAGAAGATCCTCCTCTTTTCTCTGCTGTTGGTAGGGTACAGCACAGCTGAAGACAGTTGTAGAGGTGTCATCTGGCTGTAAGAAATTATGAAAACAGTCGATATTGGCCTTTGCTATGACCATGTCTTTGCTCTCACTGATAACCAGCCTGAGAAGTCTCCACTACTCAACATCTAGTTACACACTTATTACCCAGTTACACAGATCTTGTCTGCCCAAAGAAGGCGTGACTGAGCACAACAAATCTCATGAGCAGGACTTGAAGATTAAAAGAACAACTAGGCGTTTCCTGTCCAACTGCTTTCATTCCAGCCCTTGCACAGGCTGGAAAGAGCACATCTTTGATGCAAGGACAGAGCTGGAGGCAGTGCCTTCAGGTTGTATGTTTGTCACTGAAACCTCCTTGGGTGTCTCACACCCTGCGTGACTTGCTTACGCCAGCTCCACCTTTCTCTTCAGCTATCCCCAGCCTGCTGCGCTGTTTATTTACACCAATTCAGACAACAGGGATTGATAGGCATGGCCCTTCACTGGTGGCTGGGAAACAATGGAAGGAGGTCCCAAACATCTGGACTAACCACTTCGGCAGATGTTGTGCCCCTGCACTCTGGGTTGTAGTGCTTTGGAACAGTGCTTCCTCCCAGCCCTAGTTTCTAATTATACCAAGATTTATTTTTCCTTTTTTTCCATAGGGAGGATGAGACTTTTACAGGGCTTATTAGACAATAAGTGTGAGGAAATGCAAGTTCCTTGTGACTGGTTTACAAAAAAAAAGCAGACTTTGCAGGACTTGGCAGGGGAAATAAAGGGAAGGAAAAGCATGACAAAAAGACTATGACCCTCTGTAGTAAAATGCTTTGCAGGAAACTGTAAAGGGTTTGGGTCCATCTTGCACAAAATAGTTATAACAACAACAAAATGGCAACAGAGTTGGTCTTGGACACTCCCATCTCATCCACTACAGAAAAAGAATAAGAGAAGCAGGTGCTATTCAATCTGCCTCCCACTTCGTCCATCCAGAATCACAGAGCGCCTCTGGGGCTGGTAAAAGCAACTGGTAGAGGTTTCAAGTCTCTGGCCATTCTTGGGGATGGTCATTTTGTTCCGCAGCGTCACCCCCTCAGGCGTTGTCCATGAAGTCTCAGACAGATCACCACAAATAGGACTTGAAGATGTGGTCTGAGTGGGGCTCCTTATGGGTGATAACAAGACCCTGGAGTCTGCTGAAGAGGAGGGGTGGTCCATAATGGGGAAAGGAGGACTGAAGAGAATCAGACTCTGGGGCCTTCCAGGCCTAGATCTATAGGAAGGCTTGGAGAACCCTGATGGCCTCTCCATCTTTGAGGACTGTGGGTTATCTCCAGATGCCTCTCCCTCAGAGGTGCGCTTTCGGCGCAGAACAGGGGCATCCAGAACTGGGTGATGACTGGACTGTGATGGCTCCAGTGGAGAGCCAAGGCTGTTGTACCAAGGACAGGCTGATTCCTTTTGAGCTGGGTCACTGTTTTCTTTCTCTGCTTTGGCCTTCTTCTCTGTCAGTGGGCTCGTGGGGTCCTCATGGTGGCTCCATGCCACCCGTTGAGTCTGCCTGATGGTCTGCTTGGCTTCTGCTTCCTTTTTCTCAGCTGATGGAGTGGCATTCTGAGCCTGCAGGGGCTGAGGGATCTGGGTGTACTGAATCTTAGGTGGTATCACAGGTACTGCTCTAGCCTGGCACATCTTAATCATGAAGGAGGTCCTGACTGCTGAGACGCTGACAGGGGCAGAGTTACGACGGCCAGTGGTGGCATGGGCCATTGCCAGGTAATCCAAGTCTAGGTCCACATGGGTATTGAAATGAGACCCCCAGGAAACACCTTTACTGGCAGCAGGACAGGCAGTTGGCAAAGATGGAACAGAATCACTGCTTCTTACTTCTTTCTGCCCGCATAGGAGGTTCCCAGGGGCAGAGGCCATGGAAAGGTTCTCAAATGTGAAGAAATCTGGGGCTGGAAGGAGTGAATCCAAGTTGAGAGATGAGGGCCTAGTCTTCACTTTGCGAGGTGTATCTTCACCTTTATTACTCTGCTGTGACTCAGTAGGAGAGCACAATGCTTTGGTAATAGTCTCTTCTGCCAGAGCAGTGTCCTGAGCCATAGCTAACTCCTTCTCTGTGTTCTTTGCCTGTGAAGAACTGCTTGGGCTATTTTGGTATGGTAAAGACAGCTCAAGCTTTGACATCCAAGGGTTTTCTTTGCTCACATCCACTTTCTTTTCTTCTAGCTCTGACAGAGAGATTTTAGAGGATCTTTCTTTCTCAGTTGGTATTTCATCCTTGTTGGGGGGGTACCTCAGCTCCTCAGGTTTTGGAGGTTCTGTTGGAGGACTTGTACCACTTTCATCTTGCTGAGTTTTGCTCAGAGCAGAGGAAGAGATGGGTTGTGTTTTGGGCAGCTCACAAGTCACTGGCAAAATGTCACTGCATGGTTGTTGCTGGTCAGTAACATCTATGAAAGGGAATGGGATCGTCCACACACTCATCACTGTGTCCTTACTGTCCAGGGAGAGGCTGCGACTGAATCGTGGTCTAAGAGAAAGGCCTGTTCCTGCTCTCTGGCTCTGTGGCTTAAACTCCTGTATCTCCTGCATGTCCTTAAAGGTGGGGGAATGGAGTGGGCTTGTAACCCACTGGTGATCCTCCCATGGCTCCACAAGTTCTAAGCTTTGCACGTTATCTGTCCAGTTATCCTCATCATCCTGGTCACCAGCATCGTGGATTCTGCTAACAGTATTGCCCTCCTTCAGCTCCTGGATTCCAGCTCCACTCAGTGCCTTGGAGGACAACGTGTCCCTTTCATCAATAGTCATTATCCCAGGCTTCTCCCTCTGAGTCTGGACTCTAGTAAGACCATCCTTTTCCCTCTGCAGCTGGCAAATGCAATGTTTTTCTCTCCCTGACTCTGGATGTGCTCCTTTGGAACAAGAAAATTCATTATCTGGGGCAACCACATTCGATTCTGATTGACTATTAAGCTTCCAGTCCAGGGGAGGAGTGAGACATTCATTCCTACTGTCCGCCACTGGGTGGTGGTTCTTTGGAGGGACTGTGCCAGCTGGAAGAGTACCCAGTTTGAGTAGGGCTGAAGCACAGCTCTGCTGTGCAGCTGCATCAGACTGGCAGTTGTGGAGGCTGTCTTGTTCCATGCTAGTGGCACCAAATAGTGTCACAGGAGTTTTTATCTGTGGTGTTCTACTTGCAGATTTCTGCTCAGAGAGAATTGGACTCTTCCCTGGGTCAGAGGAAGAACTACCTGTTTGTACTGAAGAAGAGGATTCAGAAATTAGGTCCATCTTGGGAACAGCAGCTGGCAAGAGCAAGAGCTCCTCTTCAGGTTCAATGATTTTAAGTTCCTGCTGTATCTCTGGCCACAGCGGTTCTAGAAGGGTATTTGCAGGGTCCTCAATCTGAAAAACAGAAGAAATGCCGTGACATGGCAGCTCACAACTTACTAGTGAACATCCCTCCATTTTTCTCAAACAGCTCTCTTAGAATAGACAGGCTCCTGGATGAGCACAGTCACAGGTACAGAAACACAGACACATATCCTGCTACCAGTCCAAGGAAGGAAATATATCTATAAACAATTGGGTTCTTGGAGGAGAAGATCTGAGGTGCAGCCAAAATGAGGCCTGGACAGATGTAAGAAAGAGTGAAATGAATGAGTAGTTGGAATGTCTCAGCCAGTTTCCCAGCTCTTCCCATTCAGTGTCTCTTGGCCTTGCCAGAGGATCTGCATTCCCAGATTGCACACACACTGCAATGTAATCTATTCAAGTAGCTATGCCAACAAATCTTTATATAGCTGTCCAAAGATGAGTACTGCTGTAAGAAACTCAGTGAAAAAGATCTGCTAAAGATACAGAGGTGCTAAAATAATAATAATAATTAAAATAATAGAATGTAGGGAATTGAAATAAAAGGACTGTTAGGGCTGTACAGGACAAACAGGACAGTAAAAAGAGAAGGGAAATTCAGAGACCATGGGTCAAAATGCTCAGACATCTAGGCAGTCTCACATTTGGAGTGTCTCAGTGCAGACAGATTCTACTGACTACAATAGTATAGTTACAGGAAAAGAAGATCAAAAGGGGACAGAAAGTAGCCATGTGAAGGTAAATCACCACATGATGATGTGGACAGAAGTGACATCAGTACACGGTCAACACTTGACTGCTTAGCATAGGTCATAGACTGAGTTTTCATTACTACAGACACCCAAAGAAACTTTAAACAACTTCCCAGACACCATCATGACATTGTCCCCCATCTATTTTCTCTTGTCTACTTCCTTACCACGTCTCTTAAGCTTGAACTTCCTTCTGTCTTAGCCACCTCAATCTCCTGCTGAGTACAGCTGCCTTCTGAGGAGATATCCTTCATCTTTTGTTGTCCTTGCTCTGCTTTGTCTACAGGGAGTGCCCCCTTATGATCCTCTGAGGATGGTGTTTGTTCCAAGGTGGGACTCTTCTCTGAGGACGGCTGGGTGCTACTGGTGTTGCTTGTGCAGCTGCTTTGCCCACATAACATCTCCTGATTTTCTGCTGCTGGCTGTGGAGCTTCTAAGGGCTCGGGTTTCCTGCCTGCCAACAGCTCCTCAGGTTGAGAGCCTGGATCAGAAACACAAATGAATAATGTAACTGCTTCTGTCTGAAAACACGAGCCCTAAGAAAAAACAACGCTGTTTCAAACCAATGCCAATTAACAAAGCTGAAGAGTGTCCTCTGAACGCAAGTGGACATTTCTAGGAGACCACCCAGTCTCCTTAGTGCAACAAGAACCAGCCTAACCTGTCACCATCAGCTACCACCATTCTACAGCTCAGTCTCTTTCCTGCCATAGGGACAGTCTGGAGTAACCTCCACACCACTGAGCTGCAGGGCAACTCCAGTAGCCCAACAAAGGCTCCATATAGCCCTCTGTTACACACGTTTACCTCTGGATGTTGCTGCTGGTAGAGTGGGCTCCAGTTCTTTTTCCTTCTGCTCCAGCACCTGCTCTGTCCTCGTGTGAGTCCCTGCTTCCAGGGCACAGGGGCTTGTGCCCTCAGCCACCAGGGAAGACAACTCCTCCAGGCTGGAGAGGGAAAGCTTCTCCTTGGCAGGGACACGGCAGGGAGTGCTGTTAGTGCTGATGACTGCAGATACCCGCAGTGGGACAGAGACGGCAAAAGGCTCTGAGATGTTCAGGGCTTTCCTCTGGTGACGAGGGGAGGCCTCCAAGGGAAAGAGGCTGCTTGGGAAGCCTGACTTGGAGGCTGTTTCAGAGGTGTAGAACATGCGGCCACCTTTAGAGGAAGTCTGCTCATTTTCAGCATCCTCTGCTGCCCGGAAGACTTTCAGCTGCTCAGGGGGTGACTTTGCCTGAGGTGTCCGAGGAGGACCTTTCTCCCCAGTCAGGTCTGAGTTTCCTTTGGCCCCCATGGCAGATCCTTCCCGCTCCCACTCATTCTCCTTGCTGAGGTCATATGAGCTGCCTGTGCCTCCTGTTCGCATCTTCATCACCGGAACAAAAAACCCTCCCGTAGTCACTGTCCGTTTGAATCTGCTCTTTTCATCGTCCCCTAGAGATGGGAAGAAAGGAGGAAGCGAGGGGGAAGCAAAACACTAGCAAACAACTTTCCTCTATGAGCAGCCCTCTTCAGACCCTGCAGGGATGAGTCCCGCCCTGGTGAACACCCACATTTCCCCAAACAGGTGGAGACAGCAGGTGCTGAAGACCTTCCAGGCTCCAGCCCTGGGGCTTCCTACAAACTAGTCAGGCAGGATAGGATACTCTTCAATGGCAATCATAGAGTCATAGAATCATGGAACGGTTTGAGTTGGAAAGGACCTTAAAGATCTTCAAATCCAACCCCCATGTGATGGATAGGGACATCTCCTACCAGATCAGGCTGCCCAGGGCCCCATCCAACTTGGGATGGGGCATCCACAACCTCCCTGGGCAACCTGTTCCAGTGTCTCACCAGCTTCATTGTTAAGAAATTCCTCTTTCTATCTAGTCTAAATGTATCCCTCTCCAATTTCTAGTCATTCCCTCTTATCCTATCACTACATGCCTTTGTAAAAAGTCCCTCCCTAGCTTTCTTTTAGTACCTTTCAGATGCTGCAAGTTCACTGTAAGTCACCTAAGACTATTATTAGAGGCCACTTTTAAGCAGATGCAGCCAAGTCTAGGGCTAGCATGCATTCCACAGAGATCATAGTGCTAGGCTTTGTTGGCTTATTGCAAGAACTTTTCACTTATGAGTGGGAATTCTGTGCCCAGAATAACCAAGAAGGAAATTGAAGCAATCCCACTGCTAATAAAGATGCAGTAGACACAGTGGTAACTCTCAGGTGCTTGCACCAATATTAAAGACATAGAAAAAGGTTAAAAATGCATGCACACAAAGATGTGGGCACATGTCAGAAGCCATGGCATGAGCATACAAAGGTGCACATCACCATGAGATAGGCAAAGAAACAGACCACTGCCTCCTTGGAAGCACAGGGGAACGCTGAAAGTGTAGAGATGTAATTCTTCATCATTACAGTAGAGGTTATTGATGTCTCACCTTCCACAGGCAGAGAACACAGTGAGTCCATGCTCTTCGCAGGTCGAATAGTTGCTTTTTCTGTGGAAAAGTTTTAGAAACAGGCTTCAGACCATGCAGCTTTGCAGGTCTCAGCACATAAAGACCAAAGGCAGACATCAAAGTTATTTTCCATTTCCAGGCATTCCCCTTCTATAACCACACCATGCGGTTTATTACCCACAACACTTGTCCACACAGCTGGTGATCTGTTAGCGCTAACAACAGCTTTGCACCTGCTGGACATGTGGAGAGCTATACTTAACCCAGCCAGTCAACCCCTTCTCCACTGTGCAGCAGTTACACATCCCCAAACCTGTTATGTGCCATGACCCTTCCTGATCAATTTAGACTATTGGTTGTGGGAGTTTTACAATTAAACTGACATAAATGCCTTCTCACCTGTCATTACGGATAGGAAAAGCTAAGTGATTTTTACATTGCACTCCCAGGCTTTTTTTGCTGGCATGAGCACACCTTGCCTCTAGCAAGCACTCCAGGAAATCTATGAGGTTAGTAGGCAACCTGTTTTCCTTGTCATCTTCTCTGTACATGTTTGTCCTGAAACAAGCTGCTTTTTCTCACTGGACACTCTACAGGTCTGTTCCTGAGAAGTTTTGGAAGTGTGTAGCTGTTATTGCTCTGAAAAGGGGAGATGGGGGAATGTAGCTGGCAAAGAAAACAAGTTAGTTTTTGGCAGTCCCAAAAGGGTGCAAGGAGCTCTGGAAAATGTCTAGGTGCTATTTAAAATGCTGGACAAAGTAGGTATGAAAGTGAGTGGGCTTGTTGGACTTCATCCGTTTATATAGTTAAGGCACTGGAACTGACTTTCACACCAGCATAGGAGAAATTCCAGCTAGTTTTTGCATTTATATGGAAACCTGGCTACTTTTTATGTTCAAATGCCATGATGTCTTGAGCACTGGCTCCACTTTCCCAGAGGAACAGAATTTAAACTGTGGAGATCACATTTTATGACTTGCAGATTTGTGCGCGTGGATATAATCTGTGTTAAAACTGTTTTGAGTTTCAAGAGTAAGTTCATCTGTTTCCTTTCATTAGACTGTAAGCAGAGAGTACACAAAAATACAACATGGTAGCTTCTCTAAAGCTCTACTTAAATGCTTAACTCTCTGCACAAGGTTGTGTATTCTTGTGTCCTGCTAGTGAAAACGTACAGCTCCCTGTTACTCAGTACTGTGCCTGGAACAAAGTTTGGCCCCATGGTCACTGGGCTCCAGTCATTCCTGGGCATCCTTGGGCTAGCACTATTTTGGGACAGAGTAATCCTTATCAAAGTGAGGTGATTCCATGATCAAAATAGGTCCAAGAGCTATTTTGAGATCTGCATGGGCACCCGTTGAGAGACCATCTGTACATGGGGGAAGGCAGGGGTCCAAGAAGAGCTGGATCCAACATTTGGCTTCACACTCATTTCTGATCCTACTACAGCCTCTCTTACATGTGGCAGTAGGCAATGTTGCCAATATTAACTATTTTGTTTTAAGTCTTGTAATGCTTGGTAGTCCTCCTCCAAACACCAGCTCCTGGAATCATGAGATTATCTAAAAATATTACACCTTCATCTGCTTCTTAAAAAGCAAATTTCTTGTCCTGGAGATACTAAAAAACCTAAAACATAGAAACCCAAACCACTTCTTTATGAACTCAGGTAAAAAAACAGTATGCTTTCTTCTAAAAACTCTGGCTACTTTTAAGTCAACTTCATGATTTTTAGAACTTGAGTCTTCATTTCTGAACACTGGGAATTGGCACTGCCATGTGATTTCCTAGGAAAGAGAGTGTTCAAGAGACTGCTGCTCAGGAGAGGCTGGAACTTGGGATTACAACCAGCAGAAAAAACAACTTCTTTCCTATAAATCTTGCAAAAATAATAGCTTTGCTCAGAGTGCTGAGAGCAAAGAGCCATAGGAACTCCTGGCAGTTGGTTTTTCGGAGACATTGAACATAGTTGGTTCTTTAATGTCTTGTAGTGGAAGAACAGCCATTCAGCTGGTGATGTATAAGGAACATAAAGAGTCAGAGGCTGGCTGGACCAGAAGAGTGGACTAATCCAAACCTACAAAGCATTTTCTAGTCCCCAAGCTTGACAGCTGAATAACAGGAGCTTGCTTATTTTGTACCAAAACAGAATATTTACTGTAGCTGCCTGGCATATCCTCCTGAAAAGGTGCTTCTCGCCACACTTGAAAATGAGATGTCCATGAAGAAAGCAACAAACATGACCCCTGTAGATTATCTCATGTTTAACAATATTAGTGCTGTGTGGCTACAGGTTGCCCCATGCTATCAATACTGCAGGAGAAAACTGCAGAGAGAAATACTTTATTGAAAAGTGTGTTCTTACCAGAGAGCTTCTGTGCCCTTACAAAGACACTTCCATTTCGACTCAGTTTAGACTTTGATTCTGAGCCAGAACGGCCCAAGTTAAATATTGACTTCCATTTCTTGGACTTGGTAGATAATTTTCTCCTGGAAGGAAAAAGGGCTCAGAAGGTTATCAAACCCTAGACGTTTGTGTTTTTAGTATCCCACAGAAGCTTCTGAGCATTCTCCCCTCAAGGCTGTCTCTCTTTTCTTCTCACACTTCTTTTAATTCTGAGGCATGCAAAGCAGGCCACACAACAAACTCTTGCTTTCCTGGAAGTGATTTATCTTTATTGCTGATTTAACTATGTCATGGATAGATGGAAAGACACCTAAGCCGATGTTTCAGAGAGCTCACTCTGGCATCATGCTAGCACAGATGAAATCGACTGAGTGATCAACCATGCTTGCATCCAGAAAGGAAAGGTTTTTGAGGCTAGAACTATCTTGAAATACAAAGTTGCCTTTTTAAGAGGTTTTAATGACAGAATGGAAGATAAATTCTAGAGATCTGATAAAACTGGTACTATTGCTTGGTGCGCGAAGCTGTTCTCTAAAGTACACGTCCTACAGCTTTTATGAATTTGCAAAAATAAAACGATCCTTTAGTACAAACTAGCTATTAATGCTTCTTAGGCCAACATTAATTTAATTATAGGTGTTATATGATTACATACAAGTATAATGTACTAACAAAAAAGGAGGAAGCTTAAAGGAATTAAAGCAATTTCTCCAAACTGTCAGAGGAACTGGGACATCAGTTCCCTATGTCTTTTTTGGAAATCCCAAGTTTAAACAGAAAGAAGATGCTACTTCTGAGGCCAATTTTATTCTATGCCTATTATCATACGAAGCTCTGTTTCGGTTGCTTTACATACCCATTATGACTCCTCCTTCAGACTCTCCTTTTGCAGAACAAGAATCATCTTATCTCCTTTTCTTGTTCTCCCTAATGGGCTTTCTGCCCCCATCATTCTGCTTTTCTTTCAGATCAGTACCCAGAAGAGCACAAATCAGCCCTACAAAGAGGATTATATCTTGGGTTCTCCTCTTGACAGTAATCTGCTAGATGGCTCCTTTTTGCTTTAATATATCAAGTGCAAAGATATATCTTTGCTCTGATGTCTTATGGGTCAGTAGATTAATGAGCCTCCTGCTGCAGAGGCTGCAACCTCTCAAAATCAGGCAGTAGACCAGTCATATATTAACAGATAGACAGACCAATAGACAAATACTTATGCTGAGCAGCAGTGCCAACAACTGCAGTAACCTCCGCTGAAACTGGACTCTTCCCTTGGCATAGGCACAAATGGCATAGGAGCCACTACGTAAACATCTCTCCATACTAGAAGTGAAAATTTGCCCTACTTCTTGGCTATGAGTGCAGAAGAACCTGGAGAATGATGAAGCTGAGCAGATCAATGCCACCAGACACGTCATGGAGCAGCTGCCAGCAGTCAGAACTCACAGGAGAGTTTTGTCTGGACCTGCTCCATGCTCAGTCCGTGTTTAGCCAAATCCTGAGCTGACACAAGGATGCAAAGACAATGAATTTCTCCTGTGGGAGTTCTGTGAGATTCTGCCCCAGCAGAGGGATGATGTACAGATTTTGGCTGGGATAGACTTAGTTTTATCCATAGTAGCTAGTGTGAGACTATGTTTAAGATTTGTGCTGGGAAAAAAGTGTTGATAATACAGGGATGTTTCAGTTATTGCTGTGCAGTGCTTAGACAGAGTCAAGGCCTTTTCTGCTCCTCATATCACCCCACCAATGAGTAGGCTGGGGCACAGCAGGGACAGCTGACCCCAACCGACCAAATGGATTTTACACACTGTGTGTTGCCATGTTCATCATATAAAGCTGTGGGAAGAAGAAGGAACAGGAGGACATTCAGATTTATAGTGTTTTGTCTTCCCAAGTAATCATTATGTGTGATGGAGTCCTGCTTTCCTCAAGATGGCTGAATAACTTCCTGCCAATGGGAAGTGGTGAATGAATTCCTTATTTTGCTTTGCTTGCATGTTCAGCTTTCACTTTACTTATTAAAACGTCTTTGTCTCAGCCCAGGAGTTTTCTCACTTTTACCCTTTTGATTCTCTCCCCCATCTCACTCTAGGAGGACTGAATAAGTGACTCTGTTGTACTTAGTTGCCGGCTGGGGTTAAACCACGACACATGAGGATTAGTGGGGCTATGAACACAACAAGTGCAATGCTTCTGAGAAGCAGCTGTGCCTCTTTTGAGACGGTCACAGAATTTTTTCTCAATGGTGGCTGTAAATTCAGGTGTGCAAGTGTGCGTGTATCTGTCTAAAAAAAAGTCTCATTCACAATCATGCTGGGGAACCTGTGATTTTTTTTTTGTTTGTGCTTCACATTCCTCTTGGAACTTACTTGCTGTCAGGGAGGTCAACAACTGTGTGAAAGAGGGACCCAGTTACAGGTACAATTTCAGGCAAGCTGTTCTCTCTCCTCTCCTTCCGAGCAGGGTGGGAGGCAGACAGACTCCGTGCCTGTGCTTCTTCTAGGCTTACCAGTTTCATTGGCAGGGAAGCTGAGGGGAGGGTCAGACTTTTCACAACTGATGCGCTCTCTGAAAAGCAAGAAAATACATTCCAGCCTGGGGTGAGGAGAGAGGAGAGCAAGAGCTTCATGTCTTTATTTGACTGGAACATCTCTTGTGGAGGGGGAAAAGGAGTAGCACGTGCAGGGAGAGAGGTTTTTTGTTAGATAAGTCTTCCATCTCCCCAGCAACCTTATCCATCTGAGTGCATTCCCAGCAGGGGCCACGCTTGCCAGCCAAAGGCTGTGTTACACAGACTTGCTGCCTCTGCTGTAGATGCTTTGGTATGAAAGAGGCATCTCAGAAAACTACCAGGATTCATACATTCCCCTTCTTCCCTTCCATCTTCCCTCACAAGGTTTGTTATTAGTTCAGTCCCCGATCCAAATCTGGTGCCTAATTCTTTCTCTCATTTCTACATCTTTCGCCTTGTCTTGTTCCAGGAAGAGAAGCAGTTCTGAAAAACACCTTTACCTTCCTAGTGCATTTCAGGGCTCTGGAATGCAGTGTGACCAATAGCCCTAAGAACTGATGGCCTCTGTTTCCATGAGCAGTGGCAAAGCCAACTTCCCATATGCCACTCCAATAATAGCCCTGTCCTAAACAGACCACTTCAAAGTGTTTGAAGGGAAGCACAGGCCCTGGAGTCATTTCAGTACTTAGCCCTGCTGCTGAATTAGGGTGCAAGCTACTGCCTGTGCAGAGGAGCTGGGTGAACATGCACTTTCCGACTAAGAAATCAAATGAGACCATCAAATGTGTTCCTCTCTTGACTCCATACAGCTGTTAAAAGGCCAGTGGTGTTCATCACTTATCAGACTTGGGCCAGTTTGGAGCCTGTGATCAGCAGTACAACTAAAAGCCTTAGAATTTACTAACCAGCATGTTGTTACAATGCTTCAGGCAGTACAGGAGCAGTTCCTCACTCCATGCCTTCTGTCAGGGTATAAATAAGGGCAGAGGAATGGCACTCGCACTGGCAGAGCAGGGTTGCTACAGGTCAAGCAGGGCACCGCACTGGAAATGCAAGGTCCAGGGACAGACTGGGAGATATTAGCAAAGAATGTCACATGCTTTGGGAAAGGCAGACAGGACAAGTTGATACAGGGATGGAAAGCAGAAAAGTGCTTAGTCCCTCACTTCTGAAGCTATTACAAGTTTTCCCAGCTTGTAAGAGAGAAAGATGCATAGTTCTGAAATTATGTGAGGTCAGTGTGGATCCAAAACCTCTCACTTTACAGACTTCAGAGCATTTTGACAACAAGCCTACCACTAAATGACAAAACCAAAATCTCTGAAACTGTTGATGTCCCACAATGAAGAAGTCTCATTTAAGAAATGTCTCCAAATATAAGATGTAAATACTTAGAACATAAACTTGTCCTAGGAGTGTGGCCTCGAATTTGGGTGAATATGGTGGCTGCAGGGCAGTTATCATCTCTATGAGGACCTGAGAGAAGAATTGGCACTGTGGTTGATCAGCTTAGATAAAAAGCTTAGTCCAGGACTGAAAAATAATCAGGCGGACTTCCTTTTGTCAAAAGGGTTAAGCCAGGTGAGATTATGCAAAAGACAAGCCATAGGACAATCTGGGAGTACAATAAAGTTTGCTAGAATCCAAAAAGAAGATGCTGGAGATGGAGATGAAGAGAACAAGAGTAATGATAGTTGAAATATTAGTGGAAGGGGATACAATTAGAGCTGAAGTACATGGCAAGTGACACACGGAGTGGTTCAGGAAAGTTGTTACCAATGCTTTCTGCACAGCTGGCTTTTCTGTTTGTGCTGAAGATTTGATCCACGTGATTCAGGATGAACTCGATCACCAGCTGCTGCACTCGCACCTCGAGGAAAGCTGCATCCCCATTGCAGCCAACTGCTTCGATCTCCTTTGACCTGCACCAAGAAAGAGGTAGTCAGCATTGTCACACACAGCCCCTATGTAGGATATATCGCCTTTCTTCCTGCAAGGTTTAGAACAGGAATATTTTCCCAACTCTTTCTGCACCTCTTGCTCTTCTTCCCTCTCCAGCCCTCATCCTCTCCGCCTTTTCACTCTTAAAAAAACATTTTCCCTATTTTCTCTGTCATCTCTGCTGCTTTCTTTACTGCCTGTGTGATTTTCCCTACTTCACTTTTACATTCATCTGCAGGAGATAAAACTGTGACTCTCAAACTCCACTCTTCTCTCTCTGTGCTCCTCTTTCAGCTGTTTCAAATTTGGGCCTGAATGACAATGCAGGAGCCTTCAAACACTGCTTCCAGATCTCTACTCAATGCTTCAGTCATCTCTCAGTGAAATCCCTTAGAATCTTTCTCAGGTCTTACCCCCCATCAATTTTTTCAGTGCTTTGGCGTGTGCTCCAGTAGTCAATTCTCCGCTTTCCTGCACTCCCCCTTTCTCGCTCTTACTCTCAGCAAAGAAACATTCTTTATCTTGACATGCCAAAGTGTTGCTGAAGAAATTATCTCTGGGCAATGGATCCTTTGTAAAGTTAATGACTGGTATGTTAGATAATAACTTGGGGCATTGCCAAGGGGATAACCCTGTAAGGAGACTGCAGTTGCGTTACTTGTTCCTTTCTTTTTCTCCCTGGGACTTGCACTTATGAAAGACTGCAAAAGGAAACAGACTTCAGTTTTTTTGACAAGGACAGATGTTAGAATAAAAATATCTCTGTAGCAGAGGTCCACTTTGTGATATTCAAGAAAGTCAACATTTGATTCATCTTCAGAACCTGCTCTGCCTGTTTTGTGATTTAAAAGGTTGAGATAACTCTTCAGAGAACGCTTCTCAGACCTGTACCTTTCTAGCCAATGTCCCTCCCTCCTGTCCTCTGCCAGCCCAAGTCTTCACCCACCAGCTCTGACATTATCTCTCTGCTACCTAGCTGCAGTCCTGGACTCTTAATGCATAGTTCATTCTTCTCAATACATGGGCATGGGATGGACAGCAAAAGGATTTTCAACAGGATAAAAAACATTTCAATATTTTTTTCCAGATACTATTTTTTCTGGTTTTGCGTAGTTCTACAATATATCAGTCAAACTTCTGCTTGCAGAAGTCCAGGCCTCTTTCCAGCAGAGTGCCAGGCATAGCTAATATGACAAACTACCTGGTGGTCTTGAGGTCTGACACTAGCTCGCACCTTAATCCCACCAAGTTCATCTGACTTCCACTCAGGAAGTAGATTTGGGCACAGGCCTGTAGTATTATTACTGCGTTGCCCTCCCTTCCAGGCCTTACTGCCTTTTACTGCCCCACTGCAGTAGCACTGGCACTGTTAGAAATGCCATTTCCGTTCCACAGTGATGAGCTAACTCCTCATTTTTAAATCAATGTGCTCAACTTGCAAAATAACAGTGCTTTTTTATAAGAAACACACAAAACCACAAACTGCCTTGAATGCTGGCAGTAAAACCTCAGATTATTCAACCTGGAAGAATCTTTTTCTCCTCCTAAAAGCTGTTTGCTCTGTTCTGCTGTTCCCTTTAGTTGCTCTGCTTTTCCCTGCTTTTGCTGTTCCCTCAAGGGGATGGGTCGGCAGGCTTAGGTGCTGGCATTCCACTTGGAGCTCCACATTGGTCTCTGGATTAGAGGATTCTCTACTGTACCTGAGGAGATTGGGAGCCCACACCAAGGCCAGGTTTCTGGTGTGCATGTTGGTCATGTTGCTGAATGAGGCCAAGTGAGTCAGGTGCTTGATCAGGTATTCCAGTGTTCTGCAGTGGTTTCATAAAAGAGAGAAAACAGCATCAAGTTATCAATGCCTGATGGCAGCAAACATCTGAATAACTGTGATCTAGAGTGGCCAATGGTGGGGCAAGATCCAAACAATCTTTAGTGTGATGGGCACGAGGAAGATGGCAGATGGATGGGAGAAGGAGTGGCATGCTGCAAAGACTTAGGGCTTAACTCTTGCTCAAGTGCCTCTAGGAGATCATCATCTCACCACCACACTCAGGACACTGATCAAGGTTGCCATGGGAGTCATACCCAGGGAATGAGAATGATAAACTGCAGCAGCGAGAGCTTGTTTGATCTCTAACAACAGTTTGTACAATTATATTTAAATGCTAGATAAATTGGTGTCAGAATTGAAAGCTTTTGGGAATTAACTTCTGGGTATTAACTCCACTGTTGTTTCAGGCAATATTCCCTGATGGTGAGGGTTACCACATTGTTCCTCAGCACCTTGCTGGATACATTCTCACCTGTAGTGTGATGGGGGGAGCTCCTGGATGACATTCTGAATTCTTGCCAGCTGCTCATCCTCGGGAAAGCGTGATACTGCTTCCTGTGGAAACAAAAGGAAGCAGTCCGCCTTGGCAATGGACTCAGGGGAAAAGGAAGAAGGATAAGGGCAGTCACATGAGACAGTTGGTCTCAGAAGGAATGCTCTTTTGTTACCTTGCAAAGCTATTGGTAGCAAGAGTTGCTTTCATTCCCAGCACAACAGAGATTTGCTGTTTTGTTATTTCATGTTTCAGCACATCCTTGCCACATGTTGAGATAGGGTAGTCAGTGTTTTAGGGAGAGGGACATTTAAGGACTGACAGTCTCAATTAGGAGTTAGATTTCTTTTAATATTTTTGGTTGTCAGATGAAGAGAACTAAAGGGAGTAAGTTTCTGCCTTTTATTATTGAAGAAATTTTAAGAAAATCACTATCCAGGTAGATAAATGAATTCTTATACTCGGGTTTAGACTAGGTTAGACAGAACCAAGGTTATATGTCTTGGTCTTGAGCACGTCTCTATGGACCAAGAGCTTATAAAGCCATGATTGATTCTATGATTCTATCAAGAGGGAATGGCCTCAATCTGTGCCAGGAGAGGTTCAGGCTTGACATCAGGAAAAAAAATTTTAACAGAAAGGGTTATTGGGCACGGTAATATTCTGCCCAGGGAGGTAGGTGGTTGAATCACATTCCCTGGAGGTGTTTAAGGGATGGGTGGACGAGGTGCTAAGGGGCATGGTTTAGTGTTTGATAGGAATAGCTGGACTCAGTGATCCAGTGGGTCTCTTCCAACCTGGTTATTCTGATTCTATGATAAGCTTTTGTCTGCATTCCTAGGGGTTTTACTGCATTGGTATTCATCTGTTCAGCTATTCCTTTTCAATATTTGTGCTGGAGGAATACAAAACACCAGCAAGCTCAAACCATCCATGACTGTCTGGGAACCTTCTGGCTACCCTGCTGCCACTAGAGTTTGGAGCAACTTCAAAGAGAGATGCTGGGATCCATGCTGCCAGTAGAAGATTTGCCTACAGTCAGATGTCAGCATTGCTAGGAAAAGAAGGAAAAAAACTACCCCAAACCACCCATTGCTTAAACATTACAAACCTAAAATTACCAGCCACAACTAGAGAAGCATCTTGTAGCAGTCACTACAACATCCACAGTGATGCTGCTATCTCTGTTCTGGTCACTGTCCTTTTCCCAGCAGACCATTTCTCAAGCACAACCACCAGCAAATCAAATATTGCCTGTTTCAAGGCCAGAGATGAATATGAATCATGTTTTATTCCCTAACACTGGGAACTGAGATCTATGCCCTCTAGTTTGAACTTGCTCACTGGTAAGAATAGAAAAGAAAAACATGTGAACTCATTAGTTTGGTGTACATGAGATGTGGATGTACTTGTTTTGCCCAAATCAAGGGTAGATTAACTCCTTGTAGTACTTTTATCCATAACTAACGGTCCCTTCTTGCCTATTATCATTAGCCCAGAAATCCCAAGTATAAAAACTCTGTGATCTTCATACCAGCTTTCTAGTTGAATAGCCTTGCCTGAAAATGAAGGAGAAATGCATACTCACTGATGCATCTAAACCAGTATATTTCAGCTAGATTGCACAGACTATTTTCTCCCCCAGTGCTGATTTTCATTCCTATATTTATCCTCCAGATCTCAAAGACCCAATGCTTAGCAAGTGAATACTAGCTTCTCTGAAGACAAAGCCCATACAAACCTCCAGCTCACATTTCTTACCCAGATGTGTTGTGCCTTTGAAATCTGAGGCCCCTTCCAAAACTCAGGATTATGGTAGCAGAATATACAATTCAAGCGGAATCAATAATTCAATTTATTACATGTTTGTTAATCATGGTATGATTCATGCATTTAGGATTTTTTGAAATCCACTGGTGATTCTGGGAGTGCACAACTCACAAGCCCTGGTTAACAAGTGGAATAGAGTCCAAAAGAGAAGTTAAGACTGGCCTCAAAGCATATATGTCCCTCCATGCTCAGGCAAGAACAAGCCAAGCAGAGTCAATTTATCTCTTCTGTGAAACAAGCATCCATCACCAGAATACAAAGTGGCAAACTAGAGAGCATGAGAGGGTATCATTCTGGAAAAACTGATGGGCAGTGAGGTCATGACTGGGATTTACATACGTGAATTTAATACAGTGATGACCAAAAGGCCAATCTCTCCCCAGCCATTAATAATTCGTCTTTCCTTTGGTAGAAATGTCCAAATCACTCTGGTGGCTCAAAGTGGAGCCTATCCCACCTCAGAGACAGTTCTGATTGAGTCAGGCTGGGATTAGCATGCGCCTTTTATACCTACCAGCACTTTTCTGCTGAGGCACAGCTGCCACCACTCCCTGTCCTGACACCCCATGCATACACATGCTCCTAGCATTTTTTCTGCTCCCTGGGGAATAGGTCTTTTTTCTTTCTTTCCTCCTGGTATCTGACTGTGCTTCCTGTCAGCTGGGTTACCCCTTATAAAATCCCTAATGTGTAGATTTACATGAATAATGGATCTTGTGGCTGAGCAAACAAAGTAAAAAAGTCAAAGATTAAATAAAAAAAACAAAACAAAACCAACCACTTTTGGGTCAATCCAAAGTGATTACAATATGGGGACCTGACACGAGTCTTAACAATACAATTGTTTCAGGTTGACCGGAGTGTCACACTCAACTAAAAGTGAAAGAAATAGTCATTTAAACTTGGGGCTATTTAACCCTTTTCTGAAAGATGTTTTATTGAGAAGTTCAATGTGTTGATTTAATGTTGAAATGTTTCTTAACAAAGTATTTGTGAACGAAACATTTCAACAGTTACAGAAGTGGTTTTTTCCTTTTGTTTTTGAATAAAAGTATTTATCAAACGCATCTAATGAAAATCTGCAAGTCATCATCCCAAAACTGCACTTTTCAGCAAACATTCTTTCCTAAAATTTTCCATCTAAATCTTCATGTTTCCTTTAGAGCATTTCTTTTTCATAAATCAGTTCTGATAGTCAGGAAGACAGCAGCCAAAGAGCTTCACCAAGAATGAGACTCATCAGTTACTGTAAATGGCTGAATAATACTCTATATTTTCAAGATCCTATTCATCCTGACCGTCACTAGTTTAGAGTTCCTATCCTGTGTCCTCAAGATCCTTATATCTTGAGGATATAGGTTGATTTTCCAGATCTACTCAGAAGTTTGACTGAAGTTTTGACTATACATCACCTGGAAACACAATGTTACTTAAAATTTGGCATCAAAACAGCAAGATACCTAACACTGTTGCAGATCTATCAGGCAGCACAGTGAACAAATTCCCACCTTATGTTCCACCTGGCTGTAGTCCCTAACAACTACCTGACTTCTTATGCAAGATTGCTGGTTGGTTGGTCCCATCTGTCTTTGCCCTACAGCAAACCTCTTTGTGCAGATGTGCCTGCCTCTTCTGACAGCAAGCAACAGTAATTTTTTGGAAAACATCATCTTTTTTGGACCATGCTGGTCTTTTTCC
Organism: Coccyzus lansbergi; assembly: GCA_033558105.1. Taxonomy (NCBI): domain Eukaryota; kingdom Metazoa; phylum Chordata; class Aves; order Cuculiformes; family Coccyzidae; genus Coccyzus; species Coccyzus lansbergi. The sequence continues at coordinate 187,646 of JAUMJK010000631.1, read as the reverse complement.
CACAGCAGCACCACAGCAGCACTGCCTGGAAGTGCCTGAGTCACGATAGAGGCAATGCAGACAGCAATACCTTAAACTAAGGTTGCTTGAAACTTCCCATGTCAATTGGACATGATTTTGTGAAACTTCTCTGACATTTGTGGCTATGTCTGTCCCCTCCACCTACCAACAAATGGAAAAGAGTAGAATAACAGAAATTCCTAACAAAGGAAGGAATGCCCCCATGGCAGTTGTTTTAAGAAGCTGGTGAAAATTCATACCTCTAGCACGCAAGATTTCAGTCTGAATGACTGGATTTAAATCTGTTGGTGTCACAAACAACTGCAAGTGGATTTAGAGTGGTAAAAAGCAGGAAACCTTAAAAACAAGCTTAGCTCACTATGCCACCTTTTAATAAAATATTATCTGTCATCAAAATTGGACAGCCCTCTTAGAAATTCAGGCTTTGTGGTCTTATTTTCCTGCTCCCCCGCAGTCTGCTCTGAGGCTCCAACTCTATCCATGTGTAATCTATGATTGTATTGCAAACCAAGTTACTACTCTTTGAATTATAATCCCTTTAAACAAGGTTAGAGGTTTCTGCTTGGCTAGCTGCCACTTTCCTCCACCATTTGTATTTATGACATGGTCATGATGGACCAGATATGCCATAGTTGGCATAGGTTGTGTCATCATTTGCACTCTGACAAACTCTGTGAAAAATGCCACAGATGCAGAAAAGTTGGTGCTTTATAGATGATCTGAGCAGTCTGTTTGTACAGGAATCAGGGACTGTCAGAGAGACAGAGAGAAGGAAACTGCACCCTTACGTTTATGATCACAAGCCCCAGGTGACCCAGAAGTCTCTTCGTGATGGACAGTAATGAGGAAAAGTAACAGAATTAGTAATTCTGGGAGGAGATGCACAGTGGGGAGAAAGAATAACAGCAAGGAAGTAATGCAGTGAAAAAATAAGCAAGATGAAGGGGAAGAAACAGCAAAGAAACCAAGAGAAATAAATATGAAATAGGGGACAGAAACAATGACAGGGAAAGAGAGTCAGCACAGGTCGAGAAGGGAAGAGCACTGAAAAGTGTTTATACAGATATATGCACCAGAAGCCAGAACACTGGAGTGAATCCCAAAAAGCAAACATGGAGAAACCTGCAGCATATCCATACTGCTGGAAAGGAACAAGAACAGCAGAAGATCTCACCGTGAATTTCTTGTAGAGCTCATAAGTGAGGAGAGGGTTAGGCAGTTCCCTGAAGTATAGCTTGCAGAGTGACCCCACACAGTGGATGTCCTGGAGGTAAACTTCCCTTGTCAGATCTGGGCATTGGTCAGAAACAAATTCTTGTCTGAAACAATATGGAAACATAAAAATGTAGGTGAATAATAGCTGTTAGCCTACCAGTACTCCACCCTAAGTATTCTTTTACAGCTAGAGGGAAAAAAAACAAACTGGGAAACAGAGATGCCTCTGCAGCCTGGTCTCCCAGGATCAGGTCCCGAGATTTCACCTAGTCTCTAGTTTCCATAACACAGACGTATGAGTGGACGTCAAACCAATATAAAGAGATTGCTTTTTCTTGAAGTGAAAGAGAACAAGTCAGCATTTGTCCTAAGACTCTCCAGGTCTTTCCCATTAATAGATACAGAGGGAGATGCCACTTTTCTTTGTGGTGGACTAATCCCTAGAAGATTGTATTTCCCCAATGCCATCTTGAGAGACAGCTTCTCTTCTGTATCTGGGTAGAGGTCTGTTGGCCCTCTCTTATGCCTCAGGGGCTAACACTGAAAAGGTACCAAGCAATGTCACTGAATCCTTCTGTCACACAGACAGATTGCCCTTACCTCAGCTTTTGTATGTTGGATGTCACTCCTGAGAGGCGGTAGATCCCATCCACAATGCCATGAGTCTCAATGAATTTTGCACAGCTCTTCAGCACATATGGTACTAGAAGGGGAAAACAAAGCAAGATGGCCAATGAATACACATTGAGAATGTCCACGAGTCACCACAGGAGAGACAGTTTGAAGGAGTGACAGCAGAGGCTGTCTACAGATGCAGGGATGGGTACAGCAACTGGAGAAATACAGGGCAAACCAAAAGTAAGCTCCACAAAGTATCCATAGCCATTTTTCAGAGTGAGGATACACCATGGTTGGGCCATGCCATGCTCATTGCCATGTGACAGTGACTGAGCCTCAAGTCATAGAAACATTGTGGTGAGAAAGGTAGCATCTCCCTCTCTCTTTTTTTCTTTTCTATCCAGAAAAAAAAAGAGGTTATTTTATCCTAATTGAATGCATTAGCGAAAGCATGAGGTCCTAGGAACCTCCCCCCTACCCAAGACAGAGCTCCAGCCTCACTGAATCATGCCAAAAGGTCTGATTGGCTTGGATGAAAATCAGAGAAGCATTTGCACTTCCATATAAGCCAACATACCCACAGTTTAGTGCTCATAAACTCCCACAGAGGGGGCATAAAGTTCAAATATTGACTAGATCTACACACTGACAAAATCCAACATTGGCTTCAAAAGAACTCCATCAACAGAATCAGCCAAAGACTTAACCAGCCTTAAAGCTGAGAGGAGCCTGAGGAAGAACATTTACATCTAGACCTGGACCCAAAGTGTATGTTTATTTTTTTCCCCATTATATAGGTATAGGAAACCCTGATCCTCTTGGTCAGACCAAGCCTCCCTGTCCCCAGTACTATAACAACCCTAGCTATAACAATAACAGTAAGAGAGCCTTTCCTTATTAGGTGCTAGAAACTACTATGTATTTAATGCAATGCTTCACATAGCCATAAGCACAAAAGTCAGTAAATGCAGAAGTTAAAGCTCCCTGCTGTAATGCTGACTTTGCTGCGCTGTGCATTCAGGAAGTTGTGTGGAAGAAAACAGATTAAGCCACACATTTAACTGGAAAGCGAAGCATAGCAATTACTGCATCTTTGCAACACCACAGAGATAATGCTTTGGCTGGACCTTCCCTGACTACTTCTACTTGAAGTTCAGAACCATAATGACATTAGCACATGCTTCATCAGGCGGGGATAGAAAGACAGCTCTGAACATCTTGAACAAAAGACATCTGGCATATTGGTGTATTTCTTACTGAGGTCAGAGCCAGCTTGTGGGTAGACTTGCCCCTACCACACTGCTTGGGGCACGGGCTGCAAGGCAGAGGGCTCTGAAGCTGCCCCCTACCCCAGTGACATACTGTTAGCAAACCCAGTCAGTCTGGGAAGTGCTACCCTTCTGCTTCCCGACTCTTACTGAGGGAGGTAAAGAAGTCCTTCTTGTGTGTTACCTCTCTTCTCTATTGGTCAAATGCAGGAATGCACAAAATGCCAGTGATTACTTGGGAATCTGAACAGTCCAAATAGACTATTTCTCCTTAGTTGACAGAGCCCCTCCAACAACAGGGGAAATTTGACCCATAATGCAGGTACATTAGCCATGCTGTGTCACACCCAAAGCCCTTGGATTGATTTTTAAGATGCTGAAGGTGTTGGGTTAAGTTTAACAGTGGAGCTTCTGGCAGGGGCCCTGGCCTACTAAAACAATGTTCATGGGAAACCATGAAATCATCAGGAGAACAAGTGATGTCTACAGGGTCAAAGCTTTGTCCACAGTAGTCAGAGTTATAGGATTTTTTCTCAAGGGCTTTTGAGGGGAAGACACATCAGCACCTTCCAGAAGGAACACAGGAAGCATTCCTTTAAGTGCCTACAGCACCAGCATCCTAAGAGGACTAGATGATGTGGGAGGAGACAGAGTAACAGAAAAGTATGATGTTAAAATCCTGCCAAGAAAAGCCCATGTGACACATCTAGAAAGAGGACCTTCATATCTCTGAGTAAGGCCTTATTATCTGTAATGGCAGTAGGGAACTCAGATCATATGATGATGAGCATGCTAGAAATAGAAACAAAACAAAACGGAACAGCAAAGTACTTCAGGCCCCTTCTTCACTTCTATCTGGTCAAGCCATACCATCTTTGTGGCAGGTGTTATGCATACATAACATCTTAAGACTTCCCTCTTGGTAGGAATCTCTAGGAATAAATCTAACAAAACCAAAAAAGACAGACAGATCCATGTTCACTTTAGACCCCCCTGGGTGGGAGAATGGGTGAATTAATTAATGGTTGGACTCAATGATCTGGTGGGTCTCTTCGAGCCTGGTTATTCTATGATTGATTCTATGAATTGTTCCATGCCACCTCAAAAAACAAGAACTAATTGAACAGAAAACCTATTTCAGCAAGAGAGTACGTGACAAGTTTTGTTAAAAAACTAAATAGCCTTTCATACAGACAAACTTCATCTGATGGTGCTTAGTTCCCACACAAATGGAGTCCCTGCCTACAGCACTCTTTGTTAGATACTTTTTGAAATCTCAGTGTTATGAATAACACACCAACTAAAAGTGCATATACTGATGTTTGTTGTGACTAATTAGACCTTTTGCAAGTAAGACCATTTAAATCACACTTCTTTTTCTTTTGCTGAGTTTTAAGATTCCTTGGGATAAATTAGGTCAAGAGGCCTCAGGCAGGTAAGCAAACCTCTTACGCAAAACCCAGAAAAGGCTAGATCCATCTGTTGAGGACTGGTAAGCAGGAAAAAAAGGGGCCTAAGGGAAATAATCTGTAGCAAACATAAAACTCAACACATTTTTAAAAGTGAATGAAGACTCCAGAGCAGAGACAACCTTATAGACTACTAATAGACAACGTGCACTGAGTTCTACAGATATCTCTTACTCCAGCCCTGAAATCCCCCATGCTTTTCTGGCCTGGGGCTTCTCACATACCTCTGCCAGTGCCCCTTTTCTCATTGTGTAAATGATTTCTCATCCTACTAGGTCTTTGGCTCTTATGAAGAGAAACAGCCAGTTACACCAAAATGCATGGCAGTTTTGTGATGTCAAAACAATCCCAGATAGGACACACTTCACTTGCAGCCAAAAAATTACAGACTTTGACCTCAAATCCCCAGAAATGAAGGGACTGCATCAGCTTCCTGCAAAGCAAGCCCCTAAATGCAGCAGTCGTATAAAACTGAAGCATGATACATGTTTGCTTTGGGCAGAATCTGCAATTCTGAAATTCCCTAGGAGCTCTGATCTCCTACAAAACTGAGTCTTTGGCGCACTTGGAAGAAATGAGATTAGAGTGGCAATGAGAAGTTCCATCCCACCTCCAGCGGTTTCTGAGGTGCTCTGATTATTTTGGATGTGGCTCCCAATGAACCAAAGCAAAGGCTGTGATCAACCCTGAATGGAGGGAGATATTGATTCTAGCATGTGCTTTACAACAGGACTCAACTGGTGTTACAGAGCACGCTTAAATTGGGGAGGTGAGTCTGAAGGAAAACTGGACATGAATGGGGATTTGTTGCAGGGGCTGCGTGTGTGCATGCAGGCATAGAAAGAGGTGTGTGTGGGATGTTCAATCTTGACACTTCTATAATTAAAACTGTGCTGAAGGCTTAGAAATTTGGAAGAGCAGCTGGTGTCACACAGACCCTGCTTGTTCTTACAGACGGCCAAACTGTCCTCATTTAAAACTACAATAGAAAACAGATGGAGGAGGAGAAGAGAGCGTGGAGCAAGGCATCAGTCAGAAGGGAAATTGAGTTATAAACATACTGCACACAAAAGACAATACTTCTCTTCCCCTAGACAAAAATAAACCAGAAGGCCAGTCGCAGTAACTCGTTCCACTCTCACTGGATATCACCTCCAAGTTCAGTATATGCAGACATTCGTCTTCACCAAGGTCTTTTCCTTGACCACAGCTCACACCTCCTCCTCTATCTGCATGTGCTACTCCTTCTCAGTCAGGTAGTGTGTCTCCCTCTCCTTCCAATCCCTCCAGCTTTCCAGTGCCAGTGGTGAGATCTGAGCATCCACCACTGCTGGAATGGATGAGGGGCTCTCCCTTTTCCTGACCTTTCTCAGTCATGGTCATACCATCCACAAAACCTCCCCACCAGTGAGCTAGACAAAGACCTCATCTGGCACGGGGGTGAACATTTTGTATCAAAGCCGGGGAGACCTCCAAGCCCATCTTTATCTAAATCACCAGGCGGCCAAAGTATGTAAAAACACTAGTGGGGAGGGAGTCACCCCAGCTAATGACCAGTGGGATGATGGGCTCCTGGCCTCTCACCAAAGCCAGCAAAGAGGCAAAAAGGCCCTGGTACAGCAGGAGCTGCAAGCAATGTCCTGTGGGCTTTAGTGCTGCCTTCTAGAAGAGACTCTCGGTCTCAATGGGCTACAGTTCAACCCTACGGAGGAGGTTGTTAAGCCAGCTGCTCTAACCAGTCAGTATGAATACTGTCTAGTAAGATTGTGTTTAGTGGTTACTTAGACTGTTCAGGGCACACTGTATTGAACTGGACTGAATAGCAGCAGACTTAAATTTTGTCTTTATCCTTCTGTTATTCTCTCAGAGAGCTCTTTGCAAAAATAAAAACCAGTGACAGAGCTCTTCAGGTCCTCCTTCAGGGTTGGTTTATGCCACATGGAGGATGTTTCATGCCTTCTTTACTTTTATTTTTATTGTAGTTTAAGTAACAGGATGATAAATGCAGACATTTCGTTTCATCTGAAACTTCAACATTTTGATGTTTGACTTGCAGAAAATAGTTTGAGTTTATTTGTTTGGGATCATTTTTGTCCTAAAAATGAATCCTGTGCCATAAAAAAATGTTGTGGGGATTTTTATTTCCTCATTTTGATTTTTTATGTATTAACACCTAAATTTATTATTTTCAAATTCTCTTTCATTGCACTCAATAGTAGTTCATGCTTCCTATCCTGCCTCTTGTTTCAATTTAAATAACAATTAGGAAACATTTCCTCCTGAAAACATAAGTGCTTCAGTTTGTACTAAGCAAGAGCTGTTATTTTGTACAAACAAAATAAGAAAACAGTACACATTTCAGAAGAAAAAAATATATTAAACTTGGCCACCTAATTACAGCAAAGGAAGTATTGCATAAATGGCAACATACTGGAGAGTTAGTATATCTAGTGCGACATTTTTCTGCATTTCCTGATGCCTCCTACTTTAAATCATGAGCTTTCATGCTGATTCACTAGATTTTTTTTTTTTTTTGCTGATCTTTCCTGATTTTTACTAGGCATAAGGTTTACTGAGAAGCAGATTCCAAAGGAGATCAAAGTGTGCTCTCGTTCCTGCAGCTTACCCAAGCCTTGGCTCAGCACAGCAGTCACAATTCCAGTTTGATTCCCAATGCATAGCCCTAACCCGTGCTGAGCTAGGATAAATTCTGCCTTGCCCCCAGATATCATGTCCTTTGCCTCCCACTGTCTCCTTGCCAGCAGTGGCCAGGGGTAGAAAGAAACACAGCATCCAAAATTGTTGTGAAGGTTCACTCCTGCTCAGAGACTAGGTGCCATGGCAGAGCCGTGGATGAGGACAGTTTGCCCTGCCTGGGCGTAACTGTTACAAGTACAAACAGAAGGCTTCAGACTCCAGGATGTGTATGCGTGCTTTTCACCAGCACTAAATTCATTTTACAGAAGAAGAAAAAATAAACTCTCTTGCCATCAAATTTCAGTGTTTAGTTTGGCTGTGAGAACTGAGCTTCCACAACCCCACCATGCGCACACACACCTGTGTTTGAATAGAGTGAAATAGCAAAACAACACCAAAGAGGCCTAAAACCAAATCACCTTGTTAGAGTCCTCCTTGCCTCCTCCCCCTTAGCTACCATAAACACATTTTAAGAAGGATGAATAGCTGGCGCCAAAGTGATCCTGCCTGCACAGACAGCACAACTGAATCACCATATAAGTCATATGTTTCATTTGGTTTTTTTCTTCTACTTCTGTGGGAAATGTCTCAGCAATGTCACGAAGGTTAGCACAATAGTGCCGGTCCCTGCGATGAAAGCACCATCCTGAATGCACTTGTGATTCTGGTGGGCAAAGACATGGGGAAAATAGACCTCAAATCTGTCATATGCTGTGAGCCATTCCCCTCCATGGCCTGGGTGGGAAGGGGAAACACTGAACACTGTTCGGAATGTGACACCTTGATTTCAAGCAAATTAATTTCAACACAGCCTAAAGGCCCACTGTGAGTTTGAATGAAGACAGTGGCACAACTATCCAGGCTTTTTTTGGCCATTGATATACCTAGCTTAGATCTCACATATATAATAGGATATGCAGAAACACTTGATTTTACAGAGCATATCTGACAACTTTGACGTTCCAGGCAGAAATGAAAGAGCCCATGGCAGACCTGACCAGCTCATCGACAACACACATCAAAGAAAGTTTAAGAGAATGCACTGCACAAGCAGACATTGAATGCTGACTCTCAACCCCAGCGGTCATCATGCCCCTCTGAAATGTGACTTGTACCTTGACATAGCTAGCAAATTCTGTCACGCAGGCACTTTTGAAAAGAGTTTGTACTAAATACTACAATAGTTTTCTTAGGGAAACATCCTGCTGTGGGTTTCCTGAAAAAAAAAAAAAAAAAAAAAAAAAGACCAGATAACCGAACAGGATATCTCCACTACTAACTTTTATGGCTCTGTGATAAAGCCACCTCAGAAAACAGCAGCTTAGGTTCTGCAGGGCAGTTCAATGAGCTGCTCACATTCTCAGTTGGTCATTTGAATCTGAACTATTCTGATCCACAGCCGATTAGGGTGGATATGTTCACTACAGCACAAGCAATTGGGGTAACTAAACCTGGAGGTAAGAGTAACGAGCAATTTGTGCTGTCTCAGAAAAGGGAGTTAGGTATAACTATAGAAAAGATCACAATAGTTTTTAAGCTGCATATAATGAATTTACCTCCATCTTGGTAAATGCCTAGATACTATGAGGATAAGCAGACTATGAGGCAGGAATTCTGCTGTTAACCTAATTTCTGATGACACATGGTAAAAACACAACTGAATCCAAATGCTGCATCATTACAGATGGAATGCAGGAGCGAGCAGGGCAATCAATGGTGATGATGCAGCTCAAGGAAGCTGGGAGAAGCAACCTGCAAAGGAAGAGTGCAGGTAAGTGTTAAGCACTGGTATGGATGACCTGTAACACAGGCTCCATTTGAAGTCTCTTGAGTGCCCAGTCTTTCATCAAGATCAATATATCAGCTTATAGACCACAGGTATCACACTACTGTGGTTTTTTTTCCTTTCTCCACTCTTCTTAAGCATGGACATCAGTGTTAACCTACTTATCTGCTGGTAACAAAGCAAGGAAAATACACGGACTACATAAGTTTTTTTCCTCCTCTCAACAGATTTTGACCTATATATTTTCATCTACAAGGGCTTCAGCAGCAAGTTAGAAAACAAATAGTGAACAGCCTCTGTCTTCTAAATGAACCTGGTAACTGACACAGATTTCTTAGAGTCCTGAAGTTTCTCAAGAGTGACTTTGAAGCTGTTACACTCATTTCTTGACTGTAAAGAGTGTAGAAACCAACATCTCCCTTAACACTTTTAACATGGGACTCTTAGGATCCCAGAACCTGGAGAAAAGCAATTGAAGGGGATCAACACGTACTCCCTACCTGGCTGCCAGTGTTTGTTAGTTTGTTATTACTTTTTGTCTCAGATTTTAGTGTGCCAGGTCATAGTGATTCTAGGTTTCTCTTTATGAGGAAGACTTTTGGGGCTGTTAGAAAGGAATTCTGGGTGCTTAGATCTCAATGTGCATCTGAAAACACCAGTTACTTTTGAAGTCCTTTGTATTGTGCCTTTCACAAACACCACCTTCATACACTGAAATCTGTAGCAATCTCATTAGGACATTGGATTTGCCTCTTGCTTCTGTGCTGTTCTGTCATGCCATCTCACTGTGCACTGTTAGACAGTCCACTTCAGTAGCGACAGCATGCTGGTTTGAAGGGCACATCCAGCTGGGTTAGCTAATGCAGAACAGCAGTGCCAATGATCTCAGGTGTCTGAAAGAGAGAGCAAGAGCCAATCGCCCCACTGAGAGCCCAGCTCAGTGTTTGATAGCAAGATACAAAGAAAGTGAGAAGCTGGTCTAGGACCAAGTGCTCATATGGATAAAATATTGCATGGCTGAATCTCACAGCACATATTTATAACTTCTCTTTTTATTTTGCAGTCTGTCACATGGATGGACAGATGCAGACTGACACTAGATTATGTTCTTTCACTCAGACCTCTTGCTGATCTTGCCTCTAGGGCTCTCCTAGTGAAGAGTGGATACAGCAATTTCCAGAGGTTGTTCCAAATGAGCTATTTTACGGATAGTCAACAACTTAGGGCAAAGAGCAAGGAAAATTGCTGACGATCGTTATGTATCACAGACAGACAGATGAGGAGCCTAAGTACAAGGCCACAAAGGCTGCAAACAAGAAGTGAAAAGCAAATGAAAACAGACTTTTGAGAAAAAGTAAATAAGGCTTTATGATGTCAATTTGATTGAAAACAAACATGCGAAGGCACTAGCAATAATCAGTTACTACAGTTTGAAGCCAAGCAGCACAAAATCCACTCCATCTTTGCTCAGTTGCTAAGAATATATTTAGGCTGAGTGTTTTTATCTCAAGGGTATCTGGGTCTGACTCAAAGAACCACAGTCATACAAAAAAAAAAAAATAAAGTTAATCCATCAGCATTTTCCACAAGAAAAAAGAAACCCTGTTTCTTCTGCTCTCTCTTACCTCCTGCCATGGCATGCAATTGCTAGCAAACGAAGTGTAGGAAGGACAGAAGCATTTTCACCAGCTTTACAGAAGCATAAAATGATGGTGTTAGGTTCAACACAGAGTGGAGAATTAAGGCTGCTGCTGGCAGCAGAAGGTCACCTAGAAAAGCTACTCCCAGCCCTGCTTAGAGGAAGCTGAAAAAATGTGAGACTTTATTTGAAGAGGATTAAGCTGTGGGTGATTTGCATTGCTGATGTTTGCCTGGTGAAACAAGGTGCTGTTCTTACCCATTCTAAGTAATGCCCAGGGATATACAATTACCACAGCCTATGCGTTCAGTTTCTGTGTCCTAGCAGCATGAAGACAATTCTGCCAGAAGCAGCACCCAGTAAGGCACTCATACCTCTATACATAAATAACTTTATATCTATGTATATATCAACATACATATGTGTGTGCCTGCGTATACATATATGCATGTATTTTTTCACATACAATTATATTCATTTATGTATGTGCATATGTCTGTGCAAGAGGTTTCTTGTGTATTACTAGGAAATTCTCCATAGCAGAATAGCTTTTTGTAATAAGCTGTCAATCAAAGCCTAACACCTACAGGTGGTATTGATAAAGTCAAAACCTGCAGCGGTCTTGTTAGGCTGATGTCATAGGTCTAGGGGACACATCACTGCAGGGTGGTGCTCTTACTTGCCAAACATCGGTCAGCCTGCCAGAGAATAAGCTATTGCCACAAATGTTTTCCATGCTCTACTGTTTTGGGTAAAGTGCATTTAGCTAATGCATTATTCTGCATGTTGCTTCTGTGTTGAAGGCCTTTCTGGATGAAGTATTTGCTCTCAGTCAAGGAATGATGTTGGTTTGTAGGTAGATTTCTCAAGCATGCATGCTTTTCTACATCACCAAGTCCAGAACTGGTCTCAGTGGATTGGTTTTACTCTGTAGCTTAGTTAAGACTGGTAGCCCAGTGGATGTGGGTCATTTTGTCTACACTTTTTAACTCCAGAAGCTGCACCACTAAACTGCACCATACAGCCTTGACTGCAAAGGCCTTTCCTTTCCATACACCAAGGAGGGTAAAGAGCTCTAAAAGAAGTTGCTGAACAGCCTGGTTCCAACATCTGGATGTGGTGATACACCTTCAGGGCTTCTTTCAGAAACAGCAGGGAATACAGAGCTGCTCCATCTGCCAGCCTTGTGGCAGATCAGCACCTCACATATGTTGCAAGAGGGCAGCTTGCTCACTCTCTAAAGTCTGTGAGAATCATCAAGGACAGCAGAGAAGGCAGAACAGCATTTGCAGATGGTGTCACACAGCCTCCCAGCTTTCTAGAGGCTGATGCTAGATTGGAATTGTTTAGAAGAAAATATTTCCTGCCATGCTGTTTTTGTCTGTCTCCACCCCAGGATGTCGGCACATAACTACCAAACTACGCTCAGAGCATTCCATATGCTTTCTTCTAGGCTGACCTGAAGGGACTGTACCTCTTCAGCTGCCTGCCAGAGGGGTAAGGGGATCAGGAAAAAGAAACTAGCTCTGTTAGATCAGTTATGAAAGGAGTCACGATCTTGCTTTTACAGTCCCTAGCAAAAGGGGAAATAACCCAAAGCTGAATGAAATGCTACAGCACTATGGTATCTTCTGGTTCCACAAACAGGGCTCTATTTCCTCACCTAGCAGGGACAAGCCAAGAGAGATATCTACCTAAATGCTACTCTTCTTTATATTCTCAAGGCTATTCTGCTCTCAGCAGAAGAAGTTGTCCCCACGACTTTTCTCCTTCAGAGAAAATTCACCAAGCTCCACATGGGATACATGTTTCTTCTTCCCTTCATCTCTCAATAAAGATGTATGCATGGGGTTATCAAGCTGAAGGTCATTCTCAGTGCTAACAATGGAAAAAAGAAAAAGCAATATCCAGCTGTTACTAAAGTAGTAAATGTAGTAATTTTGCAATTGTGCTCTCCAGTTTCCAAGCCCCCAGTGGATTCCTGATATATTCCATATTTTCCTCTTTATTTTGTTTTCCATTTGGCAAAGGATAGGCTCCAAATCAGTGTGAAGAAAAACAATCTTTTTTTTTTCCCTCTCTCTTTTTTCTTTTTTCACTGCGCTATCTCTGCTCCAAGTCAGGTCAGGTAGTGCTTATCATTTCCGCTGTACTGCAAACACCAGCATGCATGCGTTTCCTGCCAGCAAGTCCTAAACCTCAAGCTGACATTGTTTTCAAGGTCCAACTCGCTTGGAGGCAGGAGCAGCTCTGCCGCACAGTTCTTCCTGTTGATGTCAGGCCCCTCTTCCTCCAAAGCAAATGGGTTTCCTGCCAGCATCTGTGTCCTTTTCCATGAGGACTAGAAAGAGCCATTTTCCTACACTTTACCTTTGGTGGGGAAAAAAAGAAGAGGAGGGGTAGTGTAGACAGGGATATAATGGGGAGGAGCAGGGGTGGATGGATTTTTTTCTTAGCAGTGTTGAAGAACATCTGTGGCCCTTTTCAATTAGGAGGAGACAGAAGAGATAAGAGGTCAAAACAATAGAGCTATGTCGTCCCTGGTCAGTATTTGCAAGTACCAGAAAAATCACTTATTAGCAGAGAACATCAGAGACTAATCACAGCTGCTGATTTCCCACTGCTAGGGAATGTAAGCTAACAAAAGAAAAGCTGCAGTCACAACCCCCATACTCCAGCAGCGTTGTCATAAACTGTGGGAGATGCCAAGACTTTTACACTAGACTATTGCCTTCATTTTTATTCTTTCAAGTGAAAGAATCGCTACCACTGCCAGCACTGTTCCATCAACAGTGGAGAACTGAACTGAACAATGATTGCAGAACGTGGCTTACACCAAGCTGAAGCACTACAGCTCTGCAGGCTGCCAGTGCAAGAGCCACTACTCTGTCAGAGAAGTGCAAACCTAACCAGACTCCATTTCATACCTCCACAGAATCCATGGCATTCAAGGTTTGCATTTGTCCCATTAAAGAAGCTGATGAGTTTACCCCAGATCTCTCCAGGATGTTATGGTTATCAGTTTGCTTCACAGCGTAAGAAACAGCCCAGGAATATGTGATTACAGGTTCTGTCAAAGTGGGGACACAGAAAAGGGCAGATCATAAGGAGCACAGCCAGCCATGGCTGCAGCATTGCCTGCCCTCCACAGCATTTCAGCCACACAGCTCCTGTGGCCTCCCACTCAGGACAAAATGCTGACTTGCACTAGGACATATTCACCAGCAAGCAGAGGTTTCTCATGGCTGAGGAAACAGTCCCGCAGCATCTTATATACCATGTCTATAACCATGGCCAAACAGGTGGCCTTAAGGGGTCCCTATCAATAACCAGAATAGGACCTGTCCCTTGGAGTCTGAAGGACTGTTCCTAATGGTCCGCTAGGTTGAGTTTCATGTATATTTCAATAAAATACATTGCTTTAATGCAATCATTTTTCTCCTTCTTTTCTTATCTACTGTCTGGTCACTTCCCTGTGTCACTGTAGGAATTAAACAAAGGTTTACATTTCCAATTTCTGGCTGTAAATTGCCACAGAGGCTGACAAAATTACTCCATTTTTATGCAACTGTATCCAGCAGCAGATGTGGCCCCAAGTCTGGCAGAGCCCATGACATTGCAAGAGAGTGAACTGGGGCTTAGTTTTCCTCACAAGAAGAAATTCTTACTTGAGGTACAATTGCAAAATCTTGATGGCTGGTGAGGGGGTAAGTTGCAAAGGGGAAAAGTCCACCTAAGTTCTCAGAGCAGAAGCTGGTGAAGGCTCCTGAAGTTTGCAATGCTGACATTTAGGAGAGCGTTCCCAGCTGCAGAAAATGCACCCTGCATGGCTAAGCTCAGCTGGAGCTGTGCCGCTACTCGCACATGAAAGCAGGACAAGGGGGATGGGAGAAGAAACTTCCCTGAACTTTATTTAGAGACCTCCATCCTACACAGTGCCAGTGGCTTTTCAAGAAGGCGCCCAGGAGCTAGCAGCACCAGCTAAAACCTGTAAGTGCCCTGCAAGATGGGACCTCATTTCCAAGGAGCAAAATAACATTTTGACAAAGGAGTCCACAAGACAGACTGGCTCCACTGGGCTGACATTTTCCCATAAAGCTCTCCCTCTCTTTCAGTACGGCTTGCTATTCATGAATGAATTACCTCAATCCCTCTTAAGCAATGTACTGACCAGGAAAAGGGCGTGGAGATTATTAATGGAAAAATCCTTGAATCTTTTAGCCCTGTAACATCACTACAGTTACAAGGAAAACAGGATGCCATGCTGCATAGGGGGAGGAAGAAGAGAAAAGGAGCAAAAATCTAATGACCTACAGGGACTGACTAGCAAGGAAGAACAAAGTGGTTATGGTAAATAGGTAGAGCTGGCCCAAATTACAAGGAGAGAAATGAATGCACACACTAGCGATCTGTACAGGGAGCATATACCACCGAGGGAAAGGGTTTGTTCTGGATTATCAAGGGGTTGTGACTAGGAATGACTGAATTAAATTATGAGGGGAAATTTAGTGGAATGGTAAAAATCTCCTAAGAGTAAGACATAGTATTGTGTTGTAGAATTGCCTTCTCAAGGGCAGGGGTAGAAGCAAAGCTGTGTGGATATTCAAAATCAGGCAAGAGATTACTCTGAAAGGAATGTTCCTGCACGGGCCAGGGTGACAAAGGCAAAACAATCTTGCCACCTTCCTATGTCGTTATTGTGCAATGCCTTTTGAGCCACAGCAAGATCACTGGGAAGTGCTTGCTGTGTTAATTGTAAAGAAAAACATATAGTGCCAGCACTCACTACTACAAGGGACAAGTGTAAACAGCAGCTGGAGTTTAAATTGGATACTAAAACATGCAAGAAGAAAAGCTACTTGAAATTCTTTGAATAGAATGATTATCCAGTAGAAAAGCGTGCATTTCACAGGAATTCAGTTTGATTTTTCAGCCTAAGAAACACAAATATATTGTCTAGAAGGTAGAATATGTTCACTTCCATGCCACTACTTTCAACGTACTATAGACTTTTGGATAATTTTTTTAAGGGAAGTTCCTACTTTCTTACTCAGATTCCAGATGAAAGGAAGTCTTTCAGTAAGGGAAGATGGAGCACAGTTCAAAACAGGAACCAACTCTAATAGATATCAAATGATATTATCAATGACTGACTAGTGTTTGCTCCACTCTGAATACTTCTGAGGACAGCAGCACTATACCCTGCAAGCTGAAATCCATAATATTGTGTGTTTCTAATGAATGAATGAGAGAAAAAGGAGATGAGTGTCCTAGAGTTTGCTTTTCAACCTTTGGGATACAAAAAACTCTTACTTGAAACCTTGCTTGTATCTCACATCCCCCATTGTGAGGATAAAACTCCAGCACAATGTCACAGAATGTACTTCTGCTGTCAAAAATCTAACCTCTTTGGTGAGGAGTCATGAATTAGCAGACCATAAGTGTAATTCTCATCCCATAGGTGCAAAAAAATAGAAATAGAAATGAGTTGGCAGCCTGAAGTCATGCAGTGAGCTAGCAGAAGAGCTAAGGTTAGATTGCACAGCTTTGATTCCTGCTCTGTAACTAAATCACATGGCCAGTTTTCTTGTATCTGAATTCCTGGTAAAAAGGAACTTATCTTGAAAAGTTCAGAAGCTGGTAAAGCACACAGAGATTGCAGCTGGCTTAGCAGAATCACTGACTCAGAAAGAGGTGTTTAAAGCCTCACACAGATGTTTTTTTCCTGAGAGAGGTTTGATTCTTCTCAGTCCTCTACCAAGCCAGAAAGACTATCCCTACCCAAATTTCTAGGCAAAATCTGGACACATGGACTAAAAGCTCAGAAGTAAACTGATCCAAGACTCAGAGTCTTGGAGCAACTTTTTGGGTTGGTTGCCATAAAAGTTAGCCTTGTACTAAAAGATGAGACTTTCATACCTCTGTGCCTGGGAATGTTTGGAATGGGATAACCATGCTTTGTGGTTTGGTCTCACTTCTAATTATTTTCCTTTTTTCCTTGAATGGTTCCCTCAGAGGTAAATACCACAACAACAGCAAGAAGCTACCCAAAGGCCATCTGAAGAGGAACTGCATTAATTCTCTTCATTTCAAGGAAGGGAAGTTGGGGGACGTGAGAGGGGAGGCCTAAATTTCCTGGAAAAGGTGTCCTATCCATTCACAGATCAGTTCTATCAAACTTCTTGCATTACGTGTCTTCTTTCTCCTCAACTCTCCATCGGTTTTCTTTCTTTACCTTTCATTTTTGTTTCACAGGACATTCAGTTTTCAGCATAATTTTCTTCCCATGGTGACTAAACTCAAGCTCCACCCCTGGGACCTGGACCAAGGTTTAAAATCCCTCCCCAGCAATAAGGCATTTGGATGTGGCATTTACAGTTCAGGCCTATATCTTCCAACTGCAGCTCTAAACTGGATCAAAGGCTTTTGTTCCTAACTTTTGTTTTCAGCTTTTGTTCCCTTCTCTGTTCCCTTGAAATGTCAGCAAACATGATGGTTTTGTTGATGCTGTCAGGGTGGTCTGACTTCTTCCCACGCTGGGCATGCAGATTGGGTAGCTGTAGAGCAGTCAGCAGTTCACTGGGTGTCTCCTCTAGGACGTTGTTGTTCCTCACACCAAGGCAGTGGCCTGAAGCAGCAACACTGCCATGAAATCAACAGAAAACAAATCCACCTCCAGCTGCCCTGGCTCACACATTGACACGCAGGCTGTTTGTTCCAAACCAGCAGCTGCCAATGATGCCAGGAGGACAGGAAACCATGCTGAGAATTCAGGGCTGTCCTCAGATATTTGGATGGATATCCACTCCTTCAGATATTCCTACTTCATCTGAAGCAAGGCTTAAAATACAGGCATTACTGCTACCTCCTGAGCCACAGACTGCAGGGCAGTCAGGGCTCACAGCCCCCATGGCTGTTCTATCTCTCTCCAGACTTCCAAGTGGAGACAGTTTCTCTCAATTCTAATGGGGAATAGAGGTATCTATCCTTCCCCAGACACCTCCTGTGACCTCTACACACACTGCCAGGGTCAGACCTCCCTGGTTACTAGCTGTTTCATGGTCAGCACTGGCTGGGCTGCATGTTAGAGGCAGACGGCACTGCCAGGTATCCTGACCCGTGTTATTCCCTGCAGCCTCTCCCTACCACAGGACTACTCAGTAACTGTGACTGCCTGCAGTCACAGCATCACAGGGTGGTCCACAGGAGGGATAGAGAAGAAAGGTTATGAATGAACTACAAACCACAGGCCATATTTCTCTCCCTGATCGCAGGGACCAGTTTTAGGTTTTCCTGCCCTGCAAGGGTTGCCTTAGCATCACTCCTTTGCCCATCTGAAGCATTTGTACTAATGGGGATCCTCAGGCCTTCCAGGACATGTGTCTTCCTCTCTTTGCTTTGCCTGCCAGTATGCTGCAAAAGATCAGTTATGGCCTCTCAGCTGTTCAGAAATAACATGTTTGGTTTCAGCACGATGAGCCTGTGTAGTGCTGCTTTACTGCACTTTCACAGTAACCATCATATTAAGGATGTTAGGAATGAGTTGAGTCTCTTCTCACTCTCTGCTCTGCACCTCTCAGTTTCAGTCAATCTTTTCCTACCACAATGGGTTTTGCCACTGTTTATTATTAATTCATTTTCTCCAATTACAACAGAAAAGGGCGCTGGCCAAAAAGAAATTTTGCAGCATGTCTTAAAAAAGATCATATTTGTCTGCAGCTTGACTTCATTTAGGGAAGGTCATTCTGTGGTCAAGCGCTCTCAAAACAGACAATACCTTGTTTCCAGAACCTCTCAACCAGGCACTGTCTTTAGGGCTTTCAACTTGAGTGCTCCTCTGACACATATCAAACCTCACCAATACTTTCTCAGCAGCCTGTCAGTCAAGAGATTTATCCTAATACAGTCTACTTCTCTTGGAATTGATGCTACGATCATCTTCGATGCCAGCTGCATTAAACTGCAACAGTGGTACCTGCTGTTAACAGATTCACCCAAAATTTGATTCTTTTTTTCACTTTTGACACCAGCTGTGCTCTGGGGCATTCATTTGATTTCCCTGGAGATAATTTGTGGCTAACTCCGGTGGTAACAGGGAAAGCATGGATGTTGTGGAAACAAGTTAACAGGGGAGATTCACAAGTACCCACATTAAGTAGATGTTGGTTTTGTTCTGCTGTTTCACCAACCTAAATCATAAACCCTTTAAAGCTGGGAACACTTTCTGTACATGTAGATTTGAAGTACTTCAACACCAGTTGGCTGTAGCATCCCGGATTTATACTAGTGTCAGGGAGGTTGGAATGTGGCCCAATGCCAAGCAGCCTGTGATTCTGGAGGAGCTCAGTGGTAAAAGGCAGTAAGCTGAAATGGAGGTAAGGTGTCAGAGTGCTGCAAGGTGCTGGAAAAGGTTTTTAGAGCCACAGTAACAAAATGAAGACACTTTCCATACCAGCATGTGAATCTCTTATACTTCTTGTGTCCTACTGTGAGAGACCCTGTCTGCTGAAGCACTTGAAAGGACACATGGGTTCCAAAAGCGACACACTAGGGGTGTTCTGTGGGGGCAACATACAGCCAAGGATTATGTTTCTAACTGGATCCCTTGGCTTGTACAGCCCTGTTTCATTCAACTTTGCCACACAGCCCTGCATGCTCCTTTCTATTCCACAGTTTCATATACCAGAGGACAGCTGGGCAGGGGGCATTCAGCCAGGCCAGCTCTGCCTCTGGTCCACCTGAGCAGAGTAAGAAAAGGCCTGCAGGGAGACACATCAATAAGAATGCATGAAGTGCAGACACAGCTGTCATGGAGTACAGAACACTGCCCTGGCACCCTGAGTGAAATAGAGATAGAGTTTGGTTTCACATGCAGCCTTCGGACCATACCAGGTTTTAGAACAGCTCAGGGTAGAGATGGGAGCCAGTTGTATAAATCTTGTACCTAATGCACTACCCTTGATCTCAAATGCTGGGCATAATTGCATGATTTACTGGCATAGCCTAGTTCATAAACCCCTTGGTTTTGCAGTATGCAAGCAGACATTTGGGTGGATATTTTGTTGGACTCAGACTAGAAGGAGAGATGGCAATGCAAGTAGGAGTCACAGTCAGCTGTATATCAGCCAGCTTGTCCTGCTCAGAAGAAACAAAGGAAGCATTACAAAAGACAGTGGTGTTCCTAGGGAATGCACTTTTGAGTCTGGCTTTCCTAGCTGCAGCCTAAGATTCCTTTATAAATTGCATCAGGAAAGCATTGGCCAACAGAACACCACAGCTAATAAAAAAATCTGAAGAATATCCATTGTACTCAGCCAGCGATGTTTTAAAGCCTATTATTTTTTGCATCTGTAGTCTCCTGCGCAATAGTATTTACTCTCCCTTCCCTTGGAGCCAAGCTAGAGACAGACTCAGATAAAAACCAGCAGCCGAACATCTCAAATTTCAGGGAAACTGAACTCAAGTACCTGTACTTCAAATCCAGCCCTGATCAGAACAATTTGAGAAGAGCCCATTCAAAATGAGCTGGGCTCCAGGCAAGCATCTTCATCTCCTGCTTTGGGCAGGAGACAACAGAGGCCAGTGCCAGACCTCCAGAGCATAATCCAAGCAGAGTCTTGGGACGTCCGAAACTCAGGTGCAACTCAAGTCAGCTTTGTAGACCTGTGGACTTTTGTAAACAACAGACACAGGGTGGGTTTCTTCTCATTTCATTTTTTGGGGGAAAATTTCTTAATTTTGATTCTGTAGTGCTTGTGTAATCTCAGTCCTCTTTTACACAACACTCTGGGCACTCCTGACAGGAATCTTTGTAGAGGAGAATTGGAAAAATACACACACAAATTTAGTAGCTGCAACAGACGGACACTCTGAAGGAAAACAGGGGTGATTTTTATTATTGCCTTATATGAGCTCAGAATGTTGCAAATTTAAACAAATTTAAACAATTATAAAGCTGGATATTTCACAGTCTCCTTTGAGATGAATCAGGTATCCAAACATCTGGGGACAGCAAAATCCACCAGGAAATACAGAAAGATGAGATACATCAAGACAGGAAGATTCAAGGCTGCCATTGGAGAGACAAGGAACAGCAGGAGATTCCTGCAGCTTCTTTTGGGTAAGAAATGTTAGTACTACATGGATGTGTACACTAAACAAAAAGAGGAAGAAAAAGAGAGGGCTAAAAAAAGGGTTTTGCAAGTCTCCTGCTGTTCTGTGTCTCTCTCACTTTGCTCTGATCTCTCTGTATATGTCACTGGCTGGCAGGATGACTGCTTCCTGATTCATGATTTCATATTTAATTCTTTCTATATAAAAGGAATTTAAAGGAAATTATTACAAATGGTTTGGCCACATTGCATCAAGGCATTGGAAACTATTTCATTACGCTTGACGTATTCTTTTTTTCCCTCCTTCTTTTTTTTTCTCCTTTAAGAGAAAAGTTAGATGCTTTCCTAAATGCTTTCCAGACTTAAGCTTTTCACAGATTGCATGTGGAAGGAAAACACAGCCCAGGTTTGGAAGAAAGAGGCTCTCATACTGGACATTTCAGTAGCTTGGGGCATTGCAAGCAATGTCCTCAGTGGTGTTTCCTTTCAGAGAGCCGCTGCTGTATGAAAATGCTTTGGGTGTAGCAATTCTGTGCTCATCCCACAGGCTAATGAAAGAGGCAACTGTTCCACGTTGGGAATTCAGAGAAACCTCTGGCCAGCAGTGGCTGCTGGAGGCACCCTGATTAATGCTCCATTGTTCTGCCCACACCAGCAGTCCTGCTAAACCTCTCCCTGCTGAAGCCCCTGTCTGTCCAGTGGTTTGGGAAGAGGCAAATAAAAATAAGTAAATATGGTCGTTGCTGAGAATAACAAAGATTTGGGGCAGCAAAGAAAGAGGAAGTAACCAAAAAAATCCTTTAATGCACTACATTTATTCAAAGGCAAATGCCAAGGAATTGGGTTTCTGGGCTGTGTTTCTTTTATCTTTCAGACTCTGAGATCTTGCTGTACTGAGGTCTTTGAGACACTAACAAACAAGCTGCAAACACAAGAAGGGGTGTTGCAGGAAAAGGGCGTTGAGATCATGCTTAATCAAACTTCCTTACATTTTGATAGCTACAGTACTGCCATATAAGTCAATCATCTATTTGCCTTTGCCGTTCTTTGCAGCCAACACAGCTGAACCACACGCTTTAGGCCAAGACTGGTATTCTGATGTTAGTACATGGC
Organism: Coccyzus lansbergi; assembly: GCA_033558105.1. Classification (NCBI taxonomy): domain Eukaryota; kingdom Metazoa; phylum Chordata; class Aves; order Cuculiformes; family Coccyzidae; genus Coccyzus; species Coccyzus lansbergi. The sequence goes on along the minus strand of JAUMJK010000631.1, from coordinate 165,708 downwards.
TGATGGGTTTCAGAAGCAAATAAACAACAGGCTATGTTAATCTACTTGCACAGATTTATCTCAAAGAGGGATAAACTGCATGAACCAATAGCAGGAACTTATTTGTGACTGCAAAATCAGAGAAGTTTTGATTCAAAGCCCAAGCTTCCAATGCAAAGGAGGCTGAGGCACTATGTGAAGTGAAGGCAATGAAGCTGAGCACATTTAAATGTTAAGTATTGAAAGATTATCCAGGCAAGACAAAGCTTCTCTTGCTCACACCCATAGACTCTGGAACTGATCAGAGACTGAAGCTCATTTTAACATTAGCTAGGCACCACAGGGGGAAAGAAAAAATGTAGCCTGCTTATGAAAAAAACGCGTCAGTTCCAATGCAGTAACTCAACAGGATCTCCTTGCACTTTCCAAAATCAGGGGCTGAAAGAAGCCAGAAATAATTCCCTCACCTCTCACCCTGGCTCAGTTTGGGGTAATGATCTGGAAGAGGATTTTTGGATGATAAGAGTTGTTGGCACAATGAGTATCTTCCTTTACTCTCCCCTGTTTATGAAGAACACTATTCCTGTCTATCTTTCTGCTGTCTATACCCGGAAAAATATCTCTTCATCTGCTCTAGCCCTATTAGAAAAGATGCCAGGATTTTTAATTTTGCTCCTACTTATAGCCCTTTCTCTTCTGCCATTCATTGGCAGTCACCAGTTTTTCCAATACTGTTGGTTTTGCTCCCAGACTAGTTTTCCCAAACTTCCCCTCCTCCACTTCAAGCATACTGGAATTTCCTCACATGCTTTCTCTACTCCACCTTTGCCCCTATTCTCTTTCTCCACACATTCCCTCCAGTTATGTTTTTGATTTCTCAGCTACACTTTTTCCCTCCCAGCTGTTTCTTTGGATGCATTATCATTAGCTTCTATCAATAACCTAGTCTGGGCCTGGTCCCAAAACCAGAATCAACTGAAATTGCTGCTGGTGACTGGTAAGGGGCAGTCCTTTCCATGAGCTAGCAATGAACCATGTCTCATGGTGTGCAAAGAGAAAGCTCTGTTATTGTATTTTTTTCCCTCTAAATCAGACACTATGAAATGAGGATTGCAGTCTTGCAAAAACTCTTTGTAGCAATTTTTTGTTTGTTTGTTTGGGGTTTTTTGTGGTTTTTTTTAAGATTAGCAGAACTAAAGACAGCGACCTGGCCAATTTCCAGTTTAGGTTAATCTCTTCTGTTATTCCAGATAGATGCTGCATTGTTTTCCCATTTCCTATACCCAGAGGTTAGATGGTAAATGGTTGACATTCTCTTCAAAGCTAAATTGTCACGTATTGGGGCAAAGGCCTCACTAACTTCAAAGAAAAGCCAACAGCCATCCTCGCTAGGTGTGTAATGCCACCTTGATGTTCTTCACACCTCTCTCTGAGGCTGTTGATATGGAACCTGCCTGAGACAGGCAAGCTGGGTGAGTGCCATCCTTTTCTGTCCTCACTGTCATCCAACGTGGTACTCCCCACCACTGCAGGAGCCTGCTTTTCAGTACTGGGTGATGAAAAACACCTCAGACCCTCCACACTCAATAATAACACCAATAATAATACTGAGAAATTGGTACCAAAAAGAGGACTATACCAGCATTAGTTAAGCACTGAGGGCAGTAGGATGCAGAAAAGGCAGGAGTAGTCTAAGGTTTCTCACTGAGTCAAGAAGAGGCAGTAGTAGACTCCTACTACCTCCTTTGCTCTACACACTTCAAACTCCAATCTGAACAACTCAGCTCTCAGTCATGGAATATAAATAAAAAGGTGTGCTTTTAAGCCTCTTAGGTCTCTGCCAGGTCACCAAACCAGATGTGGGATAAAGTAAACCAAGCTGAGTGTGTAAAAATCTCATTTCACACACGAGCACCCATGCTCCCTGTTAGCCATCAGTAGTGTCCAGGCACAGGGTGTGGCATGGACAGCACTGTTCAGAATGTGTATATGGAGCCTTTCCCAATATTAACAACTGTGCTGCTGGTAGCTCCCAAAAGCACTCAGCCAAAACCACTGACACATGTCAAATCCCCCAGGAGGCTTTACTGGCCCATCCAAGCAAGTTTAAGGAGCCATCTGGCCAGGGATGTGAAGCCCACATGCTGGGAGACCAATCTCTTACTCCCCAGGCCAGGATAGCTGTTTGGCCATTGTTTGGCCACTGAATCACTGCTCTATCGGACTAAAGGTTTGTCTCATAGGGACGAGCTGATTAATATGCAAACTGCCAAGGGAAGAACATTAGAGTTAGCCCTCCCCCCTTTCCTCTCCCCAGTAATGAACAGGAGGCTTGTGTGCAGCTGTAACACCTCAACGCAGAGAGGGAAGAATTGACAGGGTAGGGGTGGAGAAGGGAGAAGCTCCTTGAATGCTTACCATTCAAACTCAAATAAGGGAGCCCTCTAAAAACATGGGAGAGCATTTTCCTACCATACTCAAGATTTTGTTTGCAGAAGGTTCGCTTTGAACTTGTAAGCAGCATCTGAAGCCACCCAAAGGTCTCAGTGGTGCACAGTGCTACGCTTACTGCCCTCTCTCCCTTGTCCCTCACTGGCCAAGACCTCACTCTTCACTACCAGAGCCCAACCAAAGACCTGAAAGAACTGCACAGATAGGGCTGCACTGATGTCTTCATGAGGTAAAGAAAGCAGCGCTACTGCTATCAGCCTCTTTTCAAGGAGGTAGAAATGAGGAAATGGATAGAAATAAGACACTTTACAAGCTTTTCTTAAGCAGGTGCACCTGCACTATCCTCTGAATCACAGCTATACAAAATCTTTTCACATCCTGCAAACATTCTCTGCCAAGAGACAGGAAAACATTTTTCTGATTTTTCCCATTCTCCCAAAGAAAATATGCATGTGTCCTTCCTCTTTTTCTGCTAATACTCACTTAAATTTCTTTCATACTTACATAATATTGAAAATAAAAGCCTTGCTGTCACCCTTTGTTTATCTGCTAAGTCCTTCCACCATCCTGCCATCAGTGCAAATCTGGAATAAGAGATGCATGGAAAAAAAAACCAAGTAGGGAACCATTATTAGGGCAGGGATAAGTCTACAAAGCCCTTAGGATTCAGAGCTGCAGTTCATGTCTGTCTTTAATGCCCAAGAGCTAACATCAATAATTTAATGAGCGCCTTACTTCCTGAAATATTTCACAAACTGCAAAAACAAGACTCACTCCACCCACCCTTAGGCTGGGAGGTGGCAGCTGTTGATCTGGGCAGAACAACATTACGTGACAGTTTAAGACACTGAGTGAAAAAAAACCAAGTCATACTTCCAGATGAAATTGCTTGTGGAAACGTAAAGACACAGCACAGCATGTACATACATTAAAAAAGTCCCTACCCCCTAGAAACAAAACATAAACCAGAACTTTTTTAAAGGATTGGGGCCCTTGTTTCACACTGCGCACAAATGGCAACATTTCCCTATATGATGCCAAGGCAACAGCTTGACTGACCTGATACTACACTTGCCATCTTCTGATTCACTCACCCCATTCCTGCAGCAGATTTATTTGGGCAACTCCCATGCAAGAGCTAACCAGACATAAACCTGCTTAGGGTGTAATTGCTGCAAGCACAGCTTAAGGCGGAACAGCAGCATACTTATTGAGCTGCCACGTTTAGGAGCCTAAGAAGTATCCAGTTAATCTTCCTAAATCTCATTATTGCAGAAAAGTGACAGATAGGTATTTTAGTTGATTAGAAATGAGGACTAATTAGGACGCCTAGCCCTTCTTTGTATTTATTTCATTGGTTCCTTCCCTACTTCTGAAGCATGTTTATGAGCAAAGCTGAGGAGCTGCCTCCACTGCCATGCCCTGCCTGCCACTCCAAAGGCAGATTGCCTAGGCTTGGCTGATCTAGGGATGGGACTGTAGGAGGATACCTAGAGTAGGGGGACCCCAAATCAAAGCTATTTGGATTCAGAGGGAGACCCCAAGTCAAAGCTATTTGGATTTGGAACTGAATTTCCTGACTCAGAACCCTGGTTTTGGCATTACACAGCAAACTTCGGGCAGCAGTATGTGACTGGCACTTGCTATCAAGCCAGGAAGGAAGGATAATGGACTCAATAGATCAAAACCAGCTCTTCCCATTTACTGCTCTTAAGCCTGCCTTAGGCACTGATGCTAGATATATTGACTTTGGTAACATGTGCATACTGCCATCCTGGCAATAAAGTTAATGAAATGGAGAAGGAGGGGGAAAAAAAACCAAAACCAAAAAAAAAAAAACAAAAACCAAAAAAAACCAAATAAGCAAGGGGAACTGAAAACATTTCAGAGAAGGGAGAATCCCCCACACCCCCTCTGTATCTCTGAGCCATCACCTCAGGCCAAACCCCACTCTCCTTTAAGAGATTCCAGGACATTAGTTTCAACTTTTTTTTTGATGCATTCCTCTACCTTGTTGTACTTCTGGTTTCCAGCTGGGACTGGAAAGGAGAGAACAGAATTATAGAAGGAAGTCTGTTGCTCTATTTTTCTGGCTTAATTAGAAGCAGAAGATGCAATAAAACTCCGAGAGTTTGTTCTCATTTAGCCCCTCATGTATCTGAAACTACCTGACCAGAGAGCACGGATAAGGAAAATGCAACACTAAGTGGAGCGCATGAGGAAGATAAAAAGAGAAAGAGCGGAATTGTGAAATTGTTCCCCTCTCTGGGTTTGCATAAGGAAAGAAAGCAATTCAGTCCCACCAATAGCTTATTTATTTCACACAAATTGCAGCACAGACACAAGGGATCCAGAAGGAGGCTCACCCTGCCTGATCACACTTCTGAACCTCCTGAGGTGTGACTGCCATCACTACCAGCAGCACCATAATGAGAGATGAACAGAAAAACAAGCACTAGTTGAACATGGAGCAAAGGGGTTTCCACAGGCTGATTGGCCCTGTTGTGCTGCCAAGCTGCCTGTCTACAACAGGACTGACAGTCACATTCACTGCTAGAGGTGGCATATACAGAATACATAACAGTATTAAAAATATCCCGGTTGAGTTGTTCAGATCTAGATAAACAAACCCCTCTTTTTTATTCTCCCACTGTTCTGTGTTTGCTAAATCAGCATTTTTTATAAGCCAGTGAGTGTAGATGGTGAGATCAGGCATAGATCTAGCCTAGAATCTCATCCCTGAATCCCACATGTAAAGAACGTTTGTAAGCATGTCGGCACCTTTCAGGAAAAAAAGGCAGTACCAACACTACTGTGTTTGGTGAAAACCACAGCGGTATTCTTTAAAAAAAGTTGATACTGGAGCATTTGACTTGTTCTCCTGTCTAACACTCTGTAGGAAAAAAGTTACACAATTTAGTTAAAACAAGAATGCCTCCTGTCCCTTTAGATATTCAAGTTCTATTTTAGAGATACAGGTATATCTCCTCTAACCATTTTGGCATGTGGCAGTATTTAATCACATTAGAAAACCAAATGCACACACATTCCCAGATGGGAGAAAGCAAAGAAAGGACGTGAGATGTAAAGAGAGCTTTGCATTTGGTTTGGGGTTTAGTTTTTATTCTTTCTTTAACAGTTCTGTGCTTTACAGAACTAAACAAAGCCTCCTGTTCCAAATGATAAATCTTCAAGCTGTTCCTGGCCCCAGAGAGTACAGGAGATAATAGCATTTCCAAAGGCATTTAGTTAGCTGAGCCTTGAGTGTAGAAGAGGGCAGAGAGAGGAGCTGGAGATAAATGGCTATGAGCCCAGCTCAGCTGCTCAGGGCATATTTCTGAGAGCAGCAGCCACAGCTGAGAATCCTGCACGAGGATGCACATTTCCCCTCCCCTTGCCCAGTCCCCGTGGTGAAAAAGGTCATGTAACACAACCACTGTTAAAGGAAGAATTCTGATCAAACCCCCAGTTTTTTGCACAGTGTCTTGAGGGGGAGGAGGCGCTGTACAATCACCACCTGAGAAAACTGTGTTTCTTCACAGCATTATTTGTAGGCTTTCTATTAAGTCAATGTTCTGGAAAGATTTCATCAAATGCAGCAAATCACCATATTGTATAAATCATCCATTAATATTTTTTGAGCTGGCCAGCAGCAAAACTGCGGAAACCATTATGCAACAGTAGCCTTTTATGAAGACACTTCATTTTCAGCATTAACCAGGGCAGAAAGAATCCTTAACTCTGTCCCAATTGCATGTTAGTTATAGATTGGCCTTGGGAGACCAAGGCCAATTTCTGATATAAACTGTATGAATTACCAGATGAATGAGGAAGATCATTGCTAGCAGATCAAGTGATGGGATCATTCACCTCTGCTCAGCACCTCTGAGTCCACATCTCAAATCCTGTGTCCAGCTCAAGGCAACCCAGTACAAGCATGACACAGACTTACTGGAGCAAGCCAGCTCAGAGTCTCAACAATTAAAGGACTGGAGCACCTCTTGCATGAGGAAAGGCTGAGAGAGCAAGGACTGTTCAGCCTGGATAAGAGAAGGATTACAAGGGATCTTATCACTGTGTACAAATACCTGCTGGGAAGGAAAGGAAAAATGGAACCAGGATCTTCTCAGGGGCGTCCATGGACATGATAAGAGGCAAAAATTAAAAAAAAAAAAAATCGAGATTCCATCTGAACACAATTTTTTTACTGTGACAGTAGTCAAAGGCTGGATTGGATTGCCCGGAGGGGCTGTGGAAGCTCCATCTGTGAAAATGTTCAAAAATCAGCTGTATATGGTCCTGGGCAACCAGCTCTAGCTTGCCTTGCTTGATCAGGGAGTTGGTCTAGATAATCTCATGAGGTCCTTGCGCATATCGATAATTCTGTGATTCTGTAACATTTTCTGATACTGTCGAGGTAGCTTTTCCCATATGCACTTTAAACTACTTGAGTCCAAAAGGTTATCCAACCAACGTAACACTTCTTGGAACTGAAGCTGTCACACACGGCATTACCTGCTGGTGCTAGGACTGGAGGTAGGCTGGTTTGAAACTAATTCAGTCTGCTAATCCCAAATGGGAGGACAGCAACTGAGGCAGAAGAAATGAACACAAGTGCAAAAAAATCAAGGGTTTTGCTTTATCCCTTTTGGTGCACTGCTAAGATCAAAAGTGTCTCCAGTGGGCAAAACAGGACTCTAAACCAACTACAGAGTTGTGTTCAAGGCAGTAGAGTAAGACAGAAGAGGACTGGGAGTTTCCTGTCCTCTTAAGGTAGGAGTGCCAAAAGACTTGTAGTGTTAGGAGCTAAACTCTCACATATAAAAAATAGCACTGATTTGGTTCTTGAGTAAGTGTGAAGTTTAGTATTGGTGTCTATAATTTCATTATCTGCAAGGGCCTAGACATCTGACAGCAAACTAGTTCTCAAGGCAGGTCTCAAGCCCATGGTAAGTACTTTCATATCTGCAGTCACACTGGTGCAGAAGACCAGAAAGATAAATACAGAAAACAAAGGGTTACACTATTTAATTAAGTATGAAAGTTAATAATGCAGTCAGCACTATTGCCCCACATTATTTAATTTGTCACTAAATTCAATTTATGTTGCACTGTTCTCTGTTTGTGTCCATTATAAACATGTTGCAGATTTTTTTGTTGTTGTTGATAATGCAAAACACATTCACTGAAGTTATCGCCAGAGAAGCTGAAAGGTCTGGCATACAAACAAAGGACAGCTGGGGCGTAAGGCTCTGTGAATGTATGGAAAGTAGATGCTAGTAGGCAACTAGCAACACTAGTTGCCCTTAAAATAACCAGCAGAGAAGCCAGTTAGTAGCCTCTGTATAGTAACAAGATATCTGTAGGTTTCTGTGTCAAAGCTATAGTGCATCTCACACCCAAATTCTGTGACACTTCTGTGGTTCAGGACTTGAGGCAGGCTCTGGTAGCTCTCCATTCTTTAATCACCCTCCAGTCTGTGTTTCACACTTAGGAAAACAGCATCCTTAACGGATCAGAGACCCAGCTGAAGAAGTGATGTGGGTAGTGAATCTGAAAGCCACTCCACCCCAGGCCCTTCAGAGCAGGACTCGTTATATCATTACTGACGGGCTATTTCCCCTATTACTGTTAAAAGAGAAGCACTGGAACATAAATCTTTGGCACAACTCTGAATACCAGCCAATGTTGCTGTTGTAGAACTGCACCATATATGCAAAGCTGGAGTTACAGATGCAGGCTTTCTAGCATTTTTTTTGTGTCACAAGCTTGCCAAACTAGGACCAGGCCTACACCAACACTTTGGATCCAAGCACTGAAGAAAACTAGGGATCATCCAGACTACTTGCTCACTATGTCTGTATCAGTCTATGCTGTACAACCATCCTGTGCCATGGCAGCATTTCGCCCACTGCAGTTTTTCCCTTGAATATTTGAGAGAGGTACCACAAGCAGTGAAGTCCCTGCTCCTTGGTTTGCCAAGACCAGATGAAATCAGCTGTTAGCAACAAAGAGAAAACTTCTGCTAAGTCAAGATACATGTTCCAATCTAGCATATTTAGGCAACTCATGTGATTCGTGCTGTTCTCAGGGGGTAGGGGGAGGTAGGATGAAATTGGGGCTTAATGCATGCAAACACATGTTCCTCCTGCAGTGCTTGGTAAGGGAAATGTAAAGCAGGAGGCAGCATGGAAGAGCTCTCCACTAATCGCACAGCACTAACAATGGAAGTCAATAGAGAACAACATGCTGAGCTGGCAACATGAATGCTTAACTGCAGTAACACTACCACAAAGACACAGAACTCCAGCTCCCAGGAACCAGAAACAGATTGAGACAGTAACACAAACATCATACAAAACAAGGAGGAAGAGCGAAGTAACAGAAGCAGACAGATGGCTTCTGCTCTCATTGTACCCAATGTCTTGTTGCTCTCACTCTGTTTCCATAGCGGCTGATATCCAGGACTCACAACATGATGCTCTACTTGTGAGAGAAGGTGGAGAAAAAACAACCTTTACGTTATTAATAATTTCCCTCACACTATCCATTTTGGAAGCAGAGTTTCTCACTCTCTTGTCTGCTGGAAATGCCTTGGCAGACTCTGGAAGTCCAAAAAGCTGTTTTCCCCTCAATCCCAGCATGGCTCTTCCATCTGCCAATTCATGCACTCAGCCCGCAGGGCCACTCTGCCACAGACCTCTTCCAGTGTACAGTAACACTGTCCCCCCTTTTTTTGCTCCTAAACTTCCGAGCTCAGCTACCCTTTTTGCTTCTGTCACAAAGATGAGGGGATGTAGCCTTAAGAATCTGCACAGGCTGCATGACTACAGACAGGTACAGATCCCACAGAGCACAGGTCACGGGGCTTGTTACTGTATCAGCAGTGGGAAAATGTAGAGCAGAGTGCTGCATTTCAAGCCAGCCCAAGAGGTTGTTGTTGTCCCCTTCTCCTCCAGGTCCCTGCTGCTTCCTTCCTTGCAGGAAGACAAGTGTTTGCATAGCCTCAGAATGAGGTAGGTCAGGGGAGAGATCTGGATTGAAAGCAAGCTGGCCACAAAGAGAGAAAAAGGTTCCTTTTCAGCTGGATCAGTTCTTGAGACAGAAATCCCCAGTGCTACCGTTTCTAATTTTAAGAGCAGGATGAATGCAGCTCTTCATTCTTCCGCAGCAGATTAAATGAGTGTGTGGCATTTTTCATTTTTCCAAGGGGACTTTAAAAAAAAAAAAAAGCCTCATCTTTTTCCTCCATATTACTGTTAATGATTCTTCAGAAGTTTTCCCAGGACCTTCTGCGTGCATCACTAACCAAAAACACCTACCAAAAACCATAGGCCATGCATTGGTTTTAAAACATCAATGCAGGTAGAGCAGCTCAAAAATATATATACTAAGTGGATGCAAATGCATCTTTGCATGGTACATACTTACATGCTCTATGGACTGGCACGCATCCCCACACACATGTCCTTGTTCTTATCCCACAAATACATGCAGCTGTACATGTAAGTGTGAGGAAGAAAGCCATGCAACTCGGAAAAACTCTTTCACGCCAGGGTAGCAGGTTTAATGACTGCCTCCAAAGGGAGCCTGTCTTGAAGTAAGCTATTTCCTTCCTGCATGACAGGTCCCCTCATCAATCTGAACACAGACAAGGCAGTTTCATAATGAAACACATAGCATCAAAATTGGGCAGATGGTAGCATGCTGGAGACTTGTCTCAAAACAGTCAGACTATCCAAGGACACCTTTCTTTTGTAAAAAGCATATTACTGCTGAATTATTGTAACTGCTTTCCCTTAGAACTACTTGTCTATCCTGCAGTAAAGTCTTCACCTACTGTAGGTTTCAAAAGTGGTTAAGATCCTGTTTGGGGAGTCAGCAAGTAGAGCTCCCGTGTTTCCATAAGACCACTAACGCTGAATGGAAATTTTCCTTACTCTTTCATTCAAATGCAGTCATGACAAGGCAGAAGCAGTGGTTGCACAGTCACACAGTGTACAAGAATATCATGTGGGCTACACAGTATTTTCTCCTTTTGTATATTAGAATTCAGGTGCTTGTGTTTCCTCACCCTGTGTTGTGTTTGCAGACGACAGTTCCCTTTCCCTACCCAGCCTCAGGGAGTGCTGCTGGCCAGCCCTGCTATCTGTCATGGCAAGAAGAAGCCTCAAGCAGAGAGCACAAGTGAGTTGGTGGTTTCAAAGCTCTTCAAACGAAGCAGCTCTACTTCCACAGCAAATAGCAAACAAAGCTGGTAAGCAGCATTAGACAAAGAGATAGAAAGTGCCTTGGGTGCTTCAGAGTAAGGAGAAGAAGCACTGAGGGTGCTGTGGTGAGTATGGGAGGGGGCTAAGGGAAAAAACTGATATCATTGCATCCCAACTAGACAACATCAGGCAGGAAACATGTACAAGAAATCACAGAGGGGTACAGTGACAGTAGAATTAGCACTCCAGCAACAGGGGAAACTAAGACACACAGTGCTGACCTGAACCTTGAGAATACAATCTGAGATTTGGTTTTTTGCAACCGTGGTGGCGTCTTCTATCACATCTAAGTGCCATCATACTAAAAATGAAGGAAATTGTTCAGCCTTTCTCCAAGCCCTCCCTGGCTCTGAACAAATGAAGCCAAGGTAAGTCTGAATCAGTAGTAGTTCCTAGCAAAAGGATGGGTTATCTTTTACCAGTATAATCAGTCTTTATACATGCTGTGTCTGTTTCCATTTTTTAAAAAAATGGAAGTTGTACCTGGCTGTGTGCCTGAAATGCTAGTCAGAATCTCCCATAGTTAGAAGTTCTGAGAATATTAAACTCCATTTTAGCTTAGTCTCTCCCATGTTAGCAGCTTTGATGTTTTCAGCCCCCTCTTACAATATTTCTGCAATTAGCCAGAATAAAGACTACACTTTGTGACTGTTTTCTTAGGCAGTTCATACCATCCTGTCCCAGCTAAGGTTTGTGTACAACCTTGAGTTACGTCTTCTCTGAGGGCCTACACATAACTAGGAAATTATAATGATGTTATTACAGGAACTGGGGGCCTGACGTGCAGCTCCCATTGATTTCAGTAGAGGTACTATGTGCCTTTATCTTCTGGAAACCAGGCTTATTATTGAGAGGCCAAAATATGTCTCGAATGTTAATCCTTCAGGGCTATTATCTGTTAGCTCCATTGCACCCATACTACACTTTAATAAAGTTTGACACAAGAACATGTTTCAGAACAAGAAATTAGTATTAACTTCCTCCAGAATGGGTGCCTATCCATGCCCAAAGCCTCACACTGCTTTCTAGCGAAGCTCTGACACTCCAAAAGATCATTTACCTCTGTGTGTGGTGTCAATGCTGGCAGTGACAGAAGAGGGACTATATGAAATAAGACAACTTTAACTCTTGGTATTGCCAGCCACCGTTCTTTTGTCTTACATGAGCTTTTCCTCAAATCCACTGCTATTAAAGTCATTGTTTGAGAATTGTAGTGGAAAGGAAGAAAAGTTGATTTTCCCCCAAGTTTCTAGCCCTCTTGCCAGTAGAAAGACTTGAAAACATAACTCAAGATATACACTGAAATTTTGAACAACAGAAAGCAGAAACAGGACCCAGCACTGATTTTTATTTTATCTCATTATTTTTGTTGCCTGAGTCATGATTTTAAATGTTTGCGAGCACCAATACCAGTCTGCCCCCATAAGGAGCATGACCAATCTCTATGTAAAGACTGCCAGCAGGAAAAGGCCAAGTACAGTCAAACACAGTAGTGACAGGAACTGAGCTGAAATACAGTGAATTCAGCACATCTGACCTTCAAACCAGCAACCATATAGCAACATCTCTCCCACACCGCTGACCTGGTTCAGATCTGAAGAATCAACTTAGGACTAATGTCTTTATATGACATTTTTAGACTCCTGAGCTACCTCACTGTACCTGGAAAAGTCTTTTCATCTACATCGCTCTTAAATACTTCGTAGTTCTGCCACAGCCTTTGCTGTATTTTCATAAGGCTCTTTGTAACAGACTCTTAGGTACATCTGTCTGGTAAGAGAGACAGCAGGATCTTTTCACTGAAACACAACCAGCTCTGAAGCAGACCATAGGAAGTTATTAAACAGTTAAATGACAGGAGAGGAAATGTTGATACCTTAAGCAGAATATAATTCTCTCCACTGGAATTTGGCAACAACACTAGGACTAAGGGCCTTGCAGAAAGTGCAAGCTGCTCTTCAAAAACAGTAAGCACGTCGGCACTCAAGTTGCGCATCTCCTCAACAAAGCACCACACAGGTATAACACCCCCTAACTGTAACAGTCATGTGCCCATCCAGAGGGAAAAAAGCCAAATTGAATTGCCCGCACTAGCCTCGGTCATCCTCTGGGATCCCTTTGCCATCCCCAGCACCAACAAAGCAGATCTCTGCTTCCCTTCGTTTGTGAGTGCACAGGATCAGTCACACAAAGCAGCATTGCAGGACAGTGCAAAGCAGATCTGTGCATGAAAGCATAACCAATCTGACTTGCATCCTGCCTGTCTCACAGCCTTTTCTTTTTAAAGCCTGCTTTCACAAAGATCCAACAAAAAACATTTTCTGGACAGTAGCCAAAATGCTCTCCCACTCTTCAGCACTCCTAGATAATATGAACAGCCTTAAATCTTTATGGTTTGCAAGTAGGGAACAACCAAAACCTGCATCCTACCAGTTAAATACATATTACTACCTAAAGCAAAAAGTACTTGCTTTACATCTCTACCAGAGCCCCTCCTTGCAGAAGTGTCAACTTGTCATTGGAAGCAATTCTTAGCAGGACAATTCAACTATCCTCAAATCTAGCATCTCTCATAACCTAAACATTCTTCTAATTTTGTTTCATAGTTACAGGTTACAAATTCGTGATGTCCTGGTGACATTTCACCCTTAATTTCTTTCCAAGACCTCACTTAGACATAGTTGGTCACTTTCCTCTTGATCCTGAGAGCCTTAACAGCAAAAAAAAATAACATCTCTAATTCTCTCACTTCTTCACTCCCTGTCCCAACAAATTGAATTGTACCGATCTAACTTACATCCTTCCCAATAAACTTGCAACAATTCAATCTTTCATTCCTAGATCCCACAGCACTGGGTAATGGGATGTACTATTCAGCAAATAGCAGTACTGTATAAAGGGAAAGGAACTTCATATTCTCCTCCACCGCTCCTCAGCACAGAGACATGAGTAGGCTGGAACTGTGAACCATCCCACAAATGAGACTTGAGACAATGTCTTTCTTTCTTGTGCCCAAAAAACTATTTTTAAAAAATATTATATTTGAGGTAATAAATTGTGCTGTTCTGGCCTAATTTCAACCACAGTAACTACATTTCGCCCTCTAAACCCCCACTGCTACTTCAACTTAATATACTGCCTGTGCCTACCCTCCCTGAGTTGTTTTTCAATGTTCCTGTAAACAGCTGTAAATTGTTCCTCTACTGCAGCAGCTCATATTAGCACAGAATGGAATTTATCTCTCTGTACCTGGCACTGGCAAAGTGGTATCAGTTCATTAAGTCTGTTACTTTTGTTATTTCAATTCAATTGCTGTTAAGGGCTATGGAAGTTAAAAGATACAGTAATTGTAATGGATGACTCGCAATGAAAATGAATGACTGCTTTCCCCCCCACAGCTAAATAAGTGCACATATATAACATTTTGGCTTAGGGATATATGTACTATCCTCTTCACTGTGCAACAGAAAAGACTACAGTTATGTAGTTCATCCCTCTGCCACTGCAGTTCTACACTGCACTTCATCAGCCACGCTCATCAGCAAATGAAAGACCTGATTGTGCAGCCCTACCCATACAAAGCTGACATTGCTAGTAGGTGGATTTTGCTTGGAGTAGCCTGACACTGGTAAATGTTAATTCAAACTGGAACATAATGCTAAACCTGGAACATAATGCTCACATCAGGAACAGTAATGGGCATGTATTAATTTTTCCTCTTGCTGAACTGCAGGTCTTTCTGTATGCCAAACTCTTAACTGCTTCTCCTGTCATACAGCCTTCTTTAAGAAATATTTTTCTTCTCCTTTTCTCATGTGGCACTGACCATTTTCAGCTCAGGACAGACTGATCTTATTGCAGTTACCTCTTGCCTGAGCCACCACATCCTTATCTCATATCTGGGGCATGGAGGTCACACGGAATAGGAGAGGAGAGAAAGGTAGCAGGCAGGGTAGTAAGAATATTAGCGCAGATGCCCCTCACACTCATCCTTACTCCACCCCACATCCCAGTCCCTATCCTGTCTCCATCCAGCAGTGAAAGGAAAATATAGGAACTGTAGTGGAGTCTAGGAGGGTCAGATGTTCCCAGTTCCTTCCTACAGCCCTGCAACACTCTGGTCTTGTGGACTTCAGGAGAATTTCCAAGTGCAGGAGGAGGCAACATTAAGTGCAGTTCTGATTTCCAAACCTAGTTCCCTATAAGCCTGCTACCTCCTTCCACAGCCATGCAGATAGGAGAGGGCAACACAACATACAGCTGGCCACCTCTGTCCACACTTAGGCAACCTGATAGTCCTAGCACAGTCCTTTCCCCATATGCAGTTCTACTCATGCAAGAGTCATGCAGATGCATCAGCAAAGCAATCTTCCAATTGTTCATTCATTGTGAGCAACAGGGCAGTGACTCCACTTCCTGGGGATAAACCAGCTCTAGGTTGTCTAGACCTCAGCCTTGGGAAAAGTCCAGTTTGCAGTCCTACTGCTAAGAAAAGAAGGGGACTCATGCTCTGCTCGTCCGCTACCAAAGTGAGAATAAAGAGGCATTTACCATCCTGCCCAGAGCTCTCCAGATATTCCGTCAGGTCACAGCCGAACGCACTCGCAGCTCCCTTCCTCTTGAGTTTCTGCTTGGCTCCCTTGTTCTTCATGAGGTTAGTCCCAAAAGAGGTTTGCCCCCCTCCTACCTTGCCCCCCTCCCCCCGGCCTCACGCTGGGCAACAAAAATCTTGCTCTTCTCAGACTACCACCCGTGTCCCGCTCCCAGGGAGTAACATCGGGGGTCCTGTACAGCGTCCAGCTGGAGAAGTAAACATTAATCCCCACCAGATGTTGGGCTGCTCCTGTGGCAAAGGAAAGTCAGCGCGAGAGGAGGCTCCCCAGCCAGCAGCAGCAGTGATCATAGCCCGAGCCCGGAAGGGTTCTCATCAGAGGGAAGTGGGTGGTGGACGGGTGCCCACATCAGAGCTGGCAAATTGGGGGCAGGCGATGATGGGGGGAACGTCTTTCCCTCAGCACAGTCCCAGGACTCTCCACAGCCACCTTCTGGGTTTTGTCAGCTGCACCGTCGCCACTTCCAGCAGAAAGCGTCCCAGTCTGGTCGTCCTTCTCTCAGCTTTCAGAGGAGACTGGAAGTTCAAACGGACTAATGAAAAAGGACCGGGGAAGACTCTACACAAGGCTCCTCTTTGGCTCCCCCCCTTCCCCTCCTCCTGCCTTTGGACAGTTAGTGGAATGAGAAACCAGCTTCCTGTCCCGACTCTCGCTCGCTCGCTCTCTCCTTCCCCCCGTTTTACAAATCCTAGGATTATCCAGCTCAAAAAAATGCTGAAAGGAAGTTAGCTGAGAAGGGGGGGCGGAGGACAGGTTTTGGCAGTAAAGTGCATGTGTGTGTGTGTGTGCGAGAGGCTAAGGGAAGGCGGGTAGAGGAGCTTGGGGGACTGGGATGGGGATGAGGGGAGGGGAAGAGGGAAAGCCTGTCAATGGACAGATAACGGTCTGCCTGAGAGGAAATCACTGCAAGCCGAGCTGAGCCACAGCCCGCAGAGCGGTCAGGCGCTTCCTGCGCTACCGATGCTCAGCTCTGAGAAGGCCCAAGGAGAAGCCGTGGTGGAGGAGAGAGACCAGGAGCCACTCCAGTAAAACCTCTGCCTCCGTACATCGAGTCCTTTCCGCCCTCGAACACGACTTTGTCACTTCAGGACTTGCCTTCCTTACTTCAGGACTTGCCTTCCTCTATAGAGGTGCAGGCCGGAGCTACTGAAGTGCAAGAAGAAAGCAGAAAATTGGGAAACTAAAGAGAGGGGAGGAGGGAAAGCTTCATTTTCCTCCCCTCCCCAAGCAAGCAGTAACAGATGC
The DNA here is from genome assembly GCA_033558105.1 of Coccyzus lansbergi. NCBI lineage: Eukaryota > Metazoa > Chordata > Aves > Cuculiformes > Coccyzidae > Coccyzus > Coccyzus lansbergi. The sequence continues at coordinate 149,150 of JAUMJK010000631.1, read as the reverse complement.
CATCCGGGCATCTTAGTTCGTGTACTTTTGAGTCAACTCTAAAAAAAGGCTTCCCTCGACGAACAAAGCGGTTTAGAGATAAAGGACAGATATCGCCCAGTAGCAAGAAGAAGGGAAATGGGACAAGTTTGCCCTGAGTCTTGCTCCTCTCCCTACACCACCTTCCTAGTGTAAACTTCAGTGTACACACAGGTCTGCTTGAAGGAGCAGTCACTTGCACTTATCCACATCTTTTTATCCCAGAATTTCACACCTCTTTTCAGGGCCGGGCATGCTAGTGGGCCGTATGTTGGACCTAGGGAAGCAAACTTAATGCTGCTAAGGTTTCACTGCCCCCTCTTGCTCGATGCCAAATATAACGATATAGTCTAGGCAAAAAATAAACAAGTAAATGAAAAAAACAGGAAATTGCAGCTTTTCACCAAAAAATCAGACCAAAGATGGGGAGAGTACTTTTGGTCTGGAGGAAAAATGGCCAGGAAACAGAGCAAAGGACTTCCTTAACCCACCTTCCCCCTCAACCCTGGGGTCAGTACCTTCACAGAAACCTCATCTCCTCCCACAGATCTCTGCAAACTCACCATCTTACCCCTTTATTTTGACAAAGTGTGGATTTTCAGAGAAATCAAGCTGTGTTCCGACAGCTGCCAAAAGCCACTCAGGTTCTGTCTGTTGGTATGGTAACATTTTTTCCCTCTGAAGTGTTGGATGTTACCGCTTCACATACAAGAAAAAATACCAAGAGCCCTAATGAAGGACCCTGAGCAATTAGAACTCCTATTGTGCAGTTTATCACCGTAATTATCATCATTATCCCCATTTTACAGCTTGGTGGCTGACAGGTTGAGGTGAAGATGATTTGCAGAAGGGTGTCAGAGAGATGTCTGGCCTGTCAGCTTCCACCCTCCTGCTCCGAGGCTAAAGGGGAAACTGAGCACCCATCACCAAAGCAATGGCTGTTCTTGGGGACCCTCAGAGCTCACCAAAAACTTAAAACATCCCTGAATTTAGACTGGGCTTCTTACAGCACCTTAATGTCAAGTCAGCACACGGGATCCTTCCCTGTACCAGCTTGCTGCCAAACCCATCGCGTGCTGCAGTGCATCCTGCCTGCCTGCCAAGGGGCAGGCTTCAAACTGGTTGGACAGACAACAGGATGCTCAGACACAGATGTCTCACCAGGCCACCCTCTCAGTGTCCAGGCAGCTGGCTGCCTTCTGTAGAAAAAAAAGCCTTCTCCATGCCTCCTCAGGGAGGGGGACATCCTCCTGCACATGCCAGCCCTCTTCCATGGGGCTAAGTACCAGCACTGAGCCACTGTGGGTAAATTTCTTCACCACTACAAGCAGCCACACCATCTTCTTCACACTTCTGAATCCCACTCTGCAAGACACCTCCATCCGTCCATGAACCAAACAGGACATTAAAACTCTTTGTGCTGGTCTAATCCATCACCCTTCATCAGCTGGCATCACTAACAGGATCTGTGTCCTGAGCCCTCATCTGTACCCTCTGCATAGTGATCCACTGTATCACATTCCTGTCCTTACCTCCATGCCCTTCCTCATCTTAGGTACGGTTTCCCCCTCCTCTTCCTCTGCAAGCCTACCCAAACACGATGTATTCAATAGAGGATGGCTTCTTTTAATAAATAAATAAATAAATAAATAAATAAATAAATAAATAAAATCAACTCCTGCAATTGTATTGCTTTCCTCAGGTCACTAGTTAAGTAGCTATGGCCCCAGGCACAGGGGGGACCATCTTGATGTGGCCACTATGCAGCATGGGACCCTTGCCCTGCTTTAAGGAACTTCAGTAGCCTATGGACCAGCCCACTAGGTCAGGCCATCACCCTCACCATTTGGTATTTCTCGATAGTCATTTTCAAGCCGGAAGCACCATTTCTTGGAGTCGTCTCTGCAGGAGTTCCCTGCAGCTGTCTTTGGGAGCCAATATGGTGGGTCCCATCAGCCGATGAACACTGCAGGAATTGAGCAACTCATCTGACTTTGGGGATCTGCGTGCTGGACTTCAGGTTGGTGATGGCATCCAGGGCTAGGCTTCAGGACTTCTATCAGCCATTGCCACTGAAGTGCTGTCATGGAGGCAAAGAGAGACTGTCAACCCCTCTGCCAAGAAAAAGCAGTACTTGAAGCAGAAATCTGGAGAAGAGGAGCAAAGAAAAAAAAAAAAACAGATAGGATTTTGCCTTTGTTCATAATGGGCCTTCCACTTTGCTGCCCTGCTGCCCTGCACCAGGTAATGCATGGAGAGAAGAGGGAGTTGGAGGAAGAAAAAGGCATGGCAGGTGATGTGAAAGAGGTGTGCACCCTAAGGAGTGACAGAAGTCACAAGGAGCTCCAGGAGAGCTCTTGCCAGGCAGGCTGGACTACTAGGGTGGTTTTCCCCATGCCAGGGTGAGGTTCAGTGAAAGGACAGGGGGGAGGTCGCTGTGGGATTGTCCAGGGAGCCCAGGGCCGGAAGGAGGAGGAGGTCAGGCAAGGTGAGTGGGAACCAAACAAGGGAGGCTTTGCAAACAAAGTGCTTCGTATCAGAGACTGAAATCAGTGCTGACCCAGGGGATTTTTCTAAGGAAAAAAACCCCAGAAGTCTAGTCTGGATTTGCACAGCAGAGGAGGCAGGGGAGGTCTCTGCAATAGCTAGAGTGAGTGTCAGGGATAAGGAGTCAGCCAGTGTCCCTCCTGGAAAAGCTTTTACACACGAAAACTGGCAGAGACAGAGAGGAAAAGTGCTTGGGCCAGAGGCATGAAAATCCAAAAAGAATTCTAAGCTGAAACAACTGGAAAAAAAGGGAGAATTTCCCTCTCTTCAAAAAAAAAAACCAAAACAAAACCAAAACAAACAAAAAAAAAAAAACCCAAAAACACAGAGAAAGAAAAAAGTGAGTCTGCAGAATAAGAGATCCCAAGCCAAGCCAGAGGTCTCACAGAAGCAGTCTCTCCATAGAGATTACTTCCTAATCCTCACCGTCTTCCAAACAGCAGGATGGCCAGCTGCCCCACGGTACCACAGCCCAAATCAGGAAGTTCTTGCCCATGACACTTGCTTTAATTCCTTCCCTTTGAACCTGTAAAAATAGGTCAGGATTTGAAGTCAGTCACAAAGGCCTCCCTGTCAGAGAATGCTGCAGGTTCATGGAGGAAGGTGGGGCACCTTCCCATCCCACTTTGCTGCTCATCTGCCATACTTCGCTTATTGGCTTGAGAGTGGATATGGGAAACCATGGTCTGTGTGTGAATTAGTGCAGGACTGATAATGACTTTACGGTTCTCTCTGTTCTCACAATGTACTGTCAACCCCAGAAGCAGTCAGAGAGCCTGTTGAATGGCTTTGACCACTAAGCCTAAGTATTTCTTCCCTTCTAAGAGCTGGTTGCCACAGTGGAGGCGTCACACATGCTATTTCTGGGCACCCATCTCTCCCCTTCCTGCTGTGTCTCCTTCATTGTGTTTGAGCTTTTTCCTATCCATGGCTTTAAAATCTCCACTGATCTGCCAGGCGCCACTCAGCACAAAGAGCAGGGGGGGAAGGGAGTGGAAGACTCTGGGAGGAGGGGATCTGAACCCCTGAAAATAGCTCTGCTGAGTACGATTGTTTTCCTGACACAGACAGTTCATTGTTAGACCCTGACACACCAGTTCACCCACCCTCCCCACCCCTTGACATACTCTCTTTCCTCTCCAGTCCCTCTCCAGCCCAGTTTCCTGTCTACTCTTACCCCATAGATGATGCTGGAGCATATTGTGAAGCCTAAAGCCTGACGTAAAGGCTTTTGTTTCTATGAGAACACATCAGAGGCAGACAACAGGGATACCCTTCACCTTCCCTTGCCGCAGGGCACCCACCACTCTCAGTTCCTAGTTTCATCTTATTCCCAGCTACACACCATCTCCCCCAGTTCTCACCTCCTTTTCTTTTTGTTAGCTACTTCACAGATCCCAGTGTTTCAGCTACTAATGAAGGAGGCATCTTGCATCTGCAAAATGCTAAGTGCCCTTACTGCTGTCTGCATATCCGTGACACAATGGTGTAACTAGGAGGTACAACAGACCTACGCCTAGTAGGTTATGAGCCTGCATGATGGTGTGATGTCATCACAGTGATGTCACCAAAGACAACCATAAGAGAACAAATGGAACATCCTTTTTACCAGGAAGGTATTTTTCTTTCACTTTGCTTGTTAAGGCATAGGGCAGGGATCTACAGCCAGAGGACCAGGTGTAGTCACCAGCATTTTAGGAGCAGGTGTATACTCCTGTCTATCACAGAAACATGGATTCATGGAATTATAGAATGGTTTGGATTGGAAGGGATCTTGAAGATCACCTAGTTCCAAACTCCCTGCCACGGGCAGGGACACCTCCCACTAGATCAAGCTGCTAAAGGCCCCATCCAACCTTGCACTTGAGGTCTATTCTACCTCCTTGAGTATCATCCCAGATGCACTTAAGTCTGAAGTACATAATAGCCTAATATAACATGATATTCAGTTATTGACAATACATTGACAACTACAAAATGTACAACTACTTTTTAGCCAGACTGTCTTCTCCCACTGCTTAGTCACTTCAGGAGTGTCTTGCATACAGAAAACCAAATCAGGAATGTATTTCCCTTCTTTTACTCAAAGCATAAACTTGTCTGAACAGTAACAGTTTCTTAATCCTGAATTTGTACATCTATCACAGAGGAGCTCTAATTCTTGACTGGGGACTCCAACTGTTCTTTATTTAGACAACATGAAGACCATTACAGAAAGGCTTTATGCCTCACAGTCTAAAACTCTATTGATAGCATAACGATATATTATAGCATTATAAAACAAACTTTCAGAGTTAAAACTCTACCAGAAAAACTGCACTGCTAGCAGAATCTTCCTTCATCTAAGAGGTATGTTCAGAAATTTCTCCAAGCATCTTACCCATGAGATGACCCATCTGGTGAGGCAGAAAGGTCACAAACCTCACACCATGGAGCCATTCCCAACTCACATCGGCCTTTTCAAGAGTATCTTGCCAGTAGCTTTTTGGATAACATGGAACAGGCAGCTGGCAGCTCTGTGCTGAGTACATGCAAGACAGCATGTCATAAAGAGAGAGATGATTTCCTCAACACGTTGCCTTACTGTGAGTAACAACAAGAAGGATTCCCACTAAACCCGGAAATGTTTTTGCCGACTTTTTTTCCCCATGATCAGGTTAACAACAATAAGGATTCTCACCAAACTAGGAAATGGTTTTACCTCCTTTTGCCTCCTGATCAGGTAACCAAAGAGACACACAGAAATTAAACAACTTGCTTAAAATTGCATTGTGACTCTATAGCAAAGCAAAAAGCCAAATCAATAGCACCTATAAGCTTGGGGAATGCCTTAACCGTAAGGTCATTTCTTCTTATGTCTTACCCGTCTGTGAACACAAGCAATAACCAGATTCACAAGCACAGCCAGGATCTCCTGGAGCAGAGAAAACTTAACTAGGGAAGAAAATACTAAGGAGACTTATATATCACTTCAGACACCTGTTGCTTAGTCACTACGTCCAGCATCTATATTGTCACAGAATAAGAGAGAGCAGAAGACTCTCAGTACTTGTTCTTCCACATTTGCACACCACTGGTTTGGAAGTTTCCCTCTCCCTTTACCTATAAAGGCTACTCTATCAGGAATGAGAAAATAGCTGAGCCAGAGTGCCGTCATGCAGAAAGAGAAAGCATTTAGTCTCCTCTGTTCTCAATTCTGCCAAACACCAGCATTGGTAGCATACTATAAATGTATACTATACTACACTACACTACACTATACTATACTATATCATTTCTGACTAGCCCAGCTCACCCCCACTCAGAGGACACTGACACCAACACCCACGTAAGTGCCTGTATTTCCACCTTCAGATGACCTACTTCTATTACCTGTTCTGCTAATCATGTTGCCATGGGAGAAGGAAGATGTGGGTTAACCTAACTGCATAAAAACTGCAGCCCGTTGCACTTGCATTATTTTAATGGTTGATGCAAGGTTCAGGACTGAGTATCTCTGTTATAAGGACCAAGGTGGAAGGGAGGAAAGGAATTACTTTAGAGGTTCAGTCAAGCAATATTTTGATCGTTTTCTGTATAAGATGAGGGCTGCTTTGTAACAATATCTTATTTGTTTTATTATTTAAATAACAACAAAAAAACAACAAAGCTCAGGGGATAGTCACTATTTTAGGGATAAAAGCTAGCTTGTTACATGCTATTTTTAGAAGACACTTAAAGCTTGATTTCTTCAATTTTTGGGTCTTCTCTTGATCACTTGCAGGAATCAACTTTTCCATGAGAGAGTTATGTATTGTTTTATCACAAGCTTTCCACTAAGAATCCTTTTATTGTGTCTGAGTGTCTAGGACCACAAGAAAGAGTTCCTATAAAGAATGGTCAGCTGTGATGATGGTCTCCAGCTAAGACAAACTGCTAAGAGAAACTGCTGCTTCACCCCTTCTCTTTGTCTCTAGCAAGGCAAAGTATAATTTGATGGCAGGAATAGGGAAGAGAGGAAATACAAGTTTGCAAAAGCCACATGTCCCCTTTGCAAACACCTCTGTGACAGGGCTGTCAACTGTGATGGGTGGAGTGCTAGCAGCTGTGGCGGGCAAGACCAGGTGTTCTTGCAAGTGGCAGCCCGCTGCACATTTGTTGTTTCTTATTTCTACTCACTGAGCTAAACCCCTGTGGGGAAAGCACTGGTGGGTCTGCACAAATGATATCCTATTGTCTTCTCCGCAAGGCTGACCTTATCCCCTCTTCCTTCTACATGTTCTCTTCCTGACTTGCACCACATTCCTCTTCATGGTCCGGCATGTGTCTAGGTTAAGTGGAAAAACACTTTGCCTTTCTACTGTGTTCTCAGATGCTGAAGGTACCAAACAGGGAATTCAGATATATGGGGAGATACCTTCTGTCTGAGACTTGAATGCCTCTCTCTCAAGATGTATAATATTAAAGGTCTCCATATACTCCTTCAGAGAAAGACACATTTCTCTTTCAGCATTTCCTTACCTGCACCCTGACGGTTCTAACAGGAGGTGTTTTCTGTGGGGATGTGCCAGGTTGTGGAGGATGTTTTTACATTTCTTTGGTACAGTTGGTTTCTGTTTTCCTCTGCTTCCAGAAACATCACCAACCCTGCAGTGCTGACAGCAACATTATTTAGTTTGAATATACTGAATATCAACATCTCCCGGCAAAGGTGGAACAAAGTTATCTTCTTTCCATCACAGGCTGAAAGGGTTTGGCTTGCCTTCACTCTAACACCTCATTGTCTAAATCTGAAGTTCAGATTATTTCCTGACTCATGCTGAAGTTATACTGGGAGTGAATTATAGCAAAGAGTAGACAGAAGACTTCAGACTGGAACCAATAATATTCTCTCCGAGCTTTGCAATTACTTACACAGCTTAATAGGCTACTTTCAACTTTTATGGCTAGTGCATCATCATTGTAGCTGACCAATGATGGGACATTCGGGGAGCCCTCTCCTGTGTAACTGAGGTCTTTATAGAAGGACTGGTGTCTTTTCTGCAGACTAGCAGAGGGGTTTTGTTATCTTTAGAGCAAGGTTTGGCTAAGAAGCCTGGCTCCCTAATGCTGCTCTGCTATATTTAGACCCTCTTCTGGTGTGCCCACCCAGTGCTGTTCCCTTGTTTGTTTCCTACCAAACAATGAGACCTGAAAGAATTGCTTGGAAAGTGGCCAGTGCTCTCTGTCAGGCAGCCAAGCTTTGCAACAGCCCTTTGTAACGCACTGTACTGGGAAATGGGAGGCAACTGTCCCTCCTGCTTCAACCTCCAGCATGAGCTTTTTCCCCATGCTAAGGGCTCCATGGTGTGGCCTTGCCCCAGGAACTGTCTCTGAGGAGGTGTCAGAAAACACAGGGAATGGGTCAAGATACCTAGAGGCAAGAAATCAGAGTGGAAAGGAGCAATGGAAGATCTGTTCTCTGTTCTTCCTCACCTCTAATCCTGTATTCCTGCCAGTGTGTGTTTTAGCAGCACATTGTTCCTGGAAAGCCTTTGCTATCTGCCCTGATTGTAGCAGGAGCTGTTCATGAACATATAGGGTTACAGGTGCAGTCACACACTTCTCACTCACCTCGTCTTTCTTTTCTGTACTCTTGTGGTGCTTGGCTAATCATTTTCTACAACCTCAGCACTGCAGAGTGAGAAAAAAAGCAGTTCCAGTCCTAGTGGTGAGCAGAGCAAGAAACATGCTAAGATTACTTTTGCTTGTTTTAAACAAATGGAGCCAAAGGAAAAAACAAAGGGGAGGGGGGAAAAAACCAGACAAGGAGAGAAGAGAATGAACAGATTTCTTTAAGACAGAAGGATCTGCCCGATTCACAGTAGGCTAAATGATGAGAGCCTGGAAACTGCAGATTTGTATTCCACTACTTTAGGTTCCAACATTGTTGCTTCTTTCAGCCTCCTGAGCCAAACCCTCTCTAGCCAGAAAAGGACATGTATATCCCTGAGGGAGGTTCCAGGAACATCCTTCAGTTGGATTTGATTTGGGTTTTCCTTAAGGCCCATAAGCATTAGAGAGGTCAAAGCTTAAAAAAAAAAAAGAAAAATGTCAGTATTTCCAGTAGGGGGAAAAGGTACTGAGTACCAGAATAATAGCAAAACTTAGGGCAAGAAAAAGATCAGCTAAGAAAGTATTTGCTCAAGCATCTACAGGTCCTGCCTGAGAAGAGGCATGAAAATCTCCTGTGGGGAAAAGAGGCACATGCCTCAGGTGTGCCCCCAAGTGCCAGTGTCCATATGCTCACTCCACTGATCACTGCATATGCACTGTTCTCTGGCAATTTAAGAGATGCTGAGACAAATCCAATGGCTTGAGTTACAGTTATGTAGCATCTTTTCTGTATTAATATTACATCTTTGCAACTTGTTCAGCCTGAACAGGCTGCATCAATGGCCTGAGACCAATAGTATGAGGTTCAACAAGGCCAAGTGCCAAGTCCTGCACTTGGGACACAACAACCCCATGCAGCAGCACAGGCTTGGGTACAGTGGCTGGAAAGATGTCCAGTGGAAAAGGACCTGGGGGTGCTGAATATGAGCCAACAGTGTGCTCAGGAGGCCAAGAATGACATCCTCGTTTGTATCAGAAACAGCATGGCCAGCAGGACCAGGGAAAACATCCTTCCCCTAAACTCAGCACTGGTGAGGTCACACCTCATACACTCCATTCAGTTTTTGACCCCTCACTACAAGAGGGATATTGAGGTCCTGGAGCACATCCAGAGAAGGGCAATGAAGCTGGCGAAGGGTCTGGAGCACAAGTCTTGTGAGGAATGACTGAGGGAACTAGGGTTGTTTAGCCTAGAGAAAAGGAGGCTGTGGGGAGACCCTATCACTGTCTACAACTACCTAAAAGGAGGTGGTAGCAAGGTGGTTGTTGGTTTCTTCTCCCAGGTAACAAGTGGTAGGCTGCGAGGGAATGACCCTCAGGTTGCACCAGGGGAGGTTCAGATTGCATATTAAGAAAAATTTCTTCACTGGAACGGTTACCAGGCATTGGAATGGGTTGCCCATGGACATGTTTGTACCACCATCCCTGGAGGTATTTAAAAGGCCGGTAGATGAGGTGCTCAGGGCTATAGTTTAGTAGAGGACAGGCATGGTTGAACTCAATGCTCTCAAAGGTCTTTTCCAACCAAACAATTCTATGATTCTGCTTAAAAGGAACTAACTTTTAAGAACAGCTTAGGAGAATGCATGCTGGCAGGAAAAATGCAGCTGAAGGGCAAATAAATATATAATATTTTGACTTCATAAGTACACAGCACTGATTCATAGGCATTGTAGGACAGCAGTCTTTGGCATAAACTGTGTAGATGAGTGGAGAGTACAGGGAGCAGTTCAAGTATTACAGCAGGCAAATCAGGTAAACGGGACAAATTAATGCAGCAAGGAAAGGCTGTATATCAGACTGACCCCTAGCAGACTGGTTCTACAGGATACAGAAAGCAGAAACCTGCACTGTTGCACTTCAACACAACACAGAAAACAACTTGAATATGTCAGATGTCACTAACAAAACTGCAGGAGTCAACTGGAGATGGCCCTTATAATAGAAAATAAGGCAGTTTCATATGTGTAGTTTTTTCCTGGGTTGTAATACTATTGTCATACATTGCAACACTCTTCAAGTCCTGGTTCCTGGGGTCAAGGGATTTCTTGTAAGAATCTCAGCTTTCAGTATAAACTAGTACCAAAAATAAAACTACAGTCTTCAGTAGCGCACAGAGAAATTTTAAAGATGCAAACCCTAAAATTTCAGAAAATTTTAGGTGGCAGGATAACAAACAAAGGCTTGTCTATACAGCAGTTTCTGACTTGGTGCACGCAGGCTGGCCATGCAATCTGGTATCCTCTTGGTTAATGTTGCAATAATAACGGGGGTTATTTCATACTTACTGTTTATTTCGGAACACAGATCCACTGTGCTCAGTGACTAAGGATCATTTGTGGAGCCTCAATAGTCAACAGGAAATTATATTATCATTTTGCCAAATCACTTTATCACTATGCCATTATTCAAAGACTGTTCGTCTATTTTAGCGGTTGCTTAGGAGATGCGAGAACGACTGGCCTGCAGCCACTTCCCTCTTCTGACTTTCCCTAACATAGCACTGCAGCCCCTTACCTGTAAGAAAGCCACTGGGTGACCGCTTAAACAGCCAAGGAGATTTTACACTTGGGTTCTTTTTGTGACCTGTTGTGGCAGCAAGGTGGAGGAAGTCCTGAACTTGAGCAGGGAGGATTAGGGGAAGAACATGATTTGATGACACTCTGAGAAGCTAAGGGAGAGCAAGGAAATGGCTGCTAAGGTGGTGCTAATTCTCTGAGAAACCCACAACAAAATCCTGTGTTTAGTACGTGCATGTTGTAGGACAAGGCTATTGCAGAGGTGTGTTTTGTTTAGGTGTGTAATGGACTAGGAGCAATGGGAGGACTGGTGGGCAGAAATCACAGTTGCTTTTTTTCTTGTTATGTTTTTAGTCTTTAAATGAAATAGATCTTCTTTCTAGAAAGTGAAGTTGTTTGAAAAATATACATGAAATTTTGACACAGTGTATTAAAGGCCTAATCTCATACCAGTAAAGTTAGGCAAGTCAGAAATGCAAAGCCTAGGAGAAGTTTGCTGAAGTCAAAGAGCGCTTTTTCTTACAAATTGCAGCCTTTTCTGAACATTGTTAGAGGTTTTCATAAATTTATTCAACCTTTTTTTTTTTTAATTCCATAACTAGTATTCTAATCAGCACTAAGAAGTTCATAGCAAGTTGTAAAACCAAGGAAGACTATATTTTCTTTTCTGGTCTCAGTGTAAATGAGGCTTGAAAGGCGGAGATGTATTAGCTCTAAAACCTTGTAAGACATATTGACCAAAAAAACCCAGTTGAATTCACTGCCTGCAAATAATATGTCCTTTCCTTGCTTAATCAGTTTTGATCAACTTGTCTTGTATATCATGCACAGCTACTGTGTAGCTTCATTATCTAATAAAAAGCAGAATTAAAATGCTGGCTTTCTGCATCTTAATTAAATTCCAATTCTCATCTAAAAATAGCTTGACACAAATCAAAGTAAAAAAATAATTATCATGTAAATAAGCAAAGCCATTCACTATTTTCTAACACAACCAAATGCAAATTACGGATCTGAATAAATGTGAGCGATTAGATTGTTCTATTTACATGTGCAGAGAGCCCAGGCTAGCAAGAAGTTACCACATTTAGTGGAAAGGCTATATTTAGTTTCAAATCAGGATGCTTTAATTGCCAGCTAACAGGAAGCAACCTTTTTAGTTTAGTTGAGTTTTGTTTTCTGGTAATTTTTATGGGGTTTTGGAAATAACTACAAATCTGAAACATAATTAAAACAGATTGCTCTAATCATCCTTTTTCGCGATCCGATATTTTTAAATCACACCATCTTGAACAGACATTATCAACATAAGTCATGCAGAAACTTTGCAAATGCTTTTCTAAGATATGCCAGTTTGTGCCAACATAGAGTTGTCTCCCTTTTTAACTATCCGGGCTACTAACAAATGAGTTTTAGCCAGATCATCTCTTTTCAGGTTAATCTTTGAAGTAAGTAACAGAGTTTCTCCTGTGTTTGTTGGTTTCAGTCATTCTTGGTGGCCAGAGCAGAAGTGGATTGCAGTGGAGACCTGCAACACGGTATGTGCTTAACAGCCTCTAAAGAAAAGAAAAAAAAGACCAACACTTCCTCTGTTCACTGCAATCTAACACTACCTATTGCTTATTACAGCCGTGTGCAGCCACAGTCACTCAATACCTGAGGCTTATAAAACTTCTTAGAACTACACCTTTGCCTTGACGTGCCATTCATCTGAATACAGCTCTTGCATCAGGGATAGTTAGGTGCCGCATTTCCAGAAGACCTTGGAGTCTCTGTCACCCCTATCAGTCCTCTTACTCTGCCCTTTCCTGGCAGAATGTTTCCCGTACTTCAGCTTTTCATACTGTCCTTGGGTTCCCAGAGCCAGTTTGTAGGCTGCAGAACAATAGCAATTGCTGAAAATATGAAATGGGAGAAATGAAAACATCTTGGTAAAACAACCACATACTGAGAATAGGATATAAAAATAAGAAGTGACAGCTCAGCTCTGGGGCCCCAGGATCTATGAGATGAGGATAAAAACTACTTCTATTTTTCTTCTAGAGTCTTACCTCTTGTTCAGCTTCTGAAAAATGCCAATAAGGACACAGATCCTCTGTGTCATTGCTCCTGGGAAGTATAATTCTCCTGTGCCAATACTATCATACCTTCTATTACCATAACATATTTCAGATCAGTCTCCCTCTGTTTATTTGGTTCCTAGATCTCAGTGAATAATTTTGCAATGAATTGATTATTCAGCAAACCTTACTTTTTTTCAATTTCTGAAGTATCCCAGAGCAGATTGCGATTTCCTCAGATTCTTTATTATCTTATGTTCTCTGGCAAGTTTTCTGTAGTTTCTTATTCTGAACCATGGATTGGCTGTGAACTTTGAGGGAGGTATTTGACTAGTCGTAGTTTCAAGCATGTTGTGATGATTGCAATGGAACAACTTGAGAAAAATTGAGAGCATAGTCACATGCCAATGTTTGACTGCACAATGTTCCTCGTTATTACTTTCAGGTGCTATTAACTTTTACACTTGTATCTTTCACTCAAGGAAAGTGAACATGAAAGAAGGATGCTGAAGGGAGAATCATTTAAGTATAGGGCTGCATGTCAACAAAGAGGAATTGCATTCAGGACAAGATACAGTCTCAGATATAAAATTCAGAGAAAGAAATGATGACTGAGAAATTATATTGCCAAGTTGTCAATAGTCACTTCATTTCCTGGGACACACCGGTGTTTTCCATGTCTCCATCCCAGCCCCTGACAATTTCAGGAGGCTACTCTGAAGGCAAGTGGAGCAGGTAGTCACGCAGGAAAGAAAAAAAAAAATTCTTCCTCTAAACACCGTGTGGCTATGGGTTACCATAGTAAGGAAATCCTGTGAAAGGGTGTCCTAACATTGGTATGGTATGAAGGAGAGCCTTTGAAGGGAATTGCTTGTCTTGGCTGACTTCCTGGGTTGTGTTCTGTCCCCACCTTGCTGTAATGACAGGGTTGGTGGAATGCGCAGGTTTGCTGCAGGCACCCGTCATCCCTGAACGTCTTAATTTACCTTTCCAGTGAGGGAAGGAGAGGCAGGGAGTGGTGAGGAATAGTGATGGTTTCTTTGAACAGACTGGGAGCCAGAGTACTACGGAGAAAAAGAAGAAAACAAGGGAACTCCACCCTTTTACCACAGAAGCATTGCAACCACATCCCAAACCCCAGCTAGCTACAGAGTCCTTCCTTGCATAGAGAAGCAGGCCAGAAAGGGAGCCAGGAGAAGTTGGATATGCAGGGACTCAGAGATATTTTTAAACGTGCTGGAGGTCTGGTTACATAGTTTTGGCCTGGTTTTGTTGGCACAGGGCCCTTTTTTCCTTAGTTTTGATAGATCACACTTGCTGAGGAGGCCCTCCTTGTGTGTCAAGATGAAATTTTCTGGCTGATGAGATAGCTCTGGGGATGAGTAACCAGATCTAGCAGCTTTTCTATCTATGCTTATTCAGCAGCCTGTTTGATTAAGGAGACCCTCCTCCCAGACCTGCTGCTTCATACACAAAGGTAGGACTGCCAAAGAGGATCTGCTGTGGCCATTAGATAATGCCACAGGTCTGACTGAAGGACTTCAGGCTAAGACAACATTTCTTTCCCACACAGCTCTTTGTCTGTCAGTTGCAGCTAGAGCCTCCATTGACATGTCTGACAGACCCACTGTCCTTACAGAGCTGTGCCTCTAGGCTTCTTACCAGCTTATAAGTCATGGAAGAGGATGACAGAGAAAGGAACTGGGGAGGAACAGATAAGGGACTTGAGCCACAACTAAACTTCGCTTTCATACTGAGCATCTATGTAGGATGGATTGGGAAAGGATTGTGGCTGTATGCAGGGAGGGAGCTTGGGTACCTTACAACTTTCAGAGCTGTAAGGAACCATTGCTTAACAAAACAGTAAAACCAAGGAGATTAAATCCTCCCAATTAAGCTATGGAGGGAGGATATGCCTGTGCTGGCTCTGCACTCAGCATACCTGGTCATGCTTGATCCACTGGGGGATGACGATGAGACACTGCAAGAGGAGGAGCCCAGCCACTTCCCCACACAAGAGGTCTGAGCTGATCTCAGCCTGTGTCATGCTGTGGTGATGTGGGACATCCTGTGACACAACTTGTGACAAAGCCAAGGAAGTTTAAAAATGCTAGAGAAGAAAAGTTTTGGAATGCTTATTTTTGGTAGAAACAGGAAGGATGCTGATGAGGCTAAAAAGGACCCAAGGGGTGTCTTTTCAGAAGCCTACACCTAACAAACTGTTTTCCTACACATAGTAAAAAAAATTTCATCCTTATCTAACAGCTTTCGTGGAAGAGGCATTTAGTTAGATGGGAATTTCTTCACTTTTTGCTGAGAAGCAACCCTATCTGGGTGGCAAAAGAGCTGCCATTTTAAGCACAAAAGTGATGAAAAGAAGCAGGCATCTGAGAAATCAAACACACAGAAGGTAGTGAGTCCAAACCTAGTCAGATAGTAAGTGCCACAGAACTTTCTTAAGGAAGGAAACATGGGATTTCTACTAAACAGCCTTCGTTAGGGGTTTCAATGTTCAGTTCTTCTAAAGGGAAGGACTTCTACTGCTTCCAAACTAAGCCACTCGAATCAGCTGATAATGACTTCTGTGCTTTGCCTACCCACGTTGCTAGAGCAGCAGTCCTAAGCTAAAGGCTCCTCAGCTTTTTCTCTTACTAATTTTGCTTTGAAAGCAACTCGGGCTGCCAAGAGGGAACATAGAAGTAATACAGCCTCTGTTGCTGATAAGTTAACTTTTTCTCTATGGACCTACATTAATCGCTTCTTTCTAGAATGACGTCAGCAGGTAGATATAATTTTTGAACAAGATCACAGTTAGTAGCTGTTAGTAACACCTGAACCTGCCTCTCTGGGTAACATACCCCTTTAGAAGTCCTTGTGTCTACAGTGGCTGAAGTTTTTAAACATGTCAATCATTTTCCTCTGAGGAAAAATTAAAGTTTACCTTGACACTGTTGCTAAGATGGCTGCAGCAGAGGCAGCATGTAGATCCCTCCAGACTTGATGCTCGAGGCATATGTGGGATTTGGGACACAGTTTGACATCTAGTGGTAACGTGTGGTATAATCACACAGCTCACACTAGAAAGTGCAAGGGTCGTGGTCCTGGATCAGGCAAGGATCAGGAAAGGGTCCCTCCACCAGCATACATTTCTATGCTGTATGTACAGCCACACACATTAGTATTAAGCATCTTCTTATCCCTCAGTGACATTTGATTAAGGGAGAAAAACAGCTAAGAGGTAGGTTCAGGTCATATTTTATCCAGAAAAGCAGCATCTTTTAAGATTTGTGTTTTGATCTCTTTGCTTATGATCTCTTGAATCATTATGCATGTTTTTACTATGCCAATGCAGTGATAGCAGGAGGGTCTTAACCCAGGTAAAGCAACAGAAGATGTCCAAATAGTTAATTCTGAAGTCTGCTAGGAGGCTGAGTTTAAAGAAATTTGAGATATTTCATCTTCAGGTTTGATTGGTGCCATTTATGATTGCAACCAGGAGACTCATGTGGAGCTGATCTGCTGCTAGGAACTGAATAATGAATGCACAGTTAGTGACATCCTTATTAAAAGAAAACATAGAGAAGAGTAAAATTATTCATGTGACATGAGATGCAGCCCAGCCTAGCGATTCTGGAAGGTTACAAAGAGATTGAAATCTTCTTTAGTTTTGTAATTCTCCACATTTCCTGCAATCTAAATGGGAAAGCATTGTTAGTTCTTCAGAAAAATTATTTTATCCCAGCCTACACTCAAAATCCCATAGAGACATGGTATGCTTTCAAAACATTTGGTTCATTTCTACCTCAAATAAACTTGTCTTGGACTGCAAGGGTGAACAGATCCTGTGAATCTGCAAGATCTGCTTCTTACCAACCTGTACAGATAGATAGTGGTTTGGTAATAATTGTATCTGCCTGGAAACATTACTTTAAATTGATGTACCGGGATTAGTAACAATTTACCTCTAGGGATTAATTTGGCCCATGATGTACAACTGACAAAACAAAAAATATAAAGTTAATTAGAAAATATATTAAGAATTTTGTAGCATTTGGGGCAATTGGGGGTTTTAGTTATTATTTATTTCTAGAGAGAGAGAGAAAAAAAATAATGCTTAAATCAAAATAGCAATTATGGGTTAGAGCTGATGAAATGACATACTCTGTCCTCCAGATGTAGCAGACTAGAAAGATTCCATTCTCCCTCTGGGAATTCAATCTGGGTTTGTGTGCATTAAGGTAGGGTGTAGTGCCATTGTCTGCACTATCATTTTGTGAACCCTATGTGCTACAATATAAACCACATTTGAAGACCGCTCTCTGTTGCAGTAAAATGATGTTTGTTCCCTGAGGAGCAATTTCTCAGTCTCTGGAGTGTATAGAAGTGTGCAGTTTCAATTCCCCCCAGGATGTAGCTCAGTTAGTCACCTGAAAATTGCCTTTTCAGTCTTTCCCTAGAAGAAACAACCCCAAGATTTGTAAGTGTCCAACAGATACAAATGGGGGTGTTCAACAGAAAAGGCCAAAATATTTAGCCCTCTCTCAGCCTGCCAGCTTGGAAGTATTCGTCTGTTTAGTAAGTCAGGTAAAAGGCCTTGCTGGCTCAAGAGGCAGGATGAATTGGTTTTCCCTGGCAGGTGGATGAGAACCAGGTCTTCTCCTTCAAGTTAACAGGTTGAAAAAGTCTCCAGGTGCAAGAGGCAGAAAGGAGTACAAAGCATCAGTAGGCTGGTTTGTGCTAAGGAAAACCTTCTATTGACACTGTTCTTACTCTATGGCTCATTCACATACCACGAACAACAACAAGGTCTGGGTACATCTCAGTCAAGGCTTCAGATTCCGTTTACAGCCTTGTTATCCTCTTTACAGCTGCTTGCTTTTTCAAACAGTTAGGTGAGCTGGTATAGTTTTCCTAAGGAGATCTTTAATTCTGAGGAGAGATATGGAGCATCACCTCCTAGCTTGGAGCATGGAAAATCTGTACAAGAAATTCCTTAAAAGCCTTGCATGTCACTTTTTTCTCTCTATTATCTGGGGGGGAGGTGGGGGGGGGGGGAGGAGGGGGAGGGGGGAGGCGTGTTTGGTTGGTTTTGTGTTTTGTTTTTCAACCTAGCTGCAGTCAAGAGCTTCTCAGGCTTGTCTGTCTATCTTCTGGGAGGGTACCACGAACATTTTAAGCACATGACAAACAACATGTTGCCACTGGAAACCAGGCTCTACTATAGAAAAAGGAGAAAGTCCAGCGGTCGCAGGAGATCCAAGGCAAAAGAATCAGCATCTTGGCCATTGGTGGCTCTAGGATTTTCTAGCTGGCATGGATCTTGAAAGAAGATTTTTTAGTCAATACACTCACGCACATATATATATGTGTGCATATATATATATATATTGAGAGAGAGAGAGAGAATGTGATGGAGGTTTAAAGGAAAAATAACAGGCAAGAACAGTGACAGGTTATTCATAATCAAGATGTTACTATCAAGGTGAAAGTGTATAGGGCTCTTTTGGGGTTGAAAACCAGAAAAAAACCCTGGCCATTACTTCATAAAAGACCTTGTAGCCTTCTCCTACTTGTCGCATCTTTGCAATCACCCCGTGTTGCTGCATGTCCCTCTCTAAGCCTGGGGACAGCCATTGAAATCCCCAGAGTGGACTACTGCAAAGGAGCACAAATGCAGAAGAAGTATAAAATGTTAAAGCATTATTTAGAAAGTATTTAAATCTATGGGAACTCATTATGAGTACTCTTAACAAGTTTCCATGGATATATTTTTTTAAATAGCACTTACACATTTTAAGAGTAGCAACTCAGATGAACCCAAAAAACCCTGCACAGGAGAAAGTCATAAAGGTTAGTCCTTTACAAGGTAACTGCCGTGTCTTCTGTCTTCTAACATATCACAACAAAATGTTCTTGTCTTGCTAGTATTATCTTGATAATGATAACCAGTCCTGTTCTTGCTTTGTATAACACTGTTCCCTTAGATACCTGTTGCATGGTGCTGCAACTGTACACTGTGTTAAATCAAAATGAACAGGAAAGATTTTAGAGAAATTTATAAAATATTGGTGGGCCGGATGCTGCTCTCTCCAAGCTGGAAACTGCCCTGGTCTTGGCCTTCAAAACAGGAGGAAGAAATTGGAGTCTTATCCCTGCTTATAGAAGCTCCCTTTCTCCTCCCATCATGTCTCCCTTAGCAGCCAGATCCTATAATCCTCTCCAAATGGGAAGGTGAAATCCTGAATAATCAGGTAAATGCTGGCTTCTGCTGTCTAGAGAAGGATCCTCATCCTGATGTTTTACACTGCAAGTCTTAGCCTTAAGGGCATGCTGCATTGCTTGCACAACATCAGCTCTCTATGTTCCTGTTCTCCAGCTCACCTCTTACATCCTAAAAAGCACAGAAAAACACACAACAGTTTTCTTGCTATTGAGAAATGGCTGAAAGAAGCCAGGTATTGCAGTGTAGCAGCAGCTTTTATGCCTTTTACAGGGACAACAGAGCAGGGGGGTTTGCAATCCATTTCTGGATATTTTTCCCATTTACCTGCAATGACCAGTGAACTTGCAGTTGTGATGGCTTCCTTAGCCCCCTGAACCCACAGAGGCAGTGCAAAACACAGAACTGGAATGGCAGGGTACCCAGCAGTCAGTGACTACTATCTGATGTCCTTCCAGCATCCCCTGCGCAATCCTGGCAAGAGCTCTAACATCACCACAATTTAAACACAAATCAAACAACCATATTAAGCCAGTCTGTGTTTTTCTGGAGAATAGTTTTCTTCATAAACTGGACTTCACACACTTGTTCTCTGCAGCAGTGCAGTTCACAGGCAAAACCCATGCTGATGTACTGGAGGAGCAGAGCTTTCCGTGACTTGTAATGGGTGCTCATGTCATGCAACACCTTGGCAACAGAAGTGCTGTCATTGCACTGACCAGGGCCTATGCCTACCATGCGCCCAGCAATCCTTCTCCTGAGGTCCCATCTCACCTCATCTTTAAGGAACTAAACTGCAGCAGCTCCAGGGCTGGAGTTTGAAACGTTTTCCTGACAGATTTTTCAAAGGAGCTGTCAGGGGAGGATTCTTCTCCCCCAGCTGTATGATGCCTACGTCAGAGCTTGTCATCTACAATATCTCTTTTTATGATCAACAGAAAGGAACAGGCTCTTGAAGGGCACGGTTCATTTCTTTTTGCTGACTATAAAGGGAGTTCGTGATGATGAGCCTAGCTGCAAACGTCTGTATTCAATCAAGCTGAAGGAGCTGAATTCCGTCCCAGTGCCCAAAATTTTTGGAGGCCTTAAACATTTAACCCTATTGCTTAACATTCAGAAATTATCCCACATTTTTTAGGTTGGAAGCACTTCTCGTTTTTTCTGGCAAGCTCAGTCTCTCCTTTCTTGCACGCTTTAAAAAAAAAAAAAAAAGCATAAATTTGGCATCATCCCAGACTAAAATGGTAGATGCTAGTTAATTGTCTAACAAAATTGATTGATTAAATTTTTATCTATCTATTTATAAAGCTCTTTCAACACTATCAAGTGCTATGGAAATTCTACATTTTTGTCAATAATTAATGCAGTAACATCTGGTGGGTGCAGAGATGGATCACCATCCCACAAATTAAGGTACACTGTGTTAAGTTGAACACTATTTTTAGGTGAGTACAGCTCATTACAAGACTTCACAGGACAGTTTGGCTGAAAGAAAGGTCCTTGCTTCTGACAGTTTTTATTGTTGTTCTTACTGTGGCTAAAATAAACTAGTAGACCAACACTTTGTTTTCATCGGGATTATTACAGATATTCTTTCCTCTTGCTCCATTCTGCTCAGTTTCTGGACCCACCCCAGCAACTGGGATACCTGGTCTCCTGCCAATGGCACCATTAAGCATCTGTCTTGTGTGCTTCTCCAGCACCCTCCCCAAGAGGTAACTTCAGCTAGTGTGTGTGTGATGGTAATGAGAGGCATGTGGCTTCGTTTGATAAGTCCAGAGAAATGTGTTGCGCATTTGGGTTCCAACCGATCCCTCCTTTTCAAGGCTGCAGGAAGTAAATCAGTCATGTTTTAAACGATCCCACGCTCCAGCTGCTGCAGATTTGGAAATTGTTAATGGATGCTGCTCACAGCGTTATCTTCTTGTGGCCATATGGCTCTGTAGGGAGAAACTTCTATCCTAAAGTATTCTGCACACCTTTCTGCTATACTTGCCGTGTTGCTGGAAGGCAACCATCACAAGGCTTGAGGGTGACAAACAAATGGTGTTGAGCAGTCAGTGCTTTGGAGCTGAGCATGAGGGAGTTATTTTTTTACACAGGCTACTGGGGCAATTTTTTTGTTTCTGTGCCAGTGTAGAGGAGGCTTTAAAGGCCCTGACTCCTAATGATGTGTGGACAGCATTCTGCTGGGCATACTAATGCATGAAATTAATCCTTTCAGATCTTATATTCTGCCTTTGAAAGTCTGATTCCCTTCTCAGGGCTCAACAACCTTTGGAACAAATGTCCATTCCTTCTCCCCACAGTACAGTAGCGAAATTCTATCCCCTGTGTGTGGCTATTGTGAAGCTCTATCCCATTGATTGTAAACTAATGAAAAAATATGGAATAAAAGGGATCTCGAATATTAATGTTATCCACTTCCTGCTCAAAAGACAACTACCTATATCTGAGCCATTCCTGGCAGATATTTATCTAAGTTTACATTGGTGGAAATTCACCACTCCCAGACAACCTGCCTCAGTGTGTCTTTAGACTTACCCATAAAACTCGAATGTCCAGCTTGAATTTGTCTTGCTGCAGTTCACTATGTGTCCTTTCCCCAGCATAGATATCAAAAAAGGATTCCCATCCTTGTATAGGGGTCTTTTAAGTGTTGAAAACTGTGCATCGCATCTTCCTCCTCAGTCAATGTAATCTTATCTAGATTAAGCTAGCCCCATACCTTTAGTCTTTTCCCATAGATCTTGTTTTTTGTTGACTATTGACTTTGTTTGGCACCCTCCTCCTAGACTCTGCCCAGTTGATCCACAAGTATTTTCAAGTTTGGTAGCAGCTGTTGAGCTATACCAGAGCTGAAGGATTACTTCCCAAGTTTTAGCAGGAGTTTAGCCATACTAAGTTTTGAGTATGATCTTACACATTTTCACAACAGTGTGATGCTGATGATTCACAGTGGAAAGCCTTCCCACCTATCCTTTTCTTAAGTCTCTCTATACAGGTCTGTTACATGAACGGCAACAAACAGTTGCTTTTCAATACCTAAGGGACTTGCTTCTCTTTGATGTTACTGACTTTCCTCCTGAGAGGGATGAAAAATCCCCTGTGGCTCCCAGATGTACCTTAGAAGAGCAATCTCCAAGATCCTTAAAATGATTACACCAATTTGCATAGCTGTTCAAAACCAGGCTTCTCCATGTGAGGTCCTTTTTGCCCCTATATGAAGCTTTCACTCTGTTATGGCTGACACCAAGAGGGTCTTTGCCCTCCCTGGCAGCTGAACATAGCCCCCCCCAGCAAGGGCAGGTCAGGAAGGACTTGGCTTCAGCTGAGGCATCCCATGAGTATGAAAGAGAGTTTTGTCTCCTGTCCTGCTAGAAGGGAAAATATGGCATAGTTTAGAGGGAGAACACTTATGAGAGCCCTTTGTTAGAAAACCAGTGGCACAGCTAGCATATTATCTTCTCTTGTTGCTTCATCGTGCAATGGAGAGCTGCAGTGGTCCCTTTAACATTTCAGTGCAGCTTCAAGGAAAGGCCCCTATAAGTGTTGTTCCAAGAGCTTCAGAGAAGGCCAATAAAAATAGACAGGGATGATTAAACAACAGACCTGCTGAGGTGAGCTTGACACAACTGCTCATTTTCAGGTCAGCCAGTGCTTGTCTTCTATCCAGAGGAATTTTTTTTTGGACAGAGGAGGGTCCTGCTTCAGGTCACATAGCTTGCTAGGCTGAAACAGGAGATAGTGCTCAGAGAGGAACACCTCTGTGGCCCAGGTGATGCAGATAACATCCAAAGGGGCTGCTCCACCATTGTCATGGATGTTAGAGCGCATATGTGAGGTGGCTGCTCAGGGGAAGGTCTGTAGCAAATATTGGCTGTGTAAAGAAGACATGACTATGCTCTGCACAAAGCAATAAATTAATAAAAATTCCTCATCTCCCCATTTCATGATACCACTGAGAGCCTCCTACCTGCCTGTGCACCCCCCCCCCCCCCCATCCTTCTCCTCCTCCTGTTGGTCAGCCAAGTTCTTTGTCCTCCACACTCCCTGCTTGGCTGAGAAGAATACAGCCCTGCAGTGAGGCCAAGGACAAGGGAGAGCTCTCAGCCTCTACTGCTGGTGTCAGAGTCAGGTCAGCTGACAGACAAGGAATCATTTCAGCTCAACTCTTTGGCAAGCAAAATGAGCAGTGCTGGGATCGATCACACACCAGCCTGTATATATTCACTATAGGCTCCTTGCACTGTTCCCAGAAGATGGTGCTTCACATAAGGTGCATCTTTAGCCTCTGCAGCTAAAGAGATGTTTGGGAGAAGACCTGAACAGTAAGAAGAGTCTTCCAGGAAAGTTAATGCCCTACTATATTTTAAAAAAAAACCAAACAAAAAAAAAAAGGAAAAAAAAAAAACCCCAACATTTTTCTTCTCAACAGAAAATCTCTAACTCTTTTAAAATTAAGCTAGTTGCTAATTCCAAATGCTCTTTGCTTGACTTGAAAGTGATTTCAGCAACGCTTTGATCTACACCCAAAAGCCACTGGGAATATCACCAGCTGCTCATACAGGCCAAAGACAAGAAAGGAAAGGATCCCTACATTAAAACAAAAAGCCATCCTGGTTCCTAGTCCTCCACGAGATTCCCTGCACCCAGGCAAATTCATAGGTTCATGGGAATGCTTCATTCAGAAACAATACCATCTGGAGGGTTGCATGCTGTTGGGAATGTTTCTCTTCTCTTTCTAGATCACTCTGTCCAGACTTCTAATTAAGGCTGGATAGATTATTTTTGCAAATAAATTATCCAACTAATTCAACCCTTTATGCAGCTCATGAATCATTACCAAACAGAATTTGCTTTTTGTTGCTCTTGGTAATTACTTCATGAATGGTTCATGCAAATAATCTTCAGTCCATGGGAGGTGTCTGCAGCTTGCTCCACTCTCCTGTTCAGGCCGCGTAAAAGGCTCCCTCGCTGATGTGCTGTGCTTTACTGCTCTTGAAGCACACGTCAGAATGCTTTTAATTACAAGATTTCTCCTTCGCCATGCAGAAAATACCCCTGCCACAGCTGTGTCCCAAACATACATGCCAGGAAGAACCCCATTCACACCAGTTCTCATGAATAAAAAACAAAAGAGATGGGGAGGAGTGGAGATGAGCAGCTGTGCAGAATCTGAATAAATATTCACTGATGCCCTTCTTTTCTGCATCATCTGCTGTGGAAGTCTCCTCCTTATGTCCAAATAACCCCTGAAGTGTGTGCAGGGAGCAGTGATATGACACATTTTTCTAGGGTCTGGCCCATGGAAGTTAACAATTCTTAATGATGTTTCCAGATAAGAAATAAAAATCTTTCTGATCATCAAAATCCCCCTTGCTGCCTCATCTTCACACTTTGTGCTTTAGGATAAACATTGTGTTGTGATAGGGCTCCACCAGCCCCAGCTTCTTGGGTCATGCTGTTTGGAATATCCAAAGCATCCAGCGGAATAGCAATTTTCATGACAGAGCAGCTCTGTTCATCACCTATCACAGTACTCACTCCTGAAAACTGCTCAGACAGATGTGTTATAAAATGCAGATGTTTACTTTGGAAAGAAGTACCTTTCTGCCAGTGATTTACTTAGATCTTGACACGTGACAACTGGCAGTCATGGTTGTTCTGACCTTCTAGGTAGCATTGCAAATTCTGTTCTTTTGCATGGTCTAACCTCTGCCTCTTGCCCTGCCCTTCATATCTCCCTAATATACCTTACTGTTTTGTGTTGAATCCACAGCTGTCCTGATGAGCAATGTGTATCCATTGTGCCCCTGTATTACTGTTTGTAGCCCACTGCAATAAAAAAAAATACTTCCTGCCCTTTACCAAAAAAAACCCACCAAAAAAAATCAGGAATAATCAATTAACACTAAGCCTTAAGACAATTGTTTATAAAATGCCATGATCCAACTCCTTGTGATTCTATATTCACATTCTCTTCATAATTATACTCCCCTTTATTTACAACCTTCTCTCCACCACGCCTTGAAATCACTAAGGGATCTTAACTGCCCTGACTGGCTTATCTATACATTCCCTGCATGTTAGCCCAGCCCTGAGCTTAAATAAAGGTCCTGAGTTTAAATAAAGGTCCTGAGCTAAGTTGCCAGTGTACCTGTGCTCAGGTCTGAGCTTAATTAATTGTATTTCCAGAGACATGCTTTATCTGCCTTGTAGAAAGCCTTATCTTGTTCGCTGGAGGGACTCATCACCTTACCTTGCCTGGGGGCTGTCAGTGGACCTTGTCTCTACCAGCACCCTGCTGGGTGCTGTGGGACTGTGCTTGTTTGGTGAGGTTGATGTGATCACTTTTGTCTACCCACTCGTCCTTCCTTATAATATACCTCCAGTTGCTTAATGCCATGAACAGTATACTCCAAGGAGTTGTCATTTACTCTCAGTATTGTACCAGGAGTTCAGAGACCTGAAAAGATACAGAAACCTCCATATCTACCAAAACATGTGAAGCCTCTGACTTCAGAATAATATGACTACCTCAAATCTCTTCCACTCAAAAGTAACCATGAGTGGCTATCCTCTAACAGTGGCTCTCTTTCCTAGATGATCCTGCCCTGCTGCTCTTGATGAACTTTCCAGGTCACAAAACTGTCACCACAAATATCTCCCTTATTCTCAGTCTCATCAGAAGGGATGAAAAGTTTCTGGAGCCTGTCCTACATTCAGACTATTCCACTCTCCTGTGGAAAATGGAGAATTTCAGTCTCAGCAGTTGTCAGGCTGACATCTTTCAGCAACGATAAATTCGACGAAGAGAGTGAAGGTTACTATTATAGACAATTAACCTGATTTCAAGCTATGTATAGCCCCTATATGCATTGCAGACCTTCACAGAGAGCTGTCTGCCGTGGCACAAGGATTTCTGTTGCACAGTAGCCCTGAGCTGGAGATGGGAGAGTGTCTTGTGGAAGCAGTGTAGGAGCTTACTGTGCTAAGTTCATCAGTCCATAAAAATCCATCACAGGCAGTAATCTCCTTTAAGAGGCTATTTGGTTGATTTTGCTTTCAGAGGGTTTTATTTATTGTTGTGGTTAGAGTGAGCCACCAATACGTTCATCAAAGGCTTGCTTTTCCATTTTTTCTTTCCTGGGCACAACCCCAGTGTTCAAAGGAACCTATACTCAGGAGAAATGTTTGTTCCCTCAGAGATTTTAATTCTTCAGAATAAAAAAAGAGAGAATTTGACTCTTCTTCAATTGTTTGTTTGCTTAGGCTGAGGAAGGGGGATTAAAACACACATTTTTCTGTTAGAATCAAAATAGGATGAAATTGCTTGATATGACTGAAGAAGGATGGTCCACCTGAGAGGAAACAGAAATTATGATTTAGTATTCATTACTAAATGAAACAAATCTGGGGATGGGGAAAACTTTGGAAAAAAATGAAAGTGATGCATATGTGTGTGGATGTCACGTGTAGAAAACAGCCATCATATTTTGCTAGTCCTAATGAAAGGTAAATGTGTTTGGATAAAGTGATGGGCGTTTATAGTTACTGTTCATCAATTTTAGTCTGACCTCTGGCTGTGCATTTCACAGTTACAGGCTCCCTGTTGATATTCTTTTTCTAGACCTTTGGCTTCATTGAGCGCAGGATGCTTTCAAAGTGTACATTGCAAGAAGTGAAACTAATAGGAAGAAGACTGCAGTCAGCTAAGAAAGCATGCCAGACTGAAGATGTTCTGGCATCAGAGCACTGATGTGGGGACACTGGTAACAGGATCTGTCAGCTGGTTTTTACCAAGTTGCAAGCTCTTAGGTAATGCAGATTACTCATGTTTATAAAAAAAATAAAAAACATAGATTTTAATTTAATTTAGGTTGAAAGAGACCTCCGGAGGTCATCTGGATTTGGTCCAATCCCCTTCTCAAAGTAGGGTCAGCTATGAGATCAGAGCAAGTTGCTCGGGGCTTTGTCCAGTCTGATCTTGAAAATCTCCAAGGCTGGAAACTGCACTTGACCTATCAAAATAATGGTTAATGATCTGAACTCTATTATCCCAAACCATATCATCCATTTTATGCATCTGTTTATCTGATTATCTTCCCGCCACAGCAATATCTCTGATCATAGCAGGAGAAAGGGACACTAAGAGAACTGTTCAGAGAGGAAATGTCTCTAACAGATAACTACCCTACTGGCTGACCATGACTTCCCTGCTGTCTCACTGCAGGATTTGCTTGCATTCACTGTTAAATATTCTGATTCTTTGGTGACAAACACAAGTAAGATCAAATAACATACTGAACAGCTCTCTGTGTCACTTCAAAAAGCATTGTGTCTAGCAAAATCCCTAAGATGCTGTTTAATCCACAGGCATTTGCATGAAGTCGTAACTTCCTTGCACATGACTTCTTCAGATCCATGTCTGTTAATCACCCATGCTGCTTGCTGATAGGTAGGCTGATATCAAATACGTGCTGTGAGCAGTCTAGAATTCAGAGGTACAAAAGCTCTTAATCCCAGAGATACATTCAGTGTTAAAGTTTTGTATTTCATACTTGCAAGTCCATTATAATAGCTCAATGCTTGTTCTAAGCACCTGAGAAAAATCTTTGTTTATGGGATACCCATCTAACTCATGTGTTGTAGCATGTACACGGTAAAGTTCTGCAAGTTCATAATGTTCATTTCTGTAGTAATGGCTATAACAGAAGTTGGGTTTACTCTCCGGGATTGGACTGGTTTTCAACCAGTGCAAATAACTTCAGGTGGTTTTCAATAATCAAAAAAAAAAAAAAAGTGTAAATGTGTCATTTTTCAAACAGCTTCCTATTTTTAGTAGAACTAACTCCCAAATTAGTTAGTGGACCACACAGTACAGTTATACACTGAGAAACTGTAGTATTGCACACTGGAGAGGACAAAAGATAGAACAATGGATGCAAAGTCATTTTACTGCCTGTTTCATGGTGCTCCTGGTCAGTAAGAGTGATCCTCGTTGTCTAGAAGACACTTGGTGATGACTTATTTTTGTCAATTGGCTCTAGCAAGCAGCTTCAGCAAATATAGGCTTTTATCTACACTGGCATATGCCAAGATAGATAGAGTCTAAGTGCCTCTATGTCTAGAAGCTTCATCCTTAAGTCCTTACAGAGGCAGAAAAAGCTCAGAGTCAGCACGGAGGCTGCCAGACCTCAGTCCAAAGCTGTCTGTGAGGGTATCTGCACTGCTGCTTAAGGGACAAAAAGCCTGATCCCTCTTCTCCTAAAGTCCAGCTGCACCTTTTAGGGATCCAGGAGCTGGCAAAGAGTATGCCAAGAGTTGGCTGAAAGGAATCAGTAACTCCTGACTTCATGAAAGTTTTTGATTTTTATTTCTCCCTCCATTAGAATGATTTTTTTAGGGCATAACAAACTTTTAATCCGCTAATGTGTTTTGTCCCAAGGGCTAGTGTATTCATAAGGGTCATTCTTACACAGAGAGAAATTTCAGAACAAAGTCCCTGAAAGAAAAGAGGTTTCTAATACCTTCACTGAGTGCTTCTGTATGTATTCTGGGCCTGATTTCAGAAATCCAGTTTGGGGTATTCATTTTTTTGCCATCATACTTTTAAGACGTTATATTATGGATGATCCATGTATTTTATATGATAAAAAGGAATCCTTTGTTAAAACAGTTATGGATGCCTAATGCAAAAATCCACCTGGAGAAATGGTTACTGGCAAAGAAAAATCTTTTAGCATCCCCTTCTTTAACGTATCTCAACCCAATAAAAGATACTCACATTTTCAGCTAACTGAATCCAAACTCTATAGATAGGAGACAGTTGCTCTGAAAATATGCAGTAGCACAATAAATGCCAGCTTTCCTGAAAGCCTCATCAAAAGTCAAAAGTTCACCTCTCTGAAAAGCCAAAATGGACACACACTTTCTGCAGCACAGTGGGTGCCAGATGTGTTACTTTTCCAGGGGGAAGGAAGGGATTATAGTTGAGATTTTCCGTTTTAGTGCATTTGAGTGGCATTTTTTACCCATTTATTCTTCTAGCATCAGTAGCAAAAAAAGTGTGTGTGAAAGAGATTACTGAAAATATAAAGCCATTCAATAAATCAATAGTATACTTTCACTTGGAATATTGTGTTCAGTCCTAGTCACAAGCTATCAAGTAGCTGCAGTAGATATGGAAGTTCAGAGACCAGTGACATGGGTGATTATCTGCTTGGGAGACTGCTGCTAAAGAAAGTTTGAGAAGGATGCAATCCTTTATTTTAAAGAAGAGACATCTAAGAATAGTTAGGTTAAGGGAATATAAAACAGCAAATGGAACAAGAAAAGTAGCAATACCATTTCTTGGGACTCTCCCTCTTAAGGCAAACACTGTGCACATTCCCAACCTGGATGGTTTTTGCAAGTTGTTTATTATATATTATTAACTACTATTTAATACATCATCATTCAAAACTGTGTGCTTTATAGACAGACTTAAGGACAAGAAGCACCTACTCAGCATTCAGACTTGACATCCTGCAGGGCAGTTGTGACACTCTCGGTCAGCACAAGCCAACCTGGAATGAAAATTCTGCAACCACAAACATGAGCTTCCATAAACATCTCTACCAACACGTATAGAAGTGCTGTACCCTTCTTACTCCCTCTCTCTTTCTCTGTTTTTGACTAACATTACAGTGAAGCAGAAATTGTCAGTAATAACCATATCATTAGGGACAGCTAATTTACGTCATTTAGGGGTGGTGAGATAATTACTTTGAAAGTATCAGTGTTCAGAAGCTGAACTTCCTCTGCCAGCATGGTAGATTTTGCCTCTTTTTGTTCAGGTGCATCAAAGTCTTTCATAGTCTTTGGTCTTATGGTATGTAGGGTCCAAGGGGGTGAGGGGCAAGCCACATAGCTGCTTAGGGTTTGATCAGTTTATAAGAAGCATTGTGGTACAGTTGCTATTGTTAGCAAGGGCTAAGTTCAGTCATGTTAGAGAAACCTTGCATTCATATATTCCTAAATACTTGCACATCTAACTGCAGAATTTTCCACCTAACTAGTAAAGTGTGTCTTATATGAAACCCTACAGTACTTTATCCCACTGCAAGTTAAACTTCTGGTCATGCTCCTGGTTCTCTCTGCTGCAATCTGAACATCTGACCCATACAACAATTTACTCATCTTAGTTTCCTTAAGTGTTACCTGCTATTTCTTTTCTTCATTATTAATAACGTCATTGGGCATTGGAATAGGCTGCCCAGGGATGTGGTTGATTCACCTTCCCTGGATGTGTTTAAGGCACGGGTAGATGAGGTCCTGAGGGACATGGTTTAGTGTTTGATAGGAATGGTTGGACTCGATGATCCGATGGGTCTCTTCCAACCTGGTTGTTCTACGATTCTATGATTCTATCTTATCCTTTCAGCTGTGCTGCTGGAACAGAGAGTCACTAGTGATGGGGCAAAGTACAGTTACATGCTGGAGGAAGTAGTGGAATTTGTAAGACCTAGTTGAAAATGCAAATTTGTCATATTATCTCAGAGTCTGGTAGAATACATCTTGACATTTGAGTCCTGAAGGCATGAAGAACATTTACACAGGGAAGCATGGGTTGTAAATCACGCTTTTCTCAGAGCTTTAGGCAGTATGAACTGTCGAGCCCATGTCCTGAGGTGGCTCCCTGCAAGATTGCTCTTTAAGCACCATTGAGACATGTTGCACTGCAATGTCTTAGGGGTTTTTTGTCTTTAGTCTCCACTGGGATATCAGCACCCCATGACTCTGAGGACTAGGAAAGGTAATAGTCACCTGACACCACACCCGCATCAGCCCAAGGTTTCACTTCAGAACCACCTGCCACTATTGGGGAGACCCAAATTTTTGTGATAAATGTGTTTCTCCACACTACTTCGAAACCGTTTTGTGTGTAGCGCTGTTGACAATCCAACCATGATCAATACTGTTCTGATGGAGGTGAGATCCTCTTTCATTTAATCATGCAGGTAGCAGTAGGAAAGGCTGAGAAAACAGCTCATGTGCTCCTTCCTCTGATGTATCCTCTTTTAAATGCTAAACTCACCTGAAAGGTAGCCAAACCCCTCCTGAAGGATTTGTGTTGGAGCAGGCACCTGAGCTTTTCCTCAGCCAAGAGTGACACAAGTGCTGGTGCTTGGTGACTTGATGCTCACCACATGTTGAATGTGGCAGAGGAAGAGATGAATCATAGGCAGGTAGTGGCAATCTGGACCAAAGGAATAAGGCAGCTATCGTGACTCATGTTCAATGCCAATGGAAACTATGGACAATAATATCTCAAGCATTTTTGCAGGGAGGCTGTGTTGGAAATGGACACGGGAATCAGATTTTAGAGTAATTGCCATTTTACACACTGTGTTTCCCAGATAAACTGCTCGTTTCCCTCATGCATGTTTCCTGTTTGTTGATGCTGCACAAGAGCAAGCTGAGGCATATGAGCAAACAAGATCTCTGATGTTCTGGCTGGGGTTGCACTTAGTGATAAAAGCATCAGAGATTGTGGCTGAGAAACTAAACTGGTGATAAGCATGGACCAAGAGCAAGTTTCTGATAAAGGTATGTGTTGTGCTAGGGAGATTTGGGTTTGGGTTTTTTTTGCTTTGGTTTGTTCCCTATTAGCCACTGCTGGAGGAACACTAAGCAACGTGTAACCAATAAATCTTTCCCTTATAGAAAAGATGAGGACACTGGTTGGACAGATGCCTATCTTGTTCCAGGAGGAACCAACATCACTTCTCTCCCTGCAGCCTACTCTAGGAGAACCCAACAAGCCTGCTGTGGGCTGGGAAACCACTCGTCAATTGAGTCACCTGCTGTTTTCTGGTGATTTGAAACCGAGGAGTGAGAACTCAACATCTGTGGGACTGAGTCTTTATAAAAACAAGTAATTTTTCAAGGGATTATACTGAAATTTTAGTCTATGTTATCACTCTATCTGTATGTGTGTGACTATCAGCATTGCAAGATCTCCTGTCTCAAATATATTATTTGGTATTTTAGGTCCTCTGCTGCAAAGATTTTTCTCCCATCTAACTGTTTGTTCCCTGCTCGGCAAAGAGTCCTTGTAATACACAACCCAAAAAGGCTACAGAGGAGACATCCTGTTAAAATAGGCAGTTGCTCGTCTGCTTTGGAAGTTCCTGCCTGCACAATTTAGTACACTACCATTTGAAAACCCTGGGGAAGATAGAGAGATGTCACTGATTCCCAGTCTATTGCTAAACCACTATGCATGTGACATGGCCAGCACCACTGGCCCAATTTCAATGAACCCTACAATATTTAAGTAGAGGGAGAGTAACTCGGGCAAGGAAGACATTTAGCTGGAGCATAAAGGGAAATAATCTGACTTGCCTTATGGCTGCTAGCTAAGGGACCCCCTGCCCTGCAGAGCAGTTGTACAGATTAAGCTGTATCCTGGACTGTTTATCTCCTCATCTTTGGACCCAAGTACAAATAACTTTTCCACTAACTCCCTGCAAAACTCCCTAGAGCTGTAAATATGAGAAGAAAAGACATTTTTTTACTTCCTTTATTTAGTATGTCTTGCCATTAAATATCATATCATGAGTTTACTGAAGACAGACAGACTTGACAGGTGCCAAGTTCCAATGCAGTAGTTTTTGTGGTTCTTGTGGGCAAAAAAGGCAAGCCATCTTCAAAGCTAGCCCCTAGCACTGTTACAAAACAAGGTTGCTGATACAATCCTGATACTAGATCACATGCTCCACACTCTGAGAGTCTAGCCACAGTGTTCAAGAGCAAAAAACTGATATTGAACTCAGCTCATCACAGATAAACTGCATTGATACAGCAGCATATATGGGAAGAAATATTTCAGCTGCTCAGAGAGTCATACAATTACCAGGTTGGAAGAGACCCACCGGATCATCAAGTCCAACCATTCCTACCAATCTCTAAACCATGCCCCTCAGTACCTCATCCACCTGCACCTTAAACACTCCAGGGAAGGCGAGTCAATCACTTCCCTGGGCAGACTGTTCCAGTGCCTAGCAACCTCATGTCGCAGTGCAAAGAGGGTCTGTAACAAGCAAAAGGAATTAAACATTCTCATTGATATAATTGGCATTGCTGAAATCTGGTGGGACAATTCACATGGCCAGAATGTTAAAATGCATGGGTTTAATCAGTTTTGGGATAAGTGAGTAGATAAAAGAGGTGGCAGTCTGCATTAAAGACATCATTACTTGATTCAGAGTTATTGATAATCCAGAACCAAAGGATGTTGAATGCATACAGAATAACATCTAACCTAATAAAACCTAGGGGGCACACTGGTACAGGAGTGTTGCAGACTGTTAAATCAACCCAGAAAATAAAGTGAGTTATTATTTAAGCGCCTGTCTCTCCTTCATACCTACTGCAGAAGGAAAAAATGAAAGCATCTTTTTAAGGACCTTTGATTGTAAAGATACATGCTGGAGCTGATAAAGTCTAAAGGTTTCTAAAACTGCAGATGATAATGAGTATGAGATGATTACTCTAAATGTGGGCAAACAGAGGGCAGTTGCAAAGAGCTAATTTCTCAACAGTAGAAGAAAAATACAAGTGAAATTAATGGGGAAAAAATTAGGCATGAAAGATGAAGGAAAATTGGCAGGTCTTATAGAGGAGTTTGTGAGAGAAAAGTATGGCTTTGCAATCAACAAAGGACATGCTTTGTCTGAGAGTTCATCATCATAATTCAGCTGCAAAGTCAAAGCAGCAATCAGGAACTGGAAAGACATATCTAATAAATGGGTTATACTTTTTCAAGAAATAGATGGCAGTCTATAAATTAGAAGACGTGAATATAGAAAATTGGTAAAGGAAACTAAAGACAAGTTGAAAACAAGTGACTGGTAAAGCTAAGGACAATAAGGAGAATTTTAAGTGTGTTAGGATCTAAATAAATACTGCCAGTTGCATGAGTTCATGACTAGTGGAGATTATATTTTTTCATATATTGGAAAAAGGGAGATTGACTTAAGTAACTTGTCTGGTCTGTATTAAAAAAAAATCATAGGAGCATGAAGAAATACTTTCCAGTCCATTACTGTCTGAAGATGTTAAACATCACCTGCTAAGGTTAGGTATTTTAATGTTTCCAGGTCTGAATGACTTATACCCAAGAGCCCTAAACAGTTCACTGTTTTACCTATTGATTAGAGACAGCAACCTACTGTAAACAAGTCTTGACATGGAGAGAAAATCTCAGAAGACTGGAAGAATGCTAATGTAACAAAAGATGCAAGCAGTTTTTTCCAGGTAATGGTAGGTTGGATAGCCAGACGTCAGCTGCTAACAAAATAATGAGAAGAGGTATAGTTAATGCCAATCAGCATGTTCTTACTGAAAGAGAACATGTCTCTGTTCTTTTCTGATTTTCCTGGATATGCCAGTTCAGCTGATGAAGATAACCTCAGAGATTTCTGTTCACTTGGTAGCATATGATATTCTGATTAAAAAACAGGCCGGTGATAATTTTACAACATCCATAAAGCACATCATAAAAGGATTAAGAATAAACAGCTGTAAGACCTCTAAAAAGAGTATCTATGAAGAACAACTCTTCAAATGGGGATGGTGTTTTACACAGCTTCACAATCAGAACTGGGCCTGATGCCTAATGATCTGGAAGTAAATAAAAAATTACAGCCAGTAAAGTTAATAGAGACATAAAGTTTGGCAGAATAGTAAATACAAGACAAGAGATGGTCATGGACTCTGAATTGTGTTCATTTGCAAGTGGGTGCTTACAGACAAAATGCATCTTGATGTGGTTCAATGCAAAGCTATGAAGAAAAATCACAAGCCATTCCTACCAGAAGTGCCTTAGTACATCTTAACTCCAAACAGGATGCAGCAGCTGTGCCATATGAGAGTTGGTCATCTAACACCATCATATGATAAGAGGGGCTAATAAGACCCTTGAATGCAAAAGAAAAAAATGTTTCTATCTTATCTTGTGGAGAAAGGTTATTTTATATTTGTATAACAGCATTAGCGAGGCTAAGTCTAAAACGTGTTCAGCTGTGATGTCCATCCCTTAAAGGATGCTGAAAAATTAAAGATGAAAGAAAATATCCCCTAAAAAAGTTAAGAGGGCTGTAGAAAGTGTCTTACAATAGGAATCTGGGTGTTTAGTTGTGACTTGAAATGCAGTGCACAAGTATCTTCATGGGTAGAAAATGCTAGCTACTAAAGGGGTCTCTAATCTAGCAGAAAAAGAAGACAGAGTAGGAGTCACTGACTGGAAGCTGAAGCTGGACAAATTTCTGCTGGAGATTATTTTCAACGGGGAGGGTGGTTAACCAAGAAACAGCCACTGGCATAAAATACGGATGTCCCATCTGCTGCTGTCCTTAAATCGAGGCTAAACACTCATCTGAAAAGGAGATGTTTTCATCAAACACAAGTTCTTCCTGTCATTTACAGTGGCAATGGAGTAAGAATGCAAAAGACCTGTGGTGCACAAAAGGTCAGACTGTTTGATCAAACTGTGATTCCTTTTAGTGTGAAACTCGGCAGCTCCAGGAATTGCATTTTCATTCACGTGGCAAAATGAGGCATGCTGTAAAAACCTGACCTCCAAGAAATACAGAGAACGTCTGCTCCTGCCGCCCGCAAATTTGTTATTCCCCTCTACCAACCATCTTCCGTGGAAGCAGATGGGGAGCTTAGAGAAGCATAACTAACACTGTGCTGTTCCTTCATATGTCTTTCTTGTTGTTGATTTTAGAAGTTTGAGTAGCAGTCCCTAAAAATCAGCAAAACATGAGTACAAGATTATCTGTGGGATAGCACTGTGGAGTGTTGAACTATTTCTGTCATCTGGAAGATTGTCTTTAACCAAAACCTTTTGGTATTACTCAGTTATATTGTGTTGCACTGTAGTGTTGCAGGGAAAGAATTTGTGCAACGCAGGAGCAGCTACAGGCAGCCACAGAGCCACAAAAAGTCTTTAATTCCCAGGACAAAACAGCACTGCAGTCCAAGATAATGCTTCCAAAACAGTTTGGGGCTGTTTTAGTTGTTGAGTCAGAGCGATTGCATAGCACAGATCTCAGGAGGGTAAGAATTGCCTAGATTTATGGGGTATCTCCACCACTGGCAGACCATGTACGAGTACCCACTAGCCAGAGGACGCTGCATCTCACCTTTTATTTGAGGAATGAATGCTTGCATATTCTTTCTCTGCCTGCCAGACAAAGGGCTGGTTCCTGCAGGTCAAACTGGCTAACTTCTCCCTCCAGTCTGAGCAAAGAGAGAAGAATGGAAAAAGCCAAAGGGGAAAAAAATCAACTCCATCTTGCAGCTAATTATTAATCATATGCGGTTTCCCAGCATTTCCACAGCAGTTCCTTGGTCCCCTCAGGACTATGCCTTAGCCTTATGAATCAGAAATAAGGTTTGCTCTTTCTCTTGCTTCTGCCACAGCTTTTTCCATTCTTCTGCCTCTTTCCCTGTGTCCAACATCACGCCCCTTCATTCCTTTCTCTGACCTTTCTTTCACCAACTCCTATTTTCCAACTTCCATTCCCTGTTTCTCCTTCTTTTCCATCACTTCTTTTGCTCCATACTATTTTCTTTTGTATTCCCTCCCATGCAACAGCACTGCACTGACACAGAAAAAGTGTTCTGTTCCTATAAGAATACTGCAGCTGCAGCCTCGGCCTATTTAATGAAAGCCTTGAGTATACAGCAAGAACAACTTGTGAGTCCCTGAGGTAGAGGTAATATTTTGTATTAATATTTGATATCTTATTTAGGATGCTAAATCAGTTGCATGAAATCTCTCGGGAAGAACTGAATGCAGAGTTCTGTTTAAATGATATAGAGCTAAGCCAGGCTGCCGGACCACCCCTTCTTGTTTTCTAGCCAGACCTCTCTGAGCTGCTCTGGTTTTAGATGGAGCTCAACCTGCTGTCAATCTGAGAACCAGGGGAATAGTATTTATGAAGCCCCTATATTCTTAAGTTAAAATTCCTTGAAACTGCACCATCCTCCAACTTCTGTCCTCAGTTATTTGGTTTTCTGGCGGAGTACCTAACCTCAAATGCTGAGTCAGATTCCTTCCAACATACCTCAGATCAAGCAAAGAAGATGATTGTGCTTTTTTCTCTTTCTCACACACGTACACATACACACACATATGCAGAGGGATTTCACCCTCTTTCTGCATCTACATGCAAGGTAGATTAAGAGAAAAACACCTGCCACTCATTCTCTCAAAATATATAAAGTCAAAGGGATTTGGCCTCTGTTAAAGATCAAGAGTTCCCAGCTTTCTCCTCAAGGCTTCATCCAATTAATGCTTGTAGCCTTTCTCATGTTAACCCCAAAACCTGTATGTGCACCCCTTGCTTTTCCTGCAGATGATTTGGAAAGCTTAAGCTCCAGATCAATCTCATTTTTTTCCAAATCTGCTCCTGCAGCTCCTACTGAACTTGTCTCCCCTTTCTGAAATCTTGCACCTCAAGGCAGCACTAGCAATAGCCTCTTTCCCTTCCCAAGCCTAAAAGGGGGAGTATCTCTGGGCATGTTTTATTCTTATTGCATTTTTCTGTACTTGGAAGGATGGGAGGGAAGGTGGATGAATTCTCTCTTTGTCTCTCTTCTACCCCTCCCTTGAAAAATAACACCTTCTTTCCTGAGAGAAGATTATGGGGTGGGAGGGGGAAAGAAACAGGGGGTAGAGACAAAGTCTGCCTCTCACTGGAGCCCTCATTGCCTTTTCTGCTCCAGGAGGCTGGCAAGATTGAGGAAGATCAGCTCTTCGTGCCACTGGCATAGCTTCTTTTCAGACAAGTATCTATGCCGCAGGACTTGCAATCAGACAAGAATCACAAGGCTTGGGGGAAAAAAATTACCCTGGCCTGAAGATTTGGTCTCAGGAGGTCAGAGATACAAGACGCTATGAGCTTTGTGTACCACTTCTTGAAGTTATCATTGCTGTCTACCCTACCCCAAAGGAGCTGTAGTACATCAGCTCCTCACTGCATGTCTACTACCCTTCATCTAGGCACTTTTCAAAAACTCTCCACCTGACAGGGCACCTCTCTTGAGGATGTAGTATCTCCATATGAGATCTACTTCAACAAATGGAGCAATGGGAGAAGGGAGGTCACTTGACCTGCAAACCCCTAGAGGGGAAGTAACAGGAGTAGTAAGGAAAAAAGTACACTTTTTTTTCCTTCTGGGCTTGGGCAGACTGACAGGTACACTAAAATGTGTGGGTGTCACTTGGCAGGTGTGAATTGTTCAGACAAGCTACAGTACACATCTTTAGTTGTTTTAAACTGCCTTCATACATCAGACCTCACCACTCCCTGTGCAGATTTATTGCTGCAATATTTTCATTGAAAGGATTAATGACATACAGAACTGGCTCCTTTGGACATTTGCATCCAGGGTTTTAGCCTTGTAGT
Organism: Coccyzus lansbergi; assembly: GCA_033558105.1. NCBI lineage: Eukaryota > Metazoa > Chordata > Aves > Cuculiformes > Coccyzidae > Coccyzus > Coccyzus lansbergi. The sequence goes on along the minus strand of JAUMJK010000631.1, from coordinate 110,683 downwards.
TTACATTTCCTCCATGGCTGTTTCTTTCCTGAGTCATTTAGGAGAAGATCAATGCAGGAAAGGGGAAATTCTGGGATACTTCAGGTGAAGCAGTGTTCTATCAACAAAATGACTCTCTGTGGCCCCTCTCTGCTTGTACACAGTGTATTGCCTTGACTGAGGAAAGAAATCCCACCTAGGGCCTGGGGATAGGTTTGGAAAGGAGGAAGAGCCAGACACCCATCCCAGAAAGTCACACATTCTGTCATTAAATTCTGAGGCTGACTTACTGCATGACCCTTGGAGGTAAATCACCTCCCTCTGCTGAGCTTGTATTCCTGCATGTGTGTTAGGGTTGATAGTAGTGGCATAGCTAGGTGCAAGTTGTGGGTTCTAAACCTAATATTGTGTGCAAAACATCATTGCTGACATCGAGTAATATGATGTATGGTTGTGTATAGTGTTTGGAAAAGTCCAGTGTTAGATCTGGCTCCATACAATCAGAGGATTTATATTAATAATAAAACAAAACAACTTTCCAGTTCTTCTAATTGCCTCATGGAAGCAACACAAATTATTTCCCACCCCAGAACTAGCACTTCCTTCTCTCTCTCATTCACTACTGGCCACACAGGAGTTAGCGGGCAATTAGATTTCTCTTGTCAGGCAGCCTGCCAGCATGGTTAGCCTACCAGCTCCTCAGCAGGACCATTGAACTTTTGGGGAAATAAAATCACACTGCCAACACAGCCAGGCCTGCCACCCTCAGTGTGTGCAATGTACAGGCATAGTTGCTCCCCCTATGCATGGATTTCATCTTCCCCATGATTAACCTTTTTTCCATGGCTTCTCGCTCATTTTTTTTTCACCTCAGGGCTGCAATACTGAGTGACCCCTTGTCACTCTGTGTATTTAGGCAAACCAGAGCCTCTCACTACAAGCACAGACCTGAAGGCTCTGCAGAACTGCATTACTGCCAGACAACTCACGACAGCACTGTACTGTGGCTCCCAAGGGCACAATTTCTTCCTGATATAAAATACATTGTTCTTCGTGTCCTTCTCTTGGCTACTGCTCCTGGACCTATTTTGGTCATATACATTTGTGCTATTAATGGTCTCCTAAAATCAGAGCTTATCAACATTGGCTTCAGGCTCAGCGCTTCTTTTATTGCATCAAAGGTGCATTGACATTCTTCCATCTTGGCTTTTTTTCAGCAGATTGGTCAGAGGGACACAGTAATAAGCAAAAATTCAAAAATAGACTCTGATAATAACCCTCTATCCCTAAAACTGCATTGCTTTTTGGAGCTAGGAACTCAGCACTTCCCCTACAACTCCAGCTTTGAAACTACTTGATTTTCATTTTCCCAATGCCTATCAGACACTTTTGGTATTGACTCTTTTAACCAGTTATTGTATGTTTAGCAGGGAAGGTAAAAAATAAGAAGGCTGAGAGTCATCCCTACCTTGAATTCTTAGGTTTTTGACTGATTTCACTGAGGTTGAATAGCTTGACAATCTGTTCTCTAACTAGGCTGTTGTCATCTCTGCTTGGGGTTGTAGAAATAAATCCATGAGATGCTGGAAGGCCACCTGTGGACCCCATTGTCCAGAGAACATGTGACTCTTCAGAGGTGACAAAGCAGGTTTGCATCTGCATCCTTCCCCCAGGACAATCAGCCATAAACACTGGTAAGTATGGTGATGTATCTGGCACTGTGTTGCAGACCCCAGAATCACTAGGTTGGAAAATACCCACTGGATCATTGAGTCCAACCATTCCAGATGATACAGCAGATCATCTAGGTGAAGCACAGGGTAGCTGTGCTTCAATGCAGAAGTTAGTTCTTGGAAAGCAGGGATTTATATGAACAGACAGCAAAGGCAGTGATTCTGTTAGCTGTGGACGCCAACACCCACGCTGCTTCCTTTCTTCATCCACGGTTCGAAGCATGGCATGTCTTTCTGATATCATGCAGACCCATACAGTCCTGTATGGGTCTGCCTTTGCCTACATGCAAACACTTTGCCAGACCGATTAAGGCTGTGACTTCTTCCTGCTAGCTGCCCCATTCGCTGCACATCCTCCTTCCCCCCGTGCCTTTGTCCTTCCACCTACAAAAATCTTAAAACGGAGGTCAGTCTTTTCTTTTTTTTTCTTCCACTTCTGAAGTACAGTTCAGAGCTTCCAGGGATTTTATTCAGACCAGAGTCATAGTAAATCAACTTCAAAGAATCTCCTCAGGCTGCTTCATCCCATAATCTTCACATCCTCCCTTTCCCACTTAGTCCAAACAGCTCTTGCCGTCTTCCCAGTAGTTTATCTTCTGTTGCAGGTAGAAACAACAAAGTTCTTCCTCATTGCCAGCCTGATTAGTTTTATCAGTCAGTCTGCCTTGCTGCTTTTGTTTGAGATTCTCCCCTACAAGCTTCTCTCTCTTATCTCTAAGCCATGGTAGAAATGTTTGGGGTTTAGTTTTGAACTGAGGTCCAAAGCTTTGGACTGAGGCTGATAGCCATTCAGCACAGCAAATGGAGAAGGTCCTGCTGCATCCTGTCTGACTTCCCACTGGACAAACAAAATGTAGGACAAAAATCACCTGAGATCCATTCACCTGCTTACATTTCTTCTTAGGGCCCGATTCATCCTCTCTAATGAGAGATCCATTTTGATCATCCAGTGATGATCAAAAGATATTCAAATGGATTTGGAGTGGGGGAGAAGAAAGCCTGGAAGTGCTCCTGTATTCCATCAGAATTTCTCAGCCTACTCAGAAATGCTTAACCAAGTCTTGCAGAGCATTTTCTGTTGTAGCGCTGTGTAATGGAGCTCCCTCTGGCCATCAGGTCATATTATCACAGATAATCAGGGAGTATCAGTTTCACTCAAAGCTCAGCCAGACAAGTAAGACAAGATAGTCTCCAATGCACCATGAATCTCTCACTCACATCACACATCATTTTGCTTTCAGCAAGACCACCCTGTCACAGCATATGATGTGTGGAACCCATCCTACAGGGCAGCAGTGAACAGCAGGTTATATCCGTAAAATGCTTTGTTGCTAAGGCCCCTTTATTCTTTTTAGCCTTATTCTGAGTTTGAATAATTCCGCATCTATGTTTCTGGGTTTGTTTTAGTTGTTTTTTTTTTTTTTTTACCAGCATGCATCAGAAAACATTTTAGTCTACTCAGTAACACCTGACTTTTTCAGACTACAGCAGGAATTACACTACCACAGTACAGATAATCATAAGGTATGGAAATATGAGTCAGGAACCAACTGAGAGAATTTTTGCTCAAAGGAAAGCATCCAGCTTTCTCTGTGTCTTTCAGACTGCAGTGAGCAAGGGAGGATCATGTGCAATAACAGAGATGTGGTGGGATGTTACAGCTGAAGACGTGGTCATGGACAAGTTACAGGTTGTTTAGGCAGGACAGGCAGGGGAAAAGAGGATAGGAAATTCAGTCCTATGTAAAAGTTCTCCTTGACTGTGCAGAACTGCAATGAAATGTCAGTCCCTGAATCAAGGCGAGTAGAGAAAGAGACATAGGGATGCTGTATTGGGATCCCATCACAAAGCACCTGACCAAGAGTGGTGAATGTGGCCACAGAGAGTAGTTTGGCCTACAATAACCATATAATAATTGAGATTAAGATCTTGAGGATGACTGAGAATGTAAACAGCACTTAATACTCTGTGCTTTCACTGACCAAACTTTGCTTTTTTAGAGACTTCCTAGGAAGAATCACCTGAGAAGCCGCCCTGAGGGACTGAGATACTCAGGAGAACTGACTGATTCTTAAAGTAAGATTATTGAGAGCTTAGGAACAAATAATCTTATTGGACAGCAAGACTGGGTATTTCAGCATAAGGCTCACTTGTGTAAGCAAGGAACTTCTCAATGAATTAAAATGCAAAAAGAGAGCATACAAGGAGTGGAGACAAGGATAGACATCAAAGAAGGAGTATAGAATCATTTCTTGGATCCTTGGGGATGAAATAATGAAGACCAAAGCAAACAAGGAACAGAGCAAGTGAGATTGGAAACCTCAGCAAGAAATGACCAGATGGGATTCATTTTAAAAAGCCAAGGCTAAAATATTGCTAGCACATACTCAGCAAGTAGAAAATATGTGAAATGTTTCTGCTAACAGCATAGGTCCTAGGGAGAGGAGGCAACAACTAAACAGAAGGTTTTAATTTAAAAATGTACTGGATGTGTTCCTTGTTGCTTGGGGTGCCTAACAAAAGATGGGGAACAATCTGACTCTGGCAAGAGTTTACATCAGCTGTTTACTTGTAGCACTTCAGGCAATTTCTGGAATTGGAGATCAGAGAAAAATTATGAGATCAGTCAGAGGGCTAGAAGGTCAAATTTCCAGCGAGTATTACAGAAGTTAAATCTATATCTGTGGTATAATAGATGAGCAAAAGTGAACACAGCTATTCATCAATAGCTAAAGGGTGAGGTTGCTAAGGAGGCAAGGAGACAAGCTGGCCTAAGTAGAAGCAGAAGAAGATGTTTCTGACTTGGTGTCAGGAAAGTTACAAGGTCAAAGTTGCACCAGGTCATGGGCAAGTATGGCAGTTCTCTCTACTTCATTTCATAGAATCATAGAATCACAAGGTTGGAAGAGACCCACCGGATCATCGAGTCCAACCATTCCTACCAATCTCTAAACCATGCCCCTCAGTACCTCATCCACCTGCACCTTAAACACCTCCAGGGAAGACGAGTTAACCACCTCCCTGGGCAGTCCATTCCAGTTTCACTTGTGTGGATGGCTTCTGTGCTGGGTAGCACAGAGTGATCCAGCAGTGAGTGGGAGTTTTTGGAGTCAGGATGTGAAAGGGGCAAGGAGAAGATGGTGTCAGGTCCTAAGAAGGGAATAGTTCCACTATATTAGATCGCCCTGGATTTCTGCCTGCCATGTGCTCTTCCACCTTCACCTGAACCAAAAGGTGCACCAGGTACTGCTGCAAAACGTCAGAGCTTGGCTGAGAATACAAACCTGATATCACATCACCCTCATTTTTTGGTCTCATGGTAACAGAACTGACTTATCTCTACCTAGAATGACATAGCACAGCAGGAGCTACAAGCATCACCTGTGGACCCATTTCCTCTCTCCAAGTAAGAGAGTTAATCAAGTAGCTCAGTTTCTCTGCAGTAAAGTCACATTCAGTTAGATGAAAAGACACAAATAGTATTTGGATTAAGAAGATATTGTTTAAGAGTGGGGGAAGGATGGTGGATGTCTGGGAGAAATGAATACTTCCTCACTGGGGGCCATTTGGGGAAAAAAAATTCAAAGTGGGACCATACAGACATAGACCCCAGGAGCAGAGACCTACACATCTAGGGTGAACTGAGTGCTATATAGGGTAGGTAGAGGCTGCATCATGGTTCTCCAATCCTGCCTCCTCTCCCCACCACATAAACCCCTTTCCAGAAGGGCTGTCTATTAACTTTTTGCATCCTATCTCCTGGCTCTTGCACACTAGATCTGCAATTGCAGATTTAACTCTTAACACGTGCCTCAGGGGGAAGTGGTGGTTTTGGATAATTGTTGTCTGGCCAACTGAAAAGCTGCCCTGTCCACCCAGATGGCAAAAGACAGGCAATTCCTCAGCTTCCCCCAGCCAGTTCACACTTTGCAGTGCCCTGACTGAGTACTGAGCTGCCAAGAAAGGAATCCTTCCCTAACCGGACAGCTGCTGAGACATTAGAGAGAAGGGTACTTGGTAATTATGTGTATGCTTTGCTCTGTCAACACAAAGATTAGTCCCCCTGCTACCCTCCCTAGCCTCACCCTGCAGCTGGATTTCAGCCAGCAGAAGCCCTTTAGAAAATGGAAATGGATGCATCTTTCGCAGTCATTAGTGTGGATTGTGTTAATGGGATGTCATGATAAATACTGACAGTTAGCTGAGGGCAGCAGCGTTCACTGTGAGACTCCAAATGAGAGGGCAGCAGATGCTACAACGAGCTCAAAGTGTGCCTGTGGAGGGGGAGGATGCAGTGGGAAGGCAAAGGCAAGCTGGCAGGCAGGCAGGCTGGTGACAAGATAACAGCACTTGCTGCTTCAAGGTCACCAGCCTGAGAGCAGTCCCGGGGGGCTAGAAATGCTGCAAACAGAGAGCGAGGGGTTAAGGCCCTGTAATGGGTGAGGATTTCACATATTAGAAAAGGGAGGTGCTACTGAAACTTCAGGAGGATCCCATGCTACAATAGATATTAGCATATGTGTGGGGAGCTCAGGGAAAGGAGATCGGGGGCTGCACAAGCAGGATGGCATAGGTGCTACTGAGCACTGCTGGCAAGGGTAGTTTCAGGAGAGAGATGAGATGCTGGTGTTTAGGGAGAGGATTACTTGGCTTGCATTATCATATGAGCTCACACACACACAAAAAAAAAAATGAGATTAGAGCTTTGGTACCTCAGGGAACTGACCAGCATAACTATAGTTAGATAATTATACCATTAAAACTATGCTAATACTACTAAGGCTAGTCATGAATTTTTTAACAAATCAGTGTTTCATTGGAAAATACCAGTTGATTTTATCAAAGACAAAACTTTTCTCAAGGACAATCACATTTCCACTAACTAAAAAGGACAATGAGCACCAGAACACACTCTTATTATAGGGGAACATTCAGGATATTTCTATCTAAGCAGGATTTCTGGGTAAACATCCAACCACGAACCAGACAGTCACGGCACCTCAAACTGTGGAACCTTGACCCAAAGGAAATACTCCTATCAGCAGGCTGCTGCTGAGCTCTTCCTGACCTCTTCAATTTGTTTTCCCAGAAAAATGTCAAAAGAATCTGACTTTCATTCTGGTGCAGATCAGAAAACATTTTTTGCATCCTGGAGCTCGTTAAGGAAAGAAAATCTAGTTCATTCTCTGTTCTTAGTATAATTCACCCTCAGGGAAATGCTGTTCTAGAATAAAAGCTTTTTTTTTTTTCTTTAGAGTAATGCTTTTTTTTTTTCTTTAGAGTAATTACTCTTACTCCAGAATAGATTATGCACATGAGGGAGTTAAAATAACATAGCTAGAGCAATAACTGTTATCCTATTGCCACACTACTCAACTTCCCAGTAGAGTCAAGTCTTAAAGGATACAAATTAAATGTATACTCTTTTTCTTATTGAGAGTATTGGTTCTCCTTAGGTCAATGCTGCATATAAATGCCCTATTGACAAAATTAGTCCTGCATGACAAAATTAGATCTCCAAAGACGGCTGAAGGATGAACCATAGCCTGTTCAAGGAGTTAACATTGACTTTACTACTTGAGCAGAACTGGTATTAGTGTGCACATATATCCATGTACAGATACATGTGTGCTCATGTACATGGAACCTTTGTAGATGCATGCTTATTTCATGTCCCTGGCCTGATCTTTGGCTGATTCTGAGATGGGAAGTGCCGAAATAACAAGGAGGCCTCTCACTATGGATGGGATAGAAATAAGGAGGGGATATGAGGTGAATATGGTATCAGCACATTGTGTTACACCCACCCATCATTTTTCTCCCAATATTTCTCACTAGAAGTAGCACTGAAGACACCACAATAATGACTATTGGCAGAATTTGTGTGGGTGAGGTGCTGAGAGCCAAACAAGCCCAAAGTCTGAATTGCCATTTGAGTCTCCCACGCAGAGTGGCCTCTTCAGCAACGAGATGAGGTCAACAGATGGAGGAGGATGGAAAGGAAGGAAATTCCATATCAGTGCTCATGAGCTCATCCCATTTCTTTGCATAGGGAGTATTCCTACCTGTTTCAGGTTGGGTGGTACTGCCTCTTGTTCTCATCAGCACAACCTTTGCAGAAGATTGTCCAGGGATCTGAAAGCTTTCTGAGCCCTTTTATGGCACCATCATGTTTTCCCAGTGCCACTTTGTAATGCTTTGTTTTGGACTGCAGAGAGAGTTCCTCGTTGCAAAAATTACTGAACTGGCTATGTATTACAAGCACTCAAAAGTGACAGCTTAAAAGTTGAGATGCCTTTAACAAAAAGCCCAGCACAATGGCCTTTCCATTTGCTACCACAGCACAACATAGCAATGACCAAGAGCCCTTAGTACTTTCACAGACCACAAAACCTTGCATTTGTAGCCTGCTGTCCTATTCAGTCCCCGGGTTTGCCCATGGACACAAATTTCACTGCAGATTGACATTTAGCATTTGGCTCTTTTTTTTTTTTTCATCATGCTTCTCAATGCAGCTGTAATCAACTTGGCCTGAACAGCCCTCAGGAGATTTTCAGAAAGCAAGTGAGGAATATTAAATGCATTGAAGTAATAATGGTCAAGGTATCTCCCAAGCAGGACCCTACTAGAGTGATGAAGGCTGTTTGCATTGAGGGAGAGATCATAGGCTTAGACAAACCACACTGCAAAGCAAGCTGCACACCATGTACTTCTCTGCATTGACAAATTCTACTCGCTCATCAACAGATTCAGACCTCTTGTGAGGGAAGGCTCTGTCCAGACTCAGCTCCCCAGCCTCACAATGTCAGTAGTTGACATAGTCAGAGGGACTCATACACACAACAAGACTGGATAGACAAACATCTAGGTGCAAACCAGTGGACACCAGCACACATCTTTCTGTGTATCCATAACTCACAGCAGGAGGCAGATTCTGTTCTAGCATGCAGCGATCAAAAGCTTCTGTTGCATTTGTGAGATCTCTTTACACGCTTGTGTTGAAGGAGGCATGCAGTTTACTCAGAAAATCCACAGGGATTCATGGCTGCCTCTTACTTTAAAGACCAAAGATCACAACTAGATCTGTTACCCAGATCGGAACACCACCACTTCAAGAGACATCTCCCATCTGACCTCCAAGTGTAGGTCTTTCACACAGGACTTTACAGCTGTGACTCCAACAAACAGCCAGCACGCTCAGATTCAAATCCAAGCACTAACCCACTGATGGGGAGAAACCAAGCGCAGAAAAACCCTGCTTAGCCACTAGATGTTGCACAGATGCAGTAGTGGATGTTGTAGAGGGCAACGCTTCCCTGCCTGGATGTATGGACTCTGCCCCCATGTGTCCAGTGCCAGGAGGGGAGCCAGCCTTGGGGGCACATACAACTGATGGTAATTGTGCGCCTCCAGGACAAGCCCATACTGTGTGAGGCAGGTTCTAGCCTGTGCAGGCAGTGCTATTTGACCCTTACACGGACCATTCATTCCCCTTGTACAAAAGAAAGTCTTGTTTAATTTGATGTCGATGAAAGATGTGGAGTGGAGGGAAGCTCAGAAACAGAAGCCACTTTCTAATGTAGCTGAGGAGCTGGGTGACAACTGCCCTCTGTTCTCCACACCCAGCCCCCTTCTGCCTCCCAGAGAGAACAAAGGATGCGTCATGATCCGCTTTTGGAAAAAGGAGGACTTGACATTGCTGTCAGAACAGCAGTTGTGGAAAGCAGGGCCCTTTGCATCCATCAGGATGTGAAATTAATATTGCCTCTTAGGAACGGTGGCATAAAGAGACCTGCTGTGGTCAGCACGTGTCGAGTGGCAGCGTGTCCTCAGCAAGATCAGGGCCTATATGACAGCACTTTCAAAAGCTACACCTGCATCAATCCAATATAATGACATGGAGGATCTGGCCCGTGCTTTCAAAAGATAGATCACTTAAGAAGTAGCTTCTTATAAAAGCAGTTACTCACCTATATGGAAAAACCTTATCGAATTTAACAGAGATGAGACTGACAGAATGGCATAGAAATTATATTTTAAGCTGACACTTCAATAGAATTACTTACTATTTTTTAAAGCCATCCTGTAGAAATCAGTCATCAAGGATATAGCTCCCTGCTCAGCATTAAAGAATGGCTCATAAATCAATTGAAAAGTAAATACATATTTTCCCTCTGGAAAACTTTTCCAGAGGGGTGAAATGCTGAAGTGCCGTCCTCCAGGTGCATATGCTCAGTAGTTCAGGGAGACCAGAAGGGCTGGCTGCCTTGAGGTGATGGCCATGTGTCTTCAAGTTTCTCACTTGCTACTGAGGTTAGGGATTTATTTTCACCTGAGCTTGGCTTTCTTTAAACTTCTCCATAACTACATGCTCTCTCTTGGGTCCCTATTCCCATCCTGTTCTGCCACCACTCCATGGGAATATTCCTTGCTGCTGGGATGAGGCCAAAGCCAAAGACTTTCTTTTGTACTGCATTTATTTGGCTGGTGGGCAGGAGTGAATTTGTTTCCTAGGACCTGTGGGAAAGGCAGTCACTCAGTTTCTCTCAAGACTTCCACGGATAGACCCCATCCCTAGGGTGCAAGGTGCACACAGAGGCAGTCAATTGCTAAACCCACACAGAGGTACATGAAGGCTCTGGCAAGCATGCAACATCCCTCACATACGCTGTAAACTCCCAGGGGGTTGTTGTGAGTTCAGGGCATCTCTGTGGTAACAGTGCCTTGCAGATGGCTAGGAATGAGGCAGAGAGCCCAGGAAGCACTGAGCAAAGTCCCTGTTGGAGGCTGTGAGCCCAGCCCTCACAGTGGTTACTTGCTGTACCTTTGGAGTCGCACAGCTGAAGGAGCTGCCTCCCAGCTGAAGAATAACAGATGCATTTACCACACATCAAGCTGTCTCTGTCTGGGTCCTTACACGGTCCCCATCATCATCCTATTCAAGAGCCTGCAAAGTATTTAAAAATAGCATTAGCACTAACAATCTCTCTTTCTTTCCTCCCCATCTTGTAGCAGAAATAGCTTGATTAGTGTACAGTTCTGGTGCTTCAAGGGAGAGAGAAATGAAACTGCAGTGCTTGCAGAGCAGCTTTTCAGCTTTCTTCAGGCACCAATTGCCGGCTGCTTCGCTGAAGCACAGGCTCTTCAAAGAATGGCAGGTTTTAGATCAAGGACTGCTTATTCTGTCACACATCTTCTGAGGCAGATTTACAATGAGGAGAGAGGCACTGCTGCAGCTTTGGAGCTTGGGAAAGATGTACCTGACCTCCCTTCTCACCTCCTGCCACCACTCCTTCAACCATGTCCAGAAGGATGGAGGGAAAAGGAATATGGGAGAGGGGCGCCAGGAGGATGTCTGTCCCGGAGGCAGAGGGGTGTCTAGGCAGAAGATAGTTCAACAAGCTCTCTGGAAATACAGTCAGGATGTAGTCTGGCCAGAGAAGATCACTGGTGTCTCATTGTGTCCCTCAGACACAGACTTCAGGGGTGACTTTGAGGCTTGTTTTCTCCAGGACTCATCCTCACTCTCAGCAGAAAGGGTATGCCACCTCCTCAGCTCACAAGGAAAGTCTCACTTGCTTTATTACATGTGGTGTTTTGAGAATTGTATTTACAGAGGAAGTGTGATGCCACTCCCTAGCAATGCTTTACAGACCATGTCAGCTGCAGGTATGAGTCTTGACTGACCTTTTCAAGTAGTTTTTCCCTCCCACCTCCTTATCCTCTCTCTACCCTCCTCAAGGGCTGCTGGCTGCTCTTCCTTACCTTTTGTTTGTGAAACGTTCCACACCAGCTGGAAACCAGCAACAGCTCTGCTTCCTTCTCCCCTACCCTGAGTGCAAAGAAGTGAGTTCTGGGCACAGCTGCTATAGAGAGGTACCCACAGCACAGCATCACTCACCTGCCTTCAGCAGAGGACAATGCCAAGGACCCTGCTGCCCTGTAGCCAGATCCCTTGGCAAAAGGAAAAGAGGGAAGCGTGAACAACTCACTTCCCCAGTCCTGTAAGGTGTGTTGGACACTCACAATGCCGTACATTGCTTGCAGGAGCAGCAGCAGAAGAGGGGAGATGGGAGAGCAGAAAGCAGCTGCAGCCACTCAGCGCAGATGGAGTAAGACCTCAGGAGGCTCACAGCACCGAGGCACAGCTTATTCCTCTGCAGCACAAGGCGGGGATCATTTTCCACAGCTTTTCCTCTCCTACAACTTATGGCTGCAAGACTCAGGGATGTGATCCGTAGGTCTGCCCAAAGCTGACACAGCATCAGGTCCCTTAGGGCATGGCAATGAAAAGGCAAGAAAAGCTAACTGCAGGAATAAATTGTGTACATTTTGCAGCAGTAAGGCACCTTCTCCAGCAGCATCTCCTCTGGGATCTCGAAGCGCTTGCAGCTGGGGAAAGAGCTTAGCTTTGTGGTGACCTCAGGATGGAGAGGATGGAGATTTCATGGAGCTTTTCATATCATGTCGTACTTTCAGTAGAGGAAGTGTGGGTAGAGAGAGGGGCAGATGGCCTAGGATGGCACAGCACACTGGGGGAGAGCTGCCGCCTGCAGCTCTGGAGTGCAGATTGCTGCATTTGTCTGGGCTGAACACAGCTGTGGTGGCAGCTATGGTGAAGGAAGGACTTATCAGTTCAAGCCACTCCACTGCCATGTGGCTGGGAACACAGACTGCCCCAGGCAGTGCTTTCAGGAGGGATAGGTAAGGTTATAGCACACTGGATACCTAACCCACTGTCCCCTCTGGCTGTTCCAGCCAAGAGAAATATCTCTGCACAGACCCACCTTCTCCAGATCTGAGCCCCAGTTTAGAAGTGTGCTGTTTTTTCCAGGAGCCAGTTCTGATCAGGTGAGGGGAGCACATTCCTGCTGTGCCAACCTTCAGTCCAGTCCAACCATGGGAGGCAATACCCAGAACTGTAGCTCTCCATGTAGCAGTGAAACACTTATGGGAAGAGCTGTGGACATAAAAACAGAGAGTCAGGACCAAGAGTAAAAATGAGCAAAGCCTGAGTGTTTAGGCTTCCAGAGTTGCCAGTAGGCTTGTATTTGATGTTTTCTTCCTACCTTTGCCCACAGCAGAGATCGCAGAAGTCAAAGCCTTTTTTAACCAACCTCTCCTAGCGAGGTTAGCATGTCCACCCAGGACTTGGGTCTGACTCACTGACCACACAAGATGTCTGTGTTAGTTACCACCTTGACATAGCCCTTCCCCAGACACAAAGAGATAATAATGACTCTGCCCTGTCCCATGGGGGTACGGAAAGACTCAATGCCTTGCAGGGGGATACAATCAGCTGCTTTGAATCACAGAATCATAGAATAAACAGGTTGGAAGAGACCAACCGGTGGAAGAAGAGGATGAGGAGGAAGAAAGTGAAGGGGAAATTTCTGATGATGAGGAGGATCTGTTCTGCATCTTGGAGACAGTGGAAGAAGAGGAGGAGAGGGATCTGGTAGGACTTTTTAAAAGGCACTCTCAGAAGCGAGTGCGGTGTATGATGTACCGTTGCCAGGTGGTGGAGGAGCTGCTGGTTGACCTCCTCTAATGATAATGATGATAATAATAATAATTATAATATTAATAATAATAATCTGTATTTTTATAGCAATAGCCATTTTTGTCTGTTTGTGCAAATAAAATATTTGGCCTAAGTTTTTAAGCTGGAGAGCTGAATGTCTAGAGCATCCATGAAGCATGTTCCACAGGTGCCATTACATAAAAGCTTCTGGGACTGGTCTAAGTTCCCTAAATCTCAAAATAATTTCCTCTGCAGTTGGTGTGGGTTTGCCTAAAATCAAGATGCTGGAGCACCCCAGCTAGCTAATTCTTGGAGCAGAGCAAGGCTTCTGCCAGTAGCACAGGATTAATCCAGGCTTCTGCTGAGCCATCTGCAGGGAAGCAGCTCAGCATTTCCTGACACCCACACACTGGCTTTCAGCCCTGAGAGCACAAGACTCTTCTGGGCCAACTCTACAACCTGGGGATTCTATGCTTCCAGCACTGAGGATGGATGGATGGATGGATGGATGGATGGATGGATGGATGGATGGATGGAGAGAGGGAGGGAGGGAGGGAGGGAGGGAGGGAGGGAGGGAGGGAGGGATGGATGGATGGATGGATGGATGGATGGATGGATGGATGGATGGATGGATGGATGGATGGATGGATGGATGGATGGATGGATGGATGGATTCCTCCTAGTGAGGGCAGCCTAGGATGAGATGGTGTCAGCCTTCAACACACTTGTTGAAGGAGAGAGGCAATTCCCTCCATTTATCCCTGCTCTGGCAGGGGGAGAGGTGCATAAGGACCCAGCCAGTGGGTCTGCACAGCCGTGAGCATAGTAGCCGTGAATGTGGCAGCAGGTCCTGCCAGAGGGTGAACATGACCATCTCAGAGCATCCCTTTGGCAAAGAGAGAAGCAGGTGGGTGAAGGCACTGGCACGCACACGCCTGCTGCTGGGCCCATGTCGGGTTTGCCTCTGTGTTGCACTTTGTAAATGTCATTCGGGCTGTAAAATGTCACTTGATGTCTTTCTTTCTGAGGTGTGTTCAGCAATGTCTGCTCCAGAAACATGGCCGAGACCTGCCAGCCAACCTGAGAGGACAGACTTCTCTTCTCCAGGAGCACTTTCCGGCTAAGGATCCAAAAACATTTTGCCCTGTTTACTGCATCCCACAGCTTTGTTACCTGAAGCCAAACTTGGTCAAATCCTCACCTGAGCCTGAGACTGAGACTGTTTTACCTGCTGTGCCTCACGGTTTGCTGAAAGCTGTGGCAACCTCTTCAGGAGAAATTCCTGGCATGCAGCAGTCACAACCGAGAACAGAACCTATGAGGAGCAGCTGAGAGAGCTGGGGTTGTTTAGCCTGGAGAAGAGGAGGCTGAGAGGAGACCTCATTACTCTCTACAACTACCTGAAAGGAGGTTGTAGAGAGGAGGGAGCTGGCCTCTTCTCCCAAGTGACAGGGGACAGGACAAGAGGGAATGGCCTCGAGCTCCGCCAGGGGAGATTTAGGCTGGAGATTAGGAGGAAGTTCTTCACACAGAGGGTCATTGGGCATTGGCAGAGGCTGCCCAGGGAGGTGGTTGAGTCACCTTCCCTGGAGGTGTTTAAGACACGGGTGGATGAGGTCTTGAGGGACTTGGTTTAGTGTTAGATAGGAATGGTTGGACTAGAAGATCCGCTGGGTCCCTTCCAACCTGGTTGTTCTGTGATTCTGTGATTCTATGGTTCTATGCTCTGGCGGGGGGCGGGAGGGGGGGGGGGGGGGGTCGCCTCATCCGACGCACAGCGGTGGCACTCGCTTGGAGCAGCTGGAGTTTCGGTGGGGAAGGAGGAATCAGCCCGGCCCCCGGCTAGCAGCACAGCGGGCGCGGGAAGGAAACATCCCGCCCCTTCACCGGCCGGGGAAGGAAAATCTCCCCCTTGGCGGGAGAGGAGCCCGCGCCGCGGCCATGCCCAGCCCCGCTCGCCGCTCATTCATTCATTCATTCACTCACTCGCCGTCCCTCCCCGCGCCCCCGCGAGCCCCTTCCCCGCTTAAGGTGGCCCCGCGGGATGCCGGAGGCGGCGGCGGGCGGCCCCGGCGCTCTCCCACCCCCGGCGCGGGGGGGGCCTTAAATCGGCTCCGCGCCGCGCGTAACCCGCATCGCCGGCGCCGTCCGAGGGCGGGCGCTGCCACCCGCGGGTCCCAGCCCGGTCCCGGCACGGAGGACGCGCCGCCTCCGCCCGGCCATGCTCCCCCGGCAGCCCCCGGCGTCGCCGCCGTGACCGGCGCATCCCCGCAGGTAAGCGGGAGCCTCCCCCCGGGTACCGGGATCCGGGGCGGGGTGGGATGCGGGGGTGACCTTGCGGTCCCCCGGGTGCCCGGCGCGGGGAGGGGTCCCCAAACTTCGCCTGCACTCAGCGCCCCAGCCAGCTCCGCGCTTCGGGGGACCCCGTGTCTTTGCACCCCGCTCCGCGTCGCGGACACCTTCCAACATCCCGCTCCGGGACTAGAATTTTCCAGCTGTGGGGAGATGCTCCCGCTTCCTGGTGCCTTTTTCCCCCTTCCCCGTAGTCGTGATGCTCCCGGTGCAGGTACCTTTTCCCCCCGTGGCTGCAGCAGCCGCCGTGTCAACACCGGGAAGGTCTCTGACCAGGTTACCCAAATGCGGGTCCCGGTCACATCGCTGCCCACCCCGAGAGGTTTTATTGTGCCTCTCTGAGAGAATCCAGGGAAGGCAAAGGAGAGAGGGGCCGTGGGGTTTGTGCGCTCACAGCCCTGCTGGGAACAGACCTCGAGTGGGCATCACCATGAGGACCTCGGGTCTCCTCTCTGGAAAGAGGTGGACTAGGACAGGGAAAGAGATGGGGGGTTGGGGAAAGGCTCTGCCCCTTTTCACCCCTGCCTGGCACACAGGTGTCTGCTGAGGATGCACCAAGGGATGCACCAAGGGATGCACCTGCTGGTTTTCTGGAGCTGAGTTTTGGGTGGATGTGAGTTGGAAAGTACTTTTTTTTTTTTTTCACCCTCCTGGTGCTGCTGCTGGCCCATCCAGCTCAGGGCCAAAGGGTAGGAGGGTTAGGCTCAGCAGCTGGTGCAGGACAGGGAGAAGAGCCCCAGGTGCCGTAAATCCGGAGAGAAGCAGCTGGTTCCTCAGGCAAAGCTGCCAAGGTGCAGTTTCTGTGTGCGCTTGGGAGAAGGGGTATTTGGATCAGTGGGGCAGCACAAAGCATCACCATAGCAGAGCAATAATGACAAGCAATAAATACCTATCCAGCTACTTGAACACCACACAGCTCAGCGAGGAGTCGGGGAGCACGAGTGATGCAGGCTGTGCAGGTGCTTTCAAGCTCTTTTCCTGGACCCAGAGGAGGCCTCCTGCAGAGCCCATGTGCAGAGAATGTAGTGGGGTATCACAGCTTCGCACGTGACTCTGATCACCCACCTCTGCTCAGACTCAAATTTTGTGTGGCGCCAAGGGGAAAATGGGCAGTGAAGTTCATGCCTTACATCCCTGGACTGCCAAACACCCTCAAACAGGGCTAAGGAACAGGGGCCAGACAGAGAGTTGGGAGACAGGTGCACAGAGACAGCAGGATGGGGTCTTCACAGAAGGGAAGCCACCATTGCTCTGAAATGGGCTACCTTGGCAGAACGATATGGGGAGATCAGTCTTGGGTAATAGGGTTACAGGGCAGGAGGGGAGCACTGGCAGAGCTGCGTGTGACAGCTTGTGTCACATCTGTTTGCAGCCACGCATGCTACCAGTCCCCTTCTCTCTGTGCCTTGAGGCAGGATGCAGGGGCCGGGATCGCTTTTGATCAGTGCCTGCTCCGTGATTTCCTGGAAGCTACCTGCTGGTGGATATGGCTTGGTCACAGACTGTGCGTGAACGCTGGCAGCCAAGTGCATGCTGTGCCAGCCTGGTGTGAGGCCAGGAGCCTGGTGGGTGTGATTCCTTCCCTCCTTCCAGGAGCGACTTCAGTATCACTTTCAGGGCACTTCAGTCTGCACTGGATTAAGACTCCACAAGGCAGTTAATGTACAGAGGAAGATATGCTGAGCAGCTAACATGTAGTGTTGAGTATTTTGGGAATTGGATAAAAACAAATTAAAGCCTTTGGCTTCTTTGATATTTTCGGTGTACTAGTAATAATAATTACTACAATAACTGATAAACCATTTAGGCAACCTTGCAATCCCAAAGCAATTCAACCAGCTAACACGGAGCACAGCTGAGATGCAGCCACCTTTATAGCAAAGGGCCCCAGCCTGACTTGCAAGACACTTAGGAGCCACAGGATGGAAAGTAAAGCAGTTGAGCTGAGGGCACTTTCTCCAATAGCAAGGATTTTTAATAAGTGAGGCTCCTGCACCTCTGGGCTCTGTTATGGTGTCATTTGGGAAGACTGTTGCCTAGGGAGCTGTACAGAGCTATAGAGCAGATAAATGTATGCAAGAGAAAATATACTCCTGCAATGTATAGCTCTTAAATTCACATTATTTCTATGGTTTGGGAATGTCTTTGTGATTAGCACTTGTCTTCTAATGGCATTTTCCCTGCAGAGTGTCTGAGGTGATACTGGACAGCTCAAGGCTATATACAACATCTTTTCTTCTTGCCTGTGACACATGGGTAGAGATGGTTTCTGGCAGGGAATTTCCTTCTGCTTCAGCCACAGACCAGGAAATGTCCTTAGTGTTGGAGAGCGAAGTCATACCTAGCAGACAGCTTGATGACAGGAGCCTGGATGGCACCCTTGGATGGCATTCCTCCCCTCCACCGTGGCAATCACCTGCCAGCAGCATTGTCCCTACATACACTCCTGTTTCTCAGTGCCTTCATGGCTCTGTCCCGCACTGCCCCTCTCCCTTGGGATGCTGGTTCTGCAGGGACAGTCACCTCTGGCTTCCCACCAATGCCTCAGGAGGCAGTGTTGCTAATCCAGCTGTGAGAAGCTATCCCATCTGCCTCCTGGAGCTTCTTCCAAGGCCTCTTCTTCCTCTTCTTCATCACTCCCAGCTGTTTTTCCTGTTCTACCAGGGCAGTATTTAGCAGCAATAAAGAGATATCTGGACTGTGAGCTTTCACACGTATCCCTATGAGGGATGAGATATTTGATAGGCTCCAAAGATGCCCTTTACTAAGCATGCAAAATTGCTCTGGGAAAGCTCTGCAGTTATTCTGCAGAATGTGCACAGGAAAGATGATATCTGTCCCCTTCCTCCTTGTATTTAATTGTTCCTAATAAAAGAAGATTCCTAAAAAGGTGGTAGTGAGGCAGACTGAAAGCCAGGTCCCTGACACCTGCAGGGCCCTCAAGAAGTCTAGAATCTCTTTGCCCTTTTTGCCCCTGGCCTTTCTGTCTAATAATAAGCGTGATGGTTGTCTGCACTGCTTCCCATCCTGAGATCTCGAAGTACTCTGCATACGTGATTAAGAGCACTCCCTGCCCACATACGGAGCTGTTTGTCAGGATGACTACTCCTCCTTTACAAGGGAGACACTGCAGCTGATAGCGTCAGCGCTGAAACAGCCCCAGATCGTCAGTCTCCCAGACAAGGCCCCTGCATCTCTTAGAAACACTTGCTGGGAAGCAACTCAGCCTAAGAGGATTGTGATTTAAAACTTACCAGTATCATAAAAGACTGATAAATACAGCATGTGAATGAGACCCATGGCTATCAGGACCCTTCTCTCGGACACAGGCATAATTCCTCCAGGCTGGTGTATATCTCCAAACTGCCCCCTGCCCCATGTTCAGCCCACTTATAAAAACTTGGTCCCTTATCCTTTCATGCTGTTTTAAGTTGTGCAGACTCATAATTAAGAACTCGAAGTTTCTTCTAGCTCACTCTCATGTGACATTAGTGCTCCCAAAGGTCTTTCCTTAAGAGCTTGAATTTAACTACTTTGCCAAGTGTTCAAGCAACTGCCTTGTTGGTGCCCTTCGCCACGTAGCACAGGGGGCTGTCTGGGATCCTTCTGCCTGAGATAAAAACATTGCACTCTACAAATTCCTCGGATTTATAAAATGTGAGCTAAATTTCCTCGGGAGGCATGGCTTCCCAGAGAGCTGTGACACAGTGCTGGGATCCACGGCTCCAGCACAGGGACCTTTAGATTTTGGTTGCTGTTCATCCCTCCTCTGAACAGGTAATGCCACAAATGCCTGATACACATAGAGACATTTGGAAACATGGGGCTCAGTAGCTCAAGGAGACAAATGAGGAGGGACATAGGAGTGAAAACCAAAGCCATCAGCAACAGGGAGAATGAATGCTTCTCTACATGGCTCTTTTTAGTAGAGGAACTGGATTATGTTCAGGAAAATGTGAAAGGTAGCAATTTGATGATAAAAGTATTTTCCCATGCTGTGCGTAGTGACATATGGAACTCACTGCTACAAGATGCTGCTAGTGCTGATTGTAGGGTTCAGGTAAAAAAAAAAGACATTTTGATGGATAGTAGATAATTCATTGCTGGACAGGACAGTCCATTTGAAATAGACCTGAATCTTCAGGCTTCAACCTCTCACAATTGTCTAGCATAGGATTTCTTGTACCTTCCAAAACCCACAGCACTGATCAATGTAAGAAACAAAGGACAAAAGGAGACAGGCGTGCTCGAGTGAAGATCGTCACTGGGGCATATTTTTGTTTCCATGCTGAAGCAAAAGTACATGTTTTCCATCCTGTGTGCTAACGCTTAGCTCTCATAGGTTTGGGCTTTGTCAGCTGGAGTGGATTCCAGTTAAGTTCTGATGAGATTTGAGCTGGTCCAGTGGTGTTTAAGCTGCCACTTCCCCTGCCTGTGCTGTTGATTTTAATAGACTGCCAGCATCCTGGCAACTTTGTGTGGTGCTGGTTTATGAATAATGCTGCATTACAAAAGAAAATCGTATTTTCCTATTCTTTGGATGTTAACCCTTGGCAACGAGAGCAAGGACATTTATTCCCAGTATAGCCAGCCTCAAGTTAAGCAAAGTGCTGGGATTACTTGGAGCTGAACAGGGTTAGCAGTCAATCTGAGCTCTGGATAAAAGATTTCAGAGCAGCAATGTTGTCTCATTCTGTAAGTTCATGGTGGGTTTGTGTGTGGGAGTGCAGGGCACTTGGGAACTGCATTTTGCTAGCGAAGCAGGATTGCTCCTAGACAGTCCTTGTGTGGGAGAACTTGGAGGAAAGGCCAAGGACTAGGCAGGCAGCAGTAGTTTGCAGACCCTGCTTCCGCTGAGGTGAAGCTCCCCGTGTGGTGTTGCATGGAAGCCTGGCTTCTGAAGACACTGTCTCTAACTGCAGCGGTAGAGATGTGGTTTTAGCAAGGTCCTCTGTGTCCAACAGCAATCTCCTGGTTCCTCTTTCTTGAAATAATGCAGCTGATCCTTGCCTGGCAGGAGTACAGGTTGCTGGCTCCTTTCCCCCTCCATGCCTCAGTCATTAAAGTAGGGTAGGTAATATTCATCTCACTCTGAGCCTTCCTTATTCTAAAAGCATGCTAAAAGACAACTGTAAGGGGATATTTCTCCTATGACTGGCAGTTTAATTTATTATTATGGTTATGTCCATAGCTCCAGGTCAGGCACCAGTCCTGGGCTCTTTGAAAGCCCTGGCTGCAATCACAGAACAGGAATGCAGTTCATCAGGGCAAAACCACACAAAATGCCACCTTGGAGACCAATTCAGGGTGAGCCTGGGTGGCAGTAAGGTATCTTAACCCCTCTGCAGTGCTGGGGCACCTTCCTTACTGTAGGTGGCCCAGTCTAGTGCACTTGTTAGGTCCTACTTCCCCTCCACGGATCACCAGGGTGATCTTAGCTTTCTCCCTCCTGATACCCCGTTCTCTGGATCCTTCCCTCCTGCAGCCCTTCCCCCATCCCAGATCCACACAAAGGTGAAAAGGAAAGGAGACGCCCATGACTTTCCTGTATCTGCCAGCTTCCCTTTCCACCTCTGAAGTGAATGAGGCCCTTCATGTGCTTCTTTTGAGCAAACACAGATGCTTTTGTTTTATGGGCTGGTGGGATGGGATGGAATTAATAAATCAGAGTGCCAGTACTGTACTGCCACATTCCTGCAATTTTAAGGCAAGATCACACACACGAAAAAAAAAAAGAACCAAGGCAGAAGCAATACAGGCAATCACTTCAGAGAGAGCTCGGAAGCTTTGACTGTATCTTCTGCTTGCTGTCCCACTTGGTCTCCTCCTCCTATTTTCTCCTGTTCTCTCATCTCCATTAACCTCATCTATTCTCTCTCATTCTCTCAGGAATCAGTTTCAGTCACAACTTAATGTCTCACCTACACCCATATTTCTTCCTTCATCTTTCTTTCATCTGTCCTCAAACTGCACCCCCATGCTAAGGTCTGTCCAAGGTTTGTGCATTCAGATATGAAGTTCAACACCCTGCATTCAAGCCCAAGAGCTAGAAACACATCGAGCCTTACATGTGGACCAAAATGGCTCTTTTATACCTGCTTCCTTCTCCCTGCTTCAGTTTCTCCTCTTAAGGAGAATGGTGCTGCCTGAGTGATTCAAGGAAGGTTCAAGGATAAAAAAACAGCAAGTATTACTGTTCTTCTTTCAGATATAGTATTTAACAGTGTTCCTGTGAGCAAAAGTAGATCTTACCCCAGCACTGGTGGACCCTCTTTCTCCTTGAAGGATAACCAGAAATACTTCACCAGGCTTTGCGTAAGTGAATTCTTTTGAGACAGATAACAAGTTTTTAACATGCCTAATTCACTACCATCAGGTGGTAAGGCACTAGGAGAAGATTTTTTTTTTCTCCTCCATAGTTCACTAACTGTATGTCAGGCTTCAGGACAGTGATGTGAACTATGTGATTGGCGTAAACTACCATCAAGGAGCTGAGACAGTTTTTTCGCACTGCAAGGGGTTTTTTGTTTGTTTTTTTTTTTTTTCTAATGAGCTTAGGCACTTGAAAGTCATTTCCCCAGAGTGCTTATACATTGTTGTGCTTATCTTACCTGGGGGGGAACTGAGGCACTGAAGCAGGTGAAATGATTTGCCCAGATTCACATACTTGCATGTAGTTGAAAGAAAAAGAACCAAGAAATCTTGTTTCACAGTTGAATGCTTTATCCTCTGGCCTCAAAGGAGGCCAGCAAAGACCTTTATCTTGTTTAGATGAGTGGATAGTCACTCAAGAGGGTGCTGGGGCAAGGGTATCTTTCTGTACTAATATGTGTCTTAATGAGTCCTGTTGCTAAGCGGCTTCAATGACAGATCATGCATCTTCTTCACTAAGCATTGAAATAATTTTTTAATCATTAAAGCTAATATAGACTCCTCAGAAACATCCAAATCTCACAGCAGGGGCTCAAATTAGCAAGAAAACAGAAACCAAATCCTGATTATCCCTGTGTACCTCTACAGAGCCCACAGGCAGCATCTGCTGAAGTTAAGCATGAGCCCAGCTGAGCTGTATCTCAGGGCTGGGCAGTCAGAGGCAAGCTGGCAAATTCTAAAGCTCCAAGGTGCACAACGAGTTTCTTTCCTCCATCATACGTGTGCCAGCTTCTCATCTCTGTAGAGTAATAGGAAAGGAGGTAGGGGTGTTAACCTTTGACTCCAGGTAGATGAGATGTCTCCTGGTGAATCTTTAGAAAGGAGAAATGACTTGCATTTTGCCAAGTACTACCAAGGGGCAGATCTCAGCCTGGCCAACATTTCTCCCTACCCCCCCTTGTAAGGTTTTCCTGCGTTTCTAGAGATCCAGTTTCTAGTTCTGCAGCTTTTACTAGCATCGCTGTCTGGAGAGACTACGCACTGACTCAATGCTCAGAAAGCTTTATGATAACCAGAGGTTGCTTTCCTCCTCCCAGCACGAGGGGAGAGCCAGATTCACCTCCAAAAACATGAGAGACTTTGATTCATCTCGAAGATTTACAGCAGCAGCCCATTTCTTGTTTCAAGGAGAGACTGCTCTTTGTCTGCCCTGATGTTTCAGGCCAACCTTGTCTGCCTTTGAAGTGAACTCTAAGGGCTCTCCAAGTGTAGAGAAGGGTTCAGAAAAAGCCTAGTTCACCTCTCCTTCCTCCAGTCAGAGGAATCTGTTCCTTCAGCTGTTTTGCCGAAGGGTAACTGGCAGCCTGTGCACATGGGAGGGAGGTAAGAAGGACAGCGCTCCTCAGCAGCCCTGAGCGTAGAGATGGAGAGAGGTATCTCCTAGTATTTTCTTGCTGTTAATTGTGCAAAGATCACACTCGAAGTTCAAAGGACAGACAGAGCAGGCAACTTACCAGCTTGGAGGGTAGCATCAACCCCCTATTGCATCCTGAAGCAGCCTAAAACACACAAGTTCACAGATAAGCCCACAAGTACAATACAGCATAAGCTGACCACCCTTCCAAGAGAAGGTTTACAGATACCACATACAAAGACCAGTTTCAGACCAAGTTAATTTCACTCATGAGAGCAGAGCAGAGAGCAATCCCCACGCAAACAAGCCCTGTGCACTCCATGGGAGAGAGCAAAGTTTGTTTCTTGTGCTGTGAGTATATCTGCCCTGAATTCCCTGACAGCTTGCCTTACCCTGCCAACAAAGCCTCTTCCATTTTAACAGGACAAGATATGGAAGAAAAGAAACCAAAAACCCACACCTTTTCTTTCTAGTAGGACTGGATCCTTGTCAGAAAGAGGCATTTGGCTTTTGCTACTCCTCATCTCCATCTGTTCACCCAAATGCATCCACTGTGTACTTTGTCATGATGTAGGGTTATCTTCTGGCAGCTTCTGATAGTGCACAAGTCAGATGTTTCAGCTATCGTGCTTGCTGCTCCCCTGGCATTCCCAGATGGGCAGTGCATATAGGTCTAGATCTCAGATGCCCTGGCACCTCATTTGGATGTCACCTGCCTGGGTCTGGAGTCAACAGCTTCTCTGTTGGGACAGAGAAGGACCACCTCAGCAGGACACTGACCATTGCTTTCCTAACCCTTCTTTCCTTCAATCCCCTCCTCCCTTTTCATGTCACATGCAGAGGGTAGAAGAAACATCGTAGTCTTCTGAGTCTCAAATTGTCATTATGATATTTCTTTAAGTCAAGCTATGCAGATGAGCTGTGGCATGTAAGGTAGAAATCAAGCAGCAGACTGAAACATGTATCGATGGCAAAAGACAGTTCTCTAGGTGACAGTTTATTTCTTTGATCCACGTTTGTTTTTAAAAGTGTTTGCATGACACTTGGATGCCACACAGCAAGTGGCAAATCTAATGAGTTCTAATGATTTATTCGGAGGTAGAAATCAGAATTAGCATTTTGGACCATCTCAGCTAGCTATGCTAGCATATTTCACACAGCTCAGAGAGCTGCAACAGCAAAAATGTCCATCAAAAAGACCAAGGTGATGTTTCTCTCCTCTTTCCACTTCTCACTTAACCAACACTTGTGTGATGTAGTGGCAACTCATCAGTGCTGGCCAGCATCCATACTGTGTTAATCTATGGAGCAGCCACCCATGAAAACATTCTGCCCAGCTTTGCTGTTTGCACGATGCTTTTATTGATCGTATCGTTCAGCCAGCATTCCCAAGTAAAACCTCTGGGGGATTGTTGCCCGTATACCATGAACATCCTCTGCCCACAGTTGTTTCCAGGCAATGAAGGCACCAACATACAGATATAGCCATTAAAATGTCGGTATTTCCACAGGTTTGGGGAGGACAGTAGACATCTTTATCTCTGTCTGTGTCGTAGCTGGCATAGCTGCTGTTCCGCTCGTATGCAGTGTGATTTCAGCCAGAGCAGCTTCTCCTTCGATTTCTTTTGCCCTCCTTAGGAGTAACCGGGAAGTCCAGCAGAGAAGAGCATTTTGACATTGCCTTTGAAAGCAGAAAGGAAAGAAGCTGTCTAAATCAATCAAGAATGTGCATTAGTGACAGTATGTTCCTCTGGAGGTCTGCATTTGATGTCATATTGACACATAGCTAAGATCAAAGCCCGTCGCTGTGTTGTAGCTGCTACCAGAGGAATAGTTTTGGCCTTTGGGCCCCATATCTTTACAAGGAACTTGTGATCAATGTGATTTTTTTTTTTCTAAAACAAGCACCTGTGAAATGTAATTATCCATCAAATAATGCCTAATGCCTGTTTCTCTGAAGAGGTAATTCCCCTCCATCTTTGAAAATGTTCCAGAAGCAAATATTATGGGGTTTGCCTTTCTGCTTTTGTAAGAAACATGTGAAGTGACAGCTCCCACTCCTGCTGAACGGGTATCTGCTCAGTAGGGAAAGACCTGGATGAAATGCACAGATATTTTGGAACAATATGGTATTGTTTTTGCTTCCTTAGAATTATGTTGCCCCTTCAAAAAAAAGGAAACGTTGGGGTTTTTTTTGATAATGCAGATATTGGGCTGATTCACAAATGATTATTCTGTAATAGTCATCAGTGCCTAAAAAGGATCTCAATTCTGTCAGAGCTCAGTGGCAGGAGGGTGAGGTTGATATTCCAATAAGCCCTTGATTTCTCTTTCAAGAGAGGACAACTCCAAGCAGAGAGGTCTCTCAGGAGAGAGCTGGCTGTCTCAAGAGACTTGTGGTACCTCCTGCTTCTGTTTGGGCCTGAGCTGCCAATCTTTCCCTAGGTATTTCTGGCACCCCTGCATTACGGCACCACAGTGCAGGCACAGAGAAATTGGGATGAGGTGAAGGGCTGTGTCCCTCTGAGTCACAACCCATCCTCTCCAAAGCCCAGGGGGATGGGCAAGCAGTAACAGGTCGTGTGGGTCAATTGTGAAGGACGCTTTGGTCTGGGCTGATTAAAAATAGTGCAGTTTAGACCTCCTTTTGCAGGCTCCAGAAGGTTCCCTGCATAGCTGGGCTTTGCAGCCAAGTTCAAGGTCTAGTCTATATCCGAAATGGGTTATCTCCATTCCTGCTGATAGCCCAGATAGTGCCTGGATACCCTTGATGTACCTGGGGATAGCAGGCTCAGCCACACACTGTCTCAAAAGTAGCAGCTCCTGGAGGACCTAGCCAGCAGATTTAATTAGCACCGTCAACGTTTCTTTTTTGTTTTCTGTTGGGTTTTTTTTTTTCTGATTTCTTTTTTTAACTTGGGAACAAAGCCTTGTATAAAGCATAACCTTCCCCTACTCTGTGCAGCTCAGACATGATCCGCGTATCTGGAATAAGGATGCTCTCAGGAAAGACACCATGCCGAGCTGTTTATAACCAAGTTTGGAGGTTTGCTTGACTTGATTTGCAGAGATGGTGGAGGGATAGGGATTGTGGGGGGTGCACAGTGCATTCCCCGAGGATGAGCCTGGTTTCTGAGCTGAAGTAACTGCAGTCCCATGTGGCAAAAGGATTTGAGCTGGCAGGGAGAGAATGAAGCCTTTCTTTACATCTGAGGAAGAAGCGTGGGGACTTGGGAAGGGCAGCTGTTTCACTAAGAGTGACTCACTTCCTGGGGAAGTTGTCCCCACAGAAGCTAGTGCGCAGAGTGACAAAGTGTAGATGGGGCTGAACCTTGAAACCCCACAGCTGCTGGTAGCTCCACTCTTCCTGCCCTGGGGAAGGACTTGACCATTCTTCCCTGTATTGTTTTATTATTTGTTTATTATCTGGTTTTTGTCTCTCCAGGAGACTCACTTAATTTTTCTTCACCCTTTGTCCCCACAAGCCACAGGGGGGTTGCTAACCTCATTCAGGTAGCAGGCATCACTTGCCATTCACTAGGTCTGCAGCAGAGGGACGATTAAAACTCCTAGCAGAAGAGCACCCTTCCACCTTCAGATGGGACTGCAGTGGCCTGAGTTGCCTGTGCTACTGGGAGGTCAAAATCCCAGCTGTGGGATTAGGAAAGAGCCTTTCCCTTCCCTGTTCTATCACTAAAATTTCCCTTCCTGGAAAAAAAAATACTCAAATACTCTCCCCCTTTTTTTTTTTTTCTTATTCTCTGCTTTTCAGCTACCCAGTTCCAATTGAGTTTAGGGGAGAAATTGCTACTTACTGGGCAGAAAACCAAGTCTCCCTTTTCCCCTTCTGTTTCCCACCCCCACAAGAAATATAGCTGGACAAAGACCCTCGGGCACCGCTCTTTAGGTCTAGCCTGTCCTTCCTGTCCTGCATCAATGCCATTTCTGCAGACCTGTCTAAGGGTGAGAGAAGTCCCACTGCTGAGAAATGTCCTGTTATGGCTGCATTTGCACAGTAATTACCCCTGCTTATCCCATAGCAATAACCCGTTCCACCCACTTCTGCAATTCCTTTGTCTCCATCCTCCTACTTTATTGTGTGCATCTCGAACAGGCAGAAGGCTGCCCAGCGAGGGAAAGCACTGCATCTTGGCATGTCTCAATTTTAAATAGTATTGAAGTTTCAGCTGAAGGCTCTGATGAACCCCAAGGG
The DNA here is from genome assembly GCA_033558105.1 of Coccyzus lansbergi. Classification (NCBI taxonomy): domain Eukaryota; kingdom Metazoa; phylum Chordata; class Aves; order Cuculiformes; family Coccyzidae; genus Coccyzus; species Coccyzus lansbergi. Next base: position 83,096 of record JAUMJK010000631.1, on the reverse strand, counting down.
AATGTAGAGGGGACAGCAGTTTCCTGTGGATTTGAGCAAAGCAGAGAGAAAGCTGGTGCTGATCACCACAAATACCGGTGCTGCCATGAATTATGCATTCCTTGTTTAAAGAGAGGTCGCTCTCATCAATAATTGAAAGCTCCCTGCTCTGCCTTCAGCATCATATCTCCCACACCGAGAGTGAGGGAACTCATGAAATCTGCATGGACTTCCTCAAGGTGGCCAGGGGCTGATGAATAGAGGCAGCAAAATGCAGGCAAAACCCTGCTGACAATTTCAGTGCGTGAAATTAAGTCATCTGCACCTGCCGGCAGCTCTGCTTCAGTTTTGACCCTGACATCCCTCTCTCCTCCCCTCTCCACGCCTGTCTCCTCCCAGGCTACACAGAGAACTTTAAGCTTGCAAACATGATACAAACGAAAATGAGAGGGTGTTCCTTGAAGTTTTTGTCTCCATTAGCTGAGACGAGTTTACTTTGGGTGCTTACCTAGAAAAGTCTTTGACAATTTGAACTCTGTCCCTCTGGGAAGACAATGATGTTCAGAGTCTCTGTCTAAGACTACACGCATGTGGTCCTGGGGCTGGTCCAACATTGAAGGTCTTGTAAGCTTATCTCAGACAGGCTGACTGCCCTGAACCAGAGGCTGCAAAATCATCTTGCCTGCAGGGCAGACTTCAAAAGGTGTTATTCTTGTGCTGAATCAGATGGATGGAGGGCAGAACTGAGACCTCAAGAAAGAACTGCCAAAGGATGTGTGGTGCTAACCATTTCAGAGTTATCAAAGAGCATGTAAGTCGAACATGTTTTTAACAGGCCTATAGAAAAATTGCAGGCACCTGAACTCACATGTCAACCTTATAAATCCTAGTTAGCTGGGCTTCTCCCTAGCTTTCACCTTTCTCTACTATTCACCAGCACATGTCCTTTCAAGCTACTCCAAAACTTGGGGAGAAAGTCACGTAAACAGTGAAGCTGCCTGGGTCATTCTTCAGCCTGAGCATCTTTATCAACATCTCCCAACATCTGAGCTGTCCTGCCTGTAGCAAATTGTACCCTGTGTTTGTAGGTAGTCGACAGCAGATGAAGGGATCGATGTTCTGAGCCTCGGCCAGATCTTGCTTCTATTCAGCATCAGTCTGGGGCATCTAGGCTGGGGCTATGCTCTTTCTGCTATGTGCTTCTCTCATTCTCTTCTCCGGAATCCTTTCGCATTAATGCCCCCTGCATTTAAATACATGAACTTAAACAGTGAATGGATAGCGTTGTTTCCTGAGAATTGAGAAGTCTGCCAAAACAGCATGGAGAAAGCGTAGTACGAGAAACATTTTTGTCCCTATCATACTCACTTTTGTGTGCTCTGTGTGTGTGTGTTTGTTTGTTTTTTAATGGAGAACAGAAGATTGATGGATGAAATTAAGAAGAGGGATGTGTAATTGGAAAACAGCTCAAGAAGGCTACAGGCAGTGTATTGAAGGCATCCATCAAACATCTAGCTAATGTTGTTAAGGGTGTGCAACACAAACAAGGGCTGCAGGAGACACTAGGAATAAAAGAAAAGGGAAGAGAAAAGGGAATAGGCAGAACAGGGGAAATAGCAAGGGAGGAGAAGAGCCAGCGAGAGAGTGCAATCAATAATATTTGTATTGCAGTCGCATCCAAAGGCTCCTGTTGGGATCAGTGCAGGACTGTACAAGCACATTAAGAGACAGTCCCTGCCCTCTACAGTTTAAACCCAGGAATTACGGGATGACTGCTGGAGATGGGCTTACATGATCACAAAATTTTCTTCTGATCACGAATCTTGTTGAGTAGAATTGACTCTGAATGGGTTTAAACACAGAAGGAAGGTGGCTGGTTGTGCCAAGAATACACACAGTAGTGCCTTCCAGCAAGGCATGCAATTAATCTGAGTCACTGAGGGTACTTTGTTTTTAATTATAAAAAGTAGGTACAAATATGTGCAGTAAACCTCCATAAGCCCCACTGGGGCTATCAGCAGGCTACCCAGAGGCATTGACATATGAGTGGGCTTTGATGCTGGGTTTTTTGAAAGGATAGGCTGGTGCTTTAATGGACCACTTAATGGGAAATACTCTGTGCAGGGTGCACTTTAAGAAAATGCAAAGGGCTTTTGAGCAAGGAAGGAAAGAAAATGAATGCTAAAATTATTAGTAAGCCAAGGGATTCCTCTAGCCATGGAAACAGGGAAGAAGGGAGACTTAAAGACTGAGAAAAGGCAGGTGAAAGATATAAAGGAACAGAGAGGAACACAAGGATGGTGGAGGCATGGGATTGCAGCTGAGGAGAGGTGGTAAGGTTTTAAAGAAAAAAATAAAGTATTCCTAGACAAATTTTCTGAAAATGGGTTGAAGTCAGACTCCTCTGTGAGGTTCACAAGTGACCTGGTGCTTTATGTGAGATTTAACATCTTCAGTATTTCATGCTTTGGAAAAGCAATAGAGAGAAGGTGCACGTAGAAATAAATGAGCAGTGAGCACCAGGGGAGTTGCATGCACTGGCAGCATCTCTGCTTGTTTGCAGTGTTCGGGAAGCTTGAACAGGGCTGGCTGCGATGCAGAGGAGAAAGAACTAGAAAGAGTATTCGTTAAAGCTTTTCTAACTCTGATCCACTCTCCTCTGTGCTCTCATGGTCACATATCTGCCACCACCACCTCTTCCTCTCCTCCCTTCCAGAAGCAACCTGAGTTTGCAATCATGGCAAGCCCACTGCATAGAAACCGTGCCTATGAAATTAAGGGCCTTTATTAAAGGAACAAAACACTGGCTGCCTGACTCTAGTGCAGGGATATTTGTCATTGCAGGCATACTAGAGGAAGCAGGGAGCTCTGAAAACCTTGAGCCTAGGACCCAGGTGGACCTAGGTGTCTGCTGCTGTTATGAGGCAGTGCAGTCTTCCTTGGGTTTAATTGGTGTCTCTGCTCTTGTGTCCCTGAACAATGCGAAGCCTTGCTCTGTGCAGCTATGCTGGTAAGTGAATGGATATCCTGGAAAGCAAGCAACCCATGATGTGTGTCCACACCATCCTGCCCTGTATCCAGCGTAGATCTGTAGTTGACCAAACACCTGTGCCTTCACCCTGAAGCTTGAAGGCTGCTTGTACATACCCTGGACCTAACCATCAGCAAGCAATGACATTGTGCAGAGCCGGCATGTTTGCTGCACAAGGCTCCTGCTGGCATCATCCAAACAGTCCTGTGTGCCTGCAGCCACACAGATTCCTTGGCCCACCTTTCATCAGTTTTCCACAGTTTGAAAGTTGAGGAATGGTCACCATGGTGTTTCCTGAGTGAAGGGGTAAGAAGCATTACAGATTATCACCATGAACAGTTTATTTGAAGAGCCGTGGATATAGGTTCCCTTGAGGGATTGTTCCAGTGTGGTACCAGTGGTGTCTAACAAGGAATGAGCTCATGTTGCAGCAATTTCCTTAATAGGGCTTTTGAATATCTACTTGCCTGCCAGAAGACTTGCTTAGATGTGCTAGTCTTCTGTCAGATTTGGCTGAAACAGATTTGATAGTTATTGGCATTAGGGCACTGAGCCCTGCGATCATAAAATCCTTGGTTTTTCTGGACGTCAAAGTAAAAATTCAGGGAAAAATTTAAAGACAGGTTCTAGGAAGATCCCAGAGGATGTATTTAGAATAGCATCCCCTAATATCTTTCGAGAGTACCATGGGGCTGCTGTCACTACAAAGCAGAGCCCTTTTGGCCTGATGGAGCTGTGCCATTTAGCAGCAATTCAGTTCCCAGGGCGTGACTGTAGTTTCCCTACAGAAATCTCTCTGCAGGAGGCTAATGAAAGTTTTATACTCCCTGTAGCCTCCTAATGAGCAGCACTATGGTAGCGAGGAAGTCCACCAGGAGAAGTATTTGGCATCAGAAAGGTAAACCCAGAGGGAAGAGATTAGAGATGTTACCAGGAGGGAGAATGGAATAAAATCCAGCTATCAAACGTCAGGCAACCTGCTTGCAGTGACAGCAGAAAGTCCTCAGACAGTAACAAGTAACTTCATTCAGTACCCTTCATTGTTTCTGAGGGCTGCTCTTCTGCCACAGCAGAAGCTGATCCCCCTTTCTGAAGCAGTGCTTTTGTTGCTGGTGTGTAATAACAGTATTGGGAAATTTCATACCTGGAAAAACACCAAAGCAGAAGCTAGAAGTCATAAGAAAATGTTATTTACTGTGCCAGAGCCATACAGAAGGCGACACATGCACTAAGCAAGCCCATTTGATGTTGGACTTCAGAAGTCATCTCTAGGATTTCATGAATTTCTGCACACAGGCTGTTTGGAGTCTTTAAATCAGGTGAACCAGGACTGGGATCTCATCACATCAGTCTGTATTTTCCAAACTGATTATTAATATAGGATAGTTTGTGGGAGGCATGGCTACATTGAGGAGCCATGGATCTGATTTCCAGACAGACTCACTCTGTCTGGAAAATCATATTAACTGGTGAAAGCTGAAGGTGCTCAACAGTCATGAGAAGTCAAGCACAGGACTACTGTAGTTTGGACCATCTGTAAATAAGCCACCCCCTGTTGTTGATTATGCCCAGTACTTTTGTCCTTTATTTCTCTTTATCCTCCTTTAGTTCCTCTCACCCTACTGAAGGAGTTTAAAAAAAAAATGTTAACTGTTGTGGTTCCTCAGATCTCATCATCAAGTGCATTACAGAAATACTAAGAAAGAAATTAAAGTTTTCTGAAGTCTGTGATTTAAAATAAATGCTGCAGTGGCCAGACACTGCAAGCTGAGAGTAGAAAGAGATGTGGAATAATTAAACTTTCAGCAGGCATCACCAGCACCGTGGAATGACTGAGGCAGGGATTTTGTGGAAAACTTTGTCGATGATTGCATACATCACTGATTGCCTCAAGGCAACTACATAAAGTGGATGAATTCAAACTGCAGTGAAAGAGATGCTGCCTCTCTTGAGGACCTCTGACATTTTCAGGTTTGTCCACTTGCATATACAGTAACACAAATCTTGCATACAGTTTTTAAAAATTCTACAAAGAAACAAATTAAGTGATCACCATAACTCTAAGGAATGAATACCAGCCCCAGAGAGAGGGGTAAGTAACAGTCCTCTCCGGCTTCAGAGTCAACAACACAAATGACCCCAAGTCAAGGACAGGGGGTTCATCATGGGGCAGCAGGAGGTCCTTTATAGCAGCATAAATAGCTAAAAGCTTGTATTCAATAGCACAAGACTTGGCCAGGGCAGCTGGATAATGGTTCATGCCTGCAACGTTAATGGAGCTCCTTTTAAACTTATACATAGACAAATGCTTTGCTGGTTTGAGACCCAACATTTATCATGCCCCCCTCCAAGCAAGCCAAACTCCAACTATTAGTTTGGCCTCTAGATGTACCTACCACTACTACATACCACCACTTTGTGGTGACTTATACTTCAGCGGCCTTATTCTTTTTTCTGCTTTGAAGGGTAGAGAGATGCCTGGGCATTGGAAGCTCTCTGCAGCATGCTGAGGAGACGTAACCTTCTTACCACGCTCCTAATTGCCTTGCCATGGGCTCTGCTCCTAACCTTGTGGCACCAGTACCCAACCACCCGCTACCTCAGCCTTATAAGAAGTAAGTGCAAGAGCTCTGCTGTCAGCCTGCTGGTAGTTGTGATGATTGCTGATGCAAACCCTGGGTAGGAGACGCTGTCTCATGGGATGGCTTAAACAAAAATGAACTTGCCTGAAGGCAGGGTTTTGCTAACAGCAGGCACACAAATTGTTCCTAAGTGTGCATTTAACATGCACCTTAGGCGGGCTTCAGGGAGAGGATGCTGATGTGCTGAGCACTGATTCCAGATTTGTTCCCAGCACTCCCTGGAGTGGAAGCAGCCCAGCAGTGATTAGGTCTCTACATCTTTCTTCTTCTTCTTTCCTTCCTTTTGTCCCAGAAGAGACAGATGAGAATGTGACCTCTAAAGCTCTCCTCAATGGCACATCTGCACTGAGAGAAGAAGGCCTCCCATCCTGCATTCGGCAGCAGCAAAGCATAGGGGCAACGCCTAAAGTCATCCAGAATTATGTGTACTCCAGGCCTCCCCCATGGTCACACACCCTGCCAACTATCTTCGTTATCACCCCTACCTACACCCGGCCAGTGCAAAAAGCTGAGCTAACCCGTCTGGCCAATACCTTCCTACACGTACAGAACCTGCACTGGGTGGTGGTGGAGGACTCGCCCCGGAGGACCAACCTGGTATCCAACCTGCTGGAGAAGGCAGGGCTCAACTTCACCCACCTCAATGTGGAGACGCCCAAGAGTCTGAAGGTTGGGCTGTCCTGGATCCCATCCCACACCCCAAGGGGGACACTGCAGAGAAACCTGGGGCTGCACTGGCTGAGGGACAGCTTCAGCAACACCCCACCACCAGAAGGGGTAGTGTATTTTGCCGATGATGATAACACCTACAGCCTGGAGCTCTTTGAAGAGGTAAGAACCACAATATTACATTGAGACAGAAACACAAAATGCAGCTGCAAATCCTCTTAAGGCCAGGTGTGCCTGCAACGATAGGGCTACCATGTGGACTTCTAGCATTAACTGGGAGGCAAGGACCCTGGCATGCTGCCTGGAGCTTTTCTTATGCATCCTGCACTCAACAGGAGCTGGGTATAGGGTAGATGCAAACCTATAGCTATGGAAACCTAGTAGCCATGCTCTAAAGGGCTGAAAGAGCAAAGAGCACATCTGCCGCAGTGTGGCCTGCAGGTGTGAATAGCCACTCACACAGCAATGCACCAGCTAGAGCCCCTTTTGCAAGGGAACAGAAGATACACTTTCCAGAATTTATACCTCTCTTCAGGGAGTATTGACCTGATTTAAATAAGCACAGAAGACAAACTTCTGCCAAAGCATAAATCTGCACTGCTGTAGTGGTGTGATGGGTAGGAGATGCTAGAAAAGTTGACTTTCTAATCCACCTTTTCTCCTTGACTGCCCTTCTGTACTCTGAGTCCCAGCCACCAAAACAGGACTGTGCCCCTGGTATTACAGAAGCTTGCCCAGACTTCTGCTGGAAACCTGGCTTTTGTGAGATGCCAAGTCTTTTGCAAATTCACAGAAATTATTATTCAGTAAACTCCCTTGTCACTTATTTGAGCCAAACTGAACAACACCACTTCAAATACAGAATTATGCATCAGAACATATTTCCAGTTCTCAGAAATTTTTAGATCTCTGTTAAGCTTATCCTGTCTTATTTCATTCCAGGTCCTTTCTGACAATTTGAGTAAACCTCCACTCTTTAGGCAGTAGCCATGGATGGAAGAACAAGGGTAGGGGGACTTTGCAGTAAATGAGGACAAAGATTCATGAATTGGAGACGAATATGACTTGCATGAGTATGAAGTTGGGAGTGAAGAGACTTGATAATACGGAGCTAGAGGCCTGGCAGAAGTTGTGTTTGGCATTTTAAAAAATGATTTAAAAAAATTAGAAAAAAATATAAAAGTTCAAAGAACAGAAACCCAAAGGGTTTCCTTTTTCTGAAGGACTGAATATGGGTATGGAAAAGCAGTGAGTCTGGTGTTCAGAGAACATGCTAAAATAGCTTTGTGGCTTTGCAAGCTGTAGCTCTGCAAGCAGTAGCACAGGCGGACAAGAACTTGTGCTGCCTCGAGCTATGTGATCGTGTGGGAATTCAACGGGGGAGGACAGGTGCCAATGAAAACAGAGGATGGTATACTAATGGGGTGGGACAAACGTCATGGGGTTGAATTCTCACAACACTGTTTCTTTTCGGCACACAGATGCGCTACACAAGGAGGGTGTCAGTCTGGCCAGTGGCTTTTGTTGGGGGACTGCGGTATGAATCCCCCAAAGTGAGCCCAGCAGGGAAGGTGGTGGGCTGGAAAACCGTCTTTGACCCTAACCGGCCCTTTGCTATTGACATGGCTGGATTTGCTATCAGCATCAAACTGATCTTGGAGAAGCCTCAGGCCAGTTTCAAGCTGGAGGGAGTTAAAGGAGGCTACCAGGAAACCAGTCTGCTGAAGGATCTAGTGACTATGGATGGGCTGGAGCCCAAAGCAGCCAACTGCACAAAGGTGAGCAGGGCAAGAGACCTGAAGATACATTCTCTTTGCTGGGTCCTGGCTGCTTTTGCAGCCTCCTGCCATGCTCCTCCACCTTCCACTGCCTGCCCTGTGCTGGCACATGTCAGCACCAAATAGTGTTGGGACAGATGGACATAACCTCCAAATTCTTCACAGATGTGAAATTCAAAATGTTGAGGAACAATCCTATGCACTGTTAAATGTGCTAACTAAAAAAAAGGCTTATCTGTACAATTTGTGCCCAAATTCCTTCTCCAAAATCCAGGAGGACTGGCAAAGGATTTAGTCTGGGGTTTCTGTCCAGAATGATCCTTCCTCCTTATTACTGTTTCATGTGCCTGTGAAGTCTCTCCCAGGCTCAATCCCTTTGAATTACATGCTTAAAACATATGTGAGTCCCAGGTTGGTGAGGATCCCACCTGATGAATGTGCTGCTCTCAGAGTTCCCATGGCATCCAGAACGCTTGAATGTTTTGTGATTCCTTCTAGGTGTTGGTCTGGCACACAAGAACTGAGAGACCCACTCTGGTTAATGAAGGCAAGCGTGGATTTACAGACCCCAGAGTAGAGGTGTAAACTGAGAGCCTGCTCCAGACTGTGAGTACCTTCGTCTTTTTTGGTTTTGGCAAGGGAAAAATCTGTACCTGTTTCCTTATTTATGCTACTATGTGCAATTGTCCCAGTAGCTTCTTACCATGCCACCCTTTGCACAAGAGGTGGATCCTCATCTTTACCCGTTTATGGTCTACAGTCTGCATTTCATACTCATTCAAGGCTGGAATATCCACATGGAAGCTTTGCCTGCATATAGACAGAGAGAAAAGTGGCAGAAAAATCCCATGGTTTCACTCAGTAATAATGACAAGCAAAATTTCTTGCTCCCCTATTTCCGCCCACTACAGACTCTCTTTAGTGTGGGAGTTGTCCTACAGTGCAAGGAAATAGAACACACACCTGCAGACAGATGAGCTTTTCCCCTGCAGGCCTGTCACTGCTGCAGTGCTCTGTGCATCCCCCTTCAGCTTTCATCCTGAACAAACAGCTGTGGTGTGGGTGCAGCAGGGACATCTAGAACACCTCAAAACAAGAACCAGTAAAGGGCAACCTACACAGACTCTCACTAAGTTTGTGGGGCTTGGTACCAACATTACCAGAATACATCTGCTACTGAGGAAAAATAGTGAAGGCACTTGGAGTGTCATTGTGGTCCACAGAGCTGTGTTCGGCAGCAGGAGGGGGCATGATGACAACCACCACAGGCGAGGGCAGGCATGTATCAGAGATCATTACTATATTCTTAGAAGTAGAGACTGATGAAGAAAAGGCTTCAGGGAAACTATGACCTCCTCTGCCAGCTGCCGTGCCTTCTGATCCCAATGTCTGTCCTTGGCAGATTCCTAGCCTAGAAGTCCCAAAAGAATAAAGGTATCCAATTTAGGAGTATCGAGTTCTGTCTGGAATGACTCATATCTCCTGCACGATAGAGGATGCTGAATGATTTACTCCTACTTTGGAAGATATTCTAGGGCTGCTTTCAGTCCTGACCCCAATATACACCTTAGCTCTACTAGTGGAAATAAAACTGACAGCTATTATACAGGCAGTCATGAGTATTTCAACTTCTGCACTGATCTGCAGCATGCGTTGCTAGTAGCTGCATACAGCATTTCCACATCATCTCATCATCTTTGAGTGACAGCCATAAGAATGCAAAGCAATCCCAGTATCTGTGCGCCCAGAAGCAGATGGTGGGAATGGGACCCTGGGGTAGCCTACCTAGCCCCCTGTACCATATCTACCAGATTTTCATTAATAACTCAAGTACCCTAGTGATCTGTAAATTATTCCAGGCACCTATGCTTAGGCAGCAGCCCCTCTTTTAACCTGTGTTTCTGTGAAATCCACAGGCTCATTTTACATACCTGTTCATCCTGGGTCTACAGTCAATCAAAGTTATGATTGTCCAAACTCAGCTTGTAAGGACTCAGAATCCAGCTAACTGGCCTGAAGGTACCGCTTACTTTGTGAAGGATGAGCAGGCCTATAAGAGCTCAGACAGATTAGATCTGCCTTGCCTACTTGTCAGAGGAGCGGTTAACTGCTCTACTACAGATTCAGAGTGTGGATGTTTTCATAAATGTTCCGTTTATGTATTGGCACTTTTGTCCTCACCCTCTCTCTTTGGCCAAACACTCAGCCATCCTCCGTGAGAAATGCCACAGATCTACTATGGATTCTCATGAGAATGGCTCCTTGTAAGTCATTTATTGTGAGAAAGGGAAGCAACCAGTCCAAGGGATCAAGACTGCCACCCATTCACCAGGAGAACTTGCTGCCAGAGCCATCCTCTCAGCGTGCCTTCTAACCAGTCTTAGTTGGGCCAGATCTGTATATTTTGAGGGAACTTTCCATTTGCATTAGTCGAGAATTTGACTACAATCCCTTTGGCACCACTCTCTGCCCTGTGGGGCGGCTATTGGGAACTGCCAAGTGGGCAGGTGGCATGCACTCCAGGAGACACCTGCAAGGTAAATTGCTTGACTGGACAGTCAAGCAAAATCATTTGATCCTCCCCCCACTTAAAGTTTTTAAATTTAGGTTTCTGCTGATGGCTATGGTGAGTTTTGGAGGTCCCTACTATCACAGCTGCTGAACTTCAGAGCCTTGAGAGACATGATCTAGATAAGACAGTGCTGAGATATAAAAAAAAAATAAAAAAAATAAAAAAGGTAAAATTGCTCCCCTGAGGATGTTCTGTTCTTAGACACAATAGGGAGTATATTTCTGTCTTTCCCTCCTGGCACTTTGTCCTTGTTGAGGATCAGATCAAGCCAGTCAAGTCCCAGACCTCCCAGAGGCATCTTTCCCCTTTTAATGCCTGCAGATATGAGCCAGGCAGACATTGCTTGATGCGGGATTTGGTATTCTGTTAATCTCCAGTTAGACCACTCGCGTGGCTCTTTGGCATGTGTGTCTTCTCAGTGGATTGGCACAGAAACAATGTAAAGCAACCTGCTGATCAGGTGAACTGTGGAGATCAGGCTTCAATAACTGCTACATAAATAACTGCTACATAGCAGTTATTTTGTCCCTGCTGGAGTCCACTCTCTTCCTTGCTCGCATTCCCACCACTCTTAGCTGTGTTCAGCTGAACCACAGAAGTGTGTGTGAATCTGGGAAAGAAAACTCTGCACCAGATCAGAGCAGATCTCCGCAAGGGGAGCAATAAAACACATCGGGGTTTTGCTTTTCACAAGAAACATCAAAAAGAAAAAAGAAAATCTTAGTATTTTAAAAAAGGAAAGTGTTTTTCCTTTCTGCACTAGCAAATTTGGTTTTCTGGCTGCCCTGAGAACTATTAGTGTGTACTGGGATGTACTGGGATTAAGGTTTGGGGATGAGTTCCTCAGCTGCTTCCCCAGCCTCTTCATGCAAAATGAAGGAGCAGGAGGGACAAAAATGGGTCTCTGAGCCCATTTTTAGCTGAACAAAGGCTTTCGCCATGGAACTGTTGCTGAAAATGACCATAAGCCTGGTCTCTGAGAAACACTGCAGGGACATGCACAGTAAGAAGAGGAAAGTGGGGATGTCAGAAATCCTTGGGATTGTCTGTATTGCAACATGGGCTACAGTGCAAACAAAAGCCATCATAGCATATGTCCCAACTCCCTGTATTAAAACCCATAGAAACACAGTCTTTGGCTTCTGAGAGCAGAGGACAGGAATTAATTTAATTTCATATTTTTCTTTGTTAAGGCTCTGAAGATTATAGCTCAAGACTGGTGTCGTAAAAGCTACATCTATTTACAGGCATCTGAGAGAGACAAGAGAAGAGTTTGCTGAGGTTACCATAGGACTCCTGCTGTCTTGTCATGCTAGGAAACAGGGAAAGTTCACCTGCATTCCAGAGCTTCCAGAGAGACAGAACAGGGGTCCTCAAATCTCATCCTCCTGCTCTTTCTTTTAAAAAATATCATAGAGGTTAAAATGATGATTTTTATGGAGAAAAAAAATCCTTAATTTTTTTTCTAGTTCATAAATGAAATATCATGGCTAGAACTCTGTGGTGCAGCTAGAACAAGCAGGACTTCAGCCATATACCCAGCCTGAAACTGTGTGTTTTGTGGTTGAGTAACCTGGTGACTGACGCTGGCTTGTGTCTACCTGAGCCAAGGGACAACCTTGTTGTAAATGCATGCCCTGCCCTGTTAAACTGTATGTGGTATTAACACCTCTATCTCCTTCTTACCTTATATTGTGTTTGCTTTGACAGAGGCAGCGGCCAGTGATCCTTCCCAAAATTTGTCAGCAACCACAGCAGCTGTGCGTACTGCCTGTTCTGCCCAGCCCTCTGCTCCACCGCTGGAGGATGGTAAACACCTCCAAACGTAGCCTCGCCAATCAGCTCCCACAGCCCAAAAGTGGGGACAGAGCTGATGTGGTGCCTTGTGATCCTACAGCTCCTCACCTTTGACTTCATGCCCTGGCTCCCATTCCCCACCTGGAAAAGCAGTTCTTCCCTTCCCCTGCAGGCTTTGTGTTTTCAACTGTTTGTTAAAATTTATTAGATTCAATATCCATTCTTGGCTGTACAACAGCTGAAGTCTAGGATGGGTGTGGGTGCCTCTGAAGACCTCTCCTGGCATATCATCAAACCTGAGCTTCAGTACAGCAGCTACAAGCTGCAGCAGTTGAAGGACAGGAGTTGTCACAAAAGCACAAATGTGAACCTGTCAGCTGGAGGCTCTCAATACAGCTTAAAAACAAAGCTAGCTTGAGAGGGGCTCTCCTTCTGAAGGATGCACTCGCATACCTATATGAATCAGCCTTCGATGTTGGGAAGGGAGCTATTCTGAAGCCTCATTTGGGGTTTGGGAGTTCAGAAGGGATATGATGCCTAAGCCTCAGCTGAGAACTTGAACTGCCTTCACTTCACGTTGTTTTGGAAATGTTGTCCCAGATACCCAGACCCAGAGTCCTCTGGATAAAGTTCCTCTCCCACTCAGGGAGATCCAGCAGGTACTGTTACCTCAAAGGTGATGCCTCCAAGTCTCACTGCAGAAATTACTAATATGGGTGGGCAAATATGGGTGGACTTGAAAGTGTTGTTCCTAGCATGGAACCCTGCTGCAGCACCATAAGGCACTTCAGCAGCCTCAAATCACACACACAAACTTGTTTCCTAGACCTCCAGAGAGGAAGGCACCTCTCTCAGATGGAGGTGGGTGAGAAGTGCTCAGAGAAGAGGAATCCTCAGCCTGCACTCATCTCTGGTGAGAACATTGAGGAGTGTGGAGAGACATCACCAGGTAACAGATCTTGAGCACATAGATGACAGCTGAAATAGCAAATGTGACAAGGTTTTCCACTTGAACTTCAAAAGGCATGTGTGATGCTGTGAAGTGAGAGGAGACTGTCATATGGAAAGGTTTCCCTTTCCCTCAATAAAACAGGAAGACCGCCAGGTGGAAGGCAGCTCACAAAGAAGGAGGTGGCAAATGAGGACCGAAGGAAGGATGCACTAGGTTAAAAGCACAAGTGTTGGTACCATGTGTATGCGTGGGGAGTAGTATCGTTGTGACTTTTCCAGGAAGATTCCTTGAATGACCCAGATACCCTTCTGAGCGCATCTTGAAAACCATCTTCACTCAGGCCATGAGAAACAAGGCTTTGGGCACTCGAAACACATCGAGGATTTCACAGCTGGGGGAAAGTTATGAGCAATCTCCCACCTAAGAAATCCTGGGCTGGCAGGAGACTTATTTATTCATTGATTTATTTATACTAGAATTCTTCTCTGCTTATTCCTTGTTTAGCTTTGGTTTTTAGCTTCAATTACCTGACATGTTCACAAAGAAAGAATATTTCCCCCCTCCTCGCCCTAGACTCTCAAAGAAGAACAGTAGAGCATGGCGTTCACTGATGAATGTCATATGTTCTGCACTCCCTGGGGTTTCTTTCCAATGGTATCTTAAACTGGCAAAATAACCAGAAACACAGCAAGGGGGGAAGTAGAGCATAGGGGATTACAGTTCCTTTATGCAAGAGATGTGTGGCACTAAGTTTCTGGCTCATGAGAATCATAGCAAGATAAAAACACGCGCGAAGGAGTGCCTCACTCAGCAGATAGTCTACATAGGATCTTGGGAAGCCTCCATGAAAAGGACTCTTTAAAGGGTATCTGAGAGAGGGATTTAGTCTAACGAGCAGCTACACAACCTTTTATAGGAGAGGGGCTAAACTACAGGATGGGGCAAAGAGGATGGATGCATCCTACAAGAGAGGAAGGCGGGGAAAAGCAAAGAATAGGCAGCAAATAGAGAAAAGGAGTTTGCATTTAGTGAGGCTTAGGCCAGGGTCTTTCTGCAGGAACACACCCATCAATACAAGGCCACCCTGCCAGCCATCTCAGCATAAAGTAATACTGAATGGGCCATAAAAACAGTGTCTTCTCGGGGTCCCAGGAAGGTCCATACAGAGCAAGGCTCTGGCATATTGGCATTGGATAGCATCAGGGAAGGCCAGCATCAATAAAACACTTTTCATTCTCTGTCAGAGCTTTGTGTCCTGTCCTGTGCAGGAGGTAACAGGCCTTGCACTCCAGTGGACTTTGCCAACCCATCCCTGCCACCAGGAAGGTCAGCTCATTGCTTCCACCCAGCATTAAACTAAGATTAAGTCCCCTTTGTAGTGTCAATGAAGAAGTAAGAGTGAGTGAATAAAGGATTTATGATCCTCCATTTTCCCTTCCAAGATGGGCAGAATTTCTGCCCGTATGAACAGGAGGGGATGTGGTGATTAATTCCTTGGCCGTCAGTCTCACACAGGTCCAACGTAGGGTTTTGGCACTGATGGTGTGTGTTTATAGCAAAGGTCTGTTCATATTGCAAAGGATCCCCACACACACATATTTTTAGGGAGTTGTTCTCTCTGCATTCCTATAAGAAAGCAAAATTATTCCTGTTTTTCTCACCAGCAACCCAGATTTCAGTGATATGTGCTGAACTGTCAGTTAAGTGCTGGTCAGACCAGCCCTACTGCACCGTCTCCATTCTTGCCCCAGCCCGGCCCTATAGAGGAAGAGTTTCTGTGAATCAAGAAATTTTGTCAGTCACTAAATGGTACAGGATTGAGATCTTGTATGGACAGTGTGGATGTACACAGCTGATATTCCAGGCTAGCAGACATTCGGACCGGCTCAGCACAAACACTCTTTTTCCCTGTAGAGCAACCGAAGGAGAGTAAGGACTGCTGCTGGCCAAGGTCTGTCAGCTAAGGGTACGTGAATAACAGACAACACAAGTTAAGGCAGCTGCTTGTTAGCAGAGCTTGGTGGGAGAGCCCAGGAGTGGAACAACCGTCAGAGTTACAGGCATTAGGGAAATCAAATGCAGTGAATTAATAAGGAGGGAAGCTGCAGATCAAGCCTGAAGTGTTTAAAGAAGAGAGGGCAATCCAACGCCTGGTTTTTACTAGCATATTAGTATCTGATATTCATGCTCTCTTGAGATTCATCCAATTAACCAACCAATGAATATTACTAACATTTCCTGTTGCAGAAAATACTACTGATGAAGGAAAGAATGTCAAGAAAGTAATTTTTAATGGTTATTTATTTATATTGAATGTTACTAGAGCGTTATTAAATATTAAGTGAATAGTATGATATTGCACCATTGTCTTGCCTTGCAGTGTGTTTACTTCTTTTCCAAGAAAGCACAGTGGACTCTGTATTGGTTTTAGTTGATTTTATTTTAAGGGTACTCCCTTCAGTCTTTATCTGACCCAAATGCTACACGAGAAATTCAGGCAAAAACATTTTAGGTCCCTAAGACTGCTGCCTGCGTTATGGAGATGGAGGAAAGAGACAGAAGGAGACGGGAGAATATAACCTAGACTCCATAGTCTTATGGCATCTCTAGCATCCCGTTGCCATTTTGGTGATGTGGTGACTGTCTCTACTGAGATTGCGCCCTAAAGGTGCTGACCACAACTCAGAAGTGTGTGGTTGTCAAAATACAGGGCAGACAGGCAGTTCTCCTTCACAAGGAAGAGGGGGAAAGTGCCATAAACTTAGTGCAACAGCAAGCTGTATTATATGACCATGGCTAAACAAGGCTGCTGCTAGCAGCGAGCAGGCTGACTGATTTCTGCAGAGGTCTGCTAGGTGACACTGTGAGGTCTATTCTGCAGGATGCGTGGTATCAACACCGGCTCTGTAGGGCCAGTCAGCTTCTGCACAGCATCAGCCGCTCTGGGAAGAGCCAGAACAAGCACACCTGGCAGCACTATGGTAAGCCACAAGGGCTGTCCTGCAGGAATGTGGGTAGAGATCACATCTCAAGTCTCAGGAAAAAAAATGATCCAAGGTCATATATCAATTTTGCCTGTCTGCTCCATGAAAAGTCTCTCCCAAGTGGTTCTGGAAGCCATGAAACCACTCAAGAGATGTTTTTCAACTTCCTTCCTTCTGGAGGATAACCAGTTGCTCAGGACAGGAAATGATGGGAAGCAGTAGAGGGCAGCTGCTTGTGGCCCTCTGCAATACAGCCCCACTGCATCTCCTGGGGCAAGGGGGAGACACCCAGGAGCAGCACCAACAGGGTAAGGAAGTGCAAGCTAAAGAATTATAAGGTCTAATCTTACTAACCAACTGCACACTGTTTCTGTCTCTGCTTCTGTCAGTCCCTATAAGCTACAATCCACTGGAAATAAGATGTGAACTCACACTGGGGCACTAGATGTCCATGCAGTGAAATCAGGTAGTGAAAAAATTCATGTTTCCTCTTTCTCCATACCAGAGGAGAATGGAGGAGACTATTTGATAGAAGCGTGCTGTTGGCTAATCCACAAGTCTGGGAGAAGCTTGTAGACCCAGATCCTGTTTCTAATGTTCTTACTGATGTACTCTGTCATTTGGCCAAGGTACACCATATCGGCTATCTACCTTTGAGTTCTTTTAACAAGGAAACCCAACTCCCAGATACATGCACTTTTAAGACTCTTGAGTAAGCATTGCTAAGAATTTAGCATACTAGTGTACAAGACAAATCCATCCCTTTGTAATAAAAAAATATTACATTTACAATGTGCCTAAAGTGCAATGTGAAGTTTACAAGCCAAGATGGTGGAAAAGGCTGAGAAAGAACTGCTGTGGCCAAAGGCACCTGAAATGTCCACCCCACTTGAAAACACTGTCATGTTAAAAAAGAGGGACAGCTCTGTTTAGCTATGATGGCTGAAAGCCTTTACCTCCATACAAGTATTAATGCTACCTTCCTCTTCCCTTGATAGAAACACTGAGCAGCAGGAGGGCAGAGGATAAGACACATCAAACAGCACTCTCTGAGCAGCTTGCTTGGGATCAGTGTGTTACACCAGCACATTGTTTCTCCCCTCCTTGGGCCCAGTGTTTTCGTGGCCAAGCTTCCCAACCACTCTGCTGCATTTTCAGCAGGGATCTGGTGCAGGTCCCAGGAGACAAGGCAGGGAGGAGAAGGGGAAAGAGAAAGAGCAAGAAAAAAAGAATTTTATTAAACAGCGCAAGGTACTTGTTTCAGTCTCTCATCACGTTCGGGGCTGACTGGAGATGAAATTACACTTAGAGGGAGGGGAATCCCCCTCCCCTTGGGACAATCCAAAGGCTCTCACACAAACTTAATTTCAAGCTCTGTTGAAGATGGTGTTTGTCTTTTTTTTTTAATGCATTCCATTTAATTTCTCAGGCAGACATGTGAAAATGAGGCAGACAGACCTTTGACTGTGAAGATAGTCCAGTGCCTGCTTCTTACAGATCTATTCTCACGTTGTTTTCCTCCATCACTGCCCTCAATAAATCCATGCACAGGGGTTGCTAAAATGCCCACCACCTAGCTTCCACACTTCAGTGGAAGCAGTTACTTTTTTTTTTTTTTTTGCATTTAAGCAATCCTATTCATTTTTAATTCAAAACACCCACCAGCTTTTGACAGCTGTGTTTACAATAGGAGCACTGTGACCTTGACAATGCTTGGACATACTGACACCATCAAGTTCTGATTTGTATCCTGCTCTCCAGTGTGTACTTGCTTGCTCTCTTGTGAGAAAAAGGCTTGAGGTAATTTCTAATCCACCTGTTTCAGTGATGATTGCTGAAGAGGAAGGAGAAGAACTGCATTTCATTTTGGAAGGCTCCCGAGAGAGACATTCCTGGTGATTTAGCTCTCCAGCCCTGCAAAGAAACGTGTTGTTTGGTTCCTCTGCACATAGTTGATCTTGCGTGGTAGTTTCCCAGTCTTGAGAGCCTACATACACACAGGTAAAAGTACAGCTTGGGGATAGACTGTTACTTTCCCAGCTGACCTGCTGGTCATACCCAGGAACGGACACAAGGTGACAAATTTTTTCAACTAACCCCTGATTGACAGAATTTAGCAGAGCTGCCAGCACAAGACACCTCCAGCAGGCCTGGCTTCTCCTTGCCTATGAGACAGATGAAGATAGACAGGCCTTGCCCAAGTTGGTCCTACATTGCAATTTCCTACTGTGACCCAAGGGAGGACCACAAGTAAAGCATAAAGCTCTAAACAGGCTCTAAACAACTGCTGTCCACAAACCCTGGTCATACCATGAAAATCTTGGTTCCTCTGTTGGTTTCATGGTTGGCACAGAGATTCTCTCCTGTCCAGGGCATTGTACTCAATGGAGCTTTCAACAGAACACTTTTCAAGACTACTCTCAAGTCCTGAGCGTCACTTTGCTTTATGGAGGATAGGACAAGCAGGGTGGGTTTGTCACGGTCATGGAGGGAACGGTACAGGAAGAATGTAAACAGTAGCAACTCACAGCAGTGTGTGAGAAAAGCAGTCTTTTCAACAGCAGCATTAAGTGGGTTTCAATTAAGCAAGAATTTACCCAGGCAAAAAAAAACGTTAAGGTTTTTTTTTTTTTTTTCATTTTAAAAAGCAATTAATTCAAAATTAAATGTGAAAGGATGACAATTTACATCCAAGCCTTAAGCAATCCACTTAATCAACAGGTTGTTCTGTGCAGCAGAATGACTGAAGTTTAGTTTCTTATACATGTGTCCCCTACATTTTAGTGCAGCTCTAAAGCAAGAGTAGTCCCTGCTCCAATACAAATGCTATTACCCTCTCTCCACATTTTTGCCCCACACCACTTTGTTTGGAGGGCAAACAGCAGCACATGTTTTGCCTGGTTTGGGGCCAGGTGTGCTGACTGATGGGCCCACATATGTGCTGACAGCCCAGCCAGTAGCTACCTCTTGGTGCAAGATAGGAGGCTGAGTTACCAGTGCCTGCCCCTTCTTGCTCCCACAAATTTCCTTTTTACTGCTCCCTCAGTGCAAACTCAGCTGCTAAATTTTCTTTGAAACCTTGTAGGAATCAAAAATCTGTAAGACTCCCTCCAACTTGCACCTGGGTCAGGGCAATCCCAGCCACAGTTATGGGCTGGAGAATGGATTGAGAGTAGCCTTGAAAAGAAGGACTTGTAGGTGCTGGTGGACGAGAAGCTAAAAGTGAGTCAGCAATGGGTGCTTGCAGCCCAGAGAGCCAATCATATCCTGGGCTACATCATGAGAAGTGTGACCAACAGATCAAGGGAGGGAATTCTGCCCCTCTATTCTGCTCTTGTGAGACCTCACCTGGAGTGCTCTGTTCAGCTCTGGAGTGCTCAGCACAGGAAGGGTATGAATCTGTGAGAGTGAGTAAAAAGGAGGCCATGAAGATGATCAGAGGGCTGGAGCACCTCCCATACAAGGACAGGCTGATAGAGTTGGGGCTGTTCAGCCCAGAGAAGAGAAGGCTCTGAGGAGACCTACAGCGACCTTCCAATACTGAAAAGGGCTACGGAAAAGCTGGGGAGGGTCTCTTGATCAGGGAGTGCAGGGCTAGAACAAAGGGGAATGTTTTTAAGTTGAAATAGCAGATATTTCAATTGGATATTAGGAAGAAATATTTACTGTAAGGGCGGGGAGTCCCTGGCACAGGTTGCCCAGAGAAGTCATGGCTACCTCATCCCTGGGGGTGTTCCAGGCCAGGTGGGATGGGGTTTTGAGCAACGCAATCCAGTGGGAGGTATCCCTGTCCATGGTACGGGGTCTGGAATCGGGTGGGCTTTAAGGTCCTTTCTGACCCAAACCATTCTATGATTGCATGATTCCAAATTTAAGTGAAAATGGGCAACACATTAAGAATCTGTTCCAAGAGCGGGCAGATAGTCTGACGGCAGAACCCGGCAAGCCCCATCTCATCAAGGAATCAGCTGCTAAACAGTTCAGACAGGACATCAGGAAAAAAAATTCCTTGTGGAAAGGGTCATGGGGCACTGGCAGAGGCTGCCCAGGGGGATGGTTGAGTCCCCATCCCTGGAAGTGTTAAAAGGACAGATAGATGAGGCACTCAGGGACACGGTTTAGTGGCACATAGGAATGGTTGGGCTCGATGATCTAAGAGGTCTTTTCCCACCTAGTGAACCTGTGATTCTGTTTTACGGGTGGCGAGGCCAAGACAGGAGGCCTCTGGCTGCAGAGGTCACGCTGCTGCCGTCCCTTCAGGCTCCTCTTGTACTCAGCTCTTCCCGCTCAGCTCACTGAGCAGCTCGGAGACAGCCTGAGACAGGGGCAGAGCCCTCGCAACCCCCCTCCGAGGGACTACATTTCCCAGCGAGCCGCGCGGCGACGCAGCACGGCCGCCCCCCGGGCCTGCCCCGCCGTGCATGCTGGGAGCTGTAGTCCCGGCCGGGGGGCCCGGACGCGCGCAGGCCCCCCCCCCACCCCGCCTTCGCCTGCGTGCGAACCGCGGCAAGAGCAACCCCTCAGCTGCCGGGTCGCCCTCCGCCCGCTCCTCTGTCCTCGACCCCGGGCGAAGCAGGGGAAAGCCGGGAGGCTCCCTGGGCCGTGGGGGTTACAGACGAGCCCGGCTCGGCTTCCCGCGGCCGCCTCGGGAGGAGGTTGCTGCTGCGCCCTGTGCTGCAGCTCCCCCGGGGCCCCTCGGTCCCACCGTGCCCCCCCTCCCCGGCTCCCCCTGGGGCCTTCGCCCCCTTTCTCTTCCTCTTTTTCCCCTCTTCCCCACTTTTTCCATCTTCTCCCCCCTTCTTCCCCCCGCTTCCTCTTCCTTCCCCTTCCTCTTCGCCCCCCTTCCTCTTCTCCCCCCTTTCCTCCCTCTCTGCTTCGCCCCCTTAGCTCCCAGTTAGCCTAGAAGTTTTTTCTCCTCCTTTCAGGCCGGCTTGTGGCAAGAAGGAAGGGAAGGTTTGGTTCGAAGCGTTCTGACAGGCTGTGCTAGAAAAGCAGGGCTGCAACCTCGAGAGCTGGAAGAGGACGAGGAGGAGGAGGAGGAGGAGAAGAAGGTGGTGGTGGTGTTCCATGGTTGGCGATGTAGAGTGGAACATCACCTCCTGGAAGGCAAACTCCTCACTGGTCTGACTGCAGGGCATGGGCTAAAAAACGATGTCCCTCTCTCGTGTCGACAATACCGGTTTTCTGCTGTTTCTGCTTGTCTTTCAAGCGATATTTATCCTGATAATCTACCAAGGGGGACCTTCAAGTGTGTTCAGTGGGGTTTCGGACTCCCATCAGATTCTGGATTACTCAAAAACTAAGGATGTGTATACAAACCTCAGCTTGTTTACCCCGGCTCCTAACAAAGACGCGATGCCTTACTGCTCCGTGCAGTCACCGATATTTGGTAGGTATCAACCAACAGGGTTTGAAACAGATGCTTTGGTGCGTGGTAGCTGAACACTTTGTAAGTTGTGTATTCTTCAGACATCTCCACTTTAAAAGTGATGTACTGATGTAATACTTGACAGTGACAAGACTTTCTTGTGCCAATTAACTCATTCTTATTGGCTTTATGAGGAAAAGTATTTTATCAATCTATACGCTTCCAATGGTTAGGATTTGGCTGCATAAAGGTTGTAGAACAAGAGTGGAAATAGTGCATGGTGTTTGTGTTACTAATACTTTTTCTCTCCTTGGTGGTCTCATATAATACATCCCTACAACTGTACTTCGGTGACCACATCAGTTCAACCTCTTATCTCCCTATAACTCTTGTGTACTTTGTGTCAGCCTTATAGCAAGCCTGTAGTTCAGTATAAGTTGATTGTGTTGACTTGCACTGTTCTTTGTGTACAGAGAATGTAGCTTGGCCCTTTGCTCTTCATGTTTTGTTTTGGTTTTTTTTTTTTTTTGCCTATGATTGTTATGCATCCTTTAGGCTTAGAAACTTCTCCTTTAGGCTTACATGTCTGGTCACAGGTTAATTTGCAAAAAGCGAGTTAAGTTTGTTGATAGTGCATCTCCAGTAATAGCGAATCAGTTTGACTCAGCCAGCCAAGAAGGGGTGAATTCTCTAAACATGCACTTGCTTGGTTTGGGAATGCCAACTTCTTAGGGTACTGTGTAGTAAGTTTCCTTTGTCTGGTTTTCTGTACTGCTTGGGTTTCTATGTACATTAAGTCTTGTGTATAACCAGTCTGTGAGCGCCATTTAGTAGTTGCCCTGCTTTCTAGGAAAGGTGGTCACCACACCTGAAGCACAGTAAGAGCAAATGGCTGACCTTGGTTCACAGATGAAAGTACTATGCAAACCCATTGCTGTGGTTACTTGTGTCAAGTTGCTTCATTAGGTTAGAGAACTTTGCTGGGATGCTTGGGGATGAGCCTTTTTTAGACTGCAATCAATACTTGTTCTTTGGGTAAGCTTTCTTCATCCTTCTGTTGCTGAAGTTAAATACATGCAGTTGAATTGAAATACGTGTATGGTGAAATTGTGTGATAATTTGGAGGTATGTGCTTCACAATTTCCCTTGGAAACTGCTCTGCTTGGGTAAATATGGACAAAGTAACAGTGCAGAGCTTTTTTTGTGCAGGTGCCAGTTGTAATTGTTTGAGTGCAAACTTTGTTCCTTACTAACTATAGCCTGTCAGTTTCTTTGGGCAGTTTGTTTTCAGCTTATTTTTTTTTATTTGAAAAAGAACAGCAGAAATGTGCCTGCACGCTGCTTGTCCACCACTGTTGAGAATCCGCTGTCCTGAAGAGTCAAGTATGGAAAAAAACCCAAAATCAAACAAAACTAGCTGCAGTTCTATGCAGCTTGCCTGCAAACCATCAGATAAGAAAGAGTTGTGACGTACATAGAGGAGGCAGGCACGGAGTAAAATTACACTAAAATAACTAGTGCTCTTAAAACTGTGAAATAGGAAAACCTCTTCTGCCCACCCCTGAGAGTGCTGAGAACAAGGAGTTGGCCTACATGTGTTTACTTCAGAGCTAAAATGAAAACAGAATGTTAGTTATGGAAGGAAACAAATGGTAAAGTTGACTTGGAGAGAAAAAAAAAGTAATTGTGGAAGTCTTGCTGCATAAAAATTAGAGTTGCGCATATGAAGCATGGTTGCTGTGACACACAAATCATTTGGAGCACCAATACAGGTTCAGTTAAAGAGAAACGATCTCTCTGCTACAACTTAAGTTTAACTTGGTGATATTTCCCTTTTAAGTAGAAGTAGTAAGTTATTCCTTTTGATATGCCAGCCTCTTCTGGGTGAGTGCCTTCTCAGCCCCCCGAGAAATGGATGCTGGTCTGTGTGGTACTTGCTTTTTGGTTTGTATGTCATGGGCACATATGAATAGATCTGTAAATATTTTGATTGATTGTCTTGATTGGCTGTTATCTTCTCTCACAGGACTAATTTCTTTTAGAAGTGTTGTATCAGAGAGAACGATGCCTTTTAATATTAATTTCATAAGCTCCATTAAATGAGATTCCAAATTGATTCTTGAGGACTCTAATCTCCAGTTCGGAGCTGGTGATAAGTCACTATGTCCACTCCAAAGCCTGTTAAAGTAACTGGAAGAATGCCAAATAGCTTAAATGGTTTTCGCATCAAGGCTTTTATGAAGTGCAGCATTTTTGCCACTTACGTATATAGTAGATCATTTGGTCTAACTATTTGAATGTAAGATCAGCTTGCAGTTAATCTTTTTCCAGCCTTCTGAAGCTACAGCATCTTGGTTCTTCCAGGGCTGTGGAGTAAGAATTAAAGTAGAATTGCCAAGCAGCTCTGCCTTGGAGTATCTAGGCTCTTGGTGACTAATATTACTTTTTTAAGGCTTAATGGTGTCCACAGAAGGTTTTGTGATTGGTACCTTGAAAAGCATGATACTAGTCAGTGTCTTTGTTAACATTATGACCAAACTACTCAGGTTCCTCCAAAGTTTCTACACAAATAACCAGTTGCCTGTTTCCTCCTCCATTGTTTTTGGAAAAAGCAAAGGGTTTGCCTGCTGGAGTTGTGCTTATTCATACATAACAAAGTAGTGTTTAGACTCAAAATGTGACTTTCTCACATTGTATGCAAGATCTGTTGTTTGTTTCAGTTCATCTTTTATGTTTACCAGGAGGATTTATGCTAGGAGGTTGAGGTGTTTGGTTTGGTGTTTGGTTTTATTGTTTATTTTTTGTATTTTTTTTAAGCATTCCCTTATTTCATGCATAGTTTGTGCTAAACAAGTCTGTTTGGCCCTTCAGGCCAAGCCTTAATTAGTTGAAAGTTCTGTCTCTGATTTGCTGTTTTAAATATGCTGATGCTATGGAAGAATTTTTTTCCAAGCCTTTCTTATAGTAGTTACTCTCTTTGACTCCAATCTGTCATAATTTTTTCATGAGTGTGTTCATATATTATGGTAATGAGTAGCTCCTGCTACATTTTCTCATGGATGCCCTCCTACTAGAGTTTCTTCACTTGGATTTGAAAGAAAAGTTAAAAGGTAATAATGCTGAGATTTATTTTCAGCTGCAGTTGAGGCAGCCTTGTGTTCTGTCATTAGGAGCTGATGCTTAAATGAAGGCTGTTGGTCTGTCTTTTTTTTTTTCCCCTTTCATTCAAACACTGGTAGTACAATGTAAAGATGACTCCGCTACTATAGTGCGTGATGCTGCCCTTCCTCAGTGATGTTCATCCATGCTACTCTTCCTGTTTGCTTTGCTTGTGTAAATGCTGCTTGCTCTGATTGAACTCAGTAATTAAAGCTACTAACTCTAAATGCATAACAAGGAGTTTACAAGTAACGTAATTTCTTTCTTAGGATGCAATAGATTTGGACAAAATCAAATATATCCCCCAATAGTCAAATGTGTTGTCAAGCAGGGAGTATGCTGGCACCAGTTGATGATACAGACAGGGAATTGTGAGTCTTAACTCTACACACTGATGTATCATTTTAATTAACAGTATCACCAGCAGGGCCAGGGAAGTAAAATGATTCTTGCCTTGTACACAGCACTAGTGAGGTCGCACCTCAAACATTGTGTTCGGTTTTGGGTTCCTCAGTGTAAGAAAGGCATTGAGGTCCTGGAGCGCATACACAGAAGGGCAATGAAGCTGGTGAAGGGGCTGGAGAACAAGTCTTATGAGGAGCATCTGAGGTACCTGGAGTTGTTTAGCCTGGAGAAGAGGAGGCTGAGGGGAGACTTCATTGGTCTTTACAACTGCCTGAATGAAGGTTGCAGAGGTGGGTGTTGGTCTCTTGGCCCAAGTGACAGGTGATAGGACAAGAGGGGATGGCCTTAAGCTGAGCCAGAGTAAGTTTAGATTGGACATCAAGAAAAAATTATTCACAAAAAGGGTTATCAAGCTCTGGCAGAGGCTGCCCAGGGAGGTGGTTGAGTCAGCATCTCTGGAGGTTTTTAAAAGGAAAGTAGATGAGGTGCTTAGGGATATGAGTTAGTAGTTGACAGGTACAGTTGGAGTTGATGTTCTCAAAGCTCTTTTCCAGCCTAATGGTTCTGTGATTCTAAGTGCCTTCTTTGTGATGATACTGACACAAAAAAAGCTTAGGAGCCTGGCTATGGAGAAATTGCTTGGACACTTCAGGGTATTGATTCTCTGTTTGCCTGAATTGGGATCCTGTGCTTTCTAGCGTGCCTAAGAGGTGTTTCCTCCTTTCCCAAAGCTGCACTTCGGCAGTTTTATTTTTCCCTATTTGGTCCAGCCTGCAACTGCTCTTTTCCCATCCGGGATTTAATTGGATTACAGAGCATTAGCCTTTTAGTTAGGCAGGAAGAAGACCTGAGAGCTAGAATTTAGCTCATAGTCAAGGAGTTTAGGGCAGCTAGAGTTTTTTGGGATATAAATCCCAAACAAACTTATTTTTTCTGGGTTTCATTGGCATATACTAGATTGAGTTTCTGAGCTGGGAGTATCTGAGGTAGGGAGCCAGGCAGTCTGGGAGAACATGACATCTTGAAATACCTGAGAAATGCAGATATTGCTCTCCTAAATCATATTTTTGGGTATGGAAGGTGACAACAGGAAAGAAGCTATTGCACATTATCTTACCTATACCCTTATGTCCAAATTTAGATATGACTTTTTTTTATTTTAAGGGTTATGCCTACTGAATCTTACTCTGCAATACAAAGAACTTGATTGTATTATAGAAAACAAAACCCTGCCTTTGTAGGAGAATAAAAGGGATTAATTCCATTTTTACATTTTCCTTGAGGCAGTGATCTGTATTTGAAATCCAGTCTGAATATAGGATTTACTTAGCAAGCTTCAGTTGTCATGAAATCAGCGGTTAATGGTGCTTTAGTCAAAAAAATGATAATCAGGGAGTCTGTAAATCTAAAAAACCAACATAAATTACAAAAAAAAAAATGTTGGGATGAAATGTGGTGGCCTTAAAGGCAGAACGGGAAACTGTCTGCATAGAAATAAGTAATAACATCATAGAATCTTAACAGAAAATGTGACCTAGATTTGTGGGCCCACAGCATGGTTCTCTGAAGAACTACTCTTCTGTTTCAGGTACAAAAGTATGGCAGTGAACTCCAGTTTCCTACTGAGAGTAACGCAGTCAAAATGTAGTTCCCCCTGCATTTTAGATGCATGGCGAAGGATTAAAAAGTGATACTTAAGAGCCTGCTATTGCAAGGCCTTGCTGACAAGCAAAATTCAGGTTTTCCTTTTAAAAACAAGCAAACAAAAATCCAGCCACCCAACAAAGTTGATACCATGAAGTGCAATTCTAGGTGGCCAGACTTTTTTTGACAATGGGAGGAATGGGATCAGTGACTGACCTTCAGGGAAATGACTTTGTGTGTGTTCCTTGAGGACAAAAAAGGAGACTCTTACCAAGTATAGGTTTGCCCATCAGAAATGTGAGCTATACCAACTTCCACATGGCAGCAAAACATTTCCCAGCTCTGAATGTATAGCTTGCATCTTATGCTGAATTTAGTCCCTGAGCCTTATCAGTGGAAGGTGGTTGCTTCTTTGTGTGTCAGTTCAACAGGATGTGGGTGAATGCAGGCTCGGGTTTGGGGGGCGGGGGTGTTATTAGAATTTTAGCAGAGACTTGAATGGCAAAAGGGCTGGAGGAAGCATCCTCTGGACTCATGCTTAAGCACCTACTTAGACTTGAGACACACCCATACCTTTCCCTGCTCTAAAGTAGGCTGCTAAACACCAGGCCTAAATACTTGCCCTTTCTCTCAGGCTTCAGTATCAGAAGTTTTTTTAAGGGAATAATTTATATTAGTGGTTTAAGAGGGAGTCTGACTTACAACACAGTGAAAACTGACTTCAAGTCAGCTGTATGAGCTTGGGAGGCAAAAAAAAGCCCGCTCTTATTTGGTTTGGATTTTTAAATAGCTATAAATGAAAACAAAACCCAGCAACATACCTGACAGGCTTCTGCTGCACAGTAATATTTTGTCTTTAGGTAGCATGGCCTGCAGAGAATTCTTATTCCTATTTAAAGCTGTCATTTGAAATAATCTACTCTTAACTGTGATTTAGGTAAAGGTTTCTTCCTAGTCCATTTCAGTAATCAATTTTAATCATGTTCTGCATTTATCCTTTATTTCCTTAGAAGTTGATTGTGTCTTAATGGTTTCCAACCACTTTGATTTGTGTATAAACACAACTCTTCTGCTAGTTCTGGAACGTTTTCTCACTAGCAAGAAGGACAGGCATTTAAATTATTATAGAATTTGTTTGTTCATATTGTTATGATATGAGACTTGTGTTAAAATGGTCATTAACACATTATGTTCATTGCTTCTTACTTGTGACTTGTCAAGCTTTTTTTTCTCTGAAGAATGCAAATTAAAATGCAGAATTACTTTTTAATTAGGTAAAACCAGTTTAACGCACTGGGTATGTTTTGCATTTAAAATCAAGGTGCTGAGTAGATTTGCTATCATATGCAGTTTCTTTTGCTACCCTGCGGCTTTTCCTGAAAATATGTAACATGTCTCTTCTTCCTTCTCAGTTCTGTCATCTGCTTCTCCCAAAAGTCTGAAGTACTGCTTCTTTATCAGCATGTGTCACATGCCCTTGTGACGTGATTATAATATCCAATTGAACTTGAAACTCTTTTTATAACAAAGCTAACATTTCCTAGAGTATTTATATTTGTCCTTTAAAGTGTTTATGCCGTAGCCTGCTGAATATAGTTTTGGACATCTTTGTTCTTTAATCTCATCTGAAGAAGGCCAAGAGTTTTTCCATGTGGGTAGCAGAAGCAGACGTGTCTGTCTGTCTTGATTCATTTTCACTGCTATTCTTATAATGAATGCATTTATTAAAGGATGTCATCTAAGCAACACAAGATGGAAGGTTTGCTTGTGTAGTAGGGAACCAATACTAGGAAAAAACAAGCTGTTGAAGAGTCTGGTGTAGTTTGCCGGCTGTGCTGGGACTCGGGGTGATGCCTTTCTGGCAGGCGCCCTGCTGACCTGGTGCTGTGTCCAGCAGCCCCCAGTGTGCAGGTAGCCAGCAGGCAGTGGTGGAATTAATTTTGTGAGCACCTCTGAGTGGTGATGTTAACTGTTTTGTGCTAGGGTAGGGCTGGTGTCTTAAGTAGTAAACATGTAACTAATCTGAAGGTTTGAACAAAGGAAGGGAAACATTGCTAACTTTACTTTTTTGTTCTTTGTCTCTCTTTACAGTTGGTCCGTTAACCATCAACTTCAGGTTGCTCCCTAGTGAAAGAAAGATCATCAAAAAAAATCCTTTTGTTCAGCCTGGTGGCCGCTACAGTCCACCTCACTGCTTGGCCCGCTACAAATCAGCCATCCTTGTAGCCTACAGGAACCAGGAAAAGTACCTTCGACATCTTCTCTACTATATTCATCCTTTCTTGCAGCGCCAGCAGCTCAGTTACAGCATCTACTTAATTCAGCAGGTAAATCTAAATTGGATGTGCCTAGTGGTGTAGCTGAGGTTCCAGGGTTAGGCTCTGACAAGAAATATGAATCTTCTAACATGGGAGTATGCTTTTATGCATGGTTTTAAAGCATGTCAGTTATGCTGTCCTATCTCGGCTGCTGGATGAGGGAAAGGCTGTGGTCTTCCTAGACTTCCATATTCTGCTACGGAAACTGTCAGCCTCTGGCCTGGACAGGCGCACACTCTCCTGGGTGGAAAACTGGTTGGATGGCCAGGCCATCCAAGAGTGGTGGTAAATGGTGTTAAATCCAGATGGAGGCAAGTCACAAGTGGGGTTCCCAGGGCTCAGTGCTGGGTCCAACCCTGTTCAGTGTCTTCATCTATGACCTGGATGAAGGCATTGAGTGCACTCTTAGCAAGTTTGCAGATGATGCTAAGCTGGGTGGAAGTGTGGATTGGCTGGAGGGTAGGGAGGCTCTTGCAAAGGGATCTGAACAGGCTGGACTGCTGAGTAATGTCCAACAGCATGAGGTTTAACACGGCCAAATGCCGGGTCCTGCACTTGGGGCACAACAACCCTATGCAGAGCTACAGACTAGAAACCTGTCTAGAAAGCTGCCTGGAGGAGAAGGACCTGGGGGTGTTGGTTGACTGCCGACTGAACATGAGCCAGCAGTGTGCCCAGGTGGCCAAGAAGGCCAATGGCATCCTGGCTTGGATCAGAAACGGTGTGACCAGCAGGTCCAGGGAGCTTATTCTCCCTCTGTACTCAGCACTGGTGAGACTGCTCCTTGAATACTGTGTTGAGTTCTGGGCCCCTCACCACAAGGATGTTGAGGCTCTGGAGCGAGTCTAGAGAAGAGCCACAAAGCTGGTGAAGGGGCTTGAGAACAGACCGTATGAGGAGCGGCTGAGAGAGCTGGGGTTGTTTAGCCTGGAGAAGAGGAGGCTGAGAGGAGACCTCATTGCTCTCTACAAATACCTGAAAGGAGGCTGTAGAGAGGAGAGAGCTGGCCTCTTCTCCCAAGTGACAGGTAACAGGACAAGGGGGAATGGCCTCAAGCTCTGCCAGGGGAGATTTAGGCTAGACATTAGGAGGAAAGTTTTTCATGGAAAGGGTCATTGGGCACTGCTGCCCAGGGAGGTGGTTGATTCACCTTCCCTGGAAGTGTTCAAGGCACGGGTAGACAAGGTCCTGAGGGACATAGTTTAGTGTTTGATAGGAATGGCTGGACTCGATGATCCGGTGTGTCTCTTCCAACCTGGTGATTCTATGATTCTGTGATCTCTGTGGCTGGTAATGATTTAAATATCATACAACTTGTCAAGATCATAGTTCCTCTATTGATTTATTCTGCCTTTTTTTTTTAATTCTAGTATGATGAAGTCATTAAGTGGTAACTTGTATTTTCAGCTGTTCAAGAGTTGAATGGGGTTTGTCTGTAGCTTGTCAGTGTGGCTACTGAGGAAAACTGAGACTAATTGCTGGAGTTGGATATTTTTAGTCTGCATCAAATACAATCATCTGACTTGACCCTGCTGTGAGTCAACCTGTGCAGGTCAAACAGCCATTTTTAACTGATTTGGTCTTGTGTTGCAAATGATCAGTGGTGAGCAAGCAAGTTTTGGATTGATTAATTTAACCTGATAGCTGATTGGGAGGGAGAAGCAACTTTAATTGTGACCAAGATCTGTTTTCTTATGTCTAAGCTTTCATGAGTAGTGGTTAGGGCAAAAGTGTTGATGTGAGGAGGTACACCCAAGAATTGGCTTACTGAGCTCTTAGAAGTCAGGTGCCTTCAGGTAACCACAGTATATAGCCCCTGATACAGCAAAGCTTGCCATTGCTGAGGATATTGTGCAGAGAGAGTAAAATTTTCATACTCTGAGGCATTACATTTGCAGCCAGCATTGATTCATTCCAGTGTCATTCAACTCAACAAGACTTTTTCTGATGATATAAATTTTAATTGAGTTATCCTCTATGTTGTTTTAGTGAAGAAATGTAAGTTTTCTTTTCCAGGTGGGGAATGGTACATTTAACCGAGCGAAGCTGCTTAATGTTGGTGTCAGGGAAGCCCTGAAAGATGAAGACTGGGACTGCCTTCTCCTGCATGATGTGGACCTAGTACCCGAGAATGATTATAATCTCTATGTTTGTGATGAATACTATCCCAAGCATATGGCTAGTGCCATGGATAAGTTTCAGTACACGTAAGTCCCTCCATTCACTTTGAATCATAGCATCATAAAGGTTAGAAAAGACCTCTTGAGGTCATCCAGTCCAACCATCAGCCCAACACCATCGTGCCTACTAATCCATATCTCAAAGTGCCATGTCTATGTGTTTTTTGAACACCTCCAGGGAAGGAGACTCCACCATTTCCCAGGGCAGCTTCTTCTGATGTTTTACCAATGTATGTTATCCTGATTGGTTCACTTTCTACATAGAAAGTATGAATGGGGACAGCAAAACATACCTTTAAGAGGTTGGGGTTTTTTGTTTTATAGTAGTGACTTCCTCAGAAAAGGGTATTCTTGACTTAAACATGCAATATCAAACAGTTCGTTGCCAGCAGTTCCCTGTTCCACTTTTAGCTCAGCTTGGTGGCAAATGACTGGCAGATTTCTGTTTGCCTTTCCTTCCAGAACAGAAGTATAGGGTGGAAGTTGCTGGATTACATGAAAGATGTGTGATACGATGCAGGTATTTTGAACTAATCCAAGATGTAAATTTCAAAACCAGATTTTCTTTGGTTTACTGTCAGGGGGAACAGCACAGGGGACATCACATAGAAGAAACTAAACTGGCATTGCTCTCTTGGGTTTTGGCACTGTCGTGACTGTCTGCAAGATACATGATTCATTTATGTCTGACTTGGATAACATTGTTAGTTTGTGGAGGACTAGAATTAACTTTCAATATTGATGCTTTTTTTTTTTTTCTTTCTCTTTTAGTCTGCCATATAAGTCCTTTTTTGGAGGCGTATCTGCTCTGACTCCAGAACATTACATGAAGATAAATGGGTTTCCAAACACATACTGGGGCAGCGGTGGTGAAAATGATGACATTGCTACAAGGTACTAATGCACAGGACTGGCTTGAAGTAGAGCTGGGCTGCCTTGTGAAACATGTAGCATTACCCTGAGAAGATCTTGTTCTTTAACGTTATTGCAGTATCATTATAATCCAAAATGCTGATGGCATTGGGAATGGTTAATGTCAAAACAAGTCAGAGTCTGTGAATTCAGTCATTGTGTGCTGGGAGGACAAAGCTTTCCTCAAACTCTGGAGGGCAGAATGTGACTTCACATCCTCGTGCCTTCAGTTGCTCTGGAGCACATCCCAGGGGTTATAACTGCCAGTAGTTGATAAGTGATTCTATTGACATTAACAGCCCTGAGGGAAGGAAGGAATCTGCAAGCTCAACAAATAAGAAATCCAAGAAGGTACTTATTAATTCTCAGACAGTTTGGAATTTAAGTTATGTTGGGCATCTAGGTTATCTAATCACCAATATTTGGGATTGGGGACCACAAGGAATTCTGTCTGGAGTGTTGGGTAGTAGAGAAGCCCGTGTACCGCTCCGATGGTGACAGCAAGATCTGATGTTTTTTTCATGTACTTCAGTTACTATGGCAGCAGCGTGCTATAGAAGTGAATACAATGAGATCAGTTCCCCGTACTCTGCCTAATGCGAATTCTTCAAGTACAAAATCATGGCTGTAGCTTCTCTATTCAGCTATATAGTTGCACAGTGCACCTTCATCATCCTGCATGGAGGCAAGCTCATGCGGAGTTTATGAAACTAAATTGACAATAAGACTTTCTGTGGATTTTGGTCATGTACCATTTGACAAGTTACAGTTCTGGTGGAGTGATCCGTTTGAGTACTGTAGGAGTTCTTACAAAGCAGTCGCCTTCTGAGAATTTAAAGTCAGGTTTTATAACACAGAATTCTTTCTTTTCCTTTCAGAGAAATGTAACTAAAAGGGTGTACAATTGTTTAGGATTTAAGCATTTACTGAAAGAATAGAATGCCAGGAAAATACATATTTAAATCAAACACCACAGTTCTGGGTCTATTCAGCTGTACAGCTTAGGCATCTAATGTGATCTTTGAGCCAGCGATAGAGAGCCATACCAGTTACAATAAGAGTACACTTCTTCACAGAAATTTCTTCAGGCAAGTAGATCCAAAATAGCCCTTTCTTGAAGGGAAGTAAATCATGTGTTGTTTCCCTGAGAACTTGTACTAATGATTAGCAGTGTTCTGGCCCCACAGGTACATGGAGGCCTTGGACAGTGCCTGTTAATTATTTATTCACATATTGACATTGGGAATGAGCTGGCTGATTTAGAAGGGCCAACTTGATGCACCTACCTGGAATTTGGGTTTTATGAGGTGCTTCTTACTAGGTAGCAACAAAATTAATTAGTATTTGAAACTGGATATTGAAATGTCAGAAAAAAATTCCCAAGATTTTTTTCTGGGATACTGTTTATTGAAGCAGAGTTAGTGAAAAAAACATCCTGGTTGCTGCTCACTGTGGTCGGACTGCAGTACTGTCTAATATTACTTCTGGCAAGCACCTAGATCTGTTTTTTGTTAGAAGAAAACGCGACTTTCATTGGAAATACTTAGGTGTTAACAACTACAAGGAGAACCTGCTGGGTTCTTGACAGTAAATGAACATATTAACTGTTTTACATTACAGTTTTAGTTTAATCCTGCAATGCAAAAAAAAAATGGAACAGCAATTACAGTTTAGAGCTCTTGTTTTTTCTCGTCTTTTTGATTGAATGTGCACTAAGCTTGTGTTCAGAAAACAAGAAACTTTGTCTACAACTCCATCTGAAATAATAGTATGTCATGCTGTCAATGAAGCATTGTAATTGTTTGATGGCTCAATACTAACATTTACTTTCAGTTCTGTAGCCTCTTTCAGCTTTATAACATTCCTGCTTTGATGCTGCTTCTGCTGTATCAGATCTCAATGGAAGGCAATCAAATGTGGCAAACATGCCAGTTAGATAACATCAATTGAGCAAACATTCATTTGTGTGTTCACAGGAATTTTCTCTGTGCAAGAGCTGTCCTGTGATAACAGGTTTGCTGTCCTAGCAGCATTACAGGCACTTTTTATTGGTAAACTAACAGATGCCACCAGCAAGGGGTTGCTTGAAAGTTGCACAAAATGCTGTTTTTCTGGAGCTCTGTTCTAGAACTCTGAGCCTTCAGTTCTGTTTTTCTTTATCTGTCCTGAGGCTGAGCAGCTCCTATTTGTCTCGTACCTGTATTTATCACTAATCTTTTATGAAACCAGTCCTCTAATCAGGCCATCCGAATGAATGGCACTTCTCAAAGAACAAGAGGGGCTTAATCTGGATCTGAAACTCAGGACTGGATTCCTTGCAGTTTCTGGAAGTTTAGCATTTTTTTTTCTGAAGTTCTGGCAATGAACCTTGTGGCAGTAAAAGTGCTGTTCTTACAAGGAAGTGAAAATAATGCTCAATTGTCAGATTCATGGGAATTGCTCCTGAATGCTCTGTATGCTGTTGTTCATTCCCTGCTTGTCGTAATCCTCTTTTACTCTGCTAGAGCACACTGCAGCTGGAAGCTTCCTAGCTCAAGCCTGGTTCCAACCTGTTAAAGATAATGTGGCAGTGTGGTGTTAAGCTTGCTTCCCTCAGCTCCTGCATTTTGCTTTGACTGCATTAACACTGAAAATCATCTCTGACTTTGAACTTTCCTGTAACTAAGCCTCGAAATGGGAACTTTATGCTTAAACATGTATTTTATTTGTTGTTTTAAAGGATTCAATTGGCAGGAATGAAAATAGTCCGGACATCACCTCAGCTGGGACGCTACAAAGTTATGGACTACAATGAAGAGGCAGAGAAACAAGAGCCTTGGAAAAGGTAACTTTTAGGGTGGGGAGCAGTTAGGAGGTGACTCTGCCTTGCGGCAGGTTGACTGTTGCAGTTATCTTCCTCAGAACTGGCAGTAAGTGTACCTAATGCCAGTGCTTGTTTTTCTACTTTAATGTGGCTATTTAAAGAAGGTTCCCAGTCGGTTTTAACTGAATCATTCTGCTCCTGCCTCTGCTGTTTGTTACAACTTTCTTGCAATAAAAACTTGCTTTTCAATCTATGTAGATTTACAATTTTACCATTAAAATAGTAGAAAGCAGCATGTTAGTTTGAAGGCATGAGGACAGTGCTATGGGAGACCTTAGCTAAGACCCAGATTTTACAGAAAAGAGCTGGAAGAGGATGTTGGGTCAAGTGTGGTGGAGGCTTCTGATGCCAGGAGTGCAGACTTCCCTCTTATCTCAACATTTGGGTTTCTGTAACAACCTTGTCTTAAAGCCTACCTACAGCAGCCTTTCCGTTGCTGTAAGCCTGTGTTGCACTCCCAGGTATCTCTCAGCTGGTGCTACTTTCTTGCTTTTTTTTCAGCCTGTAGTTGCCACCTCTCCCTGCCAGGTAGGTTCCATTCCAAATTGTCCTCTGTGTTCAGAGTACTCAGCATGAACTTCATCTGCAAAGCCCTTACCCCCTTTGGAAGTCTGTTTCTTCTGCAGCTTCAGCTACAATTATCATCTTTATTCTTCTATCTAACTGCAGCTATTCTTCCTTCTTCAGGCCTACTTCCCGACACAACACCAGAAAGACGTGGAAGGATGATGGAATGAATTCACTGGAGTTCAAGCTCCTTTCCAGGACAAAGCATCCACTTTATACCAACATCACTGTGGACATTGGATACGT
This sequence comes from Coccyzus lansbergi, assembly GCA_033558105.1. Classification (NCBI taxonomy): domain Eukaryota; kingdom Metazoa; phylum Chordata; class Aves; order Cuculiformes; family Coccyzidae; genus Coccyzus; species Coccyzus lansbergi. Next base: position 47,030 of record JAUMJK010000631.1, on the reverse strand, counting down.
TCCCCCATTTTCTTAAAAGAATGAAAACAAATGTCTGTTTGGGCTCAGCATGGCAGCATGCATGTGGGCATTCAGCCTCTACCTCCTGTTGTGGTGTGGAGTCTGCACCACCTGAAACTAATCCTTCCCTCTCTCACGCACTTCAGTTTTCTTTGTCTAAGACTCAGAAGAAAAGACTTCAGGAAGAGGGTTTGATAGCTCATAAACAGGATGTGGCTTACTGTAAAAACAGTCAGAGCACTGTAAAACTATCAGCTGAGCCAGACCCAGCCCTTGGGCCTTAGGGATCAAGGTGTCCTTTGACAGTAAGCTGACCTAAGTTTTCTGGAACTTTTGTTTAAAAGTGGAACAGCTCTGTTCTACTTTCTACTTAAGCGTTAACTGGGATGCAAGCCATTCTGTCAGACAGTTCTTTACATGCTGTATTTTGAGAAAGTGGTGAAGCCAGCTACAATTCTGTAAATATCCTTTGTTGAGTAAAATAAATTGAGTAATGTGTTCAGGCTAAGATTTTCTAGAATATTTAATGAGTGCGATAAAGGAGAAAGTTGCCCTGAAACCAGACAAAACCAAAGCTTAAGTCCATGTTTTTTGTGGCCTGATCTATCAGCGTTTAAGTGTTTTTATTGTAGCTGTAAGTAATTTAGGCTGAATGGAACCTGAGGCTGCCACTCAGTCTAACCTTCTGCTCAGAGCAGGGAAATAACTCATTATTTCAGGCGTTACTCAAACATTCATTCATTTGTCAAGGTTGCTCTGTCTTTAACATTAAGAGTTTCTGAGAAATTAAATAGTAGGGACAAAACTAAGTCAAACAGCAGTAAAGCTCTGACAACCCTGTCAGGAATGCATTTGTACTTACCTGAGTGAGACTGACAGGGTCTCCTCCCTAAGACCTTGCCCTTTACAGAGAAAGATTACAGAAAGTCAGTAGCACAATCCAACCACATCCAAGTCTTTTTGCAAGCAGGACACAGGGTATTTTTGATTGTTGTTTGTGGACACCAAAATTCCCTGTTAACTGAAAAGCTGCCTCTATTCCAATAACACCTAAGAATTGATATGAAGCTCTAGTCTTCTCTACTAGAATAATGCATCAACCAGCTAGAGAACCATTCTTCACTACTCCAGTAAGCAGAAATTGTTTTATCATGTAATTCTTAATATATTGTGTCTTTGGAGAAACCCTCTCAACTCTGGCTTAACTTCTACCTGCAAGGGATGCATATCCAACAAGTCAAGGGTAATACAGTAAGGAAAGTGCTCTAATCAAGATTTTAGTAGAAATCCTGCAGTGTAGTGGAGCAGTTGGTTAAGCACAGACTTTCACCAGTCTTCTAAAACACGAATCACAACTTATAATGGCCCAGGTATGTATACAAATTTGCACTCAGCTAGCCCTGTGGCCCAAAGCATTAAAAACGGAGACAGCACTTTCTTTCCCCCTGATGTAGTTGGCCACTGCATTTCCTTCCAGATCTTTCCAGATAGCACATAAGCCTACTGTGGATCAGAGACTGTCCTTTTGCCACAGGACACTTCAGCAGTCCCACAGCAGAATGAGCTGAGCTCATTAAGAACCAGAGAAGCCTTTTAAATTTGATGATGTGTATTTATTGAGATGTTTCACATTTCCTTGCCCATTCCCATCATTGCCCTTGCCTTGCACAGAAGCAGTTCTTCCTTAGGCTGGAAAAAACCAAAGCTTTTTCTCAGCAAGTTTGTAGCTGGTGAAGAATTCTTGTGCTTTTAAAAAGAAAAGACTGGCCTGTTCCTTTTGAAGTCATGGTGGCGTTGGAAGCACTAGGCTGCCTTCTCCCTATGACGAATAAGAAGTTCAGGAATTGTTACTAGAACAAGTTTTTCTTTCAGGAGACTTGGCTGAAGCCCTTCCACTCGACCAGCCCAAACAAGGAGTCCTTTGCAAATGTCCCAGCAGAAAGTGCATAGAAGAACATGAGGACCTCAGGTCAGTCTGTGTCTCCAGTCTGCCCCAAAGGAAATTCTCAACCACTCAATTAGATGCTGTGAAGAAAAACTTTCTTCTGTGCTACTGAAGTACTTTTTCAAGCAGAGTGCTGGGAGTCACCTGCTCTAATAGCAGCCACGAGAAAGATCTGTTGTCATTTCCTATAACCTGTATAGTGTTTGCCCTTATGAGATCTTGGGCTCCATGCTGAAATCTACAGTGATGTTGATATACAAAGGGTTGTGCTCCACTGACAGCAGTTTATAGGAACAAGAGTTCAGCCCATCTGTTTTCCATGTTTTTGATACCTCACGTAGAAGCTTCATCCTGAGGACAAAGGAGAAAATCGTCACTGAAGTGCATAGATCAGAGGAGTTCCAAGATGTTGCCCAGCCATGTATCAACACAATGCAAGGTGGAACACTATTCTTGACTCACCTCCCTCTATTCTCCTCATTACCGTGGTCTCGTTTGTGGAAGATCATCGTGTACCTGCCTACAGCAGGAGATGGCCTCACCACTCTCATCTTCTGCATCTCAACCCTGGAAGAAGCAATAGTGCTGTGAGCAAAGCATCACCTACAAACAAGCTCTGAAGTAAAAAAACCGCCAACAGTTGGAGACTTCATCTGTTGTACGTGCCATGGAAGGAAGGAGAGACACCTGTAGAAAACTCATCTGTATCTTCCACAACCCACTCTGCCAGAAAAATGGGTCTCAGAGTTGCATTACTGGAGAACAGGTCCAGTATGGTGACAGATACCAGTTTCTTTTGAATAGAGGCCAGTAACTACTATAGTGGAGATCTTGTAGAGCTTTAAGCATGCATTATACAACAGAGTATGTTTAAATCAGTATCGTCTCATCTAGTTTGTACAGCCCTGTATTAAACTGAGGGGGTCTCTAGCAAGATTCCACATATTTTGCAACAAGTTCACCTCAGCTCCGGCAATAAAGCCCCTTACACCTGACAGTTCTCCACTTGTTTCCTTTTTTAACAGTTAGCAGACACCTGCAAAATTTTTATATGCGAACAGTGCCAGAAACCTGATGCTCCATGCATGGATGTAAGTGTTTGACACCAGGCACTTGGTTGGAGCTCTTAGCATTGAGAATACCTGTGGAGCGCACCAATTTTGCTCTGTCAACAGAAAGAGTTAACTTCATGACATGGAGTTAAGAACTACCCTAGGTCTTTGCAGGTCATATCAGCAGCTAAAAGAGCAACAGCAACCCAAGAACTGAAGAAACCGAGCCCTTACAGCTTTCCAGTGATTGATTTTAACAGTAAATTAACAAACAAACGATATGAAAAATCTCTGGGTAATGCACACCGTTGGAAGGGGCCTAAAAGAGACCACGTTTAGCATCGAGGCAAAACTAGGACCTCCGGCCCCGAGTTCTTGAAGATGCTGAAGGGGATACTGCCATCTGCTGTCTTAGCAAAGGAAGGCTGCAAGGATCTCCATACAACAACCCACCGAGACAGCAAGCTTCCCATTGCCTAACTGCTACAAACTAACCAGTGCAGTCCAAGATTTACCCCCGAAGACAGACAGACGTGAACCAAGTCCAGCTACAGTGTGCTCTCAGGGTCCTACCATTTAGTTTCCACACGAATGACCACAACAGCTCCAAAGTTATAAGGTGCCACACACAGGCAAGCATTGCTTTTGATTCCAACCGCTTACGAACATTGTGGACACCCTTAGTAAACCCTGATGATCTGCTGCACAACTGGTTCTCTGTTGCCCGCAGGAACATTTGAAAGAAACACCACTGTTGTCTTTGTTCACTCGTTAACTGTGGCATTTCTCAAGAAGCTGAGGAATAAGATAGTACCAAGCCACTCCCCACCACTACAGAAGCCAGCTCCCAAGAGGCCACAGAGAAGAAGCTAGTGTGTCTAGCTAAGGGTCAAGAGAAAAAAGAAAGTAGTGATTAAGAAGGGACAGAAATCCATGTTGCTGGCAGACGTTTTAGATGTCTTAAGATGGAGCTGACTGATCTGCTGAACTGACACAGACAAAAACTTTCAGTTGGACATTCTTAACGCACTTGATGTCACCAGTGTAACTATTTAATATTGATGGGGGATTAATTCTATCTCCCACAAACGTTTGGTTGCATACTTCAGCAACTGAAAAGGATAAAAACTTAAGAATGACAGTTACAAATTGACAGGCTCCGCCAGCAGATTTTGCTGGGTGATTTTTTTTTTCCTTTTTCTTCCTCATCAACAACAACACATGATAAAAGGTTTCCTCCTAGGCAAAGGGGAAAAAAATCAGCTTAAAAGTTTTGTTAACTTCTTTGTCCCCACTAAAGTACTCAAACTAACAACCTTCTCCTACTTTGACAGGCATGTCTGCAAAACTAATTTTAACAAACGCAACGGGCATATACATGCAGTCTTTCTAAAATTATTCACTATCTTAACTATTATCACCACCACCCACGTACAAACTAAGCCCTTCTTGAAATAAACCATGGTAGTCGATGACTGCAAAAAAACCCATCCTACCCAAACCCTCCTATGCTCTTCCAAACTACAGGAACTCAATATATTTGTCTCATTGGCAAACCATGCTCTAGACTTCAATCTTATTGTTTCAGTTATAACCAGTTTCTGAGTGAGAACAGGAATGTTGTGTGGTTGAAACAAACAAAAAAAAACCCCAATTGAATAAAACCACCCACCCTCCCGAAAAAGCTAATCACAACAAACCCCACATCCAATGAAGAATGCTGTCAGGAGGAGGACCAGGTCTTAGGCATGCCTAACCTTTACAAAGAGGAAAATGTTCATAGAAGTGCATCCTGACACTCCAAATCCCCACCCCAGTACTGCGTTGAATTGAAGGCTCCTGTAAGTGTTCCACCTTTGGAGGGCAGGTGGAGTATTTGAAGCAATGCCTCCCCCTCTCACACCCATTTCCCTCAAGCTTTTTATTTATTTATTACCTGATTCGAAGGTCGTCATCTTCTCCACCCCAACCCCAGTATTTGTTAGAGAATCCATTCACCTTGGAAAATTGATCTCTCGTTAAAGCAGTTACACCTCCAAAATATCCCCGGTACCGTAACCTAGAAGTACCCAGGAAGAGAGAATGAAGATAAGTTCTACCAACAATGAAAACATGACCCTAAAGGCAACTTACAGGCAATTTACAACACCCTAGTGCGGGGTATTCCCAGCAAAAGCATTTTGTCCCTGTAAGACTTTAAAGCCAAGGCTTAAAGCTGACCTGTAGCTAACAGCAACGCTCCACAAACAAGAAAAACCTGAAGTTATTAATAAGACAACCCCTCAGTAAAAGCGAAAACTACCATCTAAAGTCCACCTGCATGCTTAGCTAAGCTAAACACCTGCAGTAACTAAGGCTCAGAAGGTTAAGCACCTCAAGTTTTGTGTTATGTTACTAGCCTGGATTGTACACACCTGCCAAATAACCAAACCAATGTTTCTGTTGCTTTGGTGCTCGACGATCCTGTGGTTCTCAGCATTGTCTTGGCACAGGGCTCCAAAAGCTTGTCATGAACCTAGTGGATCAGTGCCTGTTCCCGTTTTCACTGAATAGCTGGGAAGTGACTATTATTCTGTATAAGAATTTGAACATCTCATCTCTTTCTCATGCACCTAACTGAGAAGGGAAGCAGAGCTTTACTCCAAAGTACTCCAAGGTCATCTTTTGAAGTGCCCACTTTTAATTAATATTTAGAGTGACATGACATAAGAGGTGACTCTAGAAGAAAATATTCAACGAAGCCACTATAGTCCTTAAATCCACCAAACACAGGAGCCTTTTTTCTCTAAGGTGGAGTGAGCCTGACTTTTCACTTTAAATTATTTATGCCACACTATCACTTAGGGGACCCATTTAAAAATCAGAACAATCCTGTATTAGAAGCCGTACAGCCAAATAATTAAGGGACACTCCTATCCCTTGGAACATTCTCATGCCCAAGCTCTCCATATCTAACATTACTTCTTCAACAGCAAAAGCTAACTGGCAAGTTTTATTAGCACAACAGTAAGATCACACTGTCAAATCATAGGACCAAGAGAGTGCAAACATATTTCTAGCTTTGACAGAAGGTCTTCACATAACCTCTGTCACGTTTTGTTTGTCTCAAAATGCCTTTTACCTTACCCCACAAATAAGAACAATGACAATGATCATACAGGTGACCAGAGATGCCCACACAGTTATCTTTTGTCAGAAGGCGCTTCAGACAGGTAGAACGTTACCACCAGAAATCTGGTGTCAGAAGGAAGGGTAAATAGCAGCATACAGTTCCATCAGAAGTGGAATGTTATCAGTAACCTCATGTTTCCCAGTTGGTATTCTTCCAATATTCCTGGTTGCCTACCTGTATCCAGTACTGTTTCGGCCAACTACAAGGTGCTTTGGTTGTTCATCACACATGTAAAGGTTAAAGTCATTTTCTGGCACCAGATCCACATCATGGAAAATGAAACAGTCCCAGTTAGCTTCTTTTAGGGCCTCTAGGTATCCTACATTCAGCAGTTTGGCTCGATTAAATTTGGTGCTGCCAGCCTGTGGAAAAGAACAGAAGAAAACCTCTGAAGAAGGTGTTAAACCTTTTAAACCAGAACTGCTCCCCGGCATTTGCTATAATTGCAGAGTTCACAACTACATTCACGCGTTACAGTCTTCACAGCTGTAACTACATGAAGAATTATCCCATAATATCAGATATGGTATCAGAGTGGCCAACGATGCGAAGTGTTTCTTTGGTCTCTACTTGTCATGAACAAACACAGCCAGAGTCAGGAGGGCTTACAGTTATCTAAGCACCAGAAATATGCATGCTGCATGATGCAATTTCCCTGCTATTGCTGCTCCTGTCCTGGAGTTCCCATCAGGTTACATAACAAAAGAGATAAACAGTTTAGAAATTGGTACTCCACATAACTGTGTCAGTAAGGCTTAAGGGAGGGGATTTTTAAAAAAAAAAACCAAAACCAATCCACACCACCAGTGCTATACTCCCATACCAACTGGTTGATAGATACCAGCACCTGCCACAGATGATTTATGCTCATCCATTCAGTTTAGAGGACAGCAATGCTCAAGAGTTCACTGTATTTCCTGAGGTCACACAGCAGATGGCAGAGTGGGAAATTAAAAGCATATCTCCTCATTTTCACTCCTATCTGTAACCTAATTATAATGCTGTATGGGGACTTCTCCCAAGCACAGACCTTCACTTTACTTCTACTAGTCTTAGGTGTTTGCTTTTGCTATAAGTTAGTGCATCTAAGCTTTTCAAAAATATCATTTTTGACCTTTTAGGTATGCACACATATATACACACACATGCATCCCTGGTTGTTTTATTACCATGTCACCATTCACTCTGTAGCAACAAGTGTGCTTAACTTGCTATTTATTATTCACTGGGCTGTACACACATGCCAGCTTGTAGAAGGCTTTCTGCTCCAGAGAACAAGGTGGCAAGTTGCCTCAAATTCCCACCTGAGAGTCAGAGAGCCAAGCCCCATGCTCCCAAAACCTGAGAGGACAGTCATTTTGCAGAACTAGAAGCCTGATGTGCTTGAAAGAGTAACAAAAAGTAATTTTCAAGAGAAGTGGGTAATTTTAATAGAAGGTGCCTGGACTAAAAGAAGCTCCATGGAAATTGACAGGGAAGCAGGCCTCCCCAGACTCAGAGAAGGTGAGCTGTAGGAAAAAGCAGTTATATGCAAAGCATGTTTTAGCATTCTAGAAAGTAACTTTGCTCTGAAGAAGCAATTTGTTCACCATCACTAACAGCAGTCTGCTCCTGCACAAAGATTTATGGCTACATACCTGCAGTTAAGGAAAGACAGCCCAGAGCTTGCTCAGAGAAAGTGAGAGGCATAATCAATTGTTTCCATTCTCAGTAAGGGAAGATATCTACTTTCCAAGAAAAATATGGATACATTCACCCAAAATCTATGATGTCAAATTCCTGACTTTTATTTTTTATTTACTGTGTCCTGTATACGAACACATCCGACAGAAAATCTCCTGATTACGGAAACACATGTTACTGAGCAAACAGAACAACTCAGATGATTGGTAAAAAACATACGCAGAACTTTACTTGTATTGCGTATAAAACCCAGCCTACCTCAGCACCAACATTCACCACCTGCTGCGGTTTGGTCTCCCCCAGCAGTACAGTCAGGCACCGCAGCCTGCTTCCCACCAAAGGGAACGAAACAATAGCTAGAATTGCACTGCAGGATGGGCAGTTTTAAACGTTAAGCAATGTATGCTGAACAAACAGCTTTCTATTACGGAATTGTCCTCTTTTGTTTCTATAAAAAAGGAAAACTGACGACAAGCCAAACTTAGGTTGCGAAAGAAATTACTCACCCTTAAAGACGGCAAACTTTTTTTTTTTTTTCAGCACTGCAGTCATGCATGCACACATTTGTTCAGAGACAGGATTTTCTAGATGTTACCAGCAGCCCATAAAGTAAAGATCTGGAATGTGCCCTTCAATGGTTCACAGATAAACATAAAAGGCCTATTTCTTAATGTTCCTCTAAAATAAACTCTGAGTATTTTAAAAAGTTAAATCCTGTTTTTGACTATTTTCTTCCTCAGAAGATACTTAAAACAATTATTGACATCACAAATGGGGAGTGAAAATGGATTTGGCATAAAAAGGTTTTGCCAGATCCACTTTCCAGTCTTTCTGTGGATGACTAGCTATATAGAAAGACTAAGTAAGAGTTTCCAGTCTTCCAAGTAAAAACTCTGACAGAACACGTCCACGGTCTCTTTTTTCCTCTGATTAGAACAGCAATTTCCCACTTCTTTATTAGTTTTTGCTGACATGACAATAGCCATTCTCTCACATATTTCGGTAATTAAAGAACACATTCTCCCAATGATTTACTGCTAACCCATAGTTTGCTACCTGGAGTGAGCTATTACATGCGTAATTAGAGTACATTGTAATGCAGGAAAAAAGGCTCAATCTTTCCACTCGACAGGCCACATGGTGAAAGAACAGTCTATTCCAATTTAATGTATATATCTTGCCATGACTTTTGTTGCTGTTCTGCTGCGCTACTGAGCGGAAGTGTAAGCTTTCACCTAGAATACACTCCCTCACACTGACTGAATAATTCTAACCTCTTTAAACAAAAGGGAAGAGAAACTATATTAAACTATATTTTTCTCCTGCCATCTGAAAAATCTGTTTAGCGTCAAAGAAAAACATGTAGGTAAATGATAGTAGAAGAAAGAAAAAACAATAAAGGATCAAGAAATAGATGATATATTACAAAAGAGAAATCTATGCTGCTTTTAGCTCATGTGACCAGAACACAAGCACCTTAGATGAAAGGTAATATAGCACAAACCTGTATGCTCAAATGTTAGCCACTGACTTAGAGCTAAGAAAAGCGTAAAGAAAGAAATTAATAAATCTTTCAGGAAACAAATGCTCTGCTGTCACCACTTCTTCGCAAAGCCCTTCCTGGGCAAGTAAAGCACCTACAAGCAGTAGCTGACATGTTTAGTTTGTGAAAGCAGAAGGAAGTACAACCACATGATATATTAAGCCCAACAGCAGGCAAGCAGATGGGAGAGGTGAGCTAGATACAAACCAAGGCCTTCAATCCTTACAGTTCCAAATTTAAAGACAGAAAACAGGTCAGCCTAGTTACATGTGTGCACCACCACAGAAGTGAGTTGCATTAGTAATGCAAAAGATGCTTAACCCTGAACGCTAACTCAGAAATCATGTTACTTAGACTGAGAAATGGGCAGCAGTTAAAGACACTTCCCAGCTTTGCTAACAGCAGCCAAGATCCTGTAGTGCTACTAGCAATTGCCTCACCTGGTGAATGACGTAAATGCCGTAATCCAGCTGCTGCCTTTGTAGGAAGGGGTGGAGGTGCTCCAGGAGGTACAGCAGGTGCTTCTCCCGGTAGCGGTGCGGGATGAGGATGGCCACACGTTGTAATGCTGTGCACTGTGCAGGGTGATACCGGCCCTTAGCTACCTGAGGATTCTCCTTTTGCACTTCTTCTAGCGTGAGAGATGCTTTGAAGGTGAGTTTGTAGGCACCTCCTGTCAGAGAAGCACAAAATGCATTTCCAAGCTGTTTCTGGTTGTGGTTCATGCAGTCACTTAATGAGGCACTCTGTAACTGGTGTAAGAAATCCAGTTTCAAGCCCCAGATGATTTACCTGCTTTTCCAAGAGAAAAGTACTGCTACGAGGAGATTACTTGTGCAGTGGACAGAGAGGATATGAAGCGTACTTGCTTAAACTTACTATAGAGTAACAATGACTAAAAAAAAAATGTCAAAAAAATTTCAAGGGAAGTTCCACCCTACTGCAGAAGGATTGATCAGAAACAGCTGCCACAGCAAATGAGTGGAGATGGGAAGTGGAAAGTGGCATGGGGCTGTGGCTGTGAGAGGTCTTCTCTACTTAAAGCATGAAGGAAAGCATCAAAGTCTTAAGGTTATAAATTCATAAGAGGAAAAAAAACATAGCAAGGCTCTCTGTAGCCAAAAAGAAACTCCATCACTTCTCTCAACAGCTCCTCCTAAGCTGTCACTGCAGGCCCTCTGGACCCAGAAAATCCATGAAAGAGAACAATGCAGGCAACTGTGGTGGCTACAGCCACAGTGTGTTTGCTTAAGCAAATACATCCTAGGGGCAGGGTGGGGACTTACAGCTAGAGAGCAGCTTTTTGGACTACACTGGAAAGGAGGGAAGAATTCATCTTCCTAAACAAATCCCTAATTAATCAGGTTCACAAAAAAGAAGGACACAAGGACATGGTCTGACAAGTCAGAAGCCTGGTGCTTAGTAATACCAAAACAAATAAAAAGTGGACTAATAAAAATGGCCAAACAAGGAAACCGTCACCAATCTGAACTTTCACCATAAGTAGTGTTAAACTCAACGCAGCTGTGAAGTCCTTCAGTTGTCAAGAGAGGCAAGAGTACATCTAACAATGAAAAATCAAAAAATTGAAGGAATGTGAAAAGACCTAAGGTTGAGATAGAGAGTTGAATTTAAGAAGCAAAAGCTGTGCACAAAGCAAGAAAGAAGAGAAATTTTGTTACTTCCCCTTGGTAGGTAAATGCTCAGCCACACCCTGGGATGCTGGGCTTCAGCAAGTATAGCAGTTAGAAAGACAAACACCGTAACCTCAAACACCGTAACCTCAAACACCGTAACCTCAAACACCGTAACCTCAAACATCTCCCCATCCTCCTCTTCCTGAGCTTTTATTGCAGAGCAGGATAAATGGCCTGGACTATCCCTTCAGTCAGCTGGGAGTCAGTTGTCCCAGCTATGTCCACTCCCAACCTTTTGCCCACCCTCAGCAGTGCAAAAGCTAACATAACTTGTTAGAAAGGAAAGGACCACCACTTACGCAGGTATGGAGACAGAGATGGGCAGGGATCCTGAAATGACTTCACCATGGGAACTTCCACAGTTGATTCAAAATTATCTTCTTTTTGCCTGCCTTCCAGGCTAGCCACCTTTCTGAAATCCCTCACCATGCTCAAAGCTTTCGAAATCTCCTGTCTGGTGTCCACAAAGTGACTGAAAGTGGCCCATAGCACCATCAAACACAAAATGACAAGCACCACCATTTTGAACTTATAGAAAAGGTGAAAGACATACAAGCTCGAGGCCATGGCTCTCCCTAATCCGCAAACTGCTTCCTCTGCTCTGACACCAAGGCAGGTGACTGCACGCTGACTGGGGATGAAATCAATAGTCCTGATAAAAATGAAGGCAAGCTGGAGGTAGGGAGGACTGCTTCTTGCGGTTTCACAATTCATGAAGCCATGGTGATGTTTGCTCTTCAAATGTCAGAAAATATGGTTTAACCTGAACAAAAAAAAAAAAACAACACACAAAAAAACATAGTAAGGAAAGAGTTACTTTCTACCATCCCCTCCACTGCTGTACCTTCTCAGACTTCATGAACAGAACAGACAACAAAACATGGAAGAAACGACAAGTATGGACTAAGACACTGAACTTTGGTGCTACCTTGACCATAAACCAGCTACATAATTCCAGGCAAATTACTTTGCTGCTTTGTTCTCCACTCCCAGTCTTTTTTTGGTTGCCGCCCTCCCCAGATTAGAAAGTGCAACTGCTACCCCATGTTACTTCTGCATACAGTGCCTGGCAAGACACAGGCTTTAGTATTTCTGTTCCTACCAAAATTAACAACAGCTGCAAGGCAAGGGATTTTGCTGGCTATGAGTAAAGTCTGCTCCCCCACCAAAATGAAAACCACAAGAATGTCCACAGAATTAAGCTGTGTTCTTCTGAAAGACAGTACTCTTGATGCTGTGTTGCTCTGCGCAATGCACAATACTTGACTACCATCAGAAATCCTTCCTGTGTATCTGCTGTCTGCCAGTACCACCTGATGAGTCTTTGCCCAGTATTCTCCTCTCACATGCTGCTGCAGGAGGCAATCTTCCTGCTTTTAAAACAAAAAGGCCATTCCCTCTTGTCCTGTCCCCTGTCACTTGGGAGAAGAGGCCAGCTCCCTCCTCTCTACAACCTCCTTTCAGATACTTGTAGAGAGTAATGAGGTCTCCTCTCAGCCTCCTCCTCTCCAGGCTAAACAACCCCAGCTCTCTCAGCTGCTCCTCATAAGGCCTATTCTCCAACCCCCTTCACCAGCTTTGTTGCTCTTCTCTGGACTCGCTCCAGAGCCTCAACATCCTTCTTGTGGTGAGGGGCCCAGAACTGAACACAATATTCAAGGAGCGGCCTCACCAGTGCTGAGTACAGAGGGAGAATCACCTCCCTGGACCTGCTGGTCCAACCGTTTCTGATCCAAGCCAGGATGCCATTGGCCTTCTTGGCCACCTGGGCACACTGCTGGCTCATGTTCAGTCGGCTGTTGACCAACACCCCCGGGTCCTTCTCCTCCTGGCAGTTTTCCAGCCAACCTTCTCCTAGTCTGTAGCACTGCACAGGGTTGTTGTGCCCCAAGTGCAGGACCCAGCATTTGGCCGTGTTAAACCCCATGCCATTGGACTCAGCCCAGTGGTCCAGCCTGTTCAGATCCCTTTGCAGAGCCTCCCTACCCTCCAGCAGATCAACACTTCCACACAGCTTAGTGTCATTTGCAAACTTGCTAAGGGTGCACTCAATGCCTTCATCCAGGTCATTGATGAAGACATTGAACAGGGCTGGACCCAGCACTGAGCCCTGGGGAACCCCACTTGTAACTGGCCTCCAGCTGGACTTAACACCATTTACCACCACTCTCAGGTTGTTTTGTCACAGTTTTCAAAACATACATGAGACCCTGGAGAGATAACGCAGGCAGAAGGAATAACATAACTCTGCATTCCCACTAGTTTAGCCCAGGTGTCTTCTGGAAAAGTTTGCTGATTCACAAGGATATATGTCCATTCTAGGTCTGGCCCTGAGAAGACAAACTATTCCACGTATTGCCCAACCTTCCTGGGGTTCACTGGGAATAACCAGCTGCTCTTCCCCCTGGCAGGCGCTACACAGAGTAGGCAACCTGCTCTCCCCATCAATATGCACTAGACAGTGCTGTTCTAAGGAAGCAACAGAAGGATTTTTAGTCACCTTACCAGTAACAGTGAAGTATTTCCACATCCATGTGAACGACAGAGAAAAAGGCAGGTTAAAAAAAAAGAGAGACTACACCAGTAAAGAGAATATTACTTAAAAGGGAAGGAAGGAGGAAAAAAAAAAAACCAGGAGAGGTTCTCTAAAGCCATGCATTCATAGTAATAAACACAGGCTTTGGTGGGAGTTTTGCTGGTTTTTTTCCCCCTCAGGTGTTCAGAAACACAAGGACAGAATCACTAAAACAAACAAGCACGGGAGCCTCAGTTCCTTTCATCCTCCTCTCCTTATACCCTACCCCTCAAGATCACACTTCCAATTAATTCTTTCTGTTCTTAGATAAATAACACTGGGAACCACCTGGGTCTTTGCTTCATTGTTTTAAAATCCACAGTAAAAATTAGCTTAGTGCTCTCAATTGCATCCTTTCCACTGATTTTCCACATGGGAAATCATCAGAGTAGCCTGAAAAGTACAGACAGCATGGATCTCTATCACTCTCAAAAGTAAACCTGAGAATGAACAGAAATAGTTTTGCTCCTGTTGATACCCATTAGCTCTGTTGTCAGAACACGAAAGAACACACCAGCCACCAGGCAATACCCAACACCCATCTGACCTATGGAAAAAAAGAAACTTTTAAGATATACCTAAGAAAGAAAAAAAAATCCAGAGGATCAGCAATTCTAAGCCATAGGTTGTCAGCTTGTAATGAACAACTGGAAAGCAACTTTGATGGGCAGTCAGCAACACATTTCACAAATACAGACTGTTTGTTTCTGAAAATAATTAAGTTTATAATGCTCAGTGGGGTAGGGAGGAGAATTGGAAACAAAGAAGGTAAATCTTCTGGGGTGGGATAAAAGCTATTTAGATGGACAAAGGAGGAGACAAGCAATAACAACAAAAGAATATACAAAGTGAACGATACATAGCACAAAACACACGGTGCCCAGAAAACCAACCCCCTATGAGCTCCTGATCCAGAATCCCAAGATGCACACCCAAGCTGTGATTACCAAGGCCCCCAGCCAACTATCTCCTTATATATAGAATAAGACATCATGGTATTGAGTATTCTTTTGCTTAGTAAGGGTCAGCTGCCCCACTTGTGTCTCCTCTCAGCTTTTTGTGAAAATTACCTCTATCTCAGCTGAACCTAGGACACCCATCATCTAGATCATTAATGAAAACCTTAAACAGGACTGGGCCCAGTACTGACCCTAGGGTATACTGGTAGCTACCAGCCTCCAACTAGACTCGATGCCACTGACAGCCACCCTCTGGGACCAGAGGGTTCATCCACTTCACTCTCCAGCCCATACATAAGCAGCTTCTCTATGAGCATATCATGAGAGACAGTGTCAAAGCCTATCCTGAAGTTCAGGTAGACAATATCCACTGCTTTCCCCTCATGTACCAGGCCAGTCATTTAATCAGTGCAGAAGCTTATACAAAGTTGGTCAAGCATGACTTCCTCTTGGTGAATCCATGCTGAACACTTCTCGTGATTTTAGTGTCCTTCATAGGCCCAG
The DNA here is from genome assembly GCA_033558105.1 of Coccyzus lansbergi. Classification (NCBI taxonomy): domain Eukaryota; kingdom Metazoa; phylum Chordata; class Aves; order Cuculiformes; family Coccyzidae; genus Coccyzus; species Coccyzus lansbergi. Next base: position 31,900 of record JAUMJK010000631.1, on the reverse strand, counting down.
AAAGGGTTTCCAGGATTAGCTGCTCCATCACCTTCCAAAGTATCAATGTGAAGCTGACTGGTCTATAGTTCCCTGGATTGTATTTCTTGCCATTCCTGAACATAGTAGTGACATTTGCTTTACTTCAGTATTTAGGTGCTTCTCCCAGTTGCCACACTCAAAGATTATCAAGAGTGGCCTCGCAATGACATCAGTCAGCTTCCTCAGCACTTATTCATGGCCCATAGATAAGTGTATATACAAGCTGTATATATCCAGCTTGTTTAAGTATTCCCTGACCCCGTAAGTAATCCTCTTCCAGCAAGTGTATATCTCCCTTACACCAGACTTTCACCTTTGTCTCCTGGACCTGAGATTCTTGAAGCCCAGTCTTGCTAGTAAACAGTGAGGAAGAGAAGGCATTCAATAGCTCAGACTTTTCATTGTCCTGCATAACCAAGTCCCCCATCTCATTGAGCAATAGGCCCACAACTCCCATCAGCCTCCTTGTTACTTACAGACTTATAGAAGCCCTTCTCGTTATCTTTGATATCCCCAAATCATGGCTGACACATTGGCAGGGAAGTGAAAAATAAGGCCACTCAGTCAGACAGTAAAACAGATGCAAGCAATGACTCAATAAAAAATTCAATACAAATTAAATCTTGCTACAAACAATCCCCAAGATGTTGGAAATATGGTTCTTCCTTATTCTAAACTTTGTAACTCAAGGTGTCTATCCCTCAAATATAGGAGAGAAAACACCTGTGGTACAACTAAACTTTCCTCCTGTCTCTAGTTAGATCTGACCTTCAAAAGTACCAAGAAATTTGCACAGGAACAGGAAGTACAACTCCCCTTGCGAAATAAATTCTCAGTGAAGCATAACCAAACCTGGTTTAGAAAGCTACATCTGACTACAAGGGCACAGTGCTTTGAGTCACAAGGTTATGAACACCATGGCATTCATTTAGAGGTCTATGAAAAAAAAAAAATTAAACAGGAACATAGTTATCCAATTATGACATCAGCCAGAATTCTAAAATCAATGAAAAATGAAGAATCCACTTACATGTAGACATACTAGAAAGGCACTACAAAGACACTCCATGAACATTTCAAGGCAAATAAATACTGCATGATCTGTTTTCTATAAGATCATATCTGTACTGATAACTATCCCTGTGCCCTGTAGCATGTCTGCCAACTCAAGTTCTGTAGCCTGCTACGTTTTTTAACATATGCCAAACCGTGCTTGCTTGCTGCAAGGTTCGTAGCACCATTCAGAATAGGCTACATGTAGGAATCAATCAGAAATGTGAGATTACAACTCATCCCACGAACATAATGGTTCTGTTCTGATCCCTGAGCCTGCTGACGTGAACACAAAGCCCCAGATTGCTCTCCACCCAGGCAGTACCAAATAGCAAGCAAGGTTCTGGCATGGACAAGACATCTTTCTAATCAAACTAAAAACATCAGAGCCATCCGTTTTCATTCCCCCCCAACAGGAATGCACATGAATTGGAGTCTCAACTTGCTCTGCAAGTAAAGAGCAAGCAAGCAAGCAACCTATGTGTGCACTGGTTCCCCGTGCAAGGGCTGCAGGGTCAATCTACCTATACGCAGCAGGCATTTGCCTAGCAGCCATACTGAAGCCACTAGCACTGCCAAGCTCAGACATACCTAGAAATTCTAGATTAAAGGTCATTCATTTCCATCTAGGCAAATTTCCTAAGCAAACAAAGACAATATCAGCAGGAAAATTTGACAACTGATAACCCTGATCCAGACATTAGTGAGGGAAAGAGATCTTATAAACAAAATGCTACGTAATTGGAGTTGATAAAAACTCATTATCTTTCTTTCATAAGTTTTTAAATAAAAATTGTCATGATAATTATGCTAGAGTTGCACAATTACTCATAAAAATATGTTTAACAGTATAAGTAATCAGTGAGAACATACTTCCTGCCTAGGTTTTATTGTCATGTGTTTGTATTTAAAACTAGATGATCTTTAAGGTCCCTTCCAACCCAGACTATAAAATAATTCACCCTGTATGGAACATCTGCAGAACAGTTCCACAGAGTTACATGCATTTGATGCAGCGAACAGCCTTTTTTTAATTTACACAAACTAACTTTCTGACTCTACCTGCCTCTACGCTGCCAAGTGAGGTCAGGTTTCCCATCATGCAGGATTTTCCACAAGCCCCTGAAACCTCCTCAAGCTCACACACGAATTCCATAGACAGAAAACAGGTTCAGCAGCAAAAAGAATTCACTTCAACTTAACTTTAAAAACTCTCCTCAGTTTAAGCAGGAAATGAAGCAGGAAATTTATCAGCCCTGTACTACATAGACTACTATTTAGTATTTTATCTAGACCAAAAATAAAGCAGCAGTGGGTTAGCTATGGGAGTATCATGAGGGAGTATAGCAACGTTCTTCATAAACCCTCCAAGACTGAATAAAATCCTTAAAATTGACAAGGCAGATCACAGAACTGCATCACCTTTTCTATGCAAGGCAGTTCAAGTCCTCAAGTCTAAATCTGCTCCTTTCACAGGCATTCCCTTCTTTTCAGTAGATAAGGTGTTTAGCAGGGCATTAAGCTAATAGTTTTTAACACCTCTTTTATACAACACTTTCATATCCTATTACCTCTTCCTGTTATAAGCAGCACCAACTGCACTGAGGAATGAAGTCATGGGCTATTTATACACAAAGAAAACAAACAACAACAAAAAACAACAAAAGAAATCCAATCCTCAAAGGCTCTTTCTACCCCACTTCATTGGGATTTCAAGTCAAACCAAGCACATCCAAGTCCTCCCCGCTCTGCCACATCCCCAATTCCTGCAGGGCAGCATGGAAAATGCTACGCAAGCAGCAGCCACCGCTTTCCCAGGAAACCCCACACCATAAAGAGACCTCTGTTACCTCGCCACATGCAAAGAGTCAGCTCGAAACCTGCAGGATGACTTAAAAACCATGCAAGAGGCAAGGTATGTCGCCCTTCCCGGGCCCCAAGAGGCTCCCAGTGCCGTCCCCTAGGTCCCTCCCTTGGCTCCTGTCCCAGGAGCGCAGACAGGCTCTCTCCGTCCCTCCTGGCATGGCAGCACCAGCAATGGACACTCAAGCATATTTCGACAGAGCACCATGCCAGGAGCAATGCTGCACGCGAAGAACTGCTGCAATGAAATGCATGATTAGAAACAAAGGCTCCAGCTTTTGCTCCTAAAAGCAAACCACAATTTTTTTCAGAGCCCTTCTACTATCTACGCCATTTGGAGACCTTTAAGGTTAGAGATGCCACTCTCTTACATAGACCATACTGCCCACCCTCTTCTCCCTATCTGTGGAGAAGACCAGGAGCTCCCACTGCTCTTCTTACACAGACCATGATGCCCACCCTCTTCTCCATACCTGTAGAGGACACCAGGTGCTCGCACTACACTCCTCTCCATCACTGCCCAGACATACTTGCCAACAACAGCACCGCTACAGAAGAAGCAAGTGTAATATTTCGTGCAAAAGTGTTTCAATCAGCCTGGCTTACTGACTGGACTTTTCGCAGAAGAGAATTTACTATTACAAGGTTGTCCCTCACTGGTGCTTTTTGCACCGCTTCGCCCTGTAAAACTCCTCTAGCAACCTCACAGAATCAGGAGGATGGGAACAGTGAAGGTACCTCTCTCTCCTACCTTGGCCAGCTAGAGCTCTACCAGGCTTATCAGGGCAGCAGTAGCACCGCAATGTTAGCTGTGCTGGCCGAGCTCCAGCCTGGCACACAGCTGCCAGGAAGAGTTTCGCTGCCAATCTACTTAAGCTTCCCCTTAGCTGCTGAAATATTAAGCTGACAAACACTTCCTTTGGTAGTTGCACCTACGGTAAAAGGAATTTATGAGAACGCCTGTATCAGGTAAAGGGTGGGATTTTCTCATGCTTCCAGTGAACATGCATATAACAACAAAACATCCAGAAAAGATGATGCCTAAGGAAATCCAGGATATGTGGCTAAAACAGACTGCTAGAGGTGGGGAGAGAAAGGATAGCTACAGCCTCATGAAAAGTCTTAATCTCGTGTAACTCAAACCTGTTTGAACTCTTTGTGCACTAAGTACATCCCAAGCAGGCAGACGTTTCAAAGCTTCCCCAGTAAGCCTCCACAATGCCACAAAGGTCTTATTTATTCATATTGCACAACAGTTTTGGTGGAAAAATTCCTTGTTTCAAACACTTAGTAATGGAGGAAAAAACCTCCAAGACTACCACATCTCTTAACTGGTTAGCCTCAAAGCCAGACCAGCCTGGATCTTGGCTGTCATTGTCTCATCTTCCTCTCTGCTCCAGTCCCCAAAGTAGGAGAGGTGAACAGGACACAGGACCCTGTGCACTGGCATCATCTCTCTTGCACACATGGGCTTAGACAGATCAGGAGGAAAGCAACATTTCTAGCAACCGTCTTTGACCCTCGGTTTACCCTTCCCAGTGAAGAATGCCAGAAGACCTGGTAGAACTACCAGTAGAAAAAGAGCCACTCAGCCTTTGGTTGAATAGAACAGTTATTATAGGAGGATGATAATATACATTTGCATGCATTAACTTGTAACATTCTACAAACAGCCTTAACTAGAATACATTAGAGAGGAAATGCAGGAGTTTGACATCAAAGCGTATTTCTGGAGCCTGATTGGAGTAACAGCCACTGTTACCTCAAGCATTCCACTCACTTGTGTGGAGAATATAAACAGATTTGCCGGCTCCCTATTCTTTTATTGCTTCTTACTTGCTAACTGCTTGATAATCAATGCAAACAAACAAAAGGTAGCGGTAGCTCCATCTTCCCTAATTACGTAACTCACCAGGACAATATCAGTTGGATGCTAGTCTCTTCTCCCAAGTAACAAGTAATGGGATGAGAATGGCCTCAAGTTGCGCCAGGGGAGATATTAGGAAAAACTTCTCCACCAAAAGGGTTCTCAGGCACTGACAGAGGCTGCCCAGGGAGCAGCCATTCCTGAAGTTATTTAAAAGACAGGTAGATGAAGCTTACAGATATTATTTAGTAGGGGAGAGGTACTGCTGGACTTCACCACCTCAAAGGTCTTTTCCAACCTAGCGATTCTATGATAACCTACACATATAGCTTATGCAACTGGCTATTTCTCTGTGTGTGGGCATCACGACAGAAGTGATTGCAACACATGTAAAGGAGGTAAGGCTTGGCAGGCAAATACAATACATCTATTTCATACAAAAGGAACATCATAGTAGCAAAGCACTGAAAGAAGACCCTGTATACATCCTTAACTCTGACATGCAGGACAGAAAACAGGAGCATCTCAGTATCTCACCTATCCCCAAAATGGATGCTATTTTCCTTCTGCCTGCTGTTACCCTAGAAAAAGACTGCTCTTCCCGCATTCCAGCCTGCTTTGGTTTATGACCCAAAAGCTGAACAACTTGCTCCATGTGGGAATTCACTGGACAAAAGAAGCAGTCCCTTAGCACCCGTATGTGTGAAGTCCGTTGTCCTTTGAATGTGTATCACTGATTTTCTGGCTGCCAGACAACCCCCCCACCCCGCCCCAAGTCACTCTCTCACTCCACCCTCTCCACCAGGACAGAGGGAGACAATAAGATGAAAATGCCCATGAGCCAAGATAAATGCAGGGAGATCGCTTGCTAATTACTGTCATGGGCTAGGCAGATTCAACTTGGGGGAAATTAATTTATTGTCAATTAAAAATAAGAGTAGGATGGTGAGAGATAAAAAAGCCCCACAACGCTTTTCCTTCACTACCTTCTTCCCATGTTCAACTTCATTTCCTCATTCCAACCTCCTCCACTCCCCACCCCACAGCAGTGCAGGGGAATGGGTGTTAGTCCATAACAGCTCCTCTCTACCACCCCTTCCTTTTTCCCCGAGTCTAGCATGTGTCCTTCCCACAGGGTATGGTCCTTTGCAAAGTGCTCCAGCATGTGTTCATAGACCACAGTCCCTGCTGGTCCCAGTCCAGTCTGCTCCTGCATGGGCTCCTCTCCATCAGGAGCCTGATCCGGCATGGGCTCTCCACAGGCTGCACCCTCCTTCAGGGCACATCCAGCTTTTGCAGAACAGTGTCCTCCATGAACTGCAGGATGGATATCAGCTCCACACCTGCAGTGCCTCTTTCCTTCCTCTTTCTGCGATCTTGGGTGTTCACACAGCTGTTTCTCACTTTTTTTTCTCTTTCTCTCTCTCTCTCCTGATTCCTCTCACAGCTACTGCATAGCATTTTGCTCTTTCTTAAATACCTTTCACCAAGGCAGCGCCAGCTTTGCCAGCAGTGGATCCATTTTGAAGCTGTTCAGCACAGGTGCAGCCCCTACACTCTCCTCACAGAAGCCACACCTGCACCACCACCCCTCCTGCCCACACCTTGCCAGCTATACCCAATACAGCATTTCATTAGATGAAGGAGAATATTGACTTAAAAGTGGTTTAAGAGAACTAGCATGTCGCTTGAGGCGTATGATTTACTGTACAATTACTCATACCTATTTGCTCAGAATGGGACTAATTTTCTGACTGGCATCCCCAGGTAACAGAGTCCTCTCCAGCCACAGCATGCACCGTGAGCTTCATTTTCCTTTACCTATGTCCACAATAGTAACTACACACTTCTACAGCCTGGGATTAACAGACTGATACTTCTTGACTGCCATTCAGACAGTCACAGCTACATGGTACAACTATTCTGCCACAGCCACGCAAATTCGAAGAAATTTCAGTTGACATTTTCACTCAACAGAGGGTCCTAGAGGAATCTGTGTTTTAGCGTTATTTTTGTTCCAGAGCTTTACGTTTCTCTCAACTATTAAGGTAGTGTATATACAGTTACTTTTAACATTTCCAGACAATTTGGTGAGGAAGCAGTGGGCATTTTTATATAGTCACATTGCAGTTATAAAACAGAGGCCCAGCTCTTGGCAAATACTCAGTGCCTAAAATATCACATTAAGATCTCCCAAGATGACCAAAGGAAAAGCTTACGCTTTCTTTACTCAGCAAGTACAGAGCCTTTGCAGCAGAAGACCCGGCATCATTATCAAGGACAGGCCAACTGAGCAGGTGCTACCCCAATACTCCACTACAGTTTTCACTTTCCTAAGATGTAACAAACTCTGATTTTACACGAGGAAATGCAATCTAATGTCTCCAAGCCAAGAAGCACATTTATGAATGGCATCTCTCGTCACACAACTACAGCTGAGCCACTGACCTCACTGTAGAAGACACGGTGATAGTGGACTGAGAGATGGAGCAAGGCATACAGCAAGCAGCACTGGCACAGCCTGTAACTATCCAATACAAGTAGTTACTATTACAAAAAGTGGAATATATTGATTTAAGCTAAAGTACAGTTAAGTTTCACCTAACCTTTTTCTCAAATTTAGACAGACTGTGCCTCTGATAGCAAGTTTTCTTATAAAATGGTGGGTTTTTCCAGGCACTGTTCATTCTTTGAAGATGGTAATGTCTTATGTGAAGTATGACCTGTGCAGAACAGATGCCTTCTTCTTAAATCACCTCTGTTTGGAGTTTTTTATCTTAAAGGTGAGGGATCAAGCAGACACCTGACAATGGCTCCACATGAGCAACAGTTCTGACTATTGCAAAGTTTCATAACATTAAAATGAGACCTTGGAAAGTAATAGAATATGCATAAGAACTCTGGGAAAATGTATCCATATTCATGTGAGTGGGAAATCTGTTCTGTCCTCAGCTCCTGTCTGGCTGCACATGATTGATGGAGAACACTCCTGCATGTTACCCAGGCCCGATAAAGGATGCTCACTTTCTAAAACTCCAAAAAGAGCCTTGGAGAGTTTTATTTCCTGGCATTTTTGGTATCGTGCGTAACTGCTTAACACAGAAATATCTTTTAAAGAAACACAGAGTATTTTAAAAAACACCTCTCCTTCCAAGGTCAGTAGAATATCCTGAAGAAACACACAGTAAACCTGACTCCTGTGAACAAAGGGATCTCATAAAGGACAGCTAAGGTCATGATTCAACTCAGCAATAAGTTATCTTTTTCTGGCAGCTGCTGCCTTGCTGGAATAGCTTGGGTCAGTATGAATGACAGATGTCACAGACCTTCCTGCTTCACAAATAAACCTCAATGCATTTCTAGTTAAGCCCCTCACTTGCCTCCTCCCTGAACAAAAAACAACATCTGGGAAAGCACTATACTAAAACAGTGCACGTTCCTATTTTAAAGTATTTCAAAATACATTTTATCAACTGGTGTCAACAACAAACAGCCAAAGCAATACAAGACAGACATAGAAGTAAGAAGTATAGACCTGTAGTTACTGTTTGTACTTTTCAGTTTACAAATACCTATGAACAAAATTGTAAAAAAAATTGAAACTAATACAAGTTGTATATGTATTATAAAAGCGTAACTGAATCCCATTCTTTGTTTTTGATGGAGGCACTTCAGCACGAGAACTGTACCAAAGACATTTCAGTTGATGCCTCCTTCAGTATGATTTTAGTTTTTTGATTTTTGCAGTTCTCGATAAGGATTATAAACTGTCAGTGCTTACTGCAAAGACATCCATCAAGAAACTGTGCAGATGGCATGACTTTGAAGCTATTAAATGCACAGGACCTTTTCCATGTTAGAACACAATTTACATCTATGCCAATTTTCAACCAATCTGCTTTTTGTTTTTATGCAGGAGAAAAATTTCAAACATACAATTTAAGAACTCTATCTCACATCCTTTGGAAGCATTATGGCCTAGAACAGCATTTGACAGAATTCAAAACTGTTGCAACAATCCTAGTTCAACCTACCAACAAGCAATTTTAATCTAATGCTTGTGTAATTCTAAAAACATACTCCTGAGAATCAGGATATTATTAAACCTCTTGGACAAGCAACTCAGTAACATTTCATGCAGTGGGAGACAGTGTTATCGCTCTTCCTCCCACACGGCTCCTAATCTCTTTTCCCCATCTCACTGGATCTTGCTGGGGAGTCTGCAGAAATAAAGGTGAGATGTGAGGTGGACTCTACCTCTCCTACCCCTTCAGGGCTAAAGGGCTCCTGTTGCGCTACAATCCTCTTTCTCCTCACCCAAGCAGCAGCCAGGTTCTAGCACTTTCCTGGAACAAGAGAAGGTCGAGAGAGGTAACTCTTAATTCAGACTCAGAGTAGGAAAAAGTTTCATTCAAACCCTTCATTTCTCATTACTGTGCAGGTATGGTCCCTCCCCATTTCAATGACAAAATTATTTAGCAGAATTCAGAAGACAACTACAGGACTGGAGACTTGGGGGGACACAAGAGTAGCACTGCAGATGCCCCAGCAACAGATCCTAACATTTTTTTAGTATTTATAATTGTATACATTTACAATCATCACAATATCCATTTAAAAGTACTATCTGAATTATAACATACAGTAAATTTATCCCACAATTCACTGCCTGACAAATAACTATTACCCACTTGTTGCTCTCAGCAGCAGCATTCCACATATGCTAAAAAATATTTCAGGACACCAAGATTACACAGCCATAGCTATAAACCATATTACTTGTAGGTATGGTAAAGCACTTCCAACAGAAAAACAAAAAAAGCACAGAGGCACAAAACTTACAAAACCCCGTAAATATGTTAAAAACTCTAAAGAAAACACTGATAGTAGCTCTCTCCCATTGTTTACAAAATTCTCAAGCTCCCATTGGACACAGGACAAAAAATACCCCAAACCTATAAAGAAAAAAAATTGGCTAGCCCAGTGGCATACTTGTGTGACTTTTGGACTATGTATTTGCCCAAATAAGCAGGTTTTCAAAGCAGTCAGTCATTTGACCGGGCTTCAGAATCTCCAGGCATACCACCTTCAAACTAGCAAACCCCAAGTTCACAAAACTCATTCACGCAACTTACATTTAGGATCATGTAACAGAAAAACAGAAATCAAGCACCCCTCACCTCAACTTCTGTTTTTTTCTAACCTATCATTTAAAAGAGAAGAACGTAGAAACTCAAACCAGAGAGAAATAGAAAAAATCCAAGCCTTCCAAATTTGAAGTAACTTATTTCTTACTTCTAACTGACAAGTATTTGTGAAAATGAAATACAGCTGTTACAGAAATGACAAAGAAATACCTACAAAAATCAAAAACATGACTGATCATACTTAGTGTTCACAAAAAAAAAATTACAGTAACAGTATCTTGGGGGAAAATACTTCACAGTGTTAAAGTGAAGCTTGTGAAACATTATTTAAGTTGAATAGTGACAGAGAATAATGTAAAAGCCTGAAACCATGTTTTTCAGTATTCTAAATTTAATCAGACTACTTTTAATGAACAGAAGCCTTACAGAATCGTTACTGAGTTGTAGGGAAGGAAATACCTTCTACAGAAAGAGCAGCTCACTTAACTGCCAACCTTATTGATAAAAAAGATAAATACTTAAAGAATATGAATGGATCATAAAATTTATTTCTTTAGATTTTTTAATGTTAGTTATCTCAAATGCATTGAAATTTCACCTTCCTTTTATCTAATCTTCTCTGCTGACAACTGTGCCCTTTGAAAGAGACTCGGCTGTTCCTTTGGAACTTCCCTAACTGTTAAGTGATAGGATGGAACGAATAATAAATCAATATCTTCATTGTTAATTCCTTGTGACAAGCAGGTATTAATAAGAAATCAGACAGATACATTCTCGAGAACTTTATGACTATTATTACTGAGGCACTGTAATAATCTTAAGTCTATTAAGTTTCTAGTCATATTAGAGCTATACAATAAAAACATTTGTATTATGACTCAGAAACCAAAATTTCTCAAGTAGCAGGTGCATTTCTGCTTCACCTCAAGACCCATAAATACATTTCCATCATCACTACTACACCTGGTGAACTTTCATCAAATGAGGGCTCCCATGAACCTCTGCAACTCTCCTCACTAGCCTCCTGTGATTAGCCTCACTGTTCTGATTCCTCCAAAATAACACCTAGAACAATGTTTGATTCAGTTTGTTTCATCAGTCATTTAGTCATCATTTTAGTGAACAGCATCACTCACTTGTGCTCCAGTTTCTCCATGTGAGAAATGGAGAAAAGCATATCAAGTACTTATTTTACTTTAACAGAAAGCCACTGAAAAACTTTAGTTAGAATGAAAACACTAGCGCGCTACATCAGTCCTCCTGACTTGTGTGTGATTTCTGAGCCCAATACACTAAGTAATTCCACCTGGTGCATAAATGTTTAGATAAGTAACCATCCCCAACTGTATCAGTAACACTGCACTGCAATGAAGCAAGGCACTAGCAATTTACTTGCAGGATAATCCCCCCTCAAGCCCTGCCTCTGCTGTTCATGAGAGACCTCTGCAGAAGGATGCTTAGAAGTGAGGAATCATAGAATCACCAGGTTGGAAGAGACCCACCGGATCATTGAAACCAACCATACCCACCAATCTGTAAACCATGCCCCTCTGTACCTCATCCACCCGCACTTTAAACACCTCCAGGGAAGGCGAGTCAACCACCTCCCCGGGCAGACTGTTCCAATGCCTAATGACCCTTTCCATGAAGAATTTTTTCCTGATGTCGAGCCTAAACCTCCCCAGGTGAAACCCGAGGCCATTCCCTCTTGCCCTGTCCCCTGTCACTTGGGAGGAAGAAAGGAAGCCAAATTTTCTTTCACCTACCAGATGCTCCAAGGATGAGGCACAATAGGTAACCCTTCTCCACTCTTAAACTAACTGAAAACACCCTCTGGAACTCAGCTATATCCAGCCACCCATTTCCACCTCTCCCTCCAACATGTAACTCTCTCCCCTCTCCCTCTACGACTTAACCCACGCCCTCGCTCCTCTCCCTCCACAAGGTAACCTGATCCCTCATCCTTCTTCTTCCGCAATTTAATTCCGTCCCTCACCTACCTCCTTCCACAGGGTAACCCAGTGCCCCATTCCCTTCCCTTCAAGATGTGCCTCAGTCCCTCACCCCTGTACCTCCACCATATCATCTGGTCCCTCGCCCTTCTCCTTCCACAACTTAAGTTCTTTGCTTCCCACTCTCCACAATGTGTCCCAGCCCCTCGCCCCCTTCCCTCCACAACACGTCCCAATCCCTCATGTACTTCCAAGACGTGTCCCAGTCCCTCCACAATATGTCCCAGCCCGTCACCCCTCTCTCTCCACAATATGTCCCAATCTGTAGCCTCCCTCCATGATGTGTCCCAGTCCCTCTCTCTCTGCAACGGGTCTCACTCTCTGTCCTTGACAATGTGTCCCAGTCCCAACCCTCGAGAATGTGTCCTAGTCCCTCGCCCCTCTCCCTGCATAACGGGTCCCAGTCCTGGTGCCCTTCCCTCCCCGATGGGTCCCCGTTCCCAATAGTCTACAATATTTCCTAGTCCCAGTCCCTCTCCTCCACGATGTGTCCCAATTCCTCACCCCTCTCCTTCCACCATGGGTCTCAGTGCCCTCTCCTCCACCACAGGTCCCAGTCACACACCCTATCCCTCCATGATGTGTCCCAGTCCAAGTCCCTCTCCCTGCATGACACGTCCCAGTCCCACTGCCCTTCCCTCCACCACGGGTCCCCGTCCCCAACAGCCCACTATGCATCCCAGTTCCTCACCCTTCTCCCTCTACCGTGGATCCCAGTCCCAGACCCTCTCCCTCTTCCTTCACGACGCGTCCCGGTCTCCCACCCACTTCCCTACACGATGGGTCCCAGTCCCTCCCCCTACAGGTTGGGTCCCAGTCCCTCTCCCTCCACCATGGGTCTCAGTGCCCTCTCCTCCACCACGGGTCCCAGTCACACACCCTATCCCTCCATGATGCGTCCCAGTCCAAGTCCCTCTCCCTGCATGACGCGTCCCAGTCCCATTGCCCTTCCCTCCACCACGGGTCCCCGTCCCCAACAGCCCACGATGCGTCCCAGTTCCTCACCCTTCTCCCTCTACCGTGGATTCCAGTCCCACTCCCAGTCCCTCTTCCTCCACGACGCGTCCCGGTCTCCCACCCACTTCCCTACACGATGGGTCCCAGTCCCTCTCCCTACACGATGGGTCCCGGTCCCTCTCCCCCTTCCCTCCACCCTGTACCCAGCCCCTCTCCTGGGCCGCAGCCCCCTCTCCCGGGCCGCTCCCCCTGCTCTCGCTCTTACCCTAAAACTCCATCCCGCTGGGCGCCCGCGGGGCCAGGATGACACGGGATGGGGACAGGACGGGATCACGCACGCGCCCTCCCGCGCGGCCCCCCCTCACCCCCTCCAACCCCGCCGCTAGTGGCGCGCCGGCGCGTGCCGGGGGCGGGAAAATGGGGAGGGGGCGGGACCGAAAACGCCGGCAAATCAGACTTCCCGGGGCTCGTCGGGGAGGTTTGGAGAAAGCGAGCAGCCGGTATCAGTGCCTGGCCACGCGAAGGGTCAGCTCCATCGGTGTGTGTGCAGCGAGGCAGGAGGTCTAATTTTAATGCTATTATGAAGCTTAGGAACCGTCAAAATTCTTGCTAATTTGGAGCTGTCTCCAGCTCTCTGCCTGGCCTCACCTTTAAGACAGGAAAGGCTGCAAACAGAGGTGATGAGAAGGAACGGCAGGAAGATGTGCCAGGGGAACGTTAGGTTGCTCTGGAGCAAGTCCAGAGAAGAGCGACGAGGCTGGTGAAGGGGCTGGAGAACAAAACCTATGAGGAGCGGCTGAGAGAGCTGGGGTTGTTTAGCCTGGAGAAGAGGAGGCTGAGAGGAGACCTCATTACTCTCTACAAGTACCTGAAAGGAGGTTGTAGAGAGGAGGGAGCTGGCCTCTTCTCCCAAGTGACAGGGGACAGGACGAGAGGGAATGGCCTCAAGCTCCGCCAGGGTAGATTTAGGCTGGAGATTAGGAGGAGGTTTTTCACGCAGAGGGTCATTGGGCATTGGAATAGGCTGCCCAGGGAGGTGGTTGAGTCACCTTCCCTGGAGGTGTTTAAGGCACGGGTGGATGAGGTCTTGAGGGACTTGGTTTAGTGTTAGATAGGAATGGTTGGACTAGAAGATCCGCTGGGTCCCTTCCAACCTGGTTGTTCTGTGATTCTGTGACTATTAAGAAAAGGTCCTGGCTGAACAACCCCAACTCTTTCAGCCTGTCCTCATAGCAGAGGTGCTCCAGCCCTCAGATCATCTTCGTAGCCCTTCTCTGGACCTGTTGCAACAGTTCCATATCCCTCCCAAGTTGGGAATTCCAGAACTGGATGCTGTACTGTGGGTGGGGTCTCACAAGAGCAGTGTAGAGGGGGATAAAAGGTTCTTCACTCAGCATGGTGCAACAGGCTCCCCAGGGAAGCAGTCATAGCACCAAGCCTGACAACGTTAATGAATCATTTAGACGATGCACTCAGTCACGTGCTGCAAATTTTGGGGTTGTCCTGTGCAGGGACAGGAAACTCAATGATTCTTGTGGATCTCTTCTGACTCAGACCATTCTGTGATTGTCCTGTTCTACTCCGCACTGGTGCGGCCCTAACTCAAGTATTGTGTGTGGTGTTGGGTGCCGCAGTATCAAAAGCTTATCAAGCTACTGGAGAGTGTCCAGAGGAGGGACACAAAGGTGGTGAAGGATCTAGAGGGGCAGCCAGATAAGGAGTGGTTGAAGGCACTTGGTCTGTTCAGCCTGAAGAAGAAGAGATTGAGGGGAACCTCATAGTGTTTTACTGCTTCCTCACAAGGGCAGGAAATGATCTTTTCTCTCTGGTGACCAAAGATAGGACCTGAGGGAATGGCAGGAAGATGTGCCAGGGGAGGCTTAAGTTGGATATTAGGAAAAAGTTCTTCACTCAGAGCGTGGTAGAGCACTGGTACAGCACCTCAGGGAAGCAGTTGTGATGCCAAGCCTGACAATACTGAAGAAGCATTTGGACAATGCTCTCAGACACATGGTGTGAATTTTGGGGTTGTCCTATGCAGGGATAGGAGTTGGACTCAATGATCCCTGTGAGTCCCTTCTAACTCATGTCATTCTGTGATTCAGTGAACCCAGACCATGCCACCAACCACAGAGTGTGAGGATGGATTGTGCACCTTACCCACCACAGAGACCTCAGGGACAGTGGCCCTGCAGTTGCTTACTCCACTGGGGCAGCTCCTTGGAGAGGAGCGAGGGAGCAGCGGGCTGTGCAGGCCTTATCTGCTTGTTTGTTTTAGGATTTCAGAGCAAACTCAAAAAGCAAAAAGCTTATCAGCTCCAGGTCAGAGAGTGCCAATGGCTCCAGCGTGCCTGGGGTGTTGGTGGCTGCTTGCCAGAGCTTTGTCAGGTGTTTCCATTGCCAAGCAGTACAGAAGTGCCTGGGGGCTGGAAGCCACAGCATTTGTGTTGCCGGTGTTCATCAGAAGTTAAGAGTTTTGTACCCTCTCAAAATGAGTTGTATTTAGTGCTTCTTTATAGCAAAATAAGATGAGACTTGGTAGGAGTTAGAACCCAAGGGAATGGCAGGAAGATGTAGTAGAGGAGGTTTAGAATCATAGAATGGGTTGGAAAGGGACCTTAAAGCCCATCCAGTTCTAACCCCCCTGCCATGGCAGGGACATCTCGCACCAGACCAAGCTCCCACCACCCAGCCTGGCCTTGAACACCTCCAGGGAGGGGGCATCCACAACTTCCCTGGGCAATCTGTGCCAGTGCCTCACCACCTTCGACGTGAAGAATTTCTTCCTAATGTCTAATCTAAATCTTCTCTTTCAAATTTAAAGCCATTCCCCCTTGTCCTATCACTACATGCCCTTGTAAAAAGTCCCTCCTCAGCCTTCTTGTAGCTCCTTCAGGTCCTGGAAGGCCACTATAAGGTATTTCCCTAAGACATCTCTTCTCCAGGCTGAACAACTCCAGCTCTCTTAGCCTGTCCTCACAACAGAGGTGCTTCAACACTCTGATCATCTTTGTGGCCTCTTCTGGACTCATTCCAACAGTTCCATATCCTTATGTTAGGTATCCAGATGGGGTCTCACAAAAGCGGTGTAGAGGGAGAGAAAAGTCTCTTCATCCACAGGGTGGTGGAGCACTGGAATGGGCTCCCCAGGGAAGCAGTCATGGTGCTGAGCCAGATAATATTCAAGAAGCATTTGGGCAACACCCTTGGACACATGGTGTGAATGTTGAGGACTTTCTTATGCAGGGACAGGAGCTGGGGAGGGTGGGATGAGTTTTTTGGTTTGTTTTTTTTTTATGGGTTTTTTTTTTTGCTAGGCATTTTAAAATTTTTCCTTCTGAAGCCTTTCATTCCAAAGATCCCCAGGTAAATCTACCTGTTTGTCAGCTTAATGGACATTTGAGATTGAAAGGTCCCAGAGATGTATTTCCAAGATTAATCAAAACCAATCTGTAAGTCTTACAAATGTTTGAAGTGTTTCAAACACACACACACACACACACACACACACACTCATTTCAAAGCTAGCTTAATACATTCATACAATGTTGATTATCATTATTGGATCCACAATTTTTCGATACTATTAATGATTAAACTACATATGGTACTAGGCACATACGATACTTAAAATATGTGCATGCATTATCTACTAATGCTTATATCGATTGTCTAACAAATATTTCACTTCTGGTAATATATTGTTCTTTGCTTTGTGAGTGTTGTACTTTGCATGTTCATGATTTTTGTAGTTTCTGTGTTCATAGAATCACGGACTGGTCAGTTGAGCCAAATCCTCCATCTCCCCATATATAATTTCCCTTGCTTGAATTATTCCAGTAAAGCCTGCATTTATAACAAAAATTGTTTCTGTCTGGTGTACAGCCAGGGCAGCAGCCTTCAGCTGCATTTGTTAGGTAAATGATCCCAGCTGTTGTAGGAGTTTTCAGACCGCACCATATCTTTCCATATTCGTCAGTAGAATTTTTTATGGCTGATTGCAAAATTAAGGCTTCTTTAACTGCTCGGTTGCCTAATTGCTTGTTGAGCATATCCTTCAGTCTGTCTATAAATGCCATATACGTGTCATGCCTGTTTCAACTTTGAACATCTGGTATCTTTATAAGTGTTTGATAAACCAAAAGGCCGCACCTGTTGTAAAATCACATTATTTAAACTGTCTTGATTCTTGAACTGCTATCAATGTTGTTGAATTGAGTCATTTCTTATCATATCTGTTATCATATACCCTTTTTAGTTACATGACTGGGTTGCCGATGAGGGTATCTACGGTCTATTATTGGCTAGAGGTAGCTGTCCATAACACTATTACTAACATTATTCACTAAACTACCACGCATCCTAAGAAATCAAGTTACACTAAAATCAACTATGTTGATAGTTCTCTTCCATTGGTTCTCTTTCAGTTGGTACTTGTTCCCACCAAACTAGCTCTTGTATTCCTTTCAGCTGGCCTTTGTTTATCAGAAGGCTGTCTTTTCTCCTCACCCAACTGGCCTTTGTTTATCTTTCAGTTCTCTGTTCCCAAGCCTTGTTAGAATTGCTCAGTATCAATCAGTCCCACAGCATCCACACCTTCTTCTCTGTAAAATGTCTCCACAAAAAGATGTATGAGTAGTTGTCCAGCAAAAACTGTATGAGCACCTTTTCTAATGATATCAGTCATATCCATTGACAGTTTTAGTCCGGTTCTATAATGTGTAATCATCAAATCCAGGTGCTACATGCTGATTGTAATCAAATCTGCCAAAGTAGCATCAGTCTCAAAGGTACTTAAGTTTGTTAGTGCTGTGAGAATTGGGGCTGCAGAAAGAGAAGACACTCTGCTAAGAGAGTGGCAGAGAACACTAGGCATTGTTTGACCCAGAAAGGGTGTATTGCCATCATCCACCTTGTCAGTCCACATGCTTACTGCAGATTTATTCAGTGTGGCAAATCATTTTCTCAGTCATCCTCCAGGCCAACAAAGGTAGATCAGCAAACAGTGAGGCATGAAGCTCTTGTGATAGAATCGCAGGACAGGGAAGGGGTGAGTAGAGGTTGACCAAAGGTATGTGTGAAGATGCTCAAAGCAAACCTAGACATGCAGAGGTTCTTCCCGTGTGGTGTGGATTTGGAGATATCAGGGACACTGTGATACAAGGGTATAAAGGACATGCAGGAAACTTGGACTAATGCAGTGAAGGTATTGTGAAAACAAATACACTAGGAATTAACTTTATGTGTGGCCCATGGGACACTCTGTTCAACTGATATGGAAGTTCTTTATGTTTTCCTCTGCAAGTCATCTTATTTGGTGAAGTTAACTCTTGTCAAACTTTCTTTAATCAGGTTTCTTTCCACAGGACTAAATGTTATGCTTGTTCCAAAAAATAAATTCCTCTTGTGGATCTCATGGGAACAAAGTCTGTACTGAGAAGAGTCCCAGGTCTGGGATCTCCTTCAGTGATCTCTTTTTAATCTTCTATTAAGCAAAACCTTACATTATCCCCTACCTCAGAAAATCAGGTTGTCCTAGGTGAGCTCTTTAGCGGTTGATTTTTATCTTGGTTGTCAAATATAATAAGAACTGAACTTCCTCTACCCAGAATATCACCGGGCCCCATGCCACATGCAAATATAGGCCAAGCTATTTTTTTCCCCAAATGACCCAGTGACTCAAGGTTTTCATAGTTTGAAATGTTATTTTTTGAATTTTTGAAAAAGAACAAAGATCATTAATTGTGGAAATAATGCCAAGTAATACATAATTACCTGTAAGCTTAGTGGTAGTAGGTATTCTGGTGGAATACTATTACACCTCCAGTTTGGAGAAGGATGCATAGTAAATGGCATGTTAAGTAACATTTTATTTTTTTGAGGTAACGAACAGACATGATACCTCATCAGTTTCCTTAACGCATAAACACATCCCCTCAGAAATCAAATCCATACCAGCCCATTCTTAGTGCTAACTAAAAACCTACCAATGAAGCAATCCTGGATATAGTTTATCTCAATATAGTGTCATAGAAATATCAGAATTTGGATGCTCATTGGACACTCTTCTGTGCAGCAAGAGTGAAAGCAGCCTTTTTCTTAATTTCTGTTCTTTAATTTCTCAGGTCATATAAAGGCATTTTACCTAAAAATGTTCTGAATGAGAGCTGTTTGCCTGATACAATTGGCCTCCAAAGGTAAACAACAGCAGTGACCCTTTCTTGCATGCAGATGTGATAGAAAGAAACCTTTGGAAGGGTGTTGCTGAGATGGAGCTGAGATACTGCAATACGCTCAATATGAATGCTACAAGTATCCACTTTATTGGTGTTTGTCTACATATTTATATCTTTTCTATGATATGTACTTATCTATTGTTACCGTGACATTTTCGTAATAATTACTTCATAAGATACAATTAGGTATATGTTTACTCAGCTGGCATCTAGAAGCTAGCCAATACATAGTTGATTAGGCTTAATGAGACAAATTATTTATAAAGATCCGGAACAGTCTTTGGCCAGCTTCCTTCTCTTCCATCCTTGCTGGACTGTTTCAGCCCATGGTTCATTCTTGGGTCAAGGAACTCTTCAAATCCTTCTCATTTGGGGTTACTTTAGAGCAGCGAGACCTACAGAAGGGAGATTTGACTTCCCAGGTAGTGGTTTGTGCACAAAAATCCAACCTTTATTTGTACGGTCACAGGAGGAAATTCTGCCTCCAGTGTTTAGACATCAGTGACTTGCAATCCTTGTGACAGCAGTATTTGCTCTAAGAGTTATTGTTGGAATCGGAGAGGGAAGCAAGACACGCAATCAATGTAATTGATAAGCAAGCTCCGATTTATTAGCAAGTTCGGTCAGATTATATAGTTTTCAGAACAAAGGAAAGGTGTTTACTTAACATCAGACTTCTAATTGGCTACTTGCTTAAAGGCTGTTGTTCACATAGTCGTGGAAAGTTTTTACACCCCCCCAGGTTCTTTTCCAGGGGAACCGACTCTCGCTTCCCGGGCTCCATATCTCCTGCTTTGCAGCCTGTTCCGTGCACCAAGGGCACCCTGTTTTCGTGATGTTACTCGTGGAGAGATACAAGGTTGCTAGACAGGGGAGTTTGATTAGCTGTTCCAGGGAGTTATGGCCTTGTGAAAGCAACCATTCCTCCACAATTCCCCCTTCTCGAACTTGAGTAAACAACCTTCAGGTGGTTAGAGAAGAAACAACTTGATACATTAATCTTTGTAAGCAAACACAAATGCAAGGCAAAAGACACACACAGACTAGGATAACTATTCCAAAACCGATTAACTAGAGTATTATTGTATGAAGCCAGGTTCCCAAGCCAAGAGAATGTAACCAGCCATCTAATCCAAGGCCTTCTTATTGTTGTAATTGATTCGTCAGGCAGTGTAGTTCTTTAATTTGTTTGTGGATGGATTGAGAATGATCTGAAAGGTTCATACAGCACATACCTTCAAAGTCCTCGCAGCCGTGACCTTGTGCTAAAAGCAAAAGGTCAATTGCTGCTCGATTCTGTAAGGTGGCATGGAAAACAGAATCAACATCTAATAAAAGGTTTTACAATGCTATAGAGGTAGCATTTGTTTGTTTAGCAAGCCAACATCCTAAGTGATTTAATGTGGCATGTGCTCCAGATGCAGCAACTCCAGGAGTTAAGACGGAGGCTGCTATAATTGCTCCAGGGGACCAGAATTTAACATCATCTCTACAGTCAGACTGGAAGGCATGCGTCACTCTTTTGACTCGGCGATGCCGTGACATATTTAAAATCAGAGACATATTGGGCGTAAGTAAGGACAATCTGCCAGTCGTACAAGGACCACCTTTTAAACATGAGGGAATTCTGGGCCATGCCTGGTCGCCACAAATAAGGAATAGAACTTCTGGTAGCTTTAAGGGGAGATTAGAGGAAACAGATAATTTGGAGGCAGTATAGTTACGCCAATAAGTAGTGTTCTTATACACAGGAAGGATAGCATTTACTAGGACAGAGAATTTTGTGGCTGGGTTTCACCGCTGTACACTAGACCAATTAAACATAATACGAGCATCTGCTTGGACAGACCCTAACAGTTCTAACTCCTGTGGTTCTGAGGGGGCAGGAGGTAGATGTGGTACCCATTGATCCCAGTAGTTAACGTTCCATTTTGGATCAGAGATGTTGCAGAACGGTACACCTTTAGGACAGGGCCAATTATCAGTTGGTACACCTACCAGGTAGGTAGAAAAAGGGTTGCCTGGGAAGGAAAGGGACAAACATATAGCGTCTTGGTTTGTCAGATTGGCTAGGGT
This sequence comes from Coccyzus lansbergi, assembly GCA_033558105.1. Classification (NCBI taxonomy): domain Eukaryota; kingdom Metazoa; phylum Chordata; class Aves; order Cuculiformes; family Coccyzidae; genus Coccyzus; species Coccyzus lansbergi. The sequence goes on along the minus strand of JAUMJK010000631.1, from coordinate 10,668 downwards.
TACCCATATATTTGTCTTTGGCTGTGCGGGAATTCAGGCACTAACACTAGAAAAACACACAATCATAAAAATCAATAACATATTTCTACAAATAAAAACCTTCTACTCGATTATGGTAATAATGCAAATAACTATGGTTAACTGTTAACCGCTTCTATTCTAGTATCTTAAAATTTCATTGTTAAATGGAATAACTTGCCTAACTTAAGTGCTATAAAAACTAACTAACTTACTTATCTATTATGAATTATGGAATAAACTGTTTAAGCATGCAAAAGTAATACTGGGTCATAATCACAGTCAGATGTAATTATAAGGCACTTGCGTTTTCTCCAAAGATGTCATGACTTTTCTGTTATATGATCAGTATTAGGATCAGACCAATCTAAGGGTATATTCAAGAAATGACTTAACAATTCGCAAAGAGACTCAAGACAGCGTTGTCATCTGTGGAGTCTTTGCTGTTCGGCTGAGGTGGAGGAGGTCATGATGTGACAGGTCGTGTCCACCTGCTAGGGACCCACAATGGAACTTCTTCTCTGTAAAATGTTTTTATAATTCCTTCTTATTGTTTTTTGACACATTCAGGTGATACATATGATTTACTTGATGTTGTATACACTGTGACACACAGGATAATTGTTAAAACAATCAACATCATTAAAAATAACATTCCTCCTTCGACCAACAGTTCTCACACCCGTCCTGTTATCTACACATTCTTCCGAGAATCAATTGCCCAGGGACATCCTTTAACTACCACCCATAGGATTAAGAACATCTATAATGTTAACATCTTCCTTATTCTTGTTGACTGTTTTCATGGTTGGGGCTTAGCAGCTGTCATACAACAACGTGAGCTTGATCCACCTCGCAGGTGCCCAAAGCGGACCTGTATCTGTTAAAACGCAAGCATAACCTTGCCCCCATGTTAGTAACTTATACACACCTATCCATTGCCCATAGTAACTGTTTTTCAATAGCATTTTAACATTGTCTTGTACTTGCTCTAATTGGATGACACAGTTTGCATGTGCTTCAACATTAGCACAATTTGATCATCTCCTGCTAATTGCAAAAAATTCATTACATATTGCACCTTCATCAATCTGTTTTGCAGTGTCTCTCCTGATTCCCCCCTTTTTTGTTTTGCTAACAGTGCTTTTTGAGGGGTACATTCAGTAATGATAGGACTCGGTAAATGGATATCAATACTTCCTGGATAAGCTGTTAGATCTACTTGTAAATTCAAAATATCTGCCATGCACCACTTAGCACTCTTTTTTTTGTCATTGGGATATAAATGATTGTCGAGTCTTGGCCTAACAACTGAACACTTCTTTTTCTTCCCTTGGTGATTATCATTGTAAGTATTTTAAAATCTAGTGGCTATGTCTTTTTGTATATTAGTTTGTTTTTAAGGCTTATGTGGTGAAATATCCAATCAATAATTTGTAATGAATCATTTTAATTTTCTCTAAAGACTGTCTGCACTAGGACCCAGCAGTTCCTGACAAGTGACACTGGAATGCAGAGTGTTCTCACAAATTGGCATTTCTCTAGAGAGATAACACAGTTAACTCCCCTGAACTTCTGCAAAGGCTGAAGGAAAAACTTGGGGCGGGGCGGGGGGGGCGCGACACTCACACACATACCGCAGCAAGGCTAGGCTTTATACTTCTTTTTTTGTCTGTTTGTTAGTTTGCTAGATATTTTAAATTTTTTCCTTCTGAAGCCTTTCATTCCAAAGATCCCCAGGTAAATCTACCTGTTTGCTGGCTTAGTGGACATTTGAGATTGAAAGATCCCAGAGATATATTTTCAAGATTAATCAAAACCAATTTGTAAGTCTTACGAATGTTTGAAGCACTTCATGGTACCGGGAACATACAACACTTAAAATATGTACATGCATTATATAATAAGGCTTATATCAACTGTCTAACAAATATTTCACTTCCGGTAATATATTGTTCTTCTTTACTCTGAGTGCCATACTTTACAAGTTCATGATTTTTGTAGTTTCTGCAATCATAGAATCACGGATTGGTCAGTTGAGCTAAAACCTCTATCTCCCCGTATATAATTTCCCTTGCTTGAATTATTTCAGTAAAGTGACAATCATTTTAATTACAAAGGAGTAAAACCAACCCCCAGTAGTCTTTTTACGTTTCGTGGTATTGTGTGAAGTGCGGATAATTGCAGCATTATTGCGATGGTGGTGATCATATTTATCTCGGTGCTGCCTCTGATTCTTGCTCTGAGGTGAGAGCTGCTGCTTGCTGTGGAGGCATTTGTGTTGGTATGTGCCTGTGAACTGTGCTTTGCGTCTGGTTTTCTGACAATACTGTCCCGTTCTTATCCCATTTTGAATCCACATCAACTGGCAAAATGTTCACTCCTTCCACACCGAGGGCAGATTTTAGGCCCTATGTGCTGGCATTGTGTGGCAATCTCCTTCAAAATGTCTCTCCTTGCTGCGTGTCTAAACAGGTATGCTTGATAGGTAAATGATCCCAGCTGTTGTAAGAGTTTTCAGACCACATCACATATTTCTATATTCGTCTTTAGGATTTTTTGTCACTGATAGCAAGATTAAGGCTTCTGAAACTGCTTAGTTGTCTACCTGCTTGTTGAGCACATCCTTTGATCTTATAAACACCATATACGGGTCATGTCTGTTTCAACTTTGCAATGTCTGGTATCTTTAAAAGTGCTTGATAAACCAAGAAGTTGCTTCTGTTGTAAAATTGCATTATTTAAACTGCCTTGATTTTTGACCTGTTAGTAATGTTGTTTAATTGAGCCATTTCTTATCATATCTGTTAAAGTCCCTTCTGTAATGCTGAAACTGTCCGGGTTTCACTGCAGCGGCAGCAGCAGCAGTGACAAGCGGCCCAAGTGGCACCCCCGCTCCGCGCAGGGCAGAGTGTGTGCGTGTGTGTGTTGCTGGATTGCTGTTACGCATACAGATCAAAGCTTGCAATATCTCATCTTCCCCACACTGCTGTGGCTCATACTTCTTCTCTGTGGCTCTTGGACCCGGATCAAAGGGGTTATCAGCAGTTGCTGATGGCACCGCACCTAAGGCGTTCATTCTTGGTTTATTATTCCTATCTAAGGCTGCTGTGGCCACGGCAGCAACTTTCTTTTCTGCATGATAACACTTTAAACAATTAATAACATATCACCATGGTTTCATTAATTTTCGTGCCGCTTTATCATCATCTATAACTTTATGCCAAAGAATACCGCTTAGTGGTTTCCATTTCTGTTCTTCAAACAAGTCCCCAGAATCTCGAAATAAACCGTGTTCATGCTCATAGGTGTATAATGCAGAGGAATCTCTGCTCAGATCTAACTCTGATACTTTACGTTTCTCTAAGAAACCAATAAATAAGTGTAGAGCTACTTCACTTTCCATCTCACTAGTGGACTAGAATTTCCCTTAGCAGTCTCAGGTACCTTATCCTTATAACTTATATGTTGGCCCAAACCTCTGTACCTTGCAGCTGAGACGATCCGCCCGCGTTCGCCTTGACCCGCCGGATGCTGCTCCCTTCTGTATCCCCAGTAGCTCTCCTGGATCGTGAGGCTTGCTGCCTCAGGCACGAGACGAACTCCCTACGCGAGCGTCAAGTCGTCTTTCTGCCCCCTGAATCGCTGCATCTTCGGTGCTCCACCAGCTCACCGTTCCAGTATCTGCGGTTCAATATCATGTCGTGGGCCACCAATATGTTGGAATCAGAGAGGGAAGCAAGACGCGCAATCAATGTAATTGATAAACAAGCTCAAATTTATTAGCAAGTTCGGTCAGATTATATAGTTTTCAGAACAAAGGAAAGGTGTTTACTTAACATCAGACTTCTAATTGGCTACTTGCTTAAAGGTTGTTGTTCACATAGTTGTGGAAAGTTTTTACACCTCCCCCAGGTTCTTTTCCAGGGGAACCGACTCTCGCTTCCCAGGCTCCGTATCTCCTGCTTTGCAGCCTGTTCCGTGCACCAAGGGCACCCTGTTTTCGTGATGTTACACGTGGAGAGATACAAGGTTGCTAGACAGGGGAGTTTGATTAGCTGTTCCAGGGAGTTATGGCCTTGTGAAAGCAACCATTCCTCTACAAGTTATGTGTTAAATCCAGAGTCCTGTGCCCTTGTTTTTCCTATATCTTATTCAGCTACACCCTGTTTTAGACTTTGGAACCCTATCCTAGCATAGACTAAGTAAATATTCATCAGTACCAAGTAGTTTCTATGGAAATATGCCCTGGCAGTGATGCCTTGCTGTCACAATTGTACAAATCAGCAAAGCAAAGCTCACTTTAACATGGGGCAGGTGCCGATAACAGTGTGGTGTCAGTAGCAAGGAGTTTACAGGGGGCTTAAAAAGTCTTCCCAGCAACTGGTGGACTTTCAAACAATTGGTTAATGCTGAATTTCATGTTGGCACGCTGTTAGTAGTACCCAGCCTTGTCTAGATACACATATACAAGGTGGAAGTTATGCTCTCAAGCTAAGATTTTGACCCTCCCAGTTAAATTAGTTATATCCCAGGGTAATTTTACAGGGTTATCCAAATCCTCACCCATTTATGTCCCACAGATTTTGGGGCAAAAGCCATCGGGTAAAAGGGTAGTGGAGATGGTTTTGATAAAATGGAAAAGGAAGGAGTTGAATTGATAAATCTATAAGGGGATTTAAAACAGGAGGGAAAGTGAATGACAAAGAAAATGAACTTAGGTCTTCCAAGGGACAGCGGAAAACAGACACAAAGCATGGCAGAAGTGAGAAGTAGATGTGAAGGGCATAATCTGAAACACAAGAAAGGAAATGAGAGTTAGAAGAAAACAGGAAGTAAAGAAAACAGAGGTAAAGACAAGCAAAATCAGGTGGGCTGCTGGCTGAGAGTGTACACAGGTTTATACCATTGGTGTTGCTGATGTACTGCCCAGTGGGGAAGTAGTGGTGTGGTGACTCGGTATGAGTGTTTTACCAAAGTGTCTGTGGCAGTTACACATTTATTCAGAGAGGAAGGATCTTTTTGAACATGGTCCTCTGTACTTTGCTGAGCTTCTCACTGTTGTAATCCAGTATTTCACATGATAAAGCCCCTTGCAAGGATCAGTTAAAACACTAGGGGGATTTCACAAAATGTAAAAAGAAAGTTCTGATCTTTCATGTTCTAAGCTGCTCTTTGTTCCTTGGTACTAGTTTCCTGAACTCAGACTAGATTATGGTTTCCTTGCAATATTAGGAGAACAAGGACCCGAATGTTCACATATCTCTGATGAATTCTGTGATAAAAATGCAATGTGTTGTGGATTGGCCACAAGGACCCTGGCAGACAAATGCAAGGTATTTCTGAAATTGCATTATCAAGGATATATGGAAATAAATCGTGACTCCACAATTGTCCTGGGCTCATGCTGTTTCTTTGTGAGAATGAGAAAGGAGAAGTCCCGAAGACCATGTCCCTGTACAATTTCACTGAACTCTGCATGTGTAACCATTATTTAGTATTCTAGGGTTGAGGGTGGGTAAAACTTGAAACATCCAGTCTGAGTTGTTGTCAGGTCATTAGCCGAACAAATAACACGAAGTTACTTCTTTAAGTCAAACCTCTTAGCAGCTGTAAGATTCTACTGCATGTATCCAGACTTAAACTGATGTTCAGATTTGTGCCTGAAAAGGAGTTTTCCCCCCGCGGAATTAGCACAGGACTCTGTCTCCTATCTTACTGTGCCCTGATGCACAGCTCCATCAGCTAAGATCTCCTTTGCGTTATTTTACAAAAAGAGGAGCTTTCTTTTGGAGCAGGAAGCTCAGACCTCAGAGATACCTGGCCTGAGGTTAAGAACAACTTACTTTTTGAAAGATTTCACATCTTAGTTTGGGAAGGCTTTCCTGCTGCTCTAGAACAACAGAATGCTTTGGCAGATTTCCTAGTACAAGGTGCGTATTACATGGGTGCAGACACAGAGACTACAAAGTGCTAATGCAGCTGGGACGTAATTGGTTATTCCTGTGACTACAGGGAGAAGGATGAGCAAAGCTGTGGTGTCACAGCTGTAAGGCAAGCATATGGGATCTCTTCAGAGTGCTGCAGCTGTGGTCCAGTTTGTAGACATGAAAGTTATCTGAAGATGCTGTTGAAACTGGAGGAAGAAAAGAGAATATATGGGGACAGACCTTGATCTGCTGACAGGGAATGACAGCAGAGAATTCTGTATCCAAAAGAAGCCAAATCACATTCATAAGCCAATGAGATTTTATTAGAGCCCCTTCCAGACCATCATTTTAAAAACAGAATAGAGGGCAGGGTTGATTTGGCCAGTACCACACCATTTATCGTAGGCTTCCTCTCGCTCCCTGGAGAGTTTTCTTCTTGTGGTTCTTTAAGTTAATAATTCAAAGAGATATCTTTTACCAGTACAGCTCCCCAGCTTTGGGTTGACACCAGTAAAACTGGCCCAGCAGTCACTGCAGAAGAAAGCCTTGGGTCGGCTTCTTGTCAGCCACCCGCCAACCTTTGATTATTTGCTGCCGCTTGGTGGCTATTGCAGATACTGCCCGATGTCACCTTCCCACCACTAGCTCCTCACGGGGTCTTTCAGTGCCCAAGGCTGTCCCCAGTGCCTCTGCGTGCCTTCTGACCTGTTCAGGTGGACCGGGTCCTCTGGGCAATGAGGTGCTGGAGCACGTGCAAAGAAGGGCAAAGAAGCTGGTGAAGGCTCTGGAGCACAAGTCTTCCGAGGAGTGGCTGAGGAAACTGAGGTCACTTAGTGTGGAGAAAAGGAGGCTGAGGAGAAACCTTATCACTCTCTACAGCTGCCTGAAAGCAGGTTGTGGTGAGGCAGATGTTGGTCTCTTCTCCCAAGCGACAAGTGGTAGGATGAGAGGGAATGGCCTCAAACTGCACCAGGGGAGGTTCAGATTGAGTATTAAGAAGAATGTCTTCACCAAAAGGGTTGCCAGGCGTTGGAACAGGCTGCCTAGGCAAGTGGTGGAATCTCCATCCCTGGAGGTACTTAAAAGAGGTGTAGATGTGGTGCTTAGGGACATAGTGATGGCCTTGGCAGTGTTGGGTTTACAGTCAAGGTCTTAAGGGCTTAAAGGTCTTTTCCAACCAAAACAATTCTGTGATTCTCCCGTTATAGCTCCCCCTCTGCACCTCAGCAAAGAGGCTGACAGTGGCAGCAGGACTTCTAAGCTGTTGATGTTCAGTCCTGGGATGAACAGATCTGCTGGCTGTAATGAAGCAGTTAATTAATTATTCTAGAGAAATGGAGGCTGAGGGGAGGCCTTATCATTGTCTGCAACTACCAGAAAGGAGGTTATAGCATGGTGGGTGTTGGTCTCTTCTCCCAAGTGATGAGAGGAAATGGCCTGAAGTTGCACCAAGGGAGGTTCAGATTGGACATTAGGAAAATTTTTTCACCAGAAGAGCTTTTGGGCACTGGCAGAGGCTGCCCAGGAAGGTGGTGGAGTACCCATACCTGGAGGAATTTAAAAGACAGGTGCTTAGGGATGTGGTTTTGTATGGGATAGGTATGGTTTGGCTTGGTGATCGCAAAGGTATCCTCCATCCTGGGATTCTATGATTGTATTATAATTATCATATCTGATTAAATTATATTTTTTTGGCATCTCAATATGATACAAGAAGTAGTTACTATTACAAAAAGTGGAATATTTTTTATTTAAGCTAAAGTAGGGTTAAGTTTCATCTAAGCAATCGTGTTCTTTCAAAGTTAGACAGAATGTTCCTCTGATAGCATATTTTGTTTTAAGCAGTGTTTTTTAAAGCCACTGTTCATTCTCTGGAGATGATAATACTTTGTGTGAAGTATAACATGTGCTGAACAGATGTCTTTTCTTCTGTAATCACTCCTGTTTGGAGTCTCTCCCTGTCTTAAAGGCGAGGTCAAGCAGGGGGCTGCAGCCAGCTCCAAATTAGCAAGAGTTTTAACTGTTGTGAAGTTTATAACAACATTAAAATTAGCCATTGGAAAGTAATAGAACATGAATAAGATTTCTGGGAGAATTTATCTACATGCATGTAAGTTGCAAATCTATTCTGTCCCAGCTCCTGTCTGGCTGCACACAATTGATGGAGAACATTCCTCATGTTGCCCAGGCCTGATAAAGGATGCTTTCTTTCTAAAAATCCAAAGCCAATCTTAGGAAATGTATTTGCTGGCATTTATGGTACCAATAGGGCAGAAGAAATGGCCTCAAGCTGTGCCAGGGGAAGTTCAGACTGGATATCAGGAAAAATTTCTTCACTGAAAGGGTTCTCGGGCTGCCCTTCAGAGGCTGCCCAGGAAGGTGGTCAAGTCACCATCCCTGGAGGTGTTTAAAAGACAGGTGGATAAGATGCTCAGAGATAAGGTTCAGCAGAGGACAGGTATGGATGGACTCAGTGCTCTTACAGGTCTTTTCTAACCTAGTGATCATAGAATGGTTGGGGTTGGAAGGGACCTTCAAGATCATCTAGTTTCAACACCACTGCGATGGGCAGGGCTCCTATGTAATGTAATTATCATATGTGATTAAATTATAACTTTTTTTGGCATCTCACGATGCAAAAGAAGTGCATCTCATGACACAAAGCATGAGCCTCATTGTGAGAAACACTTATTCACTGGTAAAATATTGAAAAGGACAAAGTCTTCAAAGAAAATACAATAATATTTTTATTTTAGAATTCAGCACTGAATCAGATGCCCTTCAAAAAAAGGTATACCATCTTACAAAAGCAGTAGGTATATAAACTAGTCTTAGACAAAGAACCATGTAAGTCCCAAAAGAATGTTTATTTTTTTAGGTTATCCAACCCTGTCTGGAGTCTCCTTGCAGGTTCTCTGCTGACCCAAGACAACTCTATCTCACAAGTCAATTAAACCAATCAATAAATTCTCGCAGCCCTAAGACAGGTTCTCTCTTGACCAAAACCAGCTACGTCTTACAAGACAATTAAGTGTATCAATAAATTCTTGCAAGTCTAAGAGAAGGTTTATCCTTTCAGGTTTTTCATCCGCATCTGCAGATTGCCTGCATGTTATCTCTTGATACAGGACAGATTTATACGACTAGATAATTAAACACACAAATGAGCTGCAACAAAATCTATCACTTCAGCCTGGAAAAGAGATGGCTCAGAGGAGATCTTATAGCAGCTTTCCAGTACCTGAGGAGCCTACAAGCAAGCTGGGGAAGGACCGTTCACAAAGGCTTGTAGTGACAGGATGAGGGGCAAAGGGCATAAACAGGAGAGGAGGAGATTTAGAATAGACATAAGGAGGAACTTCTTGACTATGAGGGTGGCGAGGCACTGGAACAGGCTGCCCAGGCAAGGTGTTCAAGGCCAGACTGGATGGGGCGTTGGGCAGCTTGGCCTGGTGGGAGGCATCCCTGCCCATGGCATGGGGGCTGGAACTGGATGATCTTTACGGTCCCTTCCAACTCAAACCATTCTATGATTCATAGAATCACCAGGTTGGAAGAGACCCATCGGATCATCGAGTCCAACCATTCCTATCAAACACTAAACCATGTCCCTCAGGACCTCATCTACCCATGCCTTAACCACCTCCAGGGAAGGTGAATCAACCACCTCCCTGGGCAGCCTATTCCAATGCCCAATGACCCTTTCCATGAAAAACTTCCTCCTAGTCTCTAGCCTAAATGGTGCAGTGGTTGCCCATTTCTCTACTGGAAGGGCTTCATTTTGACTTCACACCGCAGCAAGCAGGAGAGATGTCTCAATGGGGTGGCATCACAGTGGCAGCAGCTCAAGCCCTGGCCCTAGCAAGATGGCCCTTCTCTCACTGCTCACAGCCTCAGAATTGACCACAGGGGTGCTGCAGCCCCCTTGAGGACTTTAATTCCCCAAACAAGCAGTGCATGAAGACAGACTGGGCTCAAACCCAACCTAAGCATGCACTAAAGATATAACCTCAGAAAGCATGTGGCACAGCTATGAAATTAATCTGGACGTTCTGAAGCTACCAGTCCTCCCTTGCTTAGCCTTGTATTCCTGTGAATATAAACCAAACCTTGCAGCATTCAGTTATTTTGTTTTAATTTGATAAAAATGGAAAGACAAGGGTGCGGTAGCTCACCTGCTACATTTTACCTCTGAATTCTCCAACAAGGAAGCCTGACCTTTTGAGAGGCTGCAATAGCAAGCACCCCCTCAAAAGGCAGCACCACTTAGTCCTCCTCCACTGCCTGGGTAGCACAGTGTCTTCTCTTCATGGCACTGAGCAGAGGAAAGCTGGTAGTTTACAGGCAGTACAGAAATTTGTACCACACACTCTTCATTTTCATTGGAATCCAGTGTTAAGCTTGTCCTGCTTTCCAGTGGTGCAGGAACAAGGTTAGGGAGAAGTAATTCACACCTCACGATGCAGAGCGCGAAATGCCTTCTGTTTTTTTATTACCAATTGCGACTACACAGTAGCACAGGACGCCCTCGACGGGCAAAACACCAAAGCGCCTCCTGCCTGCCTCAGGCAGCGCCCCCCCGCCTCCCCCCCCAAGATGGCGGCACTCACGCACACTCCCCACGCCCCTCCGCCCCACCCCACCAAGATGGCGGCTCACGCACCTCCCCCGCACCACCTCCCTCCCCCCACAAGATGGCGTCGCGCTTGGCTGCTCCACC